>OY757021.1:74765250-75995107 GCA_963580285.1 Lucinisca nassula
ACCGTATCAGCACGAAAACACGCCTATATAGTTTTGACCCCCTTGATTTGTTTTGTTTGATTTGAGGTTTAACGTCCCCGTCAACACTGTAAAGGTCATTTTGGAGACGTTGCTTCCAATTTTGTGGGACTTTTACCCGACAATGAGATGAAATGACATCTCAAGCCCCGTCGCCCAATGAAACCAATAGGGTTTATTAGCATGCACCCCTTGAACACCACTTTTATATAGTAAAACTGGGGTTTTCGGGGGTATTCCTTATTTTTCTTATTTCTGCTCCAAAATATAGATTGTGGGTACTCGTTAGAACCGCCTCGATGGAGCAGAAATAAGAAAAATATCAACATTTTTCATCATAAAATTTTCATGTTTTCGGCGATAAAGGTGGCAATGTTTTTGTAAAGGCGTGTACGCGTAATGTATATAATTTTGACTCCATTAAACCCCACTTTTATATTGTAAAACTCGGGTTTATAAGGGTTTGTTTGTTTGTTTGTTTGTTTGTTTGTTTGAATTGAGATTTAAAATGCCCGTCGGCACTATTTAGGTCATTTTGGAGACGTTGCTTCCAATTTTGTTTGACTTTTACCTGCCATTGAGATGAAATGACTTCTCAAGCCCTGCCGCCCAATGAAACCAAAAGGTTTTTATAGATTGGACGGCCCGACTCGCACCACTTTACCTGGGCAGGATTAGTTCTTCTAAGCGGTTTACCAGTACTCGTATGTGGTCAGTGTCAGTTCTGTTGAAAGCATTATGCAGCCCAATCTATTTCTTGAAAAGTAGAAGTAAGACAAAGATCAGGAATCGATACAATTAACTTACTCCACCCATCAAAGACACCAAAGGGAAAGAAACACTAACATTAAGCGACCAGACCATAATGGAAACCTAAACAAAGGAAGGCCATAAGGACAGTTACTTTCCAACAAAATGGCCATATGGCCTCCTAAAATAATTTTTAAAGACACAAGTGATACACACAGTAAGTAACAAACAACGACTTAAATAAACCGCCACAGAAGAACCGCCTTGGAACGGTCAAAGATTACATGACTACACACTCTAGCAAATCGAATTAATTGCGAAATATAAACGCCATAGGATGGCGCACGAGGAACATCACCATCCAAAAAGGAAAATTTACAATCTCAAAATCAAAGTCATCGCGTTTATCATAACATCCATGTTATACCCAATTTTTTTATATCGAAGAATGATTTTACGAAATTGGGTGCTGAATTCATTGCGATTATATATTTTTCTGAATTTATATACTAAGTCACCATAAAATTCGGGTTCCGATAGACCTTGGTGCAGAAGAGATTTAAGTCCAATACTGAATTTTGAAATTAAATCAGAATGGCGTCTATAAACTTTTGAAAATGCTTTGCGTAGTTTATGGTACCGATAACCCTGATTAAGGAGTTTAGCCGTTAATAATTTATTACGAGTGTTGAAGTCAGTTACATGACTACACACTCTAGCAAATCGAATTAATTGCGAAATATAAACGCCATAGGATGGATGGCACACGAGGAACATCAACATCCAAAAAAGGAAAATTTACAATCTCAAAATCAAAGTCATCGCGTTTATCATAAATTTTGCACGAAACAACGCCATCTACAATAGATAGATGTAAATCCAAAAACGGGGCCTCGGTATCAGAAGAATTTGCACGAAACAAACCCATCTACAATAGATAGATGTAGATCCAAAAACGGGGCCTCGGTATCAGAAGAATTTGCTTTATTTAATTGAAGTTCTGGGGGGTAAATCTGACTGATCAAATCATCGAAATAGGTATTATCAATATTTAATAAATCATCTAAATATCTAGAAGTGGAGCTAAAAGCTTCAATAATTTCAGATTGGTTATCAATGGAAAGCGACAACATGAAGTCTCTTTCATAACAATACAAGAACAGATCAGCCACAAGAGGTGCGCAATTCGTACCCATCGGAATACCCACAATTTGTCTAAATAACTTAGTACCGAATCTAATATAAATATTGTCAAGTAGAAAGTTGAGGGCATCACACACTTTCTGACATGACCAAAGTGTATAATTCTTATGCTCTTTAGAAGTGAAAACATGCATTTCTGACATTACATGCAAGATAGAGAGAATCTTCTCTGTGAAAAGCCCATTCAATTAAATCATTAAGCTTTTCTTTTATAAGATTATGACGAAGTGTAGTGTAATGAGTGGAAAAATTGTAAGTAGACAGACTTGAAGCACGAAAATGTCTGGATTTCAATTTATTTAAAACCTCATTCGAATTTTTTAAAGACCAAAACAGATTTCTTCCTGATCTTTCAAAGACTTTATCACAATATTTAATCACATGCGTTTTAATAGCAGTAAGACAGGAAGTTAATAATTTAGAAAGTACAGTGGTAGTGCAAGAGCTAGAATTTGCAATAAACCGTGCTTTGTAAGGTCTTTTATGAAGTTTTGGTAACCAGTATAGCGTAGGAAGCTTGTCTTGGCCTTCGGTAACACACACAGCAAACTTGGTGGCTGAATGACAAATATGTTTATCTACTATAACTCTCTCTTCAGCTAAAGGCTGAAGTTCATAGGCCTTAGTACCACCAAGCTCCTGCTTAAGCGTGTTAACATAGTGGAGCCGTCACACAACGACGACGTTGTTAGCGGCCTTGTCTGCAGGGGCCAAAACAAACTTCTTATGAAATTCTTGAATACCTAGCTTAAGATGACGTAAAGACGTCTTAAGCTTAGGGGGTAATAAGTTAGTATTTTGAGAATAGAAAGAAATGCGTTGATTCACTAGTTTTAAAATGCTTAGTTTCCAGTCCTTAAGGGCCTTATGCTCAACATACTCTCGCTTACACCATCGATTACCGAATTCATTCAAGGAAGCAGCGATTTCATCTCTACATTTACTGAAATCAATTTTAGAAGGAAACCGATAGTTCGGTCCTTAGGAAATTATATTCCTTATCCTAGAATCAGGAATAATTTTCAAATTGCCAGTAATTACATGACCAGCAGCAGGATAGCAATACACTGAGTTTTTACAATCACATGAATCAGGAGTATTAGTATCAATATCAAGATCTGAAACAAGTTTATTAAAATTAAAAATGATAGATCTAACAGGTTTGTTATATTTATAGCAAATTATAGGTGTTTATAAAATCCATACCCTTATTAATGAAGGATATTTTGAAGAAATGGCGTTTATGATTAATTTCAGAATCAATGTTAGGACGGAGAGTATGCTGAGTATAGCCTCTAGTTAAGAGAGCCGCATCATATAACTGATTAGAACTATCGTAGAATTTATTCGCCTCGGTGTCCAGAAGACGTAAAACAGAAACGGGTAATGAACTTAAAAATGAAAGCATAGAGTGGCGTCCATGGTTTAATAATATAATAGACAGTCACTTAAGTCTAGTATTGTTTCGTTTAAACGCACGTAATTTACGTTTAAAGTTACCATTTTTCCTGGTGCCGTGAGATCTAGTTCTGCGTTTTCGACATTCCAGGAGCGAGAAAATATCAAAGTCCGGAATTCTAGAAATATTAACCTCCTGATAAATTTTGTCATTAAATCCCAGTGGAAAAGGGGTCTGTAAACATTTAATCCATTTCAGTTCAGCCTCATGTCTTTTTATAATTTTGAATCTAGATGTAGAATTTGCATCGTAATAAATTTTTTCCACTGGTTGTATAACAATGTAATTTACAGAATGACCTGTACGTCGAAAGTGACGGTACAAGAATGTGTCAGTTTTCTTAGGCTTACTCATTCTACGATAATGCTCGTTCAATCTAGTTTTAAGCATGCGGTTAGTTTGACCGACGTACTGCATATTACAGTTTGCAGCACGTCATGTAATTAGATAAATTAAATCTGTAGACTGTCATGTCAAATCAGACATGTTAACTACAGAGAAGCAGACTATATTTTTCGATAATTTTCTTCTCGCTAAAATCAACATTATTAAAACACATCTATTCAATGCAATGAAATATCCATTACCAAAAACACGCATATTGAAGTATAGTGGACATTTTTACCACCAAAATATGAAAATTTTCAGATAAAAATTTCGATATTTTTTATAGTGTGCTCCAAACATAGATTCTAGGAACTAACGAGCACCCACAATTTATGTTTTAGAGCAGCAATATGCAAAGTACTTGTTACTGAAAAGTTCGAGTAGTGGTTTTCAATTGCTGGATATCAGTATGTTACATGTCCCTGTAATGGAAAATAGAAGTGGAGGCGGTTTTCAATTGCTGGATATCAGTATGTTACCTGTCCCTGTTATGAAAAATAGAAGTGAGGGCAATGACCAGGAATCGATACAATTAACTCACATCTCCCATCAGAGACACCAAAGGGAAAGAAGCACAAACATGAAACAACGAGACACTAATGGAAACTGATAGAAAGCCAAAAGGACAGTTACTTTACCACAAAATGGCCAATTGGTTATCCAAAACAAAATAATATAAGCGATACACACAGAGAAAGAAGACAAACCATAACAAAAATAAACCGCGAATGAAAGAAGAACCGCCTTGGAACGGTCAGTGAAACGATTTCCGGGGGACTACATTAATTTTTCTTACCTCTGTTCAGGTTAATGCATGCACGGTTAGACTCGCACCGCATTGCCTACAACGGCGTTTCAGAAGATGTAAACAACGTTCAGAATGGATGATGGTAAACTCGGAGGCAGCGTTGAAATAAAGATAACGTGGATTTATTATATGACGTCGCGTCTGAAAGTGTAATAACGCCATGTAATATTTTCGATAATCCGCTAGTGGATTAAATATGCAAATTAGCTAGATACGCCCCGTATAGTTTCATGTACGACGTCGTGTTTACTTATGGCGGAATATTGACATTTTTGTAAACAAACGTGAATACAAGAGGCTCAATGAACCTAAACCGCTCACCTGAGGAACTTAAGTTTTAACAATTCACAGACTTGACTACTAAATCTGCTAATAGAATCCAGCCCATTGACCCTTACAGGATATAAGTCATCATTATTGCATTGCATTCCAAGTTTGAGACTTCTAGCTTCTATAGTTCCTGAGAAATCTTTGACGAAAATTTAACATTGGTCAAAATGGAGAGAAAGAAGAATGAAAGAACAGATGAACAAATAAGCTGAGAAAGCCCAATGTCTCTTACACAGAATAAGTCATCATTATTCTATTGAATACCAAATTTGATGCTTCTAGCTTTTATAGTTCCTGAGAAATCTTTGATTAAAAATTTAACATTGGTCTATTATCTCTATATGGAGAGAAAGAAGAATGAAGGAACAAATGAACCAGACTAGCTCCAAAACCTAATGCAGCCTTTCCCCTTGCCCAATGGTGCTACACATAAAATTTAAACAAGATTGGTCGACTGCCTTCTGAGATATGCTTCATTGAAAGTGTGGACGACGGATGGACGGACGACAGACGACGGACTCCGGAGCCTTGTATACTATCAGCTCACTGGAGCCTTTGGCTCAGGTGAGCTAAAAATTCAAGTCGCTATTTCTGTCACAACATTTTCCCTACGTTAAGTCTATGGGCAAATTGTTTTGTCTCTCAAGGTCACGTAACTCCGAGGTCAATATTCCGATTCGGCCCAAAATTGAACTTAACCAAGATTTTATGCCTGTCCTCGTTACCTGCAAGTTTGAAGCTGATATGAATAAAAATAAAGTTGCTATCGTGGTCACAACGTATTTTTTTATGCTCAAGGGCAGGTAACTCCAAGGCAAATAATCCGATTCGGCCCAAAATCTAACTTAACCGAGATTTTATGTCTGTCCTCGTTACCTGCAAGTTTGAAGCTGATCTGAAAAAAATTCAAGTCGCTATCGTAGTCACAACATTTTCCCTATGTAAAGTCTATGGGCAAATTTTTTGTCGCTCAAGGTCATATAACTCCGAGGTCAATATTCCGATTCGAACTTAACTAAGATTTTATGCCTGTCCACGTTACCTGCAAGTTTGAAGCTGATCTGAATAAATATAAAGTTGCTATCGTGGTCAGAACGTATTTTTTTATGCTCAAGGGCAGGTAACTCCAAGGCAAATAAT
The DNA here is from genome assembly GCA_963580285.1 of Lucinisca nassula. Taxonomy (NCBI): domain Eukaryota; kingdom Metazoa; phylum Mollusca; class Bivalvia; order Lucinida; family Lucinidae; genus Lucinisca; species Lucinisca nassula. Next base: position 74,771,346 of record OY757021.1, read on the forward strand.
CCGATTCGGCCCAAAATCTAACTTAACCGAGATTTTATGTCTGTCCTCGTTACCTGCAAGTTTGAAGCTGATCTGAAAAAAATTCAAGTCGCTATCGTAGTCACAACATTTTCCCTATGATAAGTCTATGGGCAAATTTTTTGTCGCTCAAGGTCACGTAACTCCGAGGTCAATATTCCGATTCGGCCCAAAATCTAACTTAACCGGGATTTTATGCCTGTCCTCCTTACCTGCAAGTTTGAAGCTGATCTGAATAAAAATAAAGTTGCTATCGCGGTCACAACGTATTTTTTCATGCTCAAGGGCAGGTAACTCCAAGGCAAATAATCCGATTCGGCCCAAAATCGAACTTAACCGTGATTTTATGTCTGTCCTCGTTACCTGCAAGTTTGAAGCTGATCTGAAAAAAATTCAAGTCGCTATCGTAGTCACAACAGTTTCCCTATGTTAAGTCTATGGGCAAATTTTTTGTCGCTCAAGGTCACGTAACTCCGAGGTCAATATTCCGATTCTGCCCAAAATCGAACTTAACCGAGATTTTATGCCTGTCCTTATTATCTGCAAGAATGAAGTCGATCAGAAAAAAATTGACGGAGCTAGAGTGATGACAAGCTTTTTCCTATGTTAAGTCTATGGGAGCTATATGTTGCCATGGTAACCAGAGTTCCACTCAGATCTGCATGAAAACCTTATGCAGTCTTTCCACTTGCCCAATAATGTTACACATGAAATTTGATCAAAGTCGGCCAAGTAGTCTTCAAGATATACATTTTTGAAATTCACATTAACCCTTATGCAAAAATGCACAAGGGCAGGTAACTCCTAAGTGTATGATCCGATTCTGCCAATTATCGAACTTGACCGAGATTTCATGGCTGTGCTGGTTATCTGTAAGAATGAAGCCAATCTGAACAAAATTGAAGCAGCTACAGTGATGACAACATTTTCCCCATGTTAAGTCGATAGGCAATTTTTCGGGCGCTCAAGGGGACGTAACTCTTGAGTGAATTATCTGATTCGGCCCAAAATCGAACTTGACCGAGATTTTATGCCTGTACTGGTTATCTGCAAGAATGAAGTCGATCAGAAAAAAGTTGACGGAGCTAGAGTGATGACAAGCTTTTTCCTATGTGAAGTCTATGGGAGCTAGATGTTGCCATGGCAACCAGAGTTCCACTCAGATCTCCCTGAAAACCTAATGAAGCCTTTCCACTTGCCCAATAATGCGACACATGAAATTTGATCAAAGTTGGCCAAGTAGTCTTTAAGATATACATTTTTGAAATTCCCATTAACCCTAATGCAAAAACACACAAGGGCAGGTAACTCCTAAGTGAATGATCCGATTCTGCGAGTTATCGAACTTGACCGAGATTTCATGGCTGTGCTGGTTATCTGCAAGAATAAAGCCAATCTGAAAATAATTGAAGCAGCTACGGTGATGACAACATTCTCCCCATGTTAAGTCAATAGGCATTTTTTTCAACGCTCAAGGGCACGTAACTCCTGAGTGAATAATCCGATTCAGCCCAAAATCGAACTTGATCGAGATTTAATGCCTGTCCTCGTTATCTGCAAGAATGAAGTCGATCAGAAAAAAATTGACGGAGCTAGAGTGATGACAAGCTTTTTCCTATGTTTTTTCAACGCTCAAGGGCACGTAACTCCTGAGTGAATAATCCGATTCAGCCCAAAGTCGAACTTGATCGAGATTTCATGCCTGTCCTCGTTATCTGCAAGAATGAAGACGATCAGAAAAAAATTGACGGAGCTAGAGTGATGACAAACTTTTTCCTATGTTAAGTCTATGGGAGCTATTTGTTGCCATGGCAACCAGAGTTCCAATCCGATCTGCCCGAAAACAGTATGCAGCCTTTCCCCCTACCTGATAATGCTTCACATGAAATTTGATCAAGATTGGCCCACTGGTTCCGGAGATATACTTCTTTGAAAGTGTGGACGACGGACGACGACGACGGACGACGACGGACGACGGACGCCGGCTCGTGGTATACTAATACCTCACATGAGCCTTCGGCTCAGGTGAGCTAAAAATGCGTTTTAAATGTCATATGATAAATAGAATCTTGCATTCGCATTTTATCCCTTTTCCTCAACTCGTTTAATAAATTCAATAATACATGAGCACTTATGTGAGATCCTCTATTTTATCACAATAATAGTTTCAGTTCGCCCAGTTCTTCTACTTTCATTCAGAACAATAGAAACGCTTTCAGTATGACAACTTGTTTCACCCAGCTTATGTTCCACTGCACCCACTAACCTGTAACTTGGCCAATACGAAATTACTTGATTAATGACAATTTTATTAATTGACACAATTAAAAACATGATTATTGGTTTTTGACTTCAGTGGTAATACGGATGATCTCCGGACAATACAGGATAGTCAATTAATAAAAAGAGTTACATGTAGATGCAAAATGATCCATCAGCTCTATCAAAATGATATATATATATATATATATATATATATATATATATATATATATATATATATATATATATATATATATATATATATATATATATATATATATATATATATATATAATCAAAAAGTCCGATATCGCCACAATAGTATGTATTTTACCAAGCTTCTACTGCAGTTTCACTGTTTTGACAGATTTTCAAGAAGACATAATCAGTTACATGGCAACAATCTATATTATTGACTCAGCCCAATTGACAATATATTATTGACTCAGCCCATTTTAAATATGGGATTTGTGAACCTCGGGAGTGTTTAACATCCGATAAAGAAACTCTAGTGCAAGCGCACTCGTTTCTTTTTGGGATATGCAACCTCCCTCAGTATTTAAAATGGAGTAATAAATAGAGGTTATTATATTGTGAAGGTGTGCCTCTAAGTCTTAGAGGCACGCCGTCACCATATCAAAACCTCTTTATTACATCATTTATATAGCATAGTTATATTGCAACGTGAAGAAATGAAGGCAAAGAGTATATTTACTTTTTAAAGGTTGATGCCGGGAACGTTTCATCGAGTGTGTTGAGGATATATTTTCGGTATCCGCCGAAAAAACAAAAGAAATTCCTTTTAAATTATATAACTGATTAGTAGGCCTACACTAACCATGCTCACGGTAATACAGTAACATAGTAGGCCCTGGTGCGCAGCAAATTACGTCACAAGTGACGTCGCAAAGTTCTGTAAGTTTGAAAACAAAAACAAATCGCCATTTTAAATACAGATTTTCTGCAGTTCAAAGAATGCTTTTTAAGGTATTTTACAGAATGTGTTGTGCTTATTTGAAGACCACTAATTTTAAAGGCTCTTAGTGTCATTCATCAAGCTACTGCATAATCGATTCCGTGTGTAGCAGTCGTCGAGGTGGTAGTTTACGTTAAAATACAAGTCAATTTTTGGGGACATTTTTCCCTCCCACAGATTTCTTCCGCACAATTTCCAGCTCCTCATAAATAAAGGGATCTGTTCGTTTAAGGTTGTTGGCAAGACCTTATTGTTTCAAATGTTGGGATATCCCTGCTGTGCTTGAAAGCAACGTCTTTCACAATGCTTCCCAATCGTGATTGAACTTCTTTTAAAAAGTATTTTGTTTTTCATTTTTCATGCTTGCCAAGAAATATCAGACTTTTCACAAAATATATTGTTATCACTGTCATCTATCGCTCTGTCTAGGTCCAGAAGTCGGGTTGACATTGCTTCAAGTGATTTTTCTGCGGCCATTTTGAAGCTTATGGAGTACGGCATTAACGTTTTATTGCTATAGTAACAGAGTACAGCAGTGCCAATATGGAAAGGCAGTGCCAAAAATCCATATTATATGGATTTTTGGCCCCGTCACGTGACTGTGCCATCAAAATAGGGAAAAAAATGAGCCTGTATTGAAAGATTCTAATGTAATTTCCTATAGTGGGTATGTAATAAACTCGATTTATCATATGACGTCGCGTCTGAGAGTGTAATAACGCCATGTAATATTTTCGATAATCCATGTGGATTAAATATGCAAATTAGCTAGATACGTCCCGTAACGTTACATGTACTACGTCCGAAACGACGTCGCGTTTACTAATGGCGGAATATTAACATTTTGTAAACAATCGTGAATAAAATGTCATCTGATAAATAGAATCTTGCATTCGTGCTCATGTATTATTATATTTATTAATCTGGTTGAGGAAAAGGAACAAAAAGCTCCGCAAGCCTCGCATTTTATCCCTTTTCCTCAACTCGTTTAATAAATTCAATAATACATGAGCACTCATGTAAGATCCTCTATATATTTACATTCTCCGTGCATTTACAGAAACCCCTTGGGAGCAATGTTGTTCATTCTTCAATATTTATATTTCCAGTGTAAAGTCTAATGTAAACCTACAGAAAACAATGTAGTTCATACTTCCATGAACAGCAGAAAAATAAATTTCATTTCTTAAATGACCACAGACTCACGCAACGTCGAAATGGACATAGAGGATATTTACTTTTTTGAGGTGGATACGAAAAAATATTTCATCGAGTGTGTTGAAAACATCATAATTTTCACGAGTGAAAATTCGGATGTTTTCAACACACGAGATGAAATACTTTTGGTATCCGCCGAAAAAAGTTTATGTTCCTTTTCTTTTATAATTTATTAAGACACTTACGGTAATTGATTAACCCACAATTTTGGCCTGGCTACATGACGTCACAACTGTCAGTTCCAAAGCATAAACAAATCGCCATTTTGAATTCAGCATTTTAGTTCAAAGAATGCTTTTCAAGATATGTTATAGAATGCGTTGTGCTTATTTGAAGCCCATTTTATTTTGAAGGCTCTAACTGGCATGCACCCAGCCACTTTATAATCGATTCCATGTGTAGCAGGCGGCCGCGGTCGGTTTTTCACGTTGAAGAAGAAGAAGAAAAAAAAAAAAACACTCTGATTTGAGCACAGATTTCCCTGGAAACTACTTTCTCGCACAAATTCTTACTCAGCCATTCAGTGAACTGGTACCTTGAAGACCATTTGTAACAAAGACAGCTAAGCCTTAATCTGTGAGGGAGCATTTAAGGATGCATCACGAAAACACGCCTATATAATTTTGACCCCCTTGAACCCCAGTTTTATATAGTAAAACTGGGGTTTACGGGGGTATACCTTATTTTTCTTATTTCTGCTCTAAAATATAGACAGTGGGTACTCGTTAAAACCGCCTCGATGTGGCGGTTCTAACGAGTGCCCACAATCTATATTTTGAGCAGAAATAAGAAAAATATCACAATTTTTCATCATAAAATTTTCTTTTTTTCGGCGATAAAGGTGGCAATGTATTTGTATAGGCGTGTTTGCGTAATGGATTCTTCTAGTTCTGTTTTCTCTCCTGGGAGCAGTATGGTTAATACAAACAGACTCACTGCAATGGCGGACTTTCCTGCGTTTTCTGCTGGTGACCATCAGTCGGGTTACAATGTGTCAGATCCTTTGCAAGGGATTTTCTATCATATGATGCCACTGCAGGGCAGTACAAACATCATATTTTATAAACAGACAATCTTTAACAGCATTTTAACTGTTTTAAGTAAAGAATTTGGATTTCCCTCTGTTGAAACAAAGAAATTTCAACTGAAAACACATGTGGACCAGAGGAAATGTATCCTTAGCATAGATAAAACTGTTATGTATGTGCGTGCCACTGGACCTGGACATGCATCATGGAAAGAAAAAGTGTTCAAAAAGCTTTAAGAAAATATATTCAGGGCATTTGTAAAGGAGAATGATTCACTGCTGAACATAATTTGGTCAATGAAACCTTATCTACTAGCCAGGCCAGTACACAAAATCAAGAAGATAATGAGGCTATAATTAATGAAACAATAGAGGAAACTGAAACTCAGTCCCCTGCTGGGGCAGAAACTCAGGAATCAGAATAAGTGATAGACTTTACACGCCTAAAAGACTCACCTGTGATGAGACAGATTTCAGCTCTTATAGACATGATTTCAAGTTTACAGGGGCAGATTGCTACTCTCACCAAAATGTCAGTGACCTAATTCAACAGGCTGCCGAGAACTGTGGGCCAGATAAGTACCAGTTCACCATCTATAAAGCATGCAGCAAACAATATGCCAGAACAAGAAATGCCTGACAACAGTAATAGGGGCAGTAAAGCCACAACGCCAATTACTTCTGAAAGACAGCTCGCCGATCAAGCCACTGAACTGCCCGACCTACAAACAACACAGTACAGTGATGTTGTTAGAAGGACATCAACACCTGTTGATTCTGTAAATGAAACACCACAGAGGCCATGCCCTGCTCAAAGAAGAACACTTAATGTAAATGTGACCAGATCTAGCCCCAAACCTCTTCCAAGGATAATATAAACAATCCCCTAAGGCAGGTCCTATTAATTGGGGACTCTCTGATATCTTCAGTCAACCCAAAAGGCTTAAGAGTCAATGTAATAAAAAATGGGATTTCAGGTGGGAATATTGAGAAAATAACGGCACAGATGAAAATCTATGACATTTCAAAGTTTCCTCATGTGATAATGTATGTTGGGGGAAATGATGCTGCCAGTGGAACCGACATTAAGTAATTTGAAGAGATGTTCGATAAGCTGATTCATTATACAAAGGAAGCAAACAGCCATTGTAAGGTCTTACTGTGCAATTCTTGCCGAAGGGGAGACACGAGTACGTCAGAATTGAATGAGATCATCAAGTCACTTGCAGAATACCATGGTGCAAGGCTTATCGATCTTAACAAGGCCTTCCATGACAGGCAAGGTATCATTATAAAAGGTTATTATGGAACAGACAATATACATTTGTCATCGTCAGAAGTGAAGCGTTTGCTTTGGACCATCAATAAAGAAGTCATCATTGTAAATGACTTTGACATGGGTTTCTTGCTTGCTTGCATGATTTGAGGTTTAACGGCCCCGTCAACAGTATGTAGGTCATTTTGGAGACGTTGCTTCCAATTTTGTGGGACTTTTACCCGACATTGAGATGAAATGACATCTCAAGCCCTGTCGCCCGATGAAACCAATAGGGTTTATAAGCATGGACGGTCCGACCCGCACCGCTTTGCCTGGGCAGGCAAAGCTCCACTAAGCTGTTAACCAGTCCTCGTGTGCGGCCGGTTTCAGCTCTGCGTGGAAGCATAATGGAGCCCATGTATTTCTTCAAGCCCCGATGGGTGGGGGACGAACATGTGTTTCTACGGCAAGCGCCAGACTAGCAGGGCACGAAAATCCCATCTTGGTGGAAGAAAATCGCAAGCAGATGGCAATACACTTACGTTTTGTTACAAGTGTGGGGAAAATAATCACGACACAAACAGTTGTAGGCATAGAGAACAGTTACAATGCCACCACTGTGGACTGTTTGGCTATAAGTCAGGACGTTGTCTCCAGAATATATAGGAACTCGGCTTTGATGTCTGCAATACTGAAGTGGAACAAGATCTAAATATGTCTAATAGATTTTCTTACCTAGGTCTAATTTGTTCAGAATGTGATTTAATCAGTTGTATGTGTTTAAGTCAGTTTACTGGAACTAACGATACCAGCTCTATAAGACAGTTATACGAAGCTAATGGTGCTAACTCAGTAAGACATGATGCCAGTCAAGTTAGTCATGAAAACTGTTCACTTTCTGGGCCTGTTAATATGGTACCACTTGTTCAACAAGATATACCAAATACTTCAATTAACCATACATGTTTAAGTAATCTTTCAGCGCCAAGTACTAACAATTCTTCTGATAAGCAAGATAGCTCTTATCCAGTATGTCTCCAGGTAGTGACAGTAGCTCATCTCTGTTCTCTACCCAGGTGTCTGATAACAGTTTGAGTTCAAATGTTCTGTTCAGTGATTTAGAATTTGATCAGTCTGTCTCAACTTCTCTCCTTGATTTAGGTTTACAATGTAAGAGTTTTAGAATGGGACAATTAATATACAAGGCATAAGCAACAAAATCGATCAAGTGCGAATGCTACTAGAATCTGATAAAATAAAATTCATATCTTTGGCTTAAGTGAGACAAAATCAAATGCTTTCCACACTGATCCCTTCTTTGAAGTACATGGTTTTCAAAAGCCGTTTCAAAGAGACAGAAAAAATAACTCCTGGGGTGGTCTCCTGGTTTATGTTAAAGAGGGAGTCTGCAACAGCCGAAGGGTGGATCTTGGGCATGAAAATCCTGAATGCATATGGCTGGAAATAAAGCCAAAGAAAAGCAAACCATTTTTGATTACAAATATTTACAGACAACTAATTCAGCAATTCACTGGAATTCAATTTTTGAAGACAGTCTGGAAAATGTACTTAGAGAAGACAAGGAAATTTACTTAATGCGAGATAAAAAGAGATCTATTAAATAATAAAATTAAACATATATGGACTGATTATATGACACCTTTTGGTCTAACACAATTAGTTTCTGGAGCGGCCAGAGTAACAGCTGATTCAAGCACTCTGATTGACCATATGTATACAAATTGACTGGATATTGTGAACTCTTCAAATGTACCAAAATTAGGGTTAAGTGATTACTTCCCTATAATCTTCACAAGAAAAATGCATGTTAAACCTCCAAAGGACAAAGCATTTCCTGATTGAATATAGAAGTTTGAAAAACTTTGATGAAGCTAAATTCATAAAAAATCTTCAATCTGTTCCATGGGACACCATCAAACTGTTGGAGGATACTGATGATATATTGGAAGCTTGGCTAGATCTCTGTTTGCAAGTAGTGGACAAACATTTCCCCATAAAACATCATAGAGTTAAGCATAAAACCCAGCCTCAATGGATATTACCAGAAATTCCCGATGGTATGAAATTTAGAGATAGGTATAAAGCTATTGGAAATGATGATGGATATAGATTTTGGAGAAACAAGATGAACAAGATGATTCGAAATGCTAAAAAGGCTCACCACCAAACATTTATTGAAAACAATGAAGAAAATCCTAGCAGTATTGATATAATATTTCTGGATTTTGGTGCGGGTAAAGGCACACAAAGACAATCTACCATAGGTTCAATAAAAGCTTGTGATACTGTTGTTGAAGATTCAGCAGGTATTGCAAATGAACTTAATGATTTTTTTGTAAATATTGCTTCAAGCTAAAAGAGCCCATAATAAACTCAAATCATGATAAACTGAAAGAGTTCTGTCAGGCAAAGCTAACTGAAGACACAAAATTCGTATTCCAACAATTCAAAGACAAAAGGTTTTAAAATTTCTCTCCAGTATTGACATAAGTAAATCTACAGGTACAGACATGATTGGGCCACGACTCCTCAAAATTGCAGCTCCATATATAACCGATGAAGTTACTTATATATGCAACCCTAGCATCACCAATTCGTTTTTTTACAAGCAAATGGAAAGAAGCAAAAGTAACCCCTCTTTATAAGAACGGTTCTAAAGAAGAAGGAAACAATTACCGCCCTATTTCTATTTTAACAGTTTTGTCTAAATTACTCGAACAACATGTACATGGAAGTCTGTTTGACTTCTTACAGGAGTTTAATTTATAATACAAAACATAGTTAGGTTTCTTCTGATACCGAGGCCCCGTTTTTTGGATTTACATCTATCTATTGTAGATGGATTTGTTTCGTGCAAAATTTATGATAAACGCGATGACTTTGATTTTGAGATTGTAAATTTTCCTTTTTTGGATGGTGATGTTCCTCGTGCGCCATCCTATGGCGTTTATATTTCGCAATTAATTCGATTTGCTAGAGTGTGTAGTCATGTAACTGACTTCAACACTCGTAATAAATTATTAACGGCTAAACTTCTTAATCAGGGTTATCGGTACCATAAACTACGCAAAGCCTTTTCAAAATTTTATAGACGCCATTCTGATTTAATTTCAAAATTCAATATTGGACTTAAATCTCTTCTGCAACAAGGTCTATCGGAACCCGAATTTTATGGTGACTTAGTATATAAATTCAGAAAAATATATAACCGCAATGACTTCATCACCCAATTTCGTAAAATCATTCTTCGATATAAAAAGATTGGGTACAACATGGATATTATACGACAGACTGCATGCATGGTAGTTAACCCAATCACGGTTGGCAACTTTGCTTCCCTCTTTAATTGCACGCCGGTGGGTCAGGCCTCAGATTCTATGACGGCTCCAACGTAAAGGCTTATTGAAAATTAAAGAGATAATGTTGGTTGGTGCCTGATGCTCTGTCTCTGGTCGGGCTCATCGGAGTCTAACTGTTGGTTTTCTTTTGCTCCAGCATTTCAGTGGTTTCTTGCTGTCGAGTCCTCACCGTTGTCTCTCCTCTGTGGTTCTTTGATTTCTGTGTTCACGGAGATGTTGCACTGATGAGTTAGGAGGCCTTCATGCGGACTGAACAAATTATTTGTCTAAATCGCGACGGAAGTAAGGACGAGGATTGTGGCCACGTAAAATCGATTTAAGCCCCCCCCCCCCCAGTGGAAATCTTCCACTGACCGTTCCAAGGCGGCTCTTCTGTGGCGATTTATTTATGTTGTTGTTTGTTACTTACTGTGTGTATCACTTGTGTCTTTTAATTTTGTATGTCCATATGGCCATTTTGTGGGAAAGTAACTGTCCATATGGCCTTCCTTTGTTTAGGTTTCCATTATGGTCTGGTCGCTTAATGTTTGTATTTCTTTCCCTTTGGTGTCTTTTATGGATGGAGTAAGTTAATTGTATCAATTCCTGATCTTTGTTTTACTTCTACTTTTCAGAACCCAACACTCTTGCGAGACTGCCCTTGTCAATTTGATAGACTTATGAATGAGTGCTATAGACAACGGCAAAATGGTTGGTGTTGTATTGATAGATTTAAAAAAAAAGCATTTGATTTAGTAGATCACCAAATACTATTGGACAAAATGGAAATACGTGGCATAAAAGACGACATACCTCACAAACAGAAAGCAGCAAGTTGCAATTAATAACTGTAAATCAGGCTTTCAGAAAATTTCTTACGGTGTTCCCCAAGGATCTATTTCAGGGCCACTTTGATTTTTTTATGTTTATCAATGATCTGCCTTTATACACAATAATATAAGAATCTTATATGGGTGCGAGGGGTGGATGGAAAAATCCGTCCCGAGGGTCACTGTCCGGCATCACGACGGCGCATACAAGGTCGTAATCAACCTGTGCATTTGTCAAACACGCGATTATATTCGATTTTGGGTCGGAACATCAGGGCCAGAACATAAATTTCTATCCCAGGGTAAAATCACGGATTTCCTTGTCTGGTGTGCAAAAAATATTTTTACAGACCTCTGGTGTCTTTGTTGACAATAATCTGACTTGGTCAAATCACATCAAGAATCTAACAATGAAGATAACTTCGAGTATTTGGCTTCTTTCTAAAAATAAAAAAATGCTTGTCTCAATCACACAGAGTTCAATTTTACAAATCATATATTCAACCGCATATTGATTTTTGTAATACTGTATGGTGAAGCTCTTCGGAGACCAAAAAATTACAGATTTTTAAATTACAAAAGCGTGCTTGTAAGGTTATTCTGGGCTACAATAATGAAGACTCTGTTGAAGCCATGAAATCTCTGAAAATTATGTCTATATATGATAGACTTTTTCTAAGAAAAGCTAAATTTATGTTCAAAATCTTTAGCAATGTAGCACCAGCATATATTTCTGAAAATTTTAGACTTAGAAACAATGAGAACACCAATATTCAATTAAGATTAACCTCTGCTAGCTGTTTTGTCCCACCTAAGCCTAGGACAGAATATTTCAAACATAGTATGAGGTACTCAGGCTGTCTCGTCTGGAACTCTCTGCCAGAGGAGATGAAAAGTGCCCGGACAATAAACTCATTTCACAGCAGATGTTTAAGATGGCTTATCAATTAATTTGAAGTTTCAACAACATGTACATATATTATAACGTATGTTACTTTGAACATCTTATCTGTTTTCTCAAGCCTTGCCACAAGTTTAGGATTAGCATGTTTTTTTTTTTTTTTTTTTTTTTTTCAGATTTAGTTGTATATACATATATAAGAATGTTTTTAGGTCAGACAAGCAATGCCCTATAAGCAGCTAAAGGAAAAGGACCCTTTAGCACCTGTTATACTCTGTACATGTGTATCTCACATGCAAAGGTCATGAGGAGTTAACTTTTCTGGCTGTTATTATGTGTTTGTTTGGAGGTCAAAGAGATAATACTACTCTTTATAAGAACCAAGTGTACCTTATTTGTATGCTACTTCATTGGATATTTTACATTTTGTTTTGGTAAGGTATCCCAATAATGAAGAATGCTGTTCATTGAGGTCACAAGGGAAGCATTTTATATACAGTTATACCTCAAACACATGATTATAGTATCAGAAAAATAAATCACTTTGTATGTTTACTTGTATTTTTGTCATGTTATATGTACATAATATATACATGTCTATATAATGAGGGTCTCATGGAAGATTAGCTAGTACAGTTTTTATGCATTTGCTAAATTATATAACCCTCGATAAATAAAATCTTACTTACGTACTTACTTAATTGTGCCCGATGTTAAAAATCATAGCGCTGCTATTGTGTATGGCAACCTGTTCATTCAGTTTTAATGCCACACTTCAAAATATATTCTAACGGTATAAGGAATTATTATTCTTTGTAAATAAAAGAAAAATTAACCCTTTTTCGACTAGAACGTAAACAAAAAAGTAGCTCCGGCACGCTACAGTGAAATGCTATAAATGGTATCAGTCACAAGTGAAATGATAAGCTATCATTTCAGTTGTGATTGATATCATTTTTATTTGTTTCAGATATGCATTGATTTCACTGCTAAGTATAATTTGGTTTGGTTTGAGGTTTAACGTCCCCGTCAACACTGTAAAGGTCATTTTGGAGACATTGCTTCCAATTTTGTGGGACTTTTACCCGACATTGAGATGAAATGACATCTCAAGCCCTGTCGCCCAATGAAACCAATAGGGTTTATTAGCATGGACGGTCCGCCTCGCACCGCGGTTCCTGGACAGGCTTAGATCCTCTATGCGGTTTACCAGTACTAGTGTGCGGACCGGATTCAGCTCTGCATGGAAGCATCATCCAGCCCATATATTTCTTCAAGCCCCTATGGCCGGGGGCGAGTGCTAAGTATAAAATAAAATGTATTTCTTCAATATGATTGGACGTTGTCAATAGGAAAAACGCATCCAATAGATTTCTTCTTTCATTTTAGCCCTTACACAAGATTTTTTCGTCATATGGTGGATGGAAATAATGTCATTATGAGTAATGCCAGTAATCTTTTTAAAGTTCATCGAATTATGAACAACATCGGGCCACGAGCAAAGTTTGTCGTGGTTCACTTAGCCTATATTGCTGGTGATCCGATGTTGTTCATACTTCGATGAACGTTAAATGAGCCCCGCCAAGCGAATTTGTGTCTTCGTACATTCCGTCATGACAAATTTTAACTGCGCATGCCCAGCCATTCAGAGGGGCCGGGGATATGGCTTTTCTGCGCGGATGCGCAGGCTCGCCTGAACCTTCGCTGCTCGCATAGGCGATAAGTACCAAAACCGCTTGACGGGGCCCAAATAACTTAAATTCAGTTCTTAAACCAGTGCTTCAGCTGAAGTTCACGACCCGCCGGATGCTTTTAGCATTATGAGTGTTACCATATATGGGTATGGCGGCCATTTTGGTCATGTGACCTGGACCTAAAACGGTTCCCCCAATAAATGCGCCTTATCGTAAGGAGCAAAAATATATCTTATACTTTAGTACTGTATTCTGAATCGTTTGCAGGATAAAATGCATTCTCACTTTTCCAATGCAAAAGCATATGTGTCAAAGTTTGACCTAGGCACAAAGAAGGTCAAGGTCAACCCAGGGTCACCATTTTAGCAATTTATGATGGGCCTACGTCACAGATGCTATTTATCAAGTTTCGTGGAAATCTGCCCAGTGGTTCTGGAGAAGACTATTTTTTAAGGGTTTTTACCATATATGGCTTGGCGGCAATTTTGGTCATGTGACCTAGACCCATGAGCAAATTTTGGTTTTCCCAGTCCCATAGAGGCTCCATATGAAATTTGACTTCAATCGGCCCAACGGTTTCCGAGGAGAAGCAGTTAGAAAAATTTCACATTTTTCGCCTCGGCGAGGCTATACTAAATGGAATGTAATATTTCGCAAGTTCATTGGTTAGATCTCATTGATATCTATCAGTATGCCAAAAATTGTTTAAATATTCCAAGCAGTTAAGTCACTATCACCAATTATCACAAACGGGTTACGGACGGACAGACAGACTGACAGACTGACAGGATGACCGAATGACAGAATGACACGGTGATTTTAGGGCACTCTTAGAAATCAACCGACTTCAGTCGGTCGCTTTTTCTGCGGGTCGTGCAATATCGCAGAACATAATGTCGCAAATTTTTGTCGATTTCAGACGTCGTGTTTTATACGCAATTGCATTAGAATCATTTTTATAACAGATCCTCCGTGGACTAGTGGATAAGAGCGCTGACTCTTAATTACTAGGTCTTTCACCGCTGTGGTTCGAGGCTGGCTCGGGTCACATGCGAGACACCAAGTTCTGCGACGGAAGGTTAGGTGTTTTTTCTCCGGGTACTCCGGTTTTCGCCCGCCTCTGATTAACGATCGGCTCGATATGAGTGAAATAATCTTGAAAAGGAGTAAAACCAAACCAAATAAATAAATAAGTAGTAAAAAAAATATATATGGGCCCCGTCAAGCGATTTTGGTATTTATCGCCTATGCGAGCAGCGAAGGTTCAGGCGGGCCTGCTCATCCGCGCAGTCTCGCCAGAACCTTCGCTACTCGCTCATACAAGCAGTGAATCAAGAGGAACATTCAGACAGAAAGCCATATCCCTGGCCCCTCTGAATGGCTGGGCATGCGCAGTTAAAATTTGTCATGACGGAATGCTCGAAGACACAAATTCACTTTGCGGGGCTCATATATATTAACTCGTTAAAACGACAGTTACAGTGGGAGGAATCCTAGGCTCAGGAGAATGTTCAAGAATATTTTATTTGAGGATGTTTTTAGGATCGTTGTTTATAAGGCCCTTTTAAATTAAGGGGAAAGGGCCCTTTAGCACATGTTATACTTTTGTTATTTTGGTGTTTTATTATAACGTTTAAAAAAAAAGGAACAAAAACTGCTGTTATAACGACTCTCCTCTCTATAAAAGGAAGAAAGCCACACACAAAAACACAGCAATATCAAGGTAGACGAGAAAGCAATGATTAGGAATCGGTACAGTTACCCAAGGCTGTCACCCTGACTAACGGGAATGAGAATGACGCGTATCCAATAACGACGTTATGATTAAAAAATTGGAAGAGACTATTGACAAGCGTTCGTTAATAGTAATCTCACATAAAAATGGCTAATGACAAACGTTTGCCAATAGCCATTTTTTGTAAAGAAAAATGTTATTGGCAAACTTTTGTCAATAGCCGTTAAACGTGAAATCGCTGTGCGTTTGCGTTGACTCGTGTCAGTGTTTTAGCTCACCTGGAGCAAAGCACCATGTCAGCTTATGCCGTGGCCTGTTGTCAGTCGTCCGTCCGTCGTAACATTACGAAAACACGCCTATACAAATACATTATAGATTTTACTGCCCAAAACACGAATATTTCAAGATAAAAAAATGCGATATTTTTCTTATTTCTGCTCAAAACATAGATTGTGGGCACTCGGTAGAACCGCCACAATGAGGCGGTTCTAACGAGTACCCACAATCTATGTTTTAGAGCAGAAGTAAGAAAAAATATGGTTTACACCTCTAAACACCAGTTTTTCTATATACAACTGGGGTTCAGGGGGGTTGGGGTCAAAATTATATAGACATTTTTCGACATCTCCTCCACAACGGGTAGTCAAATGAAGCTGATACTTGGTGGGAGGCATATGTGTGACATGATGATTTTGATTTTTTTTAAATGGTTCCCTTCGGATTCTCAAGGTGGTGGCCATCTTGAAATTCTTCAAACGACACCTCCTCCAAAACCACAGGTCCGATCAAGCTGAAACATGATGGGAGGCAGCGGGGTGACATGGAGATTCGGATTTGCTAAAATCGTTTTGTTCCGATATCCAAGATGGTAGTGACCATCTTGAAATTCTTGAAGCGACATCACCTCCGAACTAAAGGTCCGATCACGCTGGAACGATGGGAGGCAATGGGGCGACATCGAGATTCAGATTTGCTAAAATCGTCCCGTCTCGATATACAAGAGGAACATGCTCATCATTTACAGCTAATTTAATTGTTGCCCTAATTTTGTATTCTGTATTCCGTATTCAATACAATCCCAAAACCAAAATCATACCGTTTATCATAGATTTTGGATGTAATAAATACAAAAAAAAAAAAAGAAAAAGAAAATGACACATTTAAATGAAAAGGACTGTCGACTTTATTTAAAAATATTCGCTTTATTCAATCGAATTTCTGACGGGTAAACATTGAAGGTGTAGAGGCCACAAAACGTCTCGCCGGTTTTATCGAGCGTCCGACAATTTGGCTAGATTAGAAACATCACGGGAACACGTCCGTGAAAGGAAGACCCCCCTAAACCCCACTCCATAATCAACTGGGGTTTACGGGGGTATACAATATTTTTCTTATTTCTGCTCCAAGACAATCAGGTTGTGGGTACTCGTTAGAACCGCTTCAATAAGGCTGTGGGTACTCGTTGGAACCGCCTCAATGAGGCGGTTCTAACGAGCACCCACGATCTATGTTTTGAGCATTTATAAGAAAAATTTCACGGATTTTCATCAGAAAAGTAGCCATTTTGGAGATGTGAAACTGCACTATGTCGCAAGGGTGAGTGATCATAATGTTCGGTAACTATCACACATCAGGTTAACAAGTCCGTGACCTCCCCCCCCCCACCCACACAAACTCAAACTCCACTTTATATAGAAAGAATGGGGTTTACGGGGATGTTAATTATTTTCTCTTTTGCTCAAAACATAGATTGTGGGTACTCATTAGAACCGCCTCATCGTGGGGTTCTAACGAGCACTCACAATCTATATAAGAAACAAGAAATAAGAACAATATCATACATTCATCAGAAGATTAACCATTTTAACCCTTATCTTGCTGTTCACGAAAACCCCTATCTTTGCAAACAGTGTAGATCCAGATCAGATGGCTTCTGAAGAAGCCATCTGATCAGGATCTTCACTGTTTGGCATTCAGGTGATGAATTTGTAGCAATAAATTACATCAAGTAATCTGATTGGTTCAAAGTCAGAAATGGGTGTGGCTAAACTGAATATTCAGCAAGAGTAGGGTTAAGATCATATTGAAAGGACGTGTTATCGTAATTAATTTCCATATGGAAAATGCTGATTCTAGAGATTGTAAACACACGGATGTACAGTTAAGCTCGAGAAGAACCTAACCATTTTCGCGTTTTGTCCGCGGGACATACGCGCATTGCGTTCGTGTAAAATTTTCGGGTTTCCATACGCGGTTCATCGCATTCATACGCGAATGCAACGCGTTTAATATCAGCCAATGAAAGTGATTATTCGTAACGCGTTAGGTTAACTCAATACGCGTTTCTTTGCGAGAGAATTCCAACCAATAAGAATAAGACAGGTAAGCGAAGATAAACAGCGTGAATGCGAAAGAGCACAGACCAATCAAAATCCTCTTAGCTCGTATGTTTGACCAATATTCTTTATTTTATTTTTTTTATTCATTCACAAATTAATGGCGGTATTGGCCTCTCTTATCAGTAGTGATTTCTTCGGATAAATACACACAATAATATTTACATTTAAAGACATATTTTGGATTGCATAACACCCTAATGTCTGGCAGTTTAGAGATAATAAACACTCGGGGTATTCTGATGCATATGGTGTAGGGAACCAAGAGGGTAATCGTTTATCCTGGGATATTTGTTTGACAAGTCACGTCTATTTACTTGTTTGTGGGCGCTCATCAGAACCACCATTTAATGGGTGTTTATGGTGTTTCTAACACATCTTGAAACATACCTATACATATTTGACCCCGTTAATCCCCAATTTTAAATAGTAAAATTGGAATTTAAGGGGTTACATATTCTTCTTATTTCTGCACAAAATATAGATTGTGGGTACTCGTCAGAACCGCCTCGCCGAGTCGGTTCTAACGAGTACAATAACCTATATCTTGTGCAGAAATATTAAAATAACGGAAAATGTTCAGTTTTGGTGGTAAAAAAATCAATAGATTTGTATAGGCGTATTTTCGCAATAAAGTTCCAACAATCTCTGTTTGGATCAAAGACAAATAAATGAATATATAAGCACATAAATAAAAAATAAGGAAAAAGGTAAAGGCTGAAATACGCACATTTCTAAAAGTTCATAAAGTTTAGCGCCAAATGGCAAACAGTGCAGGCCCAGTTCAGATGCAGAAAAACTAGGCGTCTGATCAGGGCCTACATTGCTTCCAAAAGCTTCAGGCATTTTCATTATATTTTTGAAAACAACATAACCTCACTCTTTTAAATTTTGAACTTGTCTTGTGCTATTTACAAGGTGGAAGAATCCGTTTGGCGCCAATTGGCAAAAAAGTGCAAACCCAGATCAAACGCAACAGAATTAACGTCTGATCAGGAACTACAGTGTTTGGAAAAAGTTCAGGATTTTTTTTTCCGAATTTATTAAATTTTGAAGAAAATGGGAAAAATGGTAATAGTAAAAATGCCCAAGGTCAGGCGCAGCAGAAGTAGGTGTCTGATCAGGGCCTAGATTATAGAAGATTACGAAATGTTCAGTTATTTCCTAATAAATTTCGAAAAAAAAATGTATGTTAAGCGGTAAATTCCATTTGGTAAAACAAATGTGTTAATGAAAACAAAATAAATGAAAATTACAGCAATAAGTAATTAAATAAATGAGCTGCTTCTGTGAGTGACGGAACATCAATTATTTCGGAAATTTTGAAGAAAAGACAACCTCACACTCTTTTATTTCGAAATGGTTTTGTGCTATTTACAAAGTGGAAGATGCCATTTGGTGCCAATTAGCAAACCGTGCAGACCAAGATCATTCGCAACAGAAATAGGCACCTGATCGGGGACTACATTGTTTCAAAAAGCTTCAAATATTTTCAAAATAAATTTTGAAGAAAACACACCCTCACACTCTTAAATTTTGAAACGATCTTGTGCAAGATCCAAATGGCAAAATAAAGTGCAGATCCAGATCAGACCTAGTAGGAGTAGGCGTCTGATCAGGACCTACTCGGTATGCCAAAATAAACAAAGAAAACAAAACTTCAACTTTAATTTTGAAATGGACTTGCTCTTTTAATAAGGTGGAAGATTCCATTTGTGCCAAATGGCAAAAACCATGCAGACCCAGATCAGACGCAGCAGACGTAGGCCTCTGATCAGGGCCTACATTTAATGCAAAAGGATCAGGCATTTCCAAATAAATATCGAAGAAAATGCAACTTGATTCTCCGAGTTAATTAAACAAAATAAGTGAAAATTACAAAAATAATTAATTGAAAATTGGGCCGCTTCTGGGAGTGAAAGAACATTGATTATTTCGGACATCTAGAATAAATGACGATAATGAGATGTTGTTTTAAACTGATATCTTTATAGCCCCCCAGTTGCACCTGGGTGTCATAAAACTTTTGGTCAATAAACATCCTGCATTTTGACAGTCAACTTCAATCACGACTCAGTACCTGTATTTTACCCTTTAGCCCCAGGCAAATGTAAATGGATAATTGACTAGTCCGCCAGATTTGTCATGTTCAAACTGAAAAAATATATATGGAATAAGGAAAATTTGAAGAAATAGAAAAAAAAAGAAACAAAAAAGAAGGATGAGTGTGAAATAGTTACGCGGTACTGATTGGTTGCTTTTGAAACGCGAAGCAGTCTGTGAATGTGCACTATCTGCGTTTTCGATACTCATGTTTGATTGGCTGGTCAACAATCGCGATTTACACGCAATATCGCGTTATTCATAAAAGCAATTGATTGGCTAAAACGTCATTCGCAAGTGAAACGCGTGAATCACGAGTGCGAATCTCGCGCGTTATAAATGCGAAACAAATGCGTGTGCGCTGTAAAGTTCTTCTCAATCTTAACTGTATTGTCATATTAATATCGGCCCCGATAGCTCAGTTGGTAGAGTGTCCGCTCCGGGGAACGGGAGGTCACGGGTTCGATCCCGGGCCGCGACATACCAAAGTCGTTAAAAATGGTACTAGCTGCTACTCGCTTGGCACTCAGATTTACGGGGTAGAGCTAGGACTGGCCGATCAAGTGTCAGGATAATGTGACTGGGCGTGGTATCATGTAATGTGTCTGGGACAAGATACTTCAGTGAGGCAGCACTATAAAAGTGAGCATTGAGCTCCCTGTCGCAACCAGACACCGTCGTGATATGACTGAAAAATTGTTGAAAGCGACGTTAAACCCAAATTCACACACACACACACACACACACACACACACCCATTGTCATATTATTAAACCCGTTAACATTTATGAGCTCGTATGCTAGATTTCTGATTGGATGAGAGCATGTTACGCGAATGGTAATACATTATCATATGCTCCTGCAATATTCCCCTCTGGCGTCACTGCTCAAAAGTACAAGTGCACAGTTGGATAAATTTTATCGTTTAAGTCTTGAGGGTGGTTGGGTGAGGCAAAGGTGACGTGTATCTTGCATCATTTTTGTCTCCTATTGATATGGGAGACACACATACTTTTGCAGCAATTGCCTCCCCTGAAGGTGTACCCATTCCCTTTAAATATATTGAAAAATCTTACCACCAAAAATGAAAATTCACAAATAAAATATTCTGATATTATTCATATATCTGCTTCAAACATATACTGCGGGGTCTTGTTAGAAACCGCCTCTACGAAGCGTTTCTAACGAGTAGCAACAAACGATGTTTTTGATTAGGAAGAAAAAAAAGAACGTATACCTCTGTAAATCCCAGTTTTACTTTAAAGGAGGTTTAAATAATAGAGACCTGTTTAATTCCGCTGGGCAAAAATAAAGGTTTGTTCGATATATGTTTTGATTATATGTTATTCTTCTTTCTCGGCGTATTGACATATGTCTAATATTTCTTTAAATGATTTCTCTAGAACTATAAAAGCTATCAGTCTCACACTTTGTTCCCAATGCAATGATGATAACTTTTATCGTGGAAGAGAAAACTGGATTTCCATCTTTTCTTTCATTCAAATTTTTTCTTCATATTGCAAATGTTAGATTTCTTTAATTCTTCTAACCATATCGGGGGTTGGGGTAGGGGGTTGGCGGAAACAAAGGCGACCATTTCTGCAAAAATGCTATAAAACGTGTGTATAGTCACATTCTTTCACTGTTCCAGTTGGGTCCAGACTTCTACGCCGCGGCACCCATGCAGGGTCGAGCAAATGGCCGATTATACGTGCAACGAGCTATGTATGAATTGTTTTTGAAGTGGCAAAACTCGTCATGCACTGTGCAGGGTAACTTCAGTAAATCGAAAATACGACTGAATCTTTTACCATGTCCAATTCGAAATCACTCTTGAGTAGGGATGGCTAATCGGAGCTGAAAAGATAATCGATTATCACTCCTGTCACTGCGATCGATAATCGATTAGTAATCGCTAAGGTTTTTGTCATAATATTACCTGTCTGGTTTTCTGTCTGAGCAGAACTCTTACCATATGTTGCACTTTACTATATGTATATTTGAACAAGCAGGCCTGAGCAAACAGGGCAGACCCAGATGAGACGCCGCGACATGCGGCGTCTCATCAGGGTCTGCACTGTTTGCCACTGATCCAGCTACAGAGGACCCGCGTTATAGCGACAGTATTGGTTCCCTATTATTGTAGCGTTATAATGAATTTGTCGTTATAAAGAATCCAAATTAGGAGTATGATATGTTGTAAAAGGTCTTTTCTACATCATTACTCCAAGAAACAAATGTTGTTAGAATCGCCTCGGTAACAAATATCTATAACATTTGTTTCTTGGAGTAATAAATTACAAGATTTTTTCATTACTGTGGATTCGATTCGGGCAGACGGAAGCCCAAGTCGCTCGGAATCGAGGCTAAACTTGAGCTAAGAATTCATTCCATTGAATTTGTCGTTATAAGGAGTTTTGTCGTTAGAACGAATGTCGGTATAAAGAGGGTTTACTGTATTTTAGGCACAACTTTGGGTAGTAAATTGCACTTATCAAATAATAGATTACAAGCAAAGCAGTACTGATAATCATTTTTGTGGAATTTATCGATCAATTAATCGATTATAGATAAATCGTGTCAGCCTTACTCTTGAGTCCCTAGAGACCTCTTCCCTTAGCACCAGATGTCCTAGGCAAAGGTGTCATGTAGCTTTCGTCACTTGGGCGTTCAACTGATATTGACTTCATTACGCAAACACGCCTATACAAATACATTGCCACCTTTATCGCCGAAAAAATGAAAATTTTATGATGAAAAATTGTGATATTTTTCTTGTAGAATACAGATTGTGGGTACTCGTTAGAACCGCTCCATCGAGGCGGTTCTAACGAGTACCCACAATCTATATTTTAGAGCAGAAATAAGAAAAATAAGGTATACCCCCGAAAACCCCAGTTTTACTATATAAAAGTGGGGTTCAAGGGGGTCAAAATTATATAGGTGTGTTTTCGCGATGTACAGTTGGACAAGTCCTTGCAGCAGGTAAGAGTAGAGGAGCAATGTTGTTCTTCTATTTCTACACTTCTCTTCCTTTCTTCTGTCTCCCCTGCCTCCCCCCCCCCCCTCTTTCATCTCCTCCACTATCTCTTCTGTCTCTTTTCTGGCTTTCTCTGCGAGACGACACAAAATGACCCACAAGGGTTGACGTGTCGTTAAACAAAATACACTTAATAAAAATCCAGTTATCTATATAGTTTGAATAATTTAGGCAGAGTTTTCTGGTATCGTCTTAAAAAGGTCAATGAGGCGATTCTAATGGCTACACACTACATTTCTTTATTTAATAGAAGATAAAAAATGTTACTTTTATGTCATTTCTCATTATGCCTCGTGACTTAACCTTTTGATTAACCCTCAGTAGTTCAAACTCCCCCTGTCTCGAACAAAATGTCATATTCCAAAGGTATTTTAGCTTTTTAAGTTCGAGTGTGTATAGTCAAAAGCATCGATTGTATTGGGCTTTCTTGCACACCAGACAAGGAAATCCGTGATTTTACCCTGGGATAGAAATTTATGTTCTGACCCTGGTGTTCCAACCAAAATCGAATATAATCGCGTGTTTGACAAATGCACTGGTTGAATACGAGCTTGTTTGCGCCGTCGTTAAGGTTGACGTCACAGCACGTTACGTGACGTCACTAAATATTCTTGTATTGTCAATACAATATGGCGGACGTCGGTAACCGAAGTGACTGCAGCATTAAAATCCGAGCTGAGATGTGGAAGGTGTGCAAGAAAAAGAATCCTATAAGGGTGTGAGGGGTGGACCCTTGGGACGGATTTTTCCATCCACCCCTCACACCCATATAAGATTCTTATATTATCGACACGTCAACCCTTCTGATTCATTTCCATTACGAAAACACGCCTATACAAATACATTGTAAATTTAACCGCCAAAAATCGAAAATTTTTAGATGAAAAATTGCGATTCGTTTCTTTTTTCTATAAGAAAAATAATGTTTACCCCTGTAAACCCCAGTTTTACTATATAAAGGTGGGGTTCAATGGGGGTCAAAATGTTATAGGCGTGTTTTCGTGACGCATTTTGTGTCGTACCCTAGAGAAAGGGGGGAAAGGGAGAAAAGAGACAGAAGAGACAGTAGAGAAGATAAAAGTGAAATACAAGAAGGGAAGAGTACAATGAATGGAATTGTAGAAACTGAAGAAATAGCAGCACCCACCTCCACCAAATCATTACTCTTTCTTGCTGCCAGCCTTGCCCAACCGTAAGCAAATAGTAGATTTCAATATCAGTTGGACGCCCATTCGACTCACCCTACCACCCCTGCCAAAAGCATTGCATTCCCTGATTGATTATCAATTTTTTGCCAATTTACATAAATCGGACATACGTATCTCTATGCATCTTTTATCCGAAAAGCTTTCAGAAGTAAGATAAGTGCATGCCGCCAAATCCCATGACACTGGTTCTGTATGCGATATGCTGATGAAATGTGTATGTTCACAGACATATCAGAAGCTTCCGTGGTGTAGTGGTTACGCTACTCGCCTTGTAAACCAGGGGTCGCAGGATTGATCCCGGGCTTCTCCAGACTTTCGGATGAGTCTTTAAACCGAGGTCCCGTCTCCGTATGACCTTAGCTGTTGGTGGGACGTAAAACTCAAACACTCACTCTCAGACATAAAATACGTTTGTTTAGCATTGCATGCCTTAAAAAGCTAGAGATGTATTTTTGATGAATATTTTACAAGAAGTTTATAAGAAAAAAAAAACAAAAAAACAGTGACGATAAATTTCATTTTGAAAGTACTTATAACATATGTTTCTGGCATGACGTCACGAATACATGCCTATATCATTTTGACACCCTTGAACGCCACGTTTATATAGTAAAACTGGTGTTTACGGGGGTAAACATTATTTTCTTATTTCTGCTCTAAAATATAGATTGTGGGTAATCGTTAGAACCGCCTCATCGATGTATTTGTATAGGCGTGTTTACGTTATGATTAAGAAAAGAGTATCCCCAAATTATCCTAATAGTACTTCTTCCTATCTGGGGACTGTAGAAATAAACACATTCGGCAAAAATGTCAAAATGTATCACCAAAGCATAATTCCCCTTTTTCTGTA
The DNA here is from genome assembly GCA_963580285.1 of Lucinisca nassula. NCBI lineage: Eukaryota > Metazoa > Mollusca > Bivalvia > Lucinida > Lucinidae > Lucinisca > Lucinisca nassula. The sequence continues at coordinate 74,796,224 of OY757021.1, forward strand.
AACATGAAAAAAAATCTAGATTTCACACACCCAAAAAAGATGCCGAAATTTTAAAAAGAGCCAAAAATTAAGAAAAATTTTCAGATTGTTTTCAAAGGTTAATCACGTCATTTACTCATCATTTCCTATAAACCAGCTTGTCAAGTTTCTCATTCCCTATATACCAGCTTGTCAAGTTTCTCATTTCCTATATACAAGCTTGTCAAGTTTTTCATTACCTATATACCAGCTTGTCAAGTTTCTTATTTCCTATATACCAGCTTGTCAAATTTCACTTTCCCAGCTTGTCAAGTTTCTCATTCCCTATATACCAGCTTGTCAAGTTTCTCATTCCCTATATACCAGCTTGTCAAATTTCACATTCCAAGCTTGTCAAGTTTCTCATTCCCTATATACCAGCTTGTCAAGTTTCTCATTCCCTATATACCAACTTGTCAACTTTCCCATTTCCTATATACCAGCTTGTCAAGTTTTTCATTCCCTATATACCAGCTTGTCAAATTCCACTTTCCCAGCTTGTCAAGTTTCTCATTCCCTATATACCAGGTTGTCAAGTTTCTCATTCTCTATATACCAGCTTGTCAAGTTTCTCATTCTCTATATACCAGCTTGTCAAATTTCTCATTCCCTATATACCAACTTGTCAAGTTTCTCATTCCCTATATACCAACTTGTCAAGTTTCTCATTCTCTATATACCAACTTGTCAAGTTTCTCATTCTCTATATACCAGCTTGTCAAGTTTCTAATTCCCTATATACAAGCTTGTCAAGTTTCTCATTCCCTGTATAACAGCTTGTCAAATTTCTCATTCCCTATATACCAGCTTGTCAAGTTTCCCATTTCCTATATACCAGCTTGTCAAGTTTCTCATTCCCTATATACCCACTTGTCAAGTTTCTCATTCCCTATATATACACGGGCCTCCGTGGCCTAGTGGTTAAGAGCGCTGACTCTTGATCATTAGGTCTCTCACCGCTGTGGTTCGAGCCTCGCTCGGGTCACATGTGAGACGCCAAGTTCTGCAACGGAAGGTCAGGTGGTTTTTCTCCGGGCACTCCGGTTTTCGCCCACCTCTGATTAACGATCGGCTCGATCTGAGTGAAATAATCTTGAAAGGGCCGTAAAACCAAAAACAAAAAAATTCCCTATATACCAGCTTGTCAAAGTTCTCATTCCCTATATACCAGCTTGTCAAGTTTCTCATTCCCTATATTTTCTCATTCCCTATATACCAGCTTGTCAAGTATCTCATTCCCTATATACCAGCTTATCAAGTTTCTTATTCCCTATATACCAGCTTGTCAAGTTTCAAGGTAAAGGTTGAAACAGTTTTCGAAATAGCTTGCTTACATTATTACAAGAAAGGGACACAAGTAAATGGATATGGTAAAATAGGATTACCTATTTCTTCATGAGGAATCTATATATGAACTTTCAAAATACTAGCATACGAGTCATTGTTCTAAAGTCATGCTCTGCGCAAGAAAACAACACATGAGGAATCCACATATGAAATTTCATAACACTAGCATATATGGCTCTAAAGTTAAAGCAACACAATTAAATGGCGAGAAATTGCAAGTGACCTCCAACAAAATCTCGAACACACGGCGGTGAGAGACCGAATCATTCAGAGTCAGCTCTTATCCACTAGGTCAGGGAGGCCCATTGATAATTCGGATAAAAAATGCGGGTTACCTATTTTTAATGATGAATCCATTTATGAAATTTCAAAACACTAGCATACATGTTTCTAAAATTATGCTATACACAAGAAAGCAACACAATTAAATGGCCAAGGGCTATAAACGAATAACTCCAAAAATTAAATTAGTTGAAAAATTTAATCAGGTGGTCGCCTCCTCAGACCCAGTCAGCATACCAAATATCAAGTGTCTTTGGTCTTGCTAAGGAGATTTCAAATGGGAAAAACCTCTGCAATGGGAGATATTTCGGATAAGGAAAAATATTGGTAAACTATTTTTTCATCAGAAATCCATGTATAAACTTACAATGTTTTCATTGTTCTTAATGGAACTCATTTTTGATTTTTATTTACATGGTTGAAAAGTTACGCCCTGCACAAGAAAGCAACATAATTCAATGGCCAGAAATTACACCAAATGACCATAACTCCAACAAAATTTCATTCAATTAGGTGATCTCCTCCTCAGTCCAAAGCAGTTAACGAAATATCAAGACTCTGGCTCAAATACTTTTTGAGATATCTTGCTAACGAGATTTTATTTCAGTTCGATTGTGATGGAAGCTTCAATCTTATTGATTTCAATGTTATTTTAATTAAAGGAAACTAATCTAAGATTGGAAATAATTCGAATAAGAAAAGAAATACGTACAGCTATTTTTATGTGGAATCTATTTATGAAATATCAATACACTAGCATGTATGGTCCTAAAGTCATGCTGTGCACAATAAAGCGTGACGTACGAACGGACAATCCATGAGCAATAAGCCCCCCCCCCCTAACACACACACACACACAAACACACTAACACAAACAAACAAAAACAACCAGACAAACAAACAAACATAAACAAACAAAAAACACAAAACAAAACATGATTTAAGTGTGATTAAACATTTGATTTAAATGTTAACATTTACATTTCCAGTGTAAAGCCTAATATAAACCTATAGAAAACAATGTAGTTCAAACTTCCATAAACGCATCGGGTCACGTGAGTTTCAATGACATCAAGTGACGTCAGTCTAAACCATGGTTCTCTACGATCTGACTGTGCGTTGGCGACGTCAACGCTGTTCCGGCCCGCTATTAGTAGAAAAACAGCGTGTAAATGTTTTTCAGCTTTAACAGTTTGCCCTATCAGCATTTTTTCGCCCGGTGATGAGGAGCAAAGAATGTTAATATGTGAAATAAACTTACATTTTCTGCTGTTCATGAAAGTATGAACGACAGCGAGTCGCTAGAAAAGTTTATTCGGGGTCCATATACTTTTCAGGCGACCAACTGCGTTCATACTATCATGGACAACAAAAAAAAAAAAAAATCATTTCTTAAATTAACACATGGACGTTATGACGGCGTTCATAATTAGTCCTGCGTTCTGCGTTTTCTCATTACGACTACACGCCTATACAAATACATTGTAATCTTTTTCGCCGAAAACATGAATATTTTAAGATGAAAAATTGTGATAGTTTTTTTCATTGAAGCTTTTAGCTCGACTTCTAGATATTTGGATGATTTATTAAATATTGACAATACGCATTGAAAATATATGAGGGCCACTAATGAGCGCTAATTGGCCGAAACTAGCTTGTCTGGCCCAGAAAACATTTACACTCCATATTTCCCAGTTCTGTGGTGTATTCCTTGCTTCCAAAGGACAACCCTTTCTAGAACAGATTTTATGTAAACTGCACTTCGTCAACACTCTTCGGATCATTAAGACCACATGCCTACGTAACTACGTTACATAGCCCTCTTAACCCCACCTTTTATAGAGAAAAGTGGGGTTTATAGGGTATACATTATTTTCTTTATGTCTGCTCCAAGGCATAGGTTGTGTGTACTCGTAGAATGTGGCGGTTCTACCGAGCACCTTCAACCTACTTTTGGTCTCAAATATGAAAAATATCACATTTTCGTCAGAAAAATGTCTTTTTAAGTACTTGGCCTCTCGGCCCCCGCCCTTCGGGGCTTGAAGAAATAGACTGGGGTGCATGATGCTTCCACGCAGAGCTGAAGTCCACCACACATGAGTACTGATATATCGCTTAGAGGTTCTAATCCTGTCCAAGAAAAATGGTGCGAGTCGGAACGTCCATGCATATGAACTCTGTTGGTTTCATTCGGCGGCAGGGCTTGAGATGTCATTTCTTCTCGATGTTGGGTTAAAGTCCCACTAAATTGGAAGCAACGTTTCCAAAATAACCTATACAGTGTTGACGGGGTCATTAAACCTCAAATCAAACAAACAAACACACGTACTTGGCCTAACAGATGTTATCATAATGTAGAATCGATCCGACGTGACACGTACAACATCTGTTAACGACATCCCTAAGTTATGGCCAATATACCTCCTCATCTGGCGCTAAAATAAACATTCAGCGACTCAAACTACCCTTATCCCTAACAATTTCCATGGTCCCAAAAATGTTCGAGTCACTGAGGCTCGACCGTTTTCAAGAGTATTCGGATTACAAATGTGATATTGTTGACCATAATAGATGGATGCTTAAATCTCTGGAAAAATATCACACACTACTGAATATTCTTTAAAGCCCTTGACATATTTATTGGGAAATTAGAGATAAGCGAACCAGCTGCTACTCATCATTGTTAGTAACCGGACCGAACCGAGATAAAAAAAAAATGGACTTATCACATAGGCACACCACAAAGGCTCAGGCGAAAGTGCGCATGCGCGCAGTCTCACCAGAGTCTTTGCTGTTCGCAGACATGTAGTGGAGCCCTAAGGGAGAAGTGATGCACCAAGGCCTATTATTCACCTGTGCATGCTCGGCCGAACCTTGCCTTATCGCATATGAGATAAGTTCCCTTTTCTCGACAGCTGATTTGAATGTTTCTTACGCCTTGACAAATGATAGCATTATTGCCTAAAGCTTTGCATGCTGGACATTTTTAGAAGACGATATTTTCTTATCTTTCCAAGAAAACAGAACTTTACATCTCATGCAAATTGTTATCGGTCCTGTTTTCTGGGAAAAATAATGTCAAAATTGTGTCGTCTGCTGAATAAGCCTACATAGTACCCAGCAGGCACTCAACGTTGAACTAACGTTTAAACAACGTTAGTTCAACGTTGAGTCAACGTTTTGTGCCTGCAGGATAGTAAAGTCAAAATAGCCAGAAAACACTTTTGCATGGCTGTGCTATAAAGGAACCCAGATAGCGCCAAACTTCGACCCCAACCAGCCTGTGCGAAAGCACTATCTGATCTGAGTGTTTGCTGGGTGCACGCGTCTAAAGCCACCTTCTCTCTTGATGTTGCTCCATTTGATTTCATCTCACTAGGAGGATCGCCTACACTATAAAAAAGCATTTACGAGCAGTCAGGCTATTGGGTTAAATTAAGAAACCAAAAACAGATATGTAAGCAATAAAGGATTGGAGATACGGACATTATTATGCCCATTTGTTGCGTCGAGATTTAAACAAAGGCTTGTTGTGTTTTAAATGATAATTTAAATGGAGGATTTAAACGTCATCTACATGTACTTATTGTGTCGAGATTTTAACAAGGGCTTGTTGCCTTTTATATTCTTGTATACCATTTGTATATCAAGATCTGACTTGTTTTTCTGTAGATGTAGACGCCACTATGTATGTTATCCATGTGCGATATCACCCGTGTGCATATTGATACAGGAAAATATCCTGATAATAAAGTATAGTCCTTCAATATCTATTACGGAAGCGTAAACCTCTCATTAGATCACGACATATATGTCATCATCCCGGGAAATTATATATTGAGAAAGATTTATTTGTCAGAAGTGAAGATCAAATATCTTCAGTTATTAACTTGTTTCTGCATATTTGTTGTTAGATGATCTCGAGTTGGATATTTATTATAAGTATGTATGGAAACGACAATTTAGCATAGTATTTATTGCATTTCGAAATAAGAAAAACATTTTATAGCTAAATAAAAAATGTTGAGATACACTTATTTGTCATCTTTTTCCAAAAATATATATTTTGACATGGCATTATATTTCTCTAAATCTAGGAATTTGTCTTATGTTATCTATAGATAAGTACGGGAGCGCAAACGTCTCATTAGATCACGACATATATGTCATCATCCCAGGAAATTATATATTGAGATAAAGATTTATTCGTCAGAAGTGAAGAGAAATATCTTCATTTATTAACTTGTTTCTGCATATTTGTTGTTAGATGATCTCGAGATGTATATTTATTATAAGTATGTATGGAAACGACAATTTAACATAGTATTTATTGCATTTCGAAATAAGACATACATTTTATAGCTAAATAAAAATGTTGAGATACACTTATTTGTCATCTTCGTCCATAAATATATTTTGACATGGCATTATATTTCTCAAGATCTTTTGAAATTTATCTTATGTTATCTATATATATATATGCGGTCATTTTGAAATAAAATACCCATTATCCTGAAACTTTAAATGAATTTCTAGCGTCATTAGGCGATGTGCAAGAGACAAGAACCATAACTGTGGCTTTACTACTTTCTGAATTATGGCCCTTTGAACAATGAAAACGATGGTTTTAAGTAATTCCGTTATGTTTTAGTTATCTATTTTTTGCAGAAATGCTAGGCATAATTAAGCAATTTGAAGAAGACAAGGGCCATTACTCTGGCTTAACTTCTCTTGGTGTGACGGCCCTTTGGACAATGAACACAGTGGTTTTCGTTATTCTCTGTGTCTCTCATTGTTTGATATATTTTCATCAAACTTTACAGAACTGAAGGTCATCATAGGGCGAAGTAGATGTGCAAAAGACAAGAACAATCTGACTTCACTACTTTTTGGAATTATGGCCCATTTAACATCGAAAGTAATGGTTTTGTTTATGCCTCATATGAAATTTGAAAGTATATTCTTTTTCGATATTTCATGACCCTTTACAGAAATTTAAGCACCTTATGACGAGATGCAGAATTCAGGAACAATAATTAATATTTCCTCATTTCGTGAGTTATGGTTCTTTGAGCTCTTTTAAATGGTTACTTTTGTCCTTTCCCAATGCTGTTCTGTAATTTGAGATTTTCATTTCAAAAGTAGTAAAGCCAGATGAATGGTTCTTGTTTTCTGAAAATCGTCTAATGAGGCTTTACATTTCGGCAAAGTTTCATGAAAACATCTCAACTCGTTTTCAACTAACAGAGCGTATAGGAGTAAATGAAAAAAAAAAACTGTATTCAATATACAGTAGGCCATGACTACAAAACCAAGCAACCAAGTATTATGGTTCTTGTCTTCCATATGCAATCATACAGTGTTTTTCAGTTCTGTAAAGTTTCAAGAAAATGCATGAGACGGTTATAAAAAGTAACCCAAGGAATAACTAAAACTGCTGTTTTCTTTTTTCATCGGGTCAAATTTTCAAAAGTAGCAAGGAGCCAGAGTTATGGCCCTTGTTTTCTGCAAATCGTTTTGCATTTTTGTTAAAACACTGTTTTCATTATACCAAGGGCCATAATTCCGAAAAATGAAAAGTCAGAGTTATGGTTCTTGTCTTCAGTACATTGCCTGATTGTGCATTGCTTTTAATTTAAGTTTCAGAAAAATAGGTTATTCTTTCTAAAATGACCACATATAAATAAGAATCATAAGATAAATTTTCAAAAGATCTTCAGAAACATAATGTCATGTCAAAATACATATTTGGAAAAAGATGACATATAAGTATTTCTTAACATCTTTTATTTAGCTATAAAATGTCTTTCTTAACTCGAAATGCAATAAATGCCATGCTAAATTGTCGTTTCTATACATACTTATAATAAATATACATCTCGAGATCATCTAACAACAAATATGCAGAAACTAGTTAATAAGTGAAGATATTTCTCTCAACGTCTGAAAAATAAATCTTTATCTCAATATAAAATTTATTGGGATGATGACATATATGTCGTGATCTAATGAGACGTTTGCGCTTCCGTAGTTAAGCGATCATTTTAAAATAAAATACATATATCCTGAAAAATTCAATTCCAAACGAATTTCAAGTGTCATTAGGCGGTATGCAAGAGACAAGAACCAAAATTGTGGCTTTACTACTTTCTGAAGTATGGCCCCTTGAACAATGAAAACGATGGTTTTCAGTTATTCCGTTATGTTTCAGTTATTTTAAATTTTGGAGAAATGCTAGGCATGATTTATCAATTTGAAGGAGACAAGGGCCATAATTCTGGCTTAACTTCTTTTGGCGTACGGCCCTTTGGACAATGAAAACAATGGTTTCCGTTGTTCACTGTGTCTGTCATGTAACTTTAAAACTGTTTGATATATTTTCATCAAACTTTACAGAACTGAAAGCCATCATAGGATGAAATAGATGAGCAAAAGACAAGAACACTCTGACTTCTCTACTTTTTGTAATTGCGGCCTATTTAACATCGAATGTAGTGGTTTTGTTTAAGAGCAGAAATAAGAAAAATAAGGTTTACCCCTGCAAACCTCAGTTTTACTATATAAAAGTGGGGTTCTAGGGGTTAAAATTATATAGGCGTGTTTTCATGATGGCCACAAATGACGCTCTTCCGCTGTTAATGAGAAAAGTGTGTGCAATTGTTTTCTTTCATCTTCGGCATTTATTCTGTAACAGTAAAACACACCTTGTGTCCATAATTGTTTTATTGCCCCCTGTGATATACTGACTATAGCAGATCAAAGGCGGCCCTTAATAGGGTGATAAGTAGCCCTTGTTGAATCCCCTGACTGAGACACTTAAGGGGAAAATCAATAATGTACACCAGTCAACAGTAAGTAATTTATTGATTTTCCCCAAGGCGGCCCCTTACCTGTTGAAGACAGAGGACTTCTCTCCAGTGAGCACTGAGGGCTACATAATATTATGTAATGAAATGATAGTCCTCAATAATCAAGAATAAATGCCTTTAAACAAGATTTTTTCGTCATACTATGGATGGAAAATAATGTAAATATAAGTAATAAAGGTAGTTTATTTAACGTTCATCGAATTGTGAACGACATCGGTCACTCAGTAGCAAAGTCTAAGTGAGTCCTTTCATTATGAACAACATTGGGTCACGAGAAAAATTAAACTCGTGACCCGCTGTTTGAACTTACTTTGCTCGTGACCCGATGTTTTCACTTTCTTTGCTCGTGACCCGAGGTTTTCACTTTCTTTGCTCGTGACCCGATGTTTTCACTTACTTTGCTCGTGACCCGATGTTTTCACTTTCTTTGCTCGTGACCCGATGTTTTCACATACTTTGCTCGTGACCCGATGTTTTCACTTTCTTTGCTCGTGACCCGATGTTTTCACTTTCTTTGCTCGTGACCCGATGTTTTCACTTACTTTGCTCGTGACCCGATGTTTTTACTTTCTTTGCTCGTGACCCGATGTTTTCACTTTCTTTGCTCGTGACCCGATGTTTTCACTTACTTTGCTCGTGACCCGATGTTTTCACTTACTTTGCTCGTGACCCGATGTTTTCACTTACTTTGCTCGTGACCCGATGTTTTCACTTACTTTGCTCGTGACCCGATATTTTCACTTACTTTGCTCGTGACCCGATATTTTCACTTACTTTGCTCGTGACCCAGTGTTTTCACTTACTTTGCTCCTGACACGATGTTTTCACTTACATTTCTCGTGACCCGATGTTTTCACTTACATTGCTCGTGATCCGATGTTTTCACTTACATTGCTCGTGATCCGATGTTGTTCATACTTCTGTGAACGTTAAATAAATTACAGTAAAATTCCTATATTAAGACCACCTTGGGGACTGTTCAAAAGTGGTCTTAAAGACCACTTTTGAACAGACCAAAAGGTGGTCCCTGACCAGAGCACATTGTATGCAGAAAACACCAAGAAAAAATAAGTGTACCCTTAAAAATAAGCTTTTTATTGCAGAATTAGTTCAAATTTTATGTGGTCTTAATAGCGGAATTTCGCTGTACATTCATTTCTTAAGTACGGTAGTGTCCATATGGTCATACTGTGGATTCCAATACTACTCGTTTCTGAAATGTCGAAGTTGAATAGACTGCTCAAACTTGGCCGTATTCAAAGGTTGAATTCGCCGGGCTGTTTATTGGGTAGGTTGGGGTTAGGGTTAGGATATTTCCCTTATCACCCAGATTCAGTGTTCACACAACAATCATTTAACAGCAGTAAAAAGGAAGAAAACTTTGTTTTATCTAAAAAAAATTGTCATTCCTGTGATGAAGAAATGCATCGTTATGTGACGCAGGTGTCTATGGAAACCCCACATGCAATAAGGAGATAACTGTATTGAAAATTGACATTTGGGGAGTCAAAGGCATATTTTATGAGCCGATATAAAGAAAAGAAAATAAAAATCATTTTAACCATCAGCCAGTGTAATTAACCAATCGCACATCGACCAGTCAACTATTCCATTGTCATCCATGGCTTGCTAACTCTTGACCGCTTAAAAGCTTCCAACATACCAGTTTGATCAAATCAATAAATAACTATTGTTGCAGCTTATCAACATTACTGAAATCAAGACTTTAGTTATGGATAATGTGAACCTTACTGGTAGGTACAGTTCAAACGAAAGTTTCGAGCTCGAAGACCGAAGTTTAGGTGACTTAACAGAACCTACAATTCCTCTGTACATATATATTCTTGTCTCATTGCTCAATATAACTATATTTATTCTTGGAACTAGTGGGAACTGCCTGGTTGTTTTGGTGATATACAAAGTGAAAACTATGAGGACGCCGACCAATTTTTTCCTGCTCAATCTGAGTATTGCCGACTTTCTTGTACTGCTGTTCTGCCAGCCGGCGGCACTCATGGAGTTCTTTGCTAAGGACAGGTGGTTTATTGGTTCAGCTATGTGTAAGTAACATTTTATTAGCCTCAATACAGTAACATTTAGATGAATCGAGAACCTTTGGGACCTTTAGAAATTGTTCGAAATAGCGGTAGTTCGAACTACTGAGGTTTAATAATAGTTTTAGGTCATAAAACCAAAATGGGGATGACTTTATTACTTTTACGATTTTTTTATAAAATAAAACTATGTTGTGCGTACACATTAGAATCGCCTCATCGAGGCGATTCTAATGAGTACACACAACATTTAAAGATATGTTGTGGGTCCGCATTAGTATCGCCAAATCGAGGCGATTCTAATGAGTATACACAGCATACTTTACAGATTAAGTCAGGAAAAGCTTCCTTAAAATCCAAATATATGGATATCTGACAGTATTGGATGAATTCTCTAGGGATTCAAGAACCAGTTCGAATTAGCCATGGTCAACGAGCTGTCCTTTTTCGAGTTTTCGAATTTTCTATTGTACACCATTTAGCCGTGACTAGCAAAATTATGTCGTAGAATATTTACGCCTAACGAAGATTCAAATTCATCAGCGTATATTATCCTCCAGAATTTAGAAGTTTTGAAGTTATCTTGAAGAAATAGATGGGCTGCATGATGCTTCCACGCAGAGCTGAAACCGACCCACACACGAGTACTGGTAAAACGCTTAGAGGATCTAAACTTGCCCAGGCAATGTGGTGCGAGTCTGCCCGTCCATGCTAATAAACCCTATTGGTTTCATTGGGCGGCAGGGCTTGAGATGTCATTTCAACTCAAAGTCTGGTAAATGTCCCACAAAATTGGAACCTTTACACTGTTGACGGGGACGTTAAAACTCAAATCAAACAAAATCAAACAAACGTTGAAGTTATCATAACCAGTCATGGTTGATGACCATGCTTCCCTGTTGCGTTGCACGGCGGGTAGTCATGTCTATGACTTTATTATTTTTACTAGTAGTTGGTGCCTGATGACCTGTCTTTGGTTTGACTCTTCGTGACCTACATAGCGAGTTTTTTTAGCTCCAGTTAGCAGTGTGTGAACAAGCTACGAGCCCTCATCTTTGACCCTTTTTGTACCAAATGGAAAAAAACCGCAATCAGAAATGCTATACTTTCCGGTGGTTTGGTCCAATATTTAAAGGTCGATAACATGTCAACCATTGTGAAAATTTTCATTTTGTAAACAATATTCCTAGCGTTAGATGATGAGTAATAACTGATAAATGGGAATCACATTCGCGAAACAAAATGTTTGACTCAATGGAAAACTGAACAGCAAGATTTGGACCCTTGCTTTGAACCTGTGGCTTTACCCGTTAAATCGAAGCTATCATTAAACATTTTATTCGATAAATCAGACATGCCACTTAATTAGAATTCAAATTTCATTAAAGTATTTTGCCCGCGACAATTTAAAAATGAGTGTATACAGTAAAACTTCGATGGCTCGAACTACGATGGCTCGTTACTATGGATGAGTCGAACCTGTTCTTGAGTCGGCAGGGAATTCCTCCAAATACGATATAGGGGTAATTTAGGAAGATTTTCTCCATTTATCTTGCAAATGTATGCTGTGTGTACTCATTAGAATCGCCTCGATGAGGCGATTCTAATGAGTACACACAACGTACATTTATAATATAGAACACCGAAAAGATATCCACAATTATCTTCATTATGCCTCCTTATGGCACTAAAAGTAACCCTCTGTAGCTCGAACTACCGCTGTCTCGAACATCCTTTCATGGTTCCAAAGTGGTTCGATCCATCGAAGTTCGACTGTAGTTTCTATTTCCGGTGAGTATATGAAAACTTCAAAGGCGGAAAGCCAAAAGGACAGATACTTTCCCACAAAATGGCCAAACAGCTATCCAAAATAAAAGGATATCAGCAATTCATACATGCAAAGACGAACTATAACATGAGCCCCGCCAAGCGAATTGTGTCTTTGAGCATTCCGTCATGACAAATTTTAACTGCGCATGCCCAGCCATTCAGAAGGGGCCAGGGATATGGCTTTCTGTCTGAAGGGTCCTCTTGATTCACTGCTTGTATGAGCGAGCAGCGAAGGTTCTGGCGAGGCTGCGCGGATGCGCAGGCTCGCCTGAACCTTCGCTGCTCGCATAGGCGGTAAGTACCAAAATCGCTTAACGGGGGGCCACATAATAAACCAATACAGAAGAACCATCCTGGAAATGCATTGATCAGGAATTGATACAATAACCTCACACCTCCCATGCAAGACAGCAAAGGGAAAGATACACGAGCATGTCACTATACTGAAAACGTCACAGGCAGAATACCAAAAGGACAGCTACTTTTACACAGCATGGCCAAACAGCTATCCAAAATAAAAAAGATAATACATGCAAAGTTGAACTATTACAATAATAAACCACGGCAGAAGAACCGCCTTAGAAAGGTTTAAATAAAGCATTTTTTTACAGAGGATGAGGGAGAGGGAGGCTTAAATCAATTTTACGTGGCCACAATCCTCGCCGTTGGTTCTATCGTGGGAGCTTGTTCAGTCCGCATGAAAGATTTCTGACTCATCAGTGCAACATCTCCGATAACATAAAATCAAACGACTACAGAGATGAAACAACGATGAGAACTCGGCAGCATGAAATAACCGAAATGTTGGAGCAAAAGAAAACCAACAGTTAGACTCCGGTAAAAGTTTAAGCTAGAGCCGTTATCTGAGGCCCGACCATCCGGCGTGCAATTAAAGAGGGAAGCAAAATTCTCAAACGTGATTTCTTTTACTACCATGCATGGAGTCTGTCGTGTAACATTATACCCAATCTTTTTATATCGAAGAATGATTTTACGAAATAGGGTACCGAAATCACTGCAAACATTAATTTGTCTGAATTTATTAAACACTAAGTAACCGCAATGTTCAGGTTCCGATAGGCCTTGTTGCAGAAGGGAAAATCTAACATTAGGGTATGATTATTTCATGTTTGTGTTTCTTTCCCTTTGGTGTCACTGATGGGAGCTGTGGATTAATTGTATCGATTCCTGGTCATTGCCTTTACTTCTTTTGGAACTAAATAGAAATAACGTCTATAAAACTTAGAAAAGGCTTTGAGAATTGCATGATACCGATAACCCTGATCAAGAAGTCCAGTTACGAGGGTGGACGTCAGTTCCATGACTAGACACTCTTGCAAACCTAATTAACTGCGATATATAAACACTGTAGGATGCCGCACGAGGAGCAATGCGATATCACCGTTTATCATAAATTTTGCATGAAACAAATCAATGTAAAATAGATAAATATATATTTATTGTCTGTATTTGTTTGTTTGTACTGGAGTTTAACGGCCCAGTCAACACTCTTTAGGTCATTTTTGAGCCGGTCAGTTTACCTCTGCACACTTTTTCTTTGTAGGCTTTTATGTAAGCGGTTAACCAGTACAGTGCACATTCTTTCGTCAGAAACTCGTAACTGCCCTTTTTGAATAAGCGGAAGGGAGAGAATGACCGTAGAAAAGATTTCATGATCAATCTCCACGAAAGAATGTTGCCGACCCCGACAGGCATCGAAGCCGCGTCCTCCTGATCACAAGTCAAACGCGCATCCGACTGCGCTACCGAGGCCGGCAAAAATATATTTAAAACGGGGCTTCATTATCAGAAGAATTTGTTTTTTCTAACTGAAATTGTGAAGGGTCAATTTGACGGATCGAAGAATTTATTTATTAGAACAAGAACAAATCAGCCACAAGGGGCACGCAATCCGTGCCCATTAGAATTTCCATGTAGTTTGTCTAAATAACTGAGTACCAAATCTTATATAAATATTGTAAAGTAGAAAGGTGGGACATGACCATAATGTGTATTTTATGCTCTTCAGAGGTGAAAAAAGTGTTTCTTAAATTACACGCAAGACAGAAGGAATCTTCTTTATGGAATATCCATTCAATAAAATAATTAAGTTTATCTTTTATATGATTATGAGGTAGTGTAGTAGTGTAAAGCGTGGAAAAATCACACATATAGAAAAATAGAAGTGGAGGCAATGATCAGGAATCGATACAATTAACCCATAGCTCCCATCAGAGACACCAAAGGGAAAGAAACACAAACATGAAACAACAGACCCTAAAGGAAACATTAATAGCGGAAAGCGAAAAGGACAGGTACTTTCCCACAAAATGGCCAATAGGCTATCCAAAATAAAATAATATAAGCGACACAAACACCCAAAGACAAACACCGTGACAGAAGAACCGCCTTGGAACGGTCAACCGAAACGAATTCCACTGCTAGAGACGTAATGCATGAAAACGTCTGGAGTATAATTTATATTAAAACACATTTGAATTTTAATAGACATTGACTTTGTCGCAATATTTAATCACATATTTTTTTATGGCAGCAAGACTTGAAGTAAATGATTTAGCAAGTTCAGTAGTGCTACACAACCTTGAATTTGCAATAAACCTTCTGTGAAGTTTACGTAACCGATATAGCTCAGGATGCCTAGAATGGTCTTCTTTAACACATACAGTAAATTTGGTGGCTGAATGGCAGAAATGATCATTAACCAAGTCTATGCCTCTATATTTGTCAGAGATATGCTGTTTGAATTTTCAGTTCTGCATTTCATGCAGACTGTAAATGGACATTTCAGCCGAGCATGTACATTTGACCAGCACCGTTTCAAAAGAAGTCAAATGGTGAAACAGTACAAAAAAAACAACAAAAAAAAAAAAAACATAGAGGCTTTGTATGTTTGTTTGTGTTGAGGTTTTACGTGCCTTAAACACTATTTCGGTCATTTTGGAGACGTTGCTTTCCATTTGGTGTTTCTTTTTACCCAAAATGAGATGAAAGGACATCACAAGCCCTACGGCGCAAAAGAAACCGCTAGGGTTTATAAGGAGCGGTCCGACTCGAAAAATCATTCCGTAGCAGTTCTTCTATCGAGGTTGATTTTTGTCTTTGAGTGTGTGTGTCGCTTATGTTATTTTGTTCTGGATAGCCAGTTGGCCATTTTGTGGGAAATTTACTATCCTTTTGGTTTTCCGCTGTTGATGTTTCCATTTAATGTTTGTGTTTCTTTCCCTTTGGTGTCACTGCTGGGAGCTGTGGGTTAATTGTATCGATTCCTGATCATTGCCTTCACTTCTATTTTAGACCCCTTCGAAGTGTGTGTGTGTGTGTGTGTGTGTGTGTGTGTGTGTGTGTGTGTGTGTGTGTGTGTGTGTGTGTGTGTGTGTGTTACATTTCATAAAATACAGGTTGTGCACACATTAGAAACGCCACATTGAGGCGATTCTAATGAGTACACAGAGGAAGTCTCTAGAGACTTCAGAATGAGTTCGAATTAGTGATGGAAAAACGAGTTATCAGTGTTCGAGTTACCGAAGTTTCGATGTAGTTTTATTTTAATTAACTTTCAGGCCAGCTAGTACCTTGGTTGGAGAATGGAGCGGTGAGCGTATCTATCATCACCATGATGGCGGTAACAGCAGAGAGATACAACGCCATCTGTAACCCATTCAAGCGGAACCGCGCGTGTACCGTATCTATGACAGTGAAAGCTATAGCGACAATATGGATAATTGGATTTGTCGTTGTTATTCCATTTCTCATTATCACTGAACTGGAGGGTGCAAATTTTTACGACGGTTCGCCAATAGTCGTTTGCAGGACGCGTATGAATAACACTTTTGGATACGCATACACGCTCTTTCTATTCTGTGCATTGTTTGTTGTCCCATTCTTCATTTTGGTCTTCATTTACTCTAAAATAATACGGCAGCTGATGTCAGATTCACTAAAGACATTTATTGGTAATGACCGATCACAAATAAATGTGTTGCGCTCAAGAAAGCAGGTTGTTAGAATGCTGATCGTGATTATTACACTTTTCTTTGTATGCATCTGTCCGATCCGAGTTGTGACAATATGGCTTATATTTACCCCAACAAAGAATGTAGCAAGTATCGGCCTCGAGGGATATTTGAATCTTATATCGTTCGCTAGAATAATGATGTATCTGAATAGCGTTGCTAATCCGATTGTCTATAGTCTGACATCAACCAACTTCAGGTCAGCTTTCAGGATGGTTCTTGGCAGACGACAAAATCACCGGAACAGTCTGGTACCCTTTCTACCCAGTCGACAGGATGGTAAGAGATCGACGTATTTATTATATGTATTCGTACAAACCGGCCTGAACAAACAGTGTAGACCCAGATGAGATGCCACAGAATGCGGTATCTCATCAGAGTCTACACTGTTTGCCAATCATCTAGCTATCTTTAGACTCAACATCGAGTAGTACATTGTACTTGTTCAAATTTTATAACAAGTATGGTAGGTGAATGTACCCCCATCGAACAGGGTACCCCCACCGGGCACCTTTGCGATCTTTTCTTGTTTTGAAAAAGAAACAACTTTTTCAAATTAATACCAATTATAGTCCTATGTTAAGGTCTTTTTCTCGATACTGTCGCGTGCTTTTCAGGTCTCAAGAGCATCAACGTTTTTTTACAGACACATTTATCGAACAAGGGTTCACGTCAGAAACGTTACAGTGAAACATAGCAAGTGATTGCAACATAGCAAGTGATTGCACCGTATCTACATACAGTTGAGTGATACAATTAACAAAATTAGATGGCGAATGATGTCACCGAACAAATTATGTAAGTCATTTATTTCAGTTGCACGACCCGCAGAAAAAGCGACCGACTGAAGTCGGTTGATTTCTAAGAGTGCCCTAAAATCACCGTGTCATTCTGTCATTCTGTCAGTCTGTCTGTCCGTCCGTCCGTAACTCGTTTGTGAAAATTGGTGATAGTGACTTAACCGCTTGGAATATTTAAACAATTTTTGGCATACTGATAGATATCAATGAGATCTAACCAATGAACTTGCGAAACATTACATTCCATTTAGTATAGCCTCGCCGAGGCGAAAAATGTGAAAATTTTCGAACTGCTTCTTCTCGGAAACCGTTGGGCCGATTGAAGTCAAATTTCATATGGAGCCTCTATGGGATGGGGGAAACCAAAATTTGCTCATGGGGTCCAGGTCACATGACCAAAATGGCCGTCAAGCCATATATGGTAAAAACCCTTCAAAATAGTCTTCTCCAGAACCATTGGGCATATTTCCACGAAACTTGATAAATAGCATCTGGGACGTAGGCCCATCATAAATTGCTAAAATGGTGACCCTGGGTTGACCTTGACCTTCTTTGTGCCTAGGTCAAACTTTGACACATATGCTTTTGTATTGGAAAAGTGAGAATGCATTTATCCTGCAAACGATTCAGAATACAGTACTAAAGTATAAGATATATTTTTGCTCCTTACGATAAGGCGCATTTATTGGGGGAACCGTTTTAGGTCCAGGTCACATGACCAAAAATGGCCGCCATACCCATATATGGTAACACTCATAAAGCTAAAAGCATCCGGCGGGTCATGCACTTCAGCTGAAGCACTGGTTCGATCTACTTTTCGAGAAATTAGAGAGCAGCGATTATTATTATTAATGATCCAGCGCACGACAAAATCTACAATAAGACCTGGGCGACCAGCTAAGACTCAGATCAGCCTGCGCATCAGCGCAGTCTGACCAGAATCTTCGCTGTTCGCGTGAGCCTTCTATAGCCTCTGGGCTATTCATAGGGCAACAAGAGAATGCTCCCACCAGGCTGACCGGACGGGCCGGTTGAACTGAGGCTTGACCATCAGAATCAGAATTGTTACTGGTGGCACGTCAAATGACATTCGTACACCAGGACCTGTTATGGGAAGTTAGTCCCTAGCTCTCACCAAAGAGGTAAACATAGCTACACAATCCTCAGCACCTTCAGCCGATGAAATAATCGAATCGGAAAGGGCATTCCAATCTCTAATGGTTCGAGGGAAGAATGATTCCTTATAGATGTCAGTTCTTGCAGCAAGGTTCTGAAACGCCAATGAATGATGATTTCTACAGTGCCTAGCTGTGGGAACAAGGTCAACTGTTGGATTGCTGGCAGCACCCTTTAGACCGTTGTATAAAAGTATGAGCCTACTGTCTTTTCCCCTTGAGAGACTCCCGTCTTAATTTTCTTAGTATTCCAGTCATGCTCCCAGTTTCACTGCAGTAATTGCTTGTTACAAATCTAGCAGCTCTATTCTGAACTGTTTCAATTTCTTCAATAAGGACCACTCCGCTGGGGTCACAGATACAACTATCATATTCCAAGATTGGTCGAACACGTCCTTTATATGCTGCGTCTTTTACATCCTAAGGACAGTGATGAAGATGTCTACTCAGGAAACCAAGCGTTCTATTTCCCTTTGTACACATATGTGTATTCCATCTCAAATCGCGTGTGAGTGGCACCCCTGGGTATTTAATGGAATCCACGTTCCCGAGGACAGTTCTCTCTAAGGTGTAAGAAGCCTCAATTTTATTTGTTCTCTTCCTAGTTATCTGCATAATATTGCATTTAACGGGCTGAAATCTCATGCCCCAGTTTCGTGCCAAACATCCTAATCTATCTATATCATTCTGAAGTTTTAGCGAGTCCTCTGTTTATGTTCCTCTAATTTCCCTGTAGCAAACAGTCATCTGGAAACAGTCTTATTTCTGAGTCAATGTCAGTTGAAATAGCATTGATGTATAGGGAGAATAACAGTGGAACAAGAACAGTTCCTTGTGGGACTCCAGACAAAACTGGTGCCCATTCTGAAGATTCACCATTAACGACAACACGTTGTTTTCTGTAGCAAAGGAAAGAATCTATCCATTTGAGAGTATATTCCCCAATTCCATAACCGAATAACTTAGATTTAAGTAGTTCGTGTGGTGGGGTGTCAAAAGCTTTCTCGAAGTCCAGAATAAATGTGTCTATCTGTCCTCCTTTGTCCAAGATTTTTGCTCAGTCATTAATAACTGTGCTCAACTGAGTTTTTACAAATATGCCTTTTCCTAAATGCATGTTGTCTGTCTGACAGAAGTTTATGCTCATCCAAGTGGGCCATGATGTTCGAGCAGAATATATGTTCAAGCAATTTACACAGAACACAAGTCAGAGACATAGGGCGATAATTACGGGCAAGAGCCCTATCTCCCTTTTTGAAGAGTGGGCAAATGTTCGCTCGAAGCCATTTTGGGGGGATTTCTCAAGAGACCGTTGAAACAGGTGCGCAAAAACTGGACCTAACTCTATTGCTAGTTCCTTCAGGACTCTAGGATAAAGCTCATCAGGTCCTAAAGCTTTAGATGGGGTTAAGCCTTTAAGTAGCTTGATCACTCCTGCCGACGACACAACAATATTATTCATGAATGGGGCCGATCTTCTAGTCAGTGGAACCTCCGTGAACTCAGTGTTATTAAACGCATCATTTAATTGACAAACTAGTTCCTCTGCCCTTTCAGAGTCTGATTCGGCAACCCCGTTCCCTCCTCTTTTATTAAGGGGCGGGATACCTTGCCTGTCTTTCTTCTGACTATTGATATATTTGTAAACGTCTCTTGGGGTTGCCTTTACATCACCTACCAAGTTATTCACAGACAAATCATGCTGATTTTTATATCGTCTTGATCTCTCGTCTCAAGTTTTCAAATTTTGTCCTGGAGTCTAACTGTTGGTTTTCTTTTGCTCCAGCGATTCTGTTGTTGTATACTGTCGAGTCCTCAACCTTGTTTCATCTCTGTAGATTTCTTATCTGTATGTTCTCGGAGATGTTATACTAATGAGTTAGGAAGCCTTCATGCGAACTAAACAAAATTAGTGTATACCGCGACAGAGGTAAGGGCGAGGATTATGGCCATGTAAAATCGATTTAAGCCCCCCCCCCCCCACCCAGTGGAATTCTTTCCACTGGCCGTTCCAAGGCGGTTCTTTTGTGGCGGTTTATTTATGTTGTTGTTTGTTACTACTCACTGTGTGTATCACTTGTGTCTTTTAATTTTGGATGGCCATTTGGCAATTTTGTGGGAAAGTAACTGTCCTTATGGCCATCCTTCGTTTAGGTTTCCATCATGGTCTGGACGCTTCATGTTTGTGTTTCTTTCCCTTTGGTGTCTTTGATGGGTGGAGTAAGTTAATTGTATCGATTCCTGATCTTTGTTTTACTTCTACTTTACCACTCCCCGTCTTTTTGCCTTTGCGTGTATATTATTTCTTCTGCGAATTTCTCTTCTTATCTCTGGTGTGATTCGGGGAATCAAAGATACAGATCTACTAGTTTTTGAGGGAATATAATTTTCAGCCAAAGAATGGATGAAAGAACTTATCAAATCAAAGTTCTCCTGGACAGACCGAGCATCAGAATGACCATTAAAGTAATTCTCCTTTGCAAATCTGAGCGCATCCTTCCTCATAGTTTTATAGTCACCTTTCTGATATAAGTACACCTTCCTCCGAGGTTTCTTTATGGGTGGAATGTGTATCCAGAAACAATATCGTGATCACTTAGTTTGTCTGGAGACTGAATGTCTTCAAACTGCCCTGTGTCCTGGCTAAGTTGTAAGAATCAGATCCAATGTGTTCTTATCACGAGTGGGGAAGTTAACAATTTGTTCCAGGCCATGATCATTCATAATGTCAATTAATATTTTTCCTTCAGACTAAACTCAACATTGTGCCTTGTTTGCTGAGTCTGTCGGGCCAAACATCAACTTGCTACGAAGTGGGACGTTTTATATGCAAAAAATCTTAACCCAGACCGATTCGGTGTCATTTTCCAGTTCCATGAAAGGCATATGAGGGATGTCGCTGTGAATGAGCAATACCACCCCACCGCCATGAGAATTCCTATCTTTTCTATAGACACTGCTTCGACAAGTTTCAGGGAAAAGCTCAGATGTGATAATTTGTTTCCTGTATAGTCACAATATGTGGTTGATGAATATCAAGGAAAGCTAAAAGTTCAAGAATTTTTCCTCTTATTCCATTGATGTTTATACTGCAAAGTTTCAAACCTTTTACAAAATTCAGCTTATTTTCATCAGCAGTCGAAGATTTATCGCTTTTATCCTTTGGCAGGGGTTCAAATTTGTTTTGCTTACTCAGTTCTATATATTCGTTGAAGAAGGAGCCTGAAAAATTTCACACCTCACAGTTTGGGCAGATCCATTGGCAGTTCGAGTTTACCAAAGTGCCATAATCGGCATCTGAAATGAAAGAACATTCCGTGTGTATCCACATTTCACACTGATCACATTGAACCGCTTTATGGCCATTAAGTACAGCACCACTGCAAAGACCACAGTCAGCTTTGCAGTTTTGCAGTACCAAGTTCCAGCTCCAGATTCAATTTCTAACAATTGACCGTTATTCAAATCAGAACATGAGGAATGAAAACGTTTTTTACAGTCCTCTCGTTCTATCCATTTCTGAGAGTCTTTGCAATATTTTTTGCACTGCCCACACCGAAATCTTGAACCGGGGTTAGATTCAATGTCTCCGGCCAAGATTAGGAGAATAGCCAAATTTGTGCCACCGGAGGACTTGAAGTTCCGTACGCCCTCCGAACATCTTCTGTTCCCTAGCTTCCTAGAAAAAGCCAAGTACTGCTAAACTCTTAGTGTCTATTATCGCAGTGTTTCTCATTTGCTATTCTGCACTCCTGGATGTTTTCTGTTACTTAGTTCCCAAAGGGTGAACAAAAGAACCAAGACCATGGGAAACAGGGAGACCTTCATATTAATATACTGGGCAATTGTGGGCCAAACAACAATACAGAATAAAGGGATAGATCTGACAACACGGGTCTTATTGTAAGATTTGTCATGCGCCGGGTCATTATATATTTGTATACGTATGTATAGGACAACATCAGCCAAATTAGTATTCACAGTATTCTTAAGAAAAGAATAAAAATAGCGAAACACATGGCACTGTATCTGCATTGTATCATTTCCGTTGGATATACCATGCATAAATATCAATATATTCAATCGTGTTTTGGACCATCTGATTTGTTTTTGCCTATTTATTTCCACAAATATATGTTTTTACAATGTGGCATTAAATTCAATTAAGCATCATTAGTTTACATGTAAAGAAAATAAATTTGTCCGTTGGGGGTACCCCTAACCTAGAATTTTCGCCGATTACCTGTGAGATAATGAAAGCTCCCCAATTCCCTCAGTGTGACGTCGTACAACAACTGAAGTAAATGAGCTAAGGATTTTGCAAGTCATATGAAGTCGATACAAATTGTAAATTCATTTGAAAAAGCAATTCTTAGGCGGTACACTTACTACAAGAATAGATATGCCCGACTCGGATCAGGCTCTAGACTGTTCACCTAATCTACTAGGAAAACTTACTTATTTGGATAGCCCAGAAGTTAAAGAAGTCTCTCATGGTCAGCGAATATTATAAGAATCTTATATGAGTGTGAGGGGTGGATAGAAAACTCCATCCCGATGATCACTATCCGATATCAAGAGCATCCATATGTGATTTTTTTTTTCTTGCATACCAAGTAGATCACTTTGATTGTCGACGTTTACCATATAATTATGACAATAATGTTGCATTTTGACGTCACTCTACGTGCAGTGACGTCAAACTTAACAACGACTTACGTGACAACCTATTCAACCAGTTCACATCAAAAAACGTGATTTTTTTATTCTATACCTGTGTAGGATAACCTGGGTAGGTTGAGAATTTCTATCCCTGGGTGAAATCCAGGATTTCCTTATATGGGTGTGCAAGAATGTTTAAATCCGGGTCTTCGCTGGTCAGACACATCTTCTTGAAGGCTTTGTTGAGTCTAGGTCTTAATTCATAGCAACACATAATGTGGGTATTTTGTAAACCTATGTTGTGGTAATCATTAGAACCGCCTCGCCAAGGCGGTTCTAATGAATACCCACAACATAGGTTTTTATGGAGAACTGACAAAAATCATCATCCAATTATCACATCTCTTGCTATGTAAAAGGGATGCCAATCAACACAATTGTCGTCTGCTTTGTTGTCTTAAATGTCATTGTTGTAGACAGTATTGACACAGAAAAGACTGCTCAGTATACAGAAATATTTAAGAAAAAAAACGTTTACAAGAAGACGCCGCAGACCACATAAAGCGACGACATTTTACGAAAACACGCCTATTCAAAAATATTGAAAACCAGTGCTTCAGCTGAAGTGCACGACCCGCCGGATGCTTTTAGCTTTATGAGTGTTACCATATATGGGTATGGCGGCCATTTTGGTCATGTGACCTGGACCTAAAACGGTTCCCCCAATAAATGCGCCTTATCGTAAGGAGAAAAAATATATCTTATACTTTAGTACTGTATTCTGAATCGTTTGCAGGATAAAATGCATTCTCACATTTTCCAATACAAAAGCATATGTGTCAAAGTTTGACCTAGGCACAAAGAAGGTCAAGGTCAACCAAGGGTCACCATTTAAGCAATTTATGATGGGCCTACGTCCCAGATGCCATTTATCAAGTTTCGTGGAAATCTGCCCAGTGGTTCTGGAGAAGACTATTTTGAAGGGTTTTTACCATATATGGCTTGACGGCCATTTTGGTCATGTGACCTGGACCCCATGAGCAAATTGTGGTTTCCCCCAACCCATAGAAGCTCCATATGAAATTTGACTTCAATCGGCCCAACGGTTTCCGAGGAGAAGCAGTTCGAAAATTTTCACATTTTTCGCCTCGGCGAGGCTATACTAAATGGAATGTAATATTTCGCAAGTTCATTGGTTAGATCTCATTGATATCTATCAGTATGCCAAAAATTGTTTAAATATTCCAAGCGGTTAAGTCACTATCACCAATTTTCACAAACGGGTTACGGACGGACAGACAGACAGACCATATATGGCTTGGCGGCCATTTTGGTCATGTGAGCTGGACCCCATGAGAAAATTTTGGTTAGCCCCATCCCATAGAGGCTCCATATGAAATTTGACTTCAATCGGCCGAACGGTTTCCGAGGAGACGCAGTTCGAAAATTTTCACATTTTTCGCCTCGGCGAGGCTATACTACATGGAATGTAATATTTCCAAGTTCATTGGTTAGATCTCATTGATATCTATCAGTATGCCAAAAATTGTTTAAATATTCCAAGCGGTTAAGTCACTATCACCAATTTTCACTAACGGGTGACGGATTTTTCGCCTCGGTGAGGCTATACTAAACGGAATGTAATATTTCGCAAGTTCATTGGTTAGATCTCATTGGTATCTATCAGTATGCCAAAAATTGTTTAAACATTCCAAGCGGTTAAGTCACTATCACCAATTTTCACAAACGGGTTATGGACGGACAGACAGACAGACCATATATGGCTTGGCGGCCATTTTGGTCATGTGACCGGGACCCCATGAGCGAATTTTGGTTTCCCCCATCCCAGAGAGGCACCATATAAAATTTGACTTCAATCGGCCCAACGGTTTCCGAGGAGAAGCAGTTCGAAAGTTTTCACATTTTTCGCCTCGACGAGGCTATACTAAATGAAATGTAATATTTCGCAAGTTCATTGGTTAGATCTCATGGATATCTATCAGTATGCCAAAAATTGTTTAAATATTCCAAGTGGTTAAGTCACTATCACCAATTTTCACAAACGGGTTACAGACGGACAGACAATATATGGCTTGGCGGCCATTTTGGTCATGTGGCCTGCACCCCATGAGCAAAGTTGGTTTCCCCCATCCCATAGAGGCTCCATATGAAATTTGCCTTCAATCGGCCAAACGGTTTCCGAGGAGAAGCAGTTCGAAAATTTTCACATTTTTCGCCTCGGCGAGGCTATACTTAATGGAATGTAATATTTCTCAAGTTCATTGGTTAGATCTCATTGATATCTATCAGTATGCCAAAAAATGTTTAAATATTCCAAGCGGTTAAGTCACATAACCAATTTTCACAAAAGGGTTACGGATTTTTCGCCTTGGCGAGGCTATACTAAATGGAATGTAATATTTCGCAAGTTCATTGGTTAGATCTTATTGATATCTATCAGTATGCCAAAAATTGTTTAAATATTCCAAGCGGTTAAGTCACTATCACCAATTTTCACAAACGGGTTTCGGACGGACAGACAGACAGACAATATATGGCTTCTCGGCCATTGTGGTCATGTGACCTGGACCCCATGAGCAAATTTTGGTTTCCCCCATCCCATAGAGGCTCCATATGAAATTTGACTTCAATCGGCCCAACGGTTTCCGAGGAGAAGCAGTTCGAAAATTTTCACATTTTTCGCCTCGGCGAGGCTATACTAAATGGAATGTAATATTTCGCAAGTTCATTGGTTAGATCTCATTGATATCTATCAGTATGCCAAAAATTGTTTAAATATTCCAAGCGGTTAAGTCACTATCACCAATTTTCACAAACGGGTTACGGACGGACAGACAGACTGACAGATTGACAGAATGACCGATTGACTGAATGACAGAATGACACGGTGATTTTCGGGCACTTAGAAAATCAACCGACTTCAGTCGGTCGCTTTTTCTGCGGGTCGTGCAATTCTACCATCAAAAATGAAAATATTCAGATGAAAAATCCTAATATTTTTCATATTTCTGCTCAAAACCTAAATTGTGGTAACTCGTTAGAACCGCCACGACGAGGCGGTTCTAATGAGTACCCACAATCTGTTTTGACCGGAAATAAGAAATATTATGTACACCCCTATAAACCCCAGTTTTACAATATAAAATGTGGCTTAAGGGGTCAAAATTATATGGGCGTGTTTTCATGATGATTGTCAGTGCACCAGGTAAAAAAATGATTCTATTTGATGTACTCGTATAAGGGTTATCGGCTAGAATCAAACTTCAATAGCCGCTTAGAGGTTCTAAGTAGAAGTAAAACAAAGATCAGGAAGCGATACAATTAACTTACTCCACCCATCAAAGACACCAAAGGGAAAGAAATACAAACATTAAGCGACCAGACCATAATGGAAACCTAAACAAAGGAAGGCCATAAGGACAGTTACTTTCCCACAAAATGGCCATATGGCCATCCAAAATTAAAAGACACAAGTGATACACACAGTAAGTAACAAACAACAACGTAAATAAATCGCCACAGAAGAACCGCCTTGGAACGGTCAGTGGAAATAAGCCTGCCCAGGAAAAGTGGTACGAGTCGGACCGTCCATGCAAATAAACGCTTTTGGTTTCATTGGGCGGCAGGGCTTTCTAAAGACGTCATTTCATCTCAATGTCGGGTAAAAGTCACACAAAACTGGAAGCAACGTCTCCAAAATGACCTATGACCTCAAATCAAACAAATCAAACACCTTTGGTTTTGTACCCTGGTGAACGATATATCCACTTTTCCTACTCTGTAATTCTGCTGTGTTTAATTTGTTGCAATAGTTTATAATACACATTCATAAATGTATATTTTTCAGGCATAAAGCTCAAGAAAGAAAGTTGCAAAACCGAGAATGCCTATCTATCTGCCAGGATTCAAGAAGTAACTCTGCATAGCCACTGTTAACCCCTGCCCTGCTGAGCCCGGATATGTCTTATCTTTCAAACAATGTAGATCCTGATCAGATGCGGCTTCTGAAGAAGCCATCTGATCAGAATCTCCATTGTTTGTCATTCAGCTTATGAATTTGTTGCGATAATTTGCTTCAAGTAATATGATTGGTTGATAATCAGTTGTGGGTGGTGCATATTTAAATATTCAGCAGGACAAGCTTTAACCCTTTTTGTACCAAATGGAATCTCCTCCTTATATATAGCTGGAGTTTATTTCAAAATATTTAGGGGTGTCAGGTTGCGTTTTCTTCAAAATTTATTGGGAAAATTGTTGAACGTTTTGCAAACAGTGGAGGCCCTGATCAGACGCCGCGTTCTGCGGCGTCTGATCTGGGCTTGCACTGTTCGCCAAGGTACCCCTTTAGGGGTTTCTGGTACTGAATGGGTTAATTGAGATACAGAGGACATCGTTGACAGTATAAAGATTTTTCCGCTACAAAGAATCTCGGAGTAGTATTTGTTTGTTTGTTTGCTTTGAGGTTTAACGTCCCCGTCAACACTGTAATGGTCATTTTGGAGACGTTGCTTCCAATTTTGTGGGACTTTTACCCGATATTGATATGAAATGACATCTCAATCCCTGCCGCCCAATAAAACAAATAGGGTTTATATGCGTGGACGGTCCGACTCACACCGCTTTGCCTGGGCAGGCTTAGATCCCGTATGCGGTTTACCAGTACAGTGTGCGGGTCGGTTTCAGCTCTGCGTGGAATCACCATGCAGCCCATCTATTTCTTCAAGCCCCGATGGGCGGGGGTCGTAAGGAGTAGTATAATAGGTCATAAGAAACGTGGAAATTCAACGAAAACCTTGTTTTCCAAATGATTTTAAACGGTTGTGGAGTTATGCCAAATGATTTTCTATACTGAACGAAATGGATTAGGGGACATAATTGGAAAATGGATCATTCTTACATGCGACACTCCGCACTGACTGGATCTAGTATCATTGAGATATTTCAAATGTTTGCGGAATTATGCTCCGGAAACGAAATGTGATTTAGAATATGGATCAGGGAACATAATTCGAAAAGGGAGACAAGCAGAGTTGTCATTCTTGCATGCGACATTCCGCACTGACCTATTCTATAATCCTACCAAGTACCACTAAAATATTTCAAACGGTTGCGGAGGTATGCTCCGGAAACGAAATGTTAATTGAAATATGGAGCAGGGGACATAATTCGAAAAGGAAGACGCAACACCCCGCACTGACCTCCATATATCATTAAATATTTCATACGGTTGCGGAGGTATGCTCTAGCCACCCGCCCGCCGACATATATCATTTCAATATCCAGAGTTTTTCGCTGGAAAACCTGGTTAATAAATGGCCTTTTCCCTTCGTTACTCCAAAAAACAAATTCTGTGGCTATTTGTTAGAATCGGCTTGCAGATCATCGGTTTTGGAGTTATGGCCATCAAAAGGTTGCTTAGGGGGATAAAAACCAGTACCCGGTTTACTAACTGCCAAACAACGTCTAGCTTCAATAGTTGGTTGACATGCGCGTTTGAAACGAATTAATCGAAAAGTGCTCAGGGCCCTTTTCTCATAGGTCGACCCTTTTGTTGAACAGAATTAAGGGGATCGGGTACACCTTCAGGTGAGGCAACTCCTGCAAAAGTGTTTTTGTCTCCCATGTCAATAGGTGTAATCTCTTAATCCTGAGAAGCAAATTCTTTCCTTTAAGAGTAGACCACTTTTTCGATGGGACTGAGCCTATAGAAAAGTGAACAGGAAGTCCCGAAAGTTGTCTCCCTTTGAAAATTGGCGGAAAAATGTGCAAGGTCTTCCCATTCCCCTTAAGACCAAGAGGAGTTATTTTATGGTTAACGTTCTTCAATCTCTCCTGTCCCATTCCGTTTTTTTTTTTTTTTTTTTTGGTTTTAGTTTTACGGCCCTTTCAAGATTATTTCACTCATATCGAACCGATCGTTAATCAGAGGTGGGCGAAAACCGGAGTACCCGGAGAAAAACCACCTGACCTTCCTCTGCAGAACTTGGCGTCTCACATGTGTCATCCGGCTTTTACTTAGTTTATGGAGTTCTCTGTGGGATACCCATGCCCGTCACATTCTTACGACATGAATTTCGTAACAATGCATAGCGCTTGATGTCGGATTCGAACCCAGGCTGCCGGGGTGAAAGTCTGAGGACTTCCTGTTCACTTTTCTATAGGCTCAGTCCCACCGAAAAAGTGGTCTTCGCAGTCACAAAGTGACCACCATGGCGCAGGTAATAAACCTTTAGGTTATGCATAATCTACTGACAGAAGGGAGGATTGTGCTCCGTAACAACATGATTTCACCGAGTGTTCGGACAATCCCACATGCAGCTCATAGTTTATATCTGAAGATATGGAATTTCGTTTGACTTCCAAACCAACATTTTAAGAGCTGTGGAATCCGGCTTAAGACGGTATTATATAGTCCTCTTTAGGCAATGAATCCTCTTATGTATCTATGGATAACATCTATGTCGTTTCAATTTACGAAGGAAGTCATGTGCCAAGGGCAACTCGGTAATCGGATCAAGACCCATCAAGTGAACAAGTCCATGACATGAACATCTCCTAAATCCCACTTTATACAGAGAAAACTGGGGTTTACGAGGATTTACGTTATTTTTCTTATTTCTGCTCGGAAACATAGGTTGTGGGTACTCGTTAAAACCGCCTCATTGAGGCGGTTCTAACGAGCACCCACAGCCTATGTTTGCAGTATAAAAAGAAACATATTACGGCTTTTCATGAGAATAGTAGCAATTTTTGGCGATGTGAAAAATGCACTTTGTCGCACGGGTGTTGACAAACAGCGATTATTCACATCAGCCTGCACATATGTGTGGTGGGTGTACATTTCATCACGTCAACATTACATTATTTTTTGCTTAAGTTGAGGTTTATCGTCCCCGTCATAACTATTTAGGTCATTTTAGAGACGTTGCTTCCAATTATGTGGGACTTTTATCCGACATTGAGATGAAATGACATCTCAAGGCCTGCCGCCCAATGAAACCAAAATGCTCATATGCACTGGACGTTCTGACTCCATTTTGCCTTGGCAGGCCTTGTCCTTCGTAGCGGTTTACCAGTACTCATGAGTGGTCAGTTTCAGCTCTGCGTATAAAGAAGCAATATGAAGCCCAATCTATTTCGCCAAGCCCCGATGGGCGGGGGCGAAACATCACATTAACAATAACAATTGAATATGAGCCAGCGCATGACAAAATCAACGAGAAGGCTTGAGCGACCATCGAAGACTCAGATCAGCCTGCGCATTCGCACAGTCTGATCAGAGCCTTCGCTGATCGCATGTACCTACCATAGGCTAATATCTATGTCAAAAGGTGCCATAGTGGATGGGTGCCCAGATTGATTTGAGTTTCTGATGGTCAAACCGGTCTTATTGTAGGTTTAATCATGCGCCGGCTCATATGTGACAATCTTATTTTCTTTAAAGCTGATTTAGATAATATCACGCAATAAATCTGGTCATTACGCTAACACATCCGTGTGAAATAGTGGATTCTATTATATTCTCCAAAATGGCTACTTTTCCGATGAAAATTTCTGATATTTTTTCTTATTTATACTCCAAACATAGGTTGTGTGTGCTCGTTAGAACCGCTTCGGTTCTAACGAGTATCCACAACCTATGTCCAGAAGCAGAAATAAGCAAAATAGTAGATACCCCTGTAAACTCCAGTTTCCCCTAAAGAGTGGAGCTCATAACACGAACTTGTTAACCTGATGCCGTTGCCAGTATATAGTAAAATAGAAGTAAAGGCAATGATCAGGAATCGATACAATTTACCCACACCTTCGATCAGAGACACTAAAGGGAAGAAACACAAACATTAAATAACTTGACCCAAATGGTAACATCAACAGCGGAAAGCCAAAGGGACAGTTACTTTCCCACAAAATGGCCAATTGGCTATCCAAACAAAAATATATTATACACACACTTAAAGACAAAGCACAACCAAAAATAAACCATGACAGAAGAAATGCCTTGAAACGGTCAGTTGTGTGTGTGTGTGAGGGGGTGGGGGGACGCTGAAATCGATTTTACTCCATTTACATTCTCAGCGCATTTACAGAAACACCTTTAGATAACTACTCGGAGGCAATTCGTTCATACTTCAATATTTACATTCCCAGTGTAAAGTCTAATGTAAACATATAGAAAACAATTGCGTTCATGCTTCCATGAACGCATCAATGCACAAGATTTTCGGTGGCGTCAAGTGACGTCAGTCTAAATCATGGTTCTCTACAGGCGTTGGTGACGTCAACGCTATTCCGCTCTTTGTAGAAAAAAGCGTGTAAATATTTTTCAGCTTTAACAGTTTGCCCTATAAACATATTTTCGTCCAGTGATAAGGGGCAAAGAATGTAAATATAAAAAAATAAACTTAACTTTTCTGTTTTTCATGAAAGTATGAACGACAGCGGGTCGCTAGCAATGCTTACATGAACCCCTTCGGGATTCATTTACTTTGCACATGACCCGCTGCTTTCATACTTTCATGAACATCAGAAAATAAAATTCATTTCTTAAATGGATACATTGAATCACGCGACGTCAATGACATCGAAATAAAAGAATGGTTCTCTTCAATATGATAAGACGGCGGCGACATTATGACGCCAACGACGCTGTTCCGCTTGATTGATTTGAGGTTTAACGTCCCCGTCAACACTTTAAAGGTATTTTTCGAGACGTTGCTTCCAATTTTGTAGGACTTTTAACAGACATTGAGATGAAATGACCTCTCAAGCCCTGCCGCCAAATGAAACCAATATGGTTTTATAAACATGGACGGTCCGACTCGTACTACTTTGCCTGGGCAGGCTTAGATCCTCTAAGCGGTTGACCAGTACTCGTATGCGGGTCGGTTTCAGATCTGCGTGGAAGCATCATGCAGCCCATCTATTTCTTCAAGCCCCGATGGGCGGGGCCGTAGGTGTGTGTGTGTGAATTCGGGTTTAACGTCGCTTTCAACAATTTTTCAGTCATATCACGACGGTGTCTGGTTGCGAAAGGGAGCTCAATGCTCACGTTTATAGTGCTGCCTCACTGAAGTATCATGTCCCAGACACATTACATGATATCACACCCAGTCACATTATCCTGACACTGGATCGACCAGTCCTAGCTCTACCCCGTAAATCTGAGTGCCAAGCGAGGAGCAGCTAGTACCATTTTTAACGACTTTGGTATGTCGCGGCCCGGGATCGAACCCGAGACCTCCCGTTCCCCGGAGCGGACACTCTACCAACTGAGCTATCGGGTTTGCTCGTAACCCGATGTTGTTAATACTTCGTTGAACGTTGAATAACTCACATTCATTTCTAAACTCCTATATGCCTAGCGGCCCTTTTTAGTTTAAACTTTTATTTCATTTGTATACATATAACATTACTATAGACAAAAACACGTGACAATACATGGGATCCAGAAGAAAGGCGTTTGACTTTTTTAAACCTGTATCCCAAACAATAATATATATATCAGTACAACTAATTAGTGATCTTGGAACAGGTTGACAGTATTCAGTATTGGAATCTGTATCCCAAACAATAATATATATCAGTACAGCTAATTAGAGATCTTGGAACAGGTTGACAGTATTCAGTAATGGAATCTGTATCCCAAACAATAATTTAATCAGTACAGCTAATTAGTGATCTTGGAACAGGTTGACAGTATTCAGTAATGGAATCTGTATCCCAAACAATAATATATATCAGTACAGCTAATTAGTGATCTTGGAACAGGTTGACAGTATTCAGTAATGGAATCTGTATCCCAAACAATAATATATATCAGTACAGCTAATTAGTGATCTTGGAACAGGTTGACAGTATCCAGTAATGGAATCTGTATCCCAAACAATAATATATATCAGTACAGCTAATTAGTGATCTTGGAACAGGTTGACAGTATCCAGTAATGGAATCTGTATCCCAAACAATAATACATATCAGTACAGCTAATTAGTGATCTTGGAACAGGTTGACAGTATCCAGTAATGGAATCTGTATCCCAAACAATAATATATATCAGTACAGCTAATTAGTGATCTTGGAACAGGTTGACAGTATCCAGTAATGGAATCTGTATCCCAAACAATAATATATATCAGTACAGCTAATTAGTGATCTTGGAACAGG
Organism: Lucinisca nassula; assembly: GCA_963580285.1. Taxonomy (NCBI): domain Eukaryota; kingdom Metazoa; phylum Mollusca; class Bivalvia; order Lucinida; family Lucinidae; genus Lucinisca; species Lucinisca nassula. Next base: position 74,829,480 of record OY757021.1, read on the forward strand.
TTGACAGTATTCAGTAATGGAATCTGTATCCCAAACAATAATATATATCAGTACAGCTAATTAGTGATCTTGGAACAGGTTGACAGTATTCAGTAATGGAATATGTGGTGTCAATAAATATAGTGACAATTGACCTAGTTTAAGTGAGATGAGAATATGATATGTTTTAGTACATTTTTTGTCTATGTCACCACGGGGGAAGTGGCGGAGGAAGATGTACAATGTATGGTTTGAATACTTGGTTCGATCGCGTCAAGATTCGAATTACTTACACTGATAAGTTAGCCGTCAAAAGCAGATACACAAAGGATTTTTACTTTTTTGAGGTGGATACCAGAGCTATTTCATCGAGTGTGTTGAAAACATCATAGTTTTCACGAGTTCGAAGCACGAGTGAAAATTCGGAAGTTTTCAACACACGAGATGAAATACTTTTGGTATCCGCCGAAAAAAAGTTAATGTGCTTTTTATATTATAATTTATTAGGACACTTACGGTAATTGATCGACCCGAGGCGGTGACGTCATAATTTTGGCCTGGCTACATGACGTCACAACTGTCAGTTTCAAAGCATAAACAAATCACTATTTTGAATTTCTAGTTTAAAGAATGCTATTCAAGGTATGTTACAGAATGCGTTGTGCTTATTTGATGTCCGTTTTATTTTTGAAGGCTCTAAGTGACATGCACCCAGCCACTGTATAATCGATTCCATGTGTAGCATTCGGTCGCGGTCGGTTTTTCACGTTGGAAAATAAAATACGCTGATTTGAGCACAGATTTCCTCGCACAAACTCTTACTCAGCCATTCAGTGAACTTGTACGCCTTGTAGACCATTTGTTGCAAAGACAGCTAAGTCTAAATCTGTGAGAGAGCATTTAAATTGTGCCCGAGATGTGTGTCGACAAAATGAAGATGCTCAGAATCACAGCGCTGCTGTTGTCAACTATGGCACCGGTCCCGATAGCTCAGTGGTAGAGCGTCCGCTTTGGGAATGGGAGGTCGCGGGTTCGATCCCCGGCCGCGCCATACCAAAGGCGTGAAAACTGGTACTAGGAGCTCCCTTGGCTGACGCTCGCGTTATCAGGGGTATTCCTAGGAAGATAAATGAAGGCAAGTAAGTATTTGTTAGAGGATACTTTGTTTGTCGCAATAAAAGCTCTACAGAGCTTATGTTATTTGTTTCGAATATGCGACGTTAAATGAAGCTTCTTTATCTTTCTCTATCTTTATCTTCATTCAATCTTAATGCCACACTTCAAAATATATTCTAACGGCATACGGAATTATTATTCTCGGTAAATAAAAGGAAAATTCACCTTTTTTTTCGACCAGAACGTAAACAAAATGTAGTTCCGGCACGCTACAGTGAAATGATATAAATGGTATGAGTCACAAGTGAAATGATACGATATCATTTCACTTGTGATTGATATCATTTTTATCAGATATGCACTGATTTCACTGCTTAGTATAAAATAAAGGTTTATAAAACTTTTATCAAGATGGTCACAGTAAAATATAGTAAATTAATGAACCAATTAACGAATCAGTGTACCTCGCAGCTAAGACTTGCAGATGAGATTTTATTGTTGAAACCGTTTGGACAGTATAAAGTCATGTACCGCCAAGACAATAGCTTTGTTTTCTTCAAATGACAAAGATGGGTCGCCATACAACAATACATTGAGAGTAGGATGACATATTTCAGACACAGTGGTCAATAATTCCCGCCTGAGGTCTGCATAGCCTACTTATCACATACTATTAAAAAATGGTGATTGTCTTCCACAGAACCGCATTCGCATTTTGGACTGTCTAAAATATTTTTAGAAAACAAGTGTTGTCGTAGAGAACTGCAGTTTGTTCTAAGTCTGGCATGATAAATCTGACCACTTCTTTTGCCTGTGAAATAGTAGGAAGGTGGTAAGCTAATACTGTTGTTTATTCTGGTTTTAAATATGCCGAGACTAGATGAATTCCGTGTTGGTTCCGGGAGATCATTCCATTCGCGAACAGCAGACGGCAAAAATGAGTTGTAATAGAGTTGTGAGTGTGTATGTAAGGTTCGAAGATCGTTGGCATTACGCAATGGGTATGAGGAAGTACTTCCTATGGTTGGTGGTACAAATGAACATAGATAGTCAGGAGAAAGGTCGTTTTGCATTTTGCAAAGAAGAGTAATTTTATGTTTATTCCTCATCGAAGACAATGTTTCCCAGCCTGTTTCCAACAAGAGTGAATTAATTGAGACTAACTTTGCACGGTAACTCCTGTGACTATGCGTGCGGCTTCATTCTGAATTTTCTCTAGTTCATTCGATTCATATTGAGCACAGTTGTACCATTGTACATCAGCGTATTCTAATAACGGACGTATAAAAGAAAAATATATTATCTGGAGTGATTTCCTATCTAATTTGAACTTCAGTTTACGCATATCATTTATCCTAGTCCATGCCTTTGTCTTTATATTTTCAATATGATCGTGCCAACTACAGTCGTTTGAAAAAGTTATACCTAAATGCCTATGTGACGAAACTTCATTATTTGTATTTGATCCATCAATACTGGAGGGTGGTAAGGTTTGTTAACTTTCCTTGAAAATAGAATAGATTCAGATTTTGCGGGATTAAATGATACCAACCATTGTTTTGCCCAACGACTAACTTTTTCTGCATCTGAGTTCAGTGTTTCAGCTGCCTGAATAGGGTCATCGGCAAAGAGCCGAATAGAAGAGAAACACCTGCTTTGTTTGGCGTCCATGCAGAAGAACCACCTGGAAGTACAACTCTCTGAAGTCTTCCATTGAGATAATCAGTGAACCAAGATAAAAAAGACCCAGATACACCTGCTATTTCCAGTTTATAAAGTAATCCCTTGTGTCATACTCTGTCAAAGGTTTTCCTATATCACAGAATATGGCACGGACTTCCTTTCCCTCGTCAAGGGCCTTACACAAAGTATTTTATATATATCGACCAATTGGTTAACTGTGGAGTCCCCGGGGACAAATCCTGATTGTAAAGTTGTAATGGCATGAAGCTCATTAAGAAAATTAAATAAATGTTTATGGACTATTTTTCAAGAACTTTGCCCACTGTACTTAAAAGAGATATAATAGGTCGATATTTGGATACATATGATGGGTCTTTTTTTTTCTTGTGTATGGGGGAGACATTCGCTTGTTTCCAGATATTTGGTACAAGTCCATGGTTAAATGAAAAGTTAAACAAATCACTGAGAGGTAAAGAAAGAGGATGTGCAAGCTCTTTGAGAATTCGGTTATTTATCAAATCAGGTCTAGTTGCTTTTCCAAGCGAAAGTGATTTTAGAGGTGTGGTAATAACAGATTCTAACTTATAGGCGGTTAAAAGTTTCGTTTGTGGAAGAGTTGCTTGACTTTCGTCTAAAAGGACATTGGCTTTATCATTGTCATTTGAATATATTGTATCGTCCTTACGGCCCTTTTTGGGACATCGACAAACAGTACATACCCAGATCAGATGCCGCAAAACGCGGCGTCTGATCTAGGTATACACTCTTTGTTTGTTTGTTTGTTTAGGAGTATAACGGCCCAGTCTTTTCTACGGTCATTCTCTCCCTTCCGCTGATTCAAGAAGGGCAGTTGTCAGTTTCTAGCGAAAGAATGTGCACAGTACTGGTTATCCGCTTACGTATAAGCCTGCCCTGGAAAAGTGTGGATAGGTAAACTGACTGCCTCAAAAATGACCTAAAATAGTGTTGACTGGACCGTTAAACTCCAATACAAACAAACAAACAAATAAAGGTCATATTTGAGCCGGTCAGTTAACCTATCTACACTTTTCCTTGGCAGGCTTATACGCAAGCGCTTTACCAGTACTGCACATTCTTTCGCCAGAAACTGACAAATGCCTTACTTGACTTAGCGGAAGGGATGGAATGACCGTAGAAAAGACTTCATGGTTAATCTCCAAGAAATAATGTTGCCGATGCAGGCAGGTCCTCCCTATCATCATTCAGACGCGCATCCGACCGAGGCCGGCGGACCATGCCCAGTGGTGGATTGCTGTGTACGTAGACAACGAACAGGAATCGACGCACTTAGTAACCTTACATTTTCCGTCCCATCATGAAAACACGCCTATATAATTCTGACCCCCTCGAACCCCACTTTTATATAGTAAAACTGGGGTTTACAGGGGTAAACATTAACTTTTTTATTTCTGCTCTAAAATATAGATTTTGGGTACTCGTTAGAACCGCCTCATTGAGGCGTACACACATTCTATATTTTGAGCACAAATAAGAAAAATATAATTTTTCATCTTAAAATTTCGATTTTTAGGCGGTAAAGTTAATAATGCATTTGTATAGGCGTGTTTTCGTAATGAACACACCAGGCGCACATGAAACAACGGCATTACAATTAAAACAACACAATTAAAATGTCAAAAGGATCGTTTCTTCCCCCATAAAATAGCACAACGACTATCAAGAATACCAAAACATACATGTAAAATTCCTATAGTAAGACCACCGTTTGGGCTGTTCAAAAGTTGTTGGAACAGTTCCAATGGTGGTCTTTGACCAGAGGACACTGTGTGCAGAAAACACGAAGAAAGAATAACTGCAGTCTATTAAAGACGTTTTTATAGCACCATTTAGTCTTGATTTTAGGTGGTCTTACTGCACTGACCAAATTACTAAGGGAGATTTTTTTTATCTTTTTTGCCGCGTTTTTCGGCGATAACTTCCTTATTTTTGATTTTTGATCAATACATCCGGCAAGAAAGTTGCGGAGGAGAGGCTCAGCCTCCTGAATGGTTTACTTTTTGCTCTAATAAGATGGACTTTTTTACAATTTCTGAATTTTTCGATAAAAACTAAGTCCAATTTTGTCACTCACACTAAATGACTGAACAATATCTATATATGGATAAATCCCGTGCAGCCAACGAAGCGTCCAACTCAAGGGACGTTGAACAAATCATTAGAGTGTAGACGGTCAAAAACATGAAATACGTGGTTTTAGTTGGCAAACAATTTTTAAAGACAAAACAGATCATACGCCTTTGATCTCTATGTCGTTATTCTTTTAAAATACTACTCCAGTCATTTCACTCTCGAATGTGCACATTGTTTACATGCAGGATGTTGGAATGACCCACATAATTATCCGTCAGTCAAGCACTGAACAGACGACAAATCGTTAAACCACGCCGTCAAGGCGGGACCAGTGGAAACAAAATTTCACGCAAGCTTGAAATTTCAGAAATATCCCGATCTGATTACCGCTCTGCTCTTATAAATTAGGCGCATGGAACCTTTTTGAGAAGTTGCCGGAGCTTCTCCTCTACAATTTACCCGCTGGATGTGTTGGTCAAAAGTCAAAAATAAAGAAGTTACCACCGAAAAACACGACAAAAAAGATGAAGAAAAAAACGACTTTAGGTGACCACGTAAAATCGATTTTAGCTGCGGCTTTGTATAGTAGTCGCAGATAAAATTGACAAGGCGGAGCTATATAGGTGTTGTCAATATGAGTCCACCAGAAGATTCGGTAGAGCTCCTTTCGCATGTTTTTTTTTTTTTTTTTTCAAGCGGACTAAGGCATCAGGGGACAGTTAATCGCAGCACTTTTTGTCCGCGCCACACCAAGTTTTTGAATCGTTATCGACAACTCCTGGAGAAAGCGATAACTTCTGTTTTGGTTTCAAAGTACTCCACACATACATGAAATCAAAACAGAATACCAAAGAAACACTTCGCTGTTTGCATAGGCTGACAGCAGCATCATTTCACTTACCCCACCCACTATTTTTTACATACAAAAAAGCATGACTCCACCTCACTTTGACAGATCCAGTGAATTTACTCCCAAAACACCAGTACTTGGCATCTGTTGAAATGTCATGTACACTCAGTCACATGCAAAGAAATAGACAGAAAAGTATACCACAACCAGTAAACGTTTTCAGGAATCCTCTTTGAAAAACAGCCACTTTTTAGTGCCAAAGCTACCTTCGTGAATTCAGATACGCCGCTGCACCTTGAACTTGCACAGCATCAAGACAGCTGGTGTGTTAGTTTCGTATTCCATTTCATATAAGTACAGATACTCAGCAAATAAGCCCACATTGGCAAAAAATATCCACATGTCACAATTTCTATGAGCAACCATGCCATTATTGACCCTTCTACTATAATATTTTGAAAAACGTCCTCAAATGCGAAACTGTCTCCTGATGCCTAAATAACCATACACGCCACAGTTTTGTTTGTGTTACAGCTGAATTCACACATTCGGGCGACTTGGTTTACCTTTTTGAAAATAGAATATTCCAAAGGCATATGCACTAGTCAATTTTATAAGCGACTACTATACCTGTCTTCGGAATATAAGTCACCTAATTAGTGAATTGAACGGTAACACAAACAGAGCTATTGTGTGCTTGGCCATTTGGCTCGCTTGCAAAAAGCATGCGAAAGGCACCACTCTAGCACTCAGCGAATTTGACATATATTGACAATCTCTATACTCTCCCGCCCTACCAATATGATCTGCGGCTACTATAACTGGCGTGAACAGGCTCAGCAAACAAGGCACAATGCTGAGTCAGTCGGAAGGACAAATATTAATTGACATTATGAACGATCATGGTCTTGAACAAATTGTTAACTTCCCAACTCGTGATAAGAACACATTGGATCTGATCCTTACGACTTTGCCAGGACAATTCGAAGACATTCATTCCCCAGATAAACTAAGTGACCACGATGTTGTCTCCGGATATTTAAAAATTCACATCCCACCAATATAGAAACCTCGGAGGAAGGTGTACTCATATCAGAAAGGTGACTATGAAACTATGAGGAAGGATGCACTCAGATTTGCAGAGGAGAATTACTTTAATGGTCATTCAGATGCTCGGTCTGTACATGAGAATTTTGATTTGATAACTTCTTTCATTCATACTTCGGCCGAAAATCATATCCCCTCAAAAACTAGTAGGACTGTATCTTCTATACCCTGGATCACTCCAGAGATAAGAAGGAAAATTCGCAGAAGGAATAAGATTCATGCAAAGGCAAAAAAGACGGGAAGTGGTAAACTCCGGACAAAATTTGAAAACTTGAGACGTGAAATCAAGTTTGATATAAAAAATCAGCATGATTTGTATGTGAATAACTTGGTAGGTGATGTGAAGGCAAATCCCAGAGACCACTACAGATATATTAATAGCCAGAAGAAAGACAGCCAAGGTATCCCGCCCCTAAATAAAAGGGGAGGGGACGGGGTTGCTGAATCAGACTCTGAAAGGGCAGAGGAACTAGTTGGTCAATTCAATGATGCGTTTAATAAAACTGAGTTCACGGAGGTTCCATTGACTGGAAGATCGGCCCCATTCATGAATAATATTGTTGTGACAGCTGCAGGAGTGATCAAATTACTTCAAGGCTTAAACCCCAGTAAGGCCTTAGGACCTGATGAGCTTCATCCTAGAGTCCTGAAGGAACTAGCAAATGAGTTGGGTCCAGTTTTTGCACACTTGTTTCAACAGTCTCTTGATACGGGTGAAATCCCCAAAGAATGGCTCTTAGCAAACATCTGTCCACTCTTTAAAAAAGGAGATAGGGCTCTTGCCCGTAATTATCGCCCTGTGTCTCTGACTTGTGTTCTGTGTAAATTACTGGAACATATAGTCTGCTCGAACATCATGGCCCACTTGGACGAACATAAACTTTTGTCAGACAACATGCATTTAGGAAAAGGCACAGTTGTGAAACTCAGCTAAGCACAGTTATTAATGACTGGGCAAAAATCTTGGACAAAGGGGGGCAGGTGGACACATTTATTCTTGACTTCGAGAAGGCTTTTGACACCCCTCCTCATGAACTACTTAAATTTAAGTTATTTGGTTATGGAATTGGGGGAAAGACCCTCAAATGGATAGTTTCCTTTCTTTGCTACAGAAAACAGCGGGTTGTTGTTAATGGTGAATCTTCGGAGTGGGCTCCAGTTTTGTCTGGAGTCCCGCAAGGGACCGTTCTTGGTCCACTTTTGTTCTCCCTGTACATCAAAGATATTTCCACTGACATTGACTCAGAAATAAGACTGTTCGCAGATGACTGTGTTTGTTACCGGGAAATTAGAGATTCAGATGACTAATTGAAACTTCAGGCTGACATAGATAGATTAGGATGTTGGGCACGTAAATGGGGCATGAGATTTCAGCCAGTTAAATGCAATATTATGCAGATAACTAGGAAGAGATCTAATAAAGTTGAGGCTTCTTACACCTTAGAGGGAACGGTCCTCGAGAACGTGGACTCCATTAAATACCTTGGAGTGACAATCTCACACAACTTGAGATGGAATACTCATATTAGCAACATGTGTACTAAGGCAAATAGAACGCTTGGTTTCCTGAGGCGAAATCTTCATCAGTGCCCTCAGGATGTAAAAGAGGCAGCATATAGAGGTCTTGTTCGCCCAATCTTGGAATATGGTAGTTGTATCTGGGACCCCAGTGGAGTGGTCCTTAACGATGAAATTGAGAAAGTTCAGAATAGAGGTGCTAGATTTGTAACAGGCAATTACTGCTTTGAAACTGGGAGCATGACTGGAATACTTGGAAAATTAAAATGGGAGTCGCTCAAGAAAAGGAGAAAAGACAGTAGGCTAATCCTTTTATACAAAGGTCTAAAGGGTGCTGCCAGCATTCCAACAGATGACCTTGTTCCCCCAGCTAGACACTGTAGAAATCACCATTCGTTGGCGTTTCAGACCCTTAGCGCAAGAACTGACATTTATAAAGAGTCGTTCTTCCCCAGAACCATTAGAGATTGGAATGCCCTTCCCGATTCGATTATTTCGACAGCTGAAGGTGCTGATGATTGTGTAGCTAAATTTACCTCTTTGGTTAGAGCTAGGGACTAACTTCCCACATCACAGGTCCTGGTGTATGAATGTCATTTGACGTGTCACCAGTAACAATTCTGATTCTGATTCTGATTCTGATTCTGAAATCTAACGGAGCAATCAAACTAAGTTTGCAATATTAAAACTTATTAGCACTATTTTCTTCTGGAAATGAAGGATCACTAATAGGATTTCTGTGGCTGAAACTTCTCCAGCTTTCATCCTTCTTAAATATTAGTTTTATCTGCTTCGATTTATTTGCACATAATTTCTACATCACGAAAACACGCCTATATAATTCTGACCTCTGAACCCCACTTATATATTGTAAAACTGGGGCTTTATTTTACTTATTTCTGCTCTAAAATATAGATTGTGAGTGCTCGTTAGAACCGCCTCGATGAGGCGGTTCTAACGAGTGCCGTGCCCTCAATCTATATTTTGAGCAGAAATAAGAAAATGTCACAATGTTTCGTCTTAAAAGTTTCATTTTTTTTTTATTTTTTTTTTTTGGCGATAAAGGTGGCAATGTATTTGCGTAATGAGCTACCTGTTTTTCCCCATTGTATCACGTCGAGTGGTTGTTTCAAGATCAACGATTTCTTTGTTTGATTAGAGGTTTAACGTCCCCTTTAACACTGTGAAGGTCATTTTGGAGACGTTGCTTCCAATTTTGTGGGACTTTTACCCGACATTGAGATGAAATGACTTCTCAAGCCCTGCCGCCCAATGAAACCGATAGGGTTTATTAGCATGGACGGTCCACCTCGCACCGCGGTTCCTGGACAGGCTTAGATCCTCTAAGCGGTTTACCAGTACTAGTGTGCTGGTCGGATTCAGCTCTGCATGGGAGCATCATGCAGCCCATATATTTCTTCAAGCCCCTATGGGCGGGGGCCGTTCAAGATCAACGAACCACACGAGATGACAGTATATAAATTCATAAAACAATACAGTAAAACCTCCACTAATGGGCACCTTTGTTTAACAGTTACCTCTCTTTACCAGCCACAATAATTCCCCTAAAAGCATTTTACTATATATTTAACCTCTGATGAGCAGTCACCTCTCTCCTCCAGCCAGCAGAACTTAATCTGAATACCATCTGGTGACAGCAAGCGCTAATTCAACAGCAAAAATATGAGGCGTCTCTTCTGGTGTATCTCAAAATTACCATGCTGATGTACATGTATGCATGAATACAAATTAACAAATTTGTAAGCAAATGAAAAGAAAAGAAAGAAATGATGAAGAGTAAGTCGGTTGGTGTTTGATGTGGGTCGGGCCCACCGGAATCCAAATGTTTATTTTCTTTTGCATCAGCAATTAAATTATTTCATGCTATTGAATCCTTATCGTTGTTCGTCTCTGATTTTGTTTTGGTGTGTGTGTTCCCGGTGCCATATGACTGGTGCTTAGTTGGAGGCCTTAAACGCGGACTGAGTGATCGCTTGCGTGGACCGTGCTCGGCTGGAGGCGAGGGTTGTGGCTGTATGGAAACGCATGTCATTTTATTATTATTATTATTATTATTATTATGTTTTAATCATAATGCCTTTGCTTTTGCATATTCAGCCAGACAAAGGGAGAAGAACGATACATGTGCATTTATCAAAATATAACTTATTATGGAATGTTTGCTTGATTTGAGGTTTAACGTCCCCGTCAACACTATATAGATAATTTTGGAGATTTGTATCCAATTTTATGGGACTATTACCGGACAATGAGTTGAAATGACATGTCAAGTCCTGCCATCCAATGAAACTAATAGGGTTCATGGGCGGTCCAACTCGCACCACTCTACCTGGGCAGGCTAAGATCCTCCAAGCGGTTCACCAGTTCTTGTGTGCGGTCGGTTTCAGCTCTGAGTGGAAACATCATGCAGGTTATCTATTTCTTCAAGCGATATAAACTTAACACTGTAATGTGGTTAATTACATACTTAAACATTAAATATAATGTTAAAGCAACAAAACTGTTACCCATACAATAGATATAAATGAAAACTAAAGCTGTTACCATAAATTGATTATAATTGATAATTACCACTTATTGATTACCTTTTTAATTACACAGAATCAAATCACTGACAGAACGGATGGACCGATTGTCTCTGCCAGTATATATTAAAATTCCTATATTAAGACCACCTTTAGTACTGTTCAAAAGTGGTCTTTAAGACCACTTTTGAACAGTCCAAAGGTGGTCTCTTATTAGGATTCACAAGGTGTAGAAAACACAAGGTAAGTAAAAGCAGATTTAGTCTCGATTTCAGGTGGTAATAATAGCGGAATTTTACTGCAGATTAAGAAAATGGTTCTGACAGGACACCAAAAGTGTCTGATTTAACCCTAAAATTCCTGTTCTGTAGACCTTCCGCAGCATCTGATCTGGGTTAACACCATTTGCCATTGTCCCAGTACATGAGCCAGTCGATGTGGTACAGATTATAAGAATCTTATATGGATGTGAGGAGTGGATGGAAAAATCCGTCTCGAGGGACACTGTCCGGCATCACGAGGCTTGCCGAGTGATGCCGGACAGTGATCCCGAGGGACGGATTTTTCTATCCACCCCTCACACCCATTTTGGATTCTTTTTCTTGCATACCTTCCATTTCTTAGAGCGGATTTTTGTTTAATAGCAAACACACGAAGTGTTTGCTTTACTGTAGAGAGGTTGGAACAACATACTTAGGCACCCAAATCTCGCCTGGAATCTCGTTCAATTTCTCGCGATAATCCGCCATCTTTACAGAGTTCATGAGAATTGTATTCACATCCAAAAATTGCTTCTCAAAACCAAAAGGAGCCAAGTCCCATTACAACAGAAACACAAAAAGCGTCGAAATAATTTTAAAAAGATCTTTTCGAAGACCGTTCCATCAACGCTGAAGTTTGATCGCGGGAAAGTTTCGAAACTGCGCCACGAGTTTAAATGAACTGAAACGTACCGTACAGAGCCGAAAAGTTTAGCCGGTAAAACCCAGCACCGCGCTTGGACTAACGAGTTACCGGAGCATTTACCGAAGCATTTACCGGAGCTTCACGGTTGGGTGGAAAGCGCTTCTCGTCTGGCCAAGAAATTAAACTTTTAACAAACTGTTACTCAGGAGTAATAAAATAAAGCCCTGGGAATATTAAGAGACACAATGAGCTATCTCACTATATAATTTTACTCCACTTTGGTTGCTCACCTATGAGTCGAGCTGTCTAGGCAGTGGACCGTTAGCTAAATATTTTGGATAAACATTGAACTCCAGGGAACTTGTAAGGCTGATTCTTATCAGCAATTTTATTGGGATATTTTCCTGGACCTTTCAACATCTGGTTTTGTTAAATAGAAAATAAGAAGGAGAAAAATCAAAGGTCTGAAAGCCTTCAGAGTCGATGAAATCTACAGAGTTCTCTTTTTTGAAAAACCGGCCCGATAGCTCAGTTGGTAGAGTGTCCGTTCCGGGGAATGGGAGGTCACGGGTTCGATCCCGGGCCGCGACATACCAAAGTCGTTAAAAATGGTACTAGCTGCTCCTCGCTTGGCACTCAGATTTACGGGGTAGAGCTAGGGCTGGTCGACCCAGTGTCAGGATAATGTGACTGGTTGTGGTATCATGTAATGTGTCTGGGACATGATACTTCAGTGAGGCAGCACTATAAAAGTGAGCATTGAGCTCCCTTTGGCAACCAGACACCGTCGTGATATGACTGAAAAATTGTTGAAAGCGACGTTAAACCCGAATTCACACACACACACACACACACACACACACACACACACACACACACACACACACACACACACACACACACACACACAAACACACACACACACACACACACACTCTCTCTCTCTCTTTTGAAAAAGGATCTAAACTGTATCTAACTAATTCTAAGATCAAACAAGTTCATACTTCATAATTCCTGGTTGGAGAAACAGCTTTTTTGAGACAGTTGTCTTAAATCATGATTTTTAAAATGCTGTGTTATATGAACAACTAACAGAGTACTGATTTAGGGACAGTACTGATTTAGGGACAGCACCTATTCTTTTCAAATACAACACTTGTGCTACAAGTGCAATAAGTAATTGGTTTTGTTTGAATTAAGGTTTAGTCCCTGTCAACACTTCTTAGATCACAGGGACTTGAAATTAAAACACACACAGATTGCATGTGCTCTTTAGAATTGTCTACATTTTGTACCCACAGATCATGAATTTAAGCAGGAATAAGAAAAATAAGGTATTCCCCTGTAAACCCCCTCTTTTCAAGAGCACAGATTGCGGGTGCTCCTTAGTATCGTCAAATTGGGGCGGTCTTAAAGGGTACCCAGGGTCTATGTATATAACTAGGAATAAGAAATATAAAGTATGCCCCTGTAAACCCCCTCTTTTCTAGCCCATACAGATTGTGAGTTCTCTTTGGAATTGTCTAACTGGGACAGTCGTAAAAAGTATCTACAGTCTATGTAGTTAAGCAGTATGTGCCTGTAAACCCCCTCTTTTCAGCACTTACACAGGTTGCAGATGCTCCTGGGAATCGTCTAATTGGGGCGATCTGAAAGAGTACCCAAAGTCTATGTATTTTAGCAGGAATTAGAAAAATAACGTATGCCACTGTAAACCCCCATCTTTCAAGCATACACAGATTCCGGTTGCTCCCCAATTTCGTCTTATTGATGTGGTTTTAATGAATACCCACAGACTATGTATTTTATGCAGGAATAAGAAAAATAAAGTGCACCCCTATAAACCCCCTCGTTTTATGGATACACAGATTGCGGGTGCTCCTTAAAATCGACTTATTGGGGCGGTCTCAAAGCGTACCCACAGTCTATATGTTTAAGCAGGAATAAGACAAATAAAGTATACCCCTGTAAACCCCCTCTTTTCAACAAGTAATTATTGAACTTGTCAAATGCCAGATTTCTAAATAAATAGCCTGGCTGAGTGAGACCAGTACGTCCGTTGTGAAAATTAAATAGTTTAAAATACATGTATAATATGTATTTTGGTCTTGCAAATATATATTGTCAAGGCAAGACCAAACAAGTTAAAAATTTCATAGGCAGTGGCAGCCTCATTGAGGCTTAAATGTAAAAATACGATTATCTGCTTATCGATCAAAGAGTTGTAACAATATCTGATATGCTGGCATACTGAAAAGACCTAACCAATGTATTAAATAGTCAAATGTCGGATTTCTTCATTGTAGCCTCGCCAAGACAAATATGTATTGATATGAAACTGCCTGGAATATTTTCATTTTAAATTTTAGCTTATTGATGCATATCAATTAAATCAAATCAATGACCTTGCTATGTTCTTGGTATATGGAGGGATGTGAAGTCATAAAGAATCTAAAACAACTTTTTGTCAGCTATGAAAAAAGTGAAAAAAGTAATCCATATAAACTGAGCTAGAGTGAGATTCCTATAGAACCAAGTAGCCTCTGTATTATCAGAGATTTCCATCACAAACAATAACAAATCGCCACACTCCAGTTACAGATTAAATGGCCTCACAAATTATCTCCAGCTGTGCTGAGAAACAGGCTAAAATTCGTTGAAAGTGGAAGTAAAATTATACAGTGATCTGGCTACCTGTTGGATTTCTACCTTCCCAAGTGATGATGAGCCCCCAAATGCCATTCACAATATTTGCATTATTTGTTGGCTCCAAACTTGCACACTGTCAATATTGGAAAAACAGGTAACCAGAGCCCCCTGACCTTGAAAAGGTCAGGGGGGTCTGTTTACCTGTTTTTCCAACATTTATAATATTCAGACTAGGAACCAGCAGATAATGCAAAAATGGTGAATAGCATTTCGCTAGTGCTTCAGGATACTTTAAAGTGTCCATGCTGCAAACTAACTTTTAGTCACCCTATCTAATTTTCTTCCCATGAATTGCACACAGAACCAACACTGGAGCAGTGTCATACTAAGACTTTGTGCCAGGCGGAGGTGAATCTCAAATAATAATTATTATTGTTTTGGGTTTAACGGCACGTAAATTCTGGTGGGTTATTTTGTATCATCTCCCAGAGCAAGGGACAAAAAGAGATAGAAGAGATAGTATAGGATAAGAGAGGGAGTGACAGGGGAGAAAGGGGGAAATGAATAAAAGTGCAGAAACAGAAGAAATAACAACACCCCTCCCTCCTCCCCCCCCCCACCCACGCCTCTATCCCTACCTGCTGTAAGGACAGCAGCCCTTGCCTGTAAGTGAGTATCATTTTGACTCCCCAGTGATAGCCAGATATGACAAACTCAGTATATGAAGATAGATAGGGGTGTAAATGAGTGTGTTTGCTCAAAAGGCAGTGCCTTTATTTCATATTACTGCAGTCACTTCGGTTACGAACGTCCCCCATATTGTGTTGACACTGCAGGAAGTTTTACTTACGTCACGTAACTTGCTGCGACGTCAACCTTAACGACGGCGCATACGAGATGCATTTATCAAACACGCGATTATATTCGATTTTTGATCGGAACACCAGGGTCAGAACATAAATTTCTATCCCAGGGTAAAATCACGGCCCGGATTTTCTTGTCTGGTGAGCAAGAAAGCACTGTCCTCTTTACAAACCACCCTGACGTATTTTTATTTATTTATTTATTTTTTGGTTTTGGTTTTACGGCCCTTTCAAGATTATTTCCCTCATATCGAGCCGATCGTTGATCAGAGGTGGGCGAAAACCGGAGTTCCCGGAGAAAACCCCCTGACCTTCCGTTGCAAGACTTGGCGTCTCACATGTGACCGGAGCGAGGCTCAAACCAGAGCGGTGAAAGACCAAATGATCAAGAGTCAGCGCTCTTAATCACTACCCGGACGTAATAACGACACAAATATCGCTTCTATAAATAATCGAACTTCATACCCATTCTGTTTTCGCATGCATCCGGTCTTTGTAGTCTTTTTATAAATTAAACGTTATTTCTGAAATATTTTGTAATTTTTGACAAGGCCGTTAGCCGTTAGTTGCCTAGCAACAATAGAACCCCTGAATAGTTGAATTTCTAGTTTTATTAATTTTTCTGTGGGTGCCCGTTGTTTTTCAGGTTTATCGACTAAGTTGCTAGTTGCATTAACATTCATTCTAAGTCAATATATTGGAAACTGCCTTTATTATGGCATTACGATAACACACCCGTGCAATAGATTGAGTTTATTTGTTTTTTTTTTTTTGTTTTTTTTTTTTGATCGATTACGGTGAAATCATTCACAAGTGTTCTAAGGCTTCCGAGTATAAAAAAACGAGTGAGCGATAGCGAACGGGTTATATTACACGAAAGCCTTAGAACACGAGTGAATTATTGGGCGACAGGGCTTGAGATGTCATTTCATCTCAATGTCGGGTAAAAGTCCCACAAAATTGGAAGCAACGTCTCCAAAATGACCGATATAGTGTTAACGGGGGCGAAAAACCTCATATCAAACAAACAAACAAACAAACAAGATAAACAATTTCCGCTTTTAATGTTATCTTTTTAGATTCAGTCAGACCTTGCTTTAATTTCAAGTTGTCATTAAAACAAGAAAAAGAAAAGAAAAAAAAAAAACGTGGCCAAGATCAGCTAATCAACGTTACTTTAGGAACACATATATCTATAGCACGTATTGAGAACACATGTTGGTACAATTTGGATTTAGCTTTCAAATAAAATGGATAATTATTCCGGAACAAGCTATTTAATATTTTTAGTTTTGAAATTTGACACATAATAAGACTATTAACACCAATTACTTGGCTGACCCTCGTATCAAATAACCTAACTGATTTCAGCGTACGACAGTTCCTCGAATTAATAGCGCATTTCTAATTATTGTCTATGCCGTCGGGTGTAGACTAAATAAGTTTATTTTTACCCGCGAAGGTTAGACATTATTTTCTGTTGACTGGCCATCGGTTTTATTTATCACGATGGTTTAATCCCGGGTACGACCGGGACACTTCCTTAAATTGTCGTTGTTACGAGTTTTATCCGGTTATTTCCAATGTCGGTGTAAAGAGTGTTATATGAAATTCTTTCTTTCATGTTGTTTAATTACTCGTCTACTTGCGGGAAACAGATGCTTCTTTGAAACTTTATACAGCAGAATCGACAATCGTGTCTGTCCAGGATCAAAGTGTATATGAAGTATGGCCTGCGCGAAAAGATAAATATAAGTTTGTCTGCAAAACAAAAAACAAAAAAAAAGCGATCGGAAACGACCGGAACACTTCCTTAAAGGCATTTTTTTAGACAGTAGGACACACCGTGTGTTCATAATTGTTTTATTGCCCCCTGTGATATACTCTCTATAGCAGATTAAAGGCGGCCATTAATAGGGTGATTAGAATCCCCTGACTGAGGCACTAAAGGGGAAAATCAATAAGGTACACTCTAGTTAACAGTTAGTCAATTATTGATTTTCCCCAAGGAGGTCCCTTACCTGTTGCAGACAGAGGACTTCTCTTTAGTCAGCACTGGGGGCTACATAATATTATGCAATGAAATGATAGTACTCAATAATCAAGAATAAATGCCTTTAAATCTATCATTGGTCCTCAAGCTTACAAAACAAACATGTATTCTAGGTTTACATGGTGTTAACTTCTCTGCTATAATACAGTACATCTACGTTTTGCTTGTTCATTACGAAAACACGCCTTTATCAATACATTGTAAATTTTACCGCGCAAAACCGAAAATTTTCAGATAAAAAAATGCGATATTTTTCTTATTTCTACTCGTAAAATAGAGTGTGGGTACTCGTTAGAACCGCCTCATCGAGGCGGTTCTAACGAGTACCCACAATCTATATTTTTAGCCGAAATAAGAAAATATTTTTTACCGCTGTAAACCCCAGTTTTACTATACAAAAGTGGAGTTCAAGGGGGTCAAAGTTATATAGGCATGTTTTCGTGATGTTCCTTAAAAAAAAAAAAAACTTAGACGGCTAGATGTAGCTGGGATGACGATTTTTCCTAAAGTTCCCCTACAATGCAATGAAAGAAAATGTAAATGCAGGTAGATGTGCCTGTTCTTTTTCCTTTTTCTTTTCTTCTTTTTTTTTTTTCATTTCTTTAGAACGCGTCGTTGTCATAGTCAAATATTGACAATTCTGTTTATATGTGAAATTAGAGTGACCATTTGGGATTTTGACTGTTGTAAACTTCCATATTTACTGGCACACTTATACAACATACAAATGAAGAATTTTGTCATTTTACTTTCCACTCCTATGACTTCGCTATGCGTAGACTCAAGCTTTTTGTAAAAGATGACCCTTGTTCAGTATTAATATGGTGGAGAACTGACGTCAGAGCAGATCCAACAATTAAGTGTCTGCATAGTACAGCGGGCCTTTTTCCGCCAGTTACTCAAAGAATAAAATGTGGATATTTGTAATAAATACAATATTCTTGATTATCTCTCCATTAGCCCCTCCCGCCTTGAGCCCAGGATTCTTTCCATTAAAATTGTCTATATAAGGAGTTTTATCGCTATCTCCAAAGTCGGTATAAAGAGGGTTATACGTAATTGCTTTATTTCTTTCATGATATTTAACCCTTTTTGTACCAAATGGAATCTTCCTCCTTATATAAAGCTGGAGTCCATTTCAAAATTTCGGGGTGACAGGTTGCGTTTTCTTCAAAACTTACTTGGGAAATGGCTAAACGTTTTGCAAACAGTGTAGGCCCTGATCAGACGCCGCGTTCTGCGGCGTCTGATCTGGGCCTGCACCGTTTGCCAATTACCCGTTTGGGGTTTTCGGTACAACATGCGTTAATTACTCGTCCACTTGCGGGAGACAGATACGTCTTTGAAACTGTAAACGACAAAATCGAAAATGCGTCTTCGAGCCTGTAAATGCACAGCGAAGTCTCAGAACAGCCTACTCATCCGCATATACTGACGAGGTTTCGACAGGCGCTTAATGGACGGTTGAGGCAGGGACCAGAAACTTCTGAAAGATACGCAAACTGAAAGATACGCAAACTAATTTGAGTGCATGCTTTACGCATAGGTTCGAAGTCACATTTCGCTTATAACAGTCCACGTGAAGTACATCTTAAGACTGTTTCCTTTTATATCGACCTCTACACACCTACATGCGATCATGTTTAACCCATTCAGTACCAGAAACCCCTAAAGGGGTACCTTAGCAAACAGTGCAGGCCCAGATCAGACGCCGCAGAACGCGGCGTCTGATCAGGGCCTACACTATTTGCAAAACGTATAGCCATTTTCCAATCAAATTTTGAAGAAAACACAACCCGACACCCCTTAATTTTGAAATGGACTCGGCCTGTTACTTATAAGGAGGAAGATTCCATTTGGTCCAAAAATATTAAATAGCATTTAACATAACACTTATTTCTGGTGATAATTAGGGACAAGGAATTTGCAACCGTTAATTAACCAGACTACAGTTATCTCACTACGACAATATTCAATTAAGAAATGAAGTTAATTTTTCTGCTGTTCATGAAAGTATGAACGCAGTGCACTGTAAAAATAGCGTATAGAAATTAAACGTGTTTTATACATGTTTAGATCTAAACATGATTAGAAAGGTGTGATCTTTCTAAACATGTAATTTGTTTTGCCGTATTTGTGGGTCAAAACACGTCAAAAGTCTAAACAAGTCTCGGCTGAAATCGATACGATCTTTCCCGCGTAGACGAACGCTGAACGAACGCTGAAAGTTGCAGAGCTGCAAAGACATAAAATAGAGGTAAAATCATCATTATTCATGTTGTATTTGTTTATAACGTTTTGTTTCTTTGATCCTGGAATAGTAGAAGATATGGTACGTCCTTCAAACATATTTTATTTTCAAGGATGAGTGGAATATTGGTGTTTAGTTCTAAATGTAATTAGTTTTCGCGACTCATATTTTCTTTCTAGATCCAAGTTGTGTTCATCAGACTTACTAATTCCATTTGATAGAAGATTGTGATTGGTAAATGAGACCTGCATATATTCTTTGTTGAATATATTTATATAAACTGCCTAAAACTACAAAAAAGGTGAGGAATTGTTGGGGAAAATGCCACAACATGGTCTAAACACGTTTAGCGTAAACATGTTCAAAACCTAAACATGTAAAATTTGATTATGCTTTAAGGTGTAGTGTTCTTCTTTTCTACCAAAGACATCTTAACCTCCAACATGAACTCACAGATAGTGCACCCTGTATGATTGTACTCTAGTTTCGCATAATGAAGGGGAGCCTCTGCATGAAGATAACGCCGCCTTTATAATTTTGACCCCCCCTCCCCCCCCCCCCCCCCACACACACAAACTCTGTAATTATAAAAGCAGTGTTTTATGGGAGAACTACATTTAGAACCACGCAGAGACTCCCTCTTCACGCAGAGGCTCCCCTTCATTATGCGAAACTAGAGTACAATCATTCAGTGCACTATCTGTGAGTTCATGTTGGAGGCCAAGATGTCTTTGGTAGAAAAGAAGAACACTACACCTTAAAGCTTCATTAAATTTTACATGTTTAGGTTTTGAACATGTTTACGCTAAACGTGTTTAGACCATGTTGTGGCATTTTCCCCAACAATTCCTCACCTTTTTTTTTTTTTTTTGGCAGTTTTAGGCAGTTAATATAAATATATTCAAGAAAGAATATATGCATGTTTCATTTACCAATCACAATCTTCTATCAAATGGCATTAGTAAGTCTGCTGAACACAACTTGGATCAAGAAAGAAAATATGAGTCGCGAAAACTAATTACATTAAGAACTAAATACCAATATTCCACTCATTCTTGAAAGAAAAATATGTATGGAGGACGTACCATATCTTCTACTATTCCAGGATCAAAGAAACAAAACGTTATAGACAAATACAACATGAATAATGATGATTTTACCTCTAGACATGTTTAGATTTTCATCATGTTTCTGAGCTAAACATGTGCAGGTATTAAACATGTCACTGCCCTGTACATGTTTAATATCTAAACACATTCCTAGACGTGTTTAGAAACGAGACATGTCAAAGCGTTAAACGCATAAAAAAACGGGACAAGAAATGCGTCTCAGAAAGTGTTTAATCTGTAAACACTATTTTTACAGTGTGGGGTCGCGTGCAAAGTAACTTGGCTTTGCTAGTGACCCGCTGCCGTTCATATTTTCGTGAACAGCAGAAAAAGTAAGTCTATTTCTTATATTTACTTTCTTTGCTCCTTATCACTTTGCGAAAAAAATGCTTATAGGGCAAACTTTTAAAGCAGGTCATAGACAACCATGGTTAAAATGACGCCATTGACGTCACTGAAAACACGTGATTCGATGCATGAACTACATTGTTTTCTATAGGTTTACATTAGGCTTTACACTGGAAATGTAAATATTTAAGAAATGAAATTTATTTTTCTGCAGTTCATGGAAGTATGAACGCAGTTGGTCGCGTGCAAAGTAAATGAACCCCGAAGGGGTTCATGTTAATTTTGCTAGCGACCCACTGTCGTTCATATTTTCATGAAAAGCAGAAAAATTAAGTTTATTTTTTATATTCACATTATTTGCCCCTCATCACTGCGCAAAAAATGCTTGTAGGGCAAACTTTTAAAGCTGAAAAACATTTACACGCTGTTTTTCTACAAAGAGCGGAGCAGCGTTGACGTCATCAACGCCCGTAGAGAACAATGGTTTAGAATGACGTCACTTAATTAACGTCACTGAAAATCATAACGCAATTGTTTTCTATAGGTTTACATTAGAAGTTACACTGGAAATGTAAATATTGTAGATTAACCCACATTAATGCACATATTCAACGGTTCACCTTATTTTAAAGAAGCATTTGAAAGTCAGAAAGATTTCTGCTAGATGGGTGGCACACCTGTTGAATGATGAACAAAAGCGGCAACGGGTTAAAGCGGCTAAAAAGCTGCAACAAATATTTCCAAAATATGACAAAAAATGACGTCACAGGTGATGAAACCTGGCTCCATTATTTTGAGCCCGTCAGAAACGTTAGCAATAAGATCTGGGCCACTAAACGCAGCAAACGCGCAATAATTGAGTACAAAGAAGGTTTTGTATGCAATCTTCTTCCCTGGCAATAAAAGTGCTGGTGCAAAGGCATCACCGGAAAGTACTACAAAGACGTCGTACTGAAGAAACTGAAAAAGTATTATTAGCAACGACGCCTTGCCACTGGTTAAAAAAAATGTTCGTCTTCTACATGACATACCTCCGCAATGGTTACGGCGTTTTTGAAGAAAGTAAAAGTAACTGTTTTGCCTCACCGCCGTATTCCCCAGACCTTGCCCCATGTGATACCTTTCTGTTTCCGAAATTGAAATCTTTCCTTGCTGGGCGGAATACCAGTCCTGTCAAGCACTTGGATCTGCCATTCATCAGTACCTTATTACTGACGACCCCGCCCATCGGGGCTTGAAGAAATAGATGGGCTGCATGATGATTCCACGCAGAGCTGAAACCGACCCGCACACGAGTACTGGTAAACTGCTTAGAGGCTCAAAGCCTGTCCAGGCAAAGCGGTGTGTGTCGGCCCGTCCATGCTTATAAACCCTATTGGTTTCATTGTGTGGTAGGGCTTGGGATGTGCAAGATATGAAACTACCCTCTAATTTTCAGATAAAACCACACAATACGAAAACATCATAAAACCTCAGGAAAAACTTAAAAGGTGGAAAGTCTATCAAACTTGATATAAAAATAAACCGAAAAGTCCCTCGGCAAAATAGCCACAAGATAGGAAGATAAGTTTGTTTGTTTGATTGATTCGATGTTTAGCATCCCCATCAACACTTTAAAGGCCATTTTGGAGACGTTGCTTCCAATTTTGTGGGACTTTTACCCGACATTGAGATGGAATGACTTCTCAAGCCCTGGTGCCCAATGAAACCAATAGGGTTTATAAGCACGGACAGGCCGACTAGCACCGCTTTGCCTGGACAGGCTTAGATCCTCTAAGCGGTTTACCGGTACTCGTGTGCGGGTCGGTTTAAGCTCTGCGTGGAAGCATCATGCAGCCATTCAATTTCTTCAAGCCCCGATGGGTGGGGCGGATAGGAAGGTAAGAAGCAGGAAGAACTTGTTGGGGTGGGGTTCGGTAGTGCGCAGGGGGTTAGGGATGCGGAATAGTATAGCGGGCTAACTTAGCGGGTTGAACCAATCTTCGACTCGGTGCTCATTACGAAAATTCGCCTTTACAAATACATTGTAACTTGTACCCCCCACCCCACCCCACCCCACCAAAAAAAAAAAAAAAAAAAAAAAAAACAACTAAAATGTTAAGATGAAAAATTGGGATTTTTTTTCTCATTTCTGCACAAAACATAGATTGTTGGTACTCGTTAGAACCGCCTCGACGATCCACAATCTATGCTTTTGAGCAGAAATAACAATTATATGATTTACACCTCTAAACCCCAGTTTTCTCTATATAAAGTGTGGTTTAGGGGGTGGTCATTTCACGGACTTGTTCACGTGCTGTAACATTATGGTATTGGATAGCATAGGCCCCGGCTCAATTAGCGGTTATAACCAAATGACTGACAGTCCTGAGAGTCTGCTAGTGTTGTGAATTTTCTCTGTAAACACAAGACATGTAAAGATAGATGGCATTCAAATACTACACCACAAGATGGAGTTCTCTGGAATATATCAACATTCATGACATTGTTCACTTTAACTCTTGTCCTGCTGAGCCCGGATATGCCTTATCTTTCAAACATTGTAGATCCAGATCAGATGGCTTCTGAAAAGGCCATCTGATCTGGATCTTCATTGTTTGTCATTCAGTTTCTGAATTTGTTGCAATAATTATTTGAATCAAGCAATCTGATTGGTTGATATTCAGTAGTGGGTGTGGCATATTTAAATATTCAGCCGGTAAAGGGTTAAATATTTTTAAAATCTGTTGGTAAGCGCCTGCGGCTCACAAATCTGACTTCAGGGCCAAGCCATGGAGGAATTTTAAATTAAACTGTTTCGAGCCAACCTCGGCAAAAACGGATACTGAAATCAAAAATAAAATTATTTCTTTTCTATTTTCTTTCTGCACCAATGTCATTATCGACGCATGTAATGAACTTTTCGTTTTTATTTTTAGGTTTATCACCTGATTTTTTTTCAACGATTTCTATTATCAGGAAAGTTCAACCGCACAAGAGTACTCTAAACCGCTTAGAGGATCTAAGCCTGCTCAGGCTGGCCGTCCATGCTTACTAGTATATATAAACCTTATTGGTTTCATTGGGCGACAAAGGTCCCACAAAATTGGAAGCAAAGTCTCCAAAATGACTTATACAGTGTTGACGGGGACGTTAAACCTCATATCAAACAAAACAATTTTTTCTAATACCTTTACTTAAATCCATAATAAAAAAAATCAAACCCCAGTTTCAACGCCGAATGCATAATAAATCTCAAAACCACGGTTTTAACTTGTAATGTTAAAATCTTACTTTGAGGAAAGTTTGTCTATTAAACGACTTCAAAAAATAGTTTGAATAAAGTTTGCAAACCCTCGTTTCGCATTTGAGGGTGGACGTTTTCCAATACATTATAGCAGTGGGGTCAATGGCTGCATGGTTGCTCATAGAAATTGTGATATATGTGAATATTTTTGCCAATGTGGGCTTGTTTGTTGAGTATCTGTACTTTTCTGAAATGGAATACGAAACTAACACCCCAGCTGTATGGATGCTGTGCATGTTCAAGGTGCAGCGGCATATCTGAATTCACGAAGGTAGCTGTGGCACTAAAAAGTACTAATGTTTTGGGAGTAAATTCACAGGATCTGTCAAAGTGAGGTGGAGTCATGCTTTTTGTATGTAAATATAGTGGGTGGGTTAAGCGGAATGATGCTGCGGTCAGCCTATGAAAAAAGAGAAGTGCTTCTTTGGTATTCTATTTTGATTTTGTGCATGTGTGGAGCACTTTGAAACCAAAAGAGAATTTATCGTTTTCTCCAGTAGTTGTCGATAACGAATCGCAAAACTAGTGTGGGGCGGACAAAAAAGTTCTGCGATTAACTGTCCCCCGATGCCCTTGGCTTATCCTCAAATGGATTCACATATACATATATATAATGAGGAACGATAAGATAACTCTTGATAGAAATTCTCTACAGTCTATCTATACCCCTATTGGAATATGCAGACTTTGGTTGGGGACAATTGCACCATGTACGAAGTTAATGAGCTTGAAAAAAAAAAACAAGCTGCACGGATCTACTATTGTCTCTAACGCTTCTCAGAAACTGGATGGGAAACATTATCGTCTAGAAGGAAAAAGCACAGACTTGAGATGTAGATGTTTTTTTTTTCAAAATGCTTAGATCCTGAATAGTGCATGCTTTTCTCCCTGGTATCGTTTGCAGTTGGAAATACCTCAGCCTGTCAATCAGACATAAGTGTTATACTCGACAATTCACAGCTATACTACAATTCTTTTCTGCTATCTGTTATTCGAGCTTGGAACAACCTTCCAGGAGAAATACGTAATCTTCACTCATTGATTCCTTCAAACGGAAGGTAAATGCAAATGCAGAAAATGTAGAAAAACACAAATGAAGGAATTCCTCTAATATATTACTTTTGTTGGAAGATACTTGGACAAATTTATCATGCAAGGACAAACTGCAGCGTACCAGTACTCTTGTGCGGTTGAACTTTCATATATGCCTCGCGGTCAATTTTTGGTGACATTAGCAAACACTGTAGACCCAGATCAGACGGTGTCTGATCTGGGTCGACACTGTTTGCTTAAATAACATTCATGTACATCTTTTGTAAAATTTGCAACAAACAAAATCACCCCTGTAATTGGAAATGGACTCTGCAATCGTTACACAAACAAAAGACAAACGTTACTCGATACAATACCCTACACTTAAGTTGCTGCTCTTTTGCAGTTCAGAACTTTTCTTACACCAGAATAAACAGGTTTTCCTAGCTGTGCAGGATTTTCTTCTAAAGCCGAAATGCTTCAAATAAACCATTGTAGTATAATGCATGTTGTAAGGGAGGCACAAAAGTTGTATTTTTCAGCTACCCCTATATTAATTGCATTGTAACACACTGACCTGATAAACATATGCAATCTCAGGACAAGTGAGCTTTATTAGGTCAACGTGACATTGCACTTCAATGAACTGGACTGCTGGACAAATTGGCAAACTTGTAAGAATGCACAATGGGATTAACTGATTAATTGAATACCAGATTCGTGTCATTTTATATCAAGTTTATCAGACTCGGCTTCGCGAATGCATGTAGAATCGCTCGGCGAGCCTCGCGATTCTACAATCGTTCTCGAAGCCTTGCCTGATAAACTTGATATCAAAAAACACGAACCTGGTATTCTCTATTTCTTGTTCTGTTTTGCTCATATTGAACACCCATCCATTAATTCTGGTAGAATGCTACGTTGTAAACCTTCTAGAGGCGTAAATCGTTCCAACTGCATTTTGTTTCCATTTCCTATATTGTTTGCTTATAACATAGAATTTGGGAACGGCCCCCGCCCATCGGGGCTTGAAGAAATAGATGGACTGCATGATGCTTCCACGCAGAGCTGAAACCGACCCGCACACGAGTACTGGTAAACCGCTTGGAGGATCTAAGCCTGCCCAGGCAAAGCGGTGCGAGTCGGACCGTCCATGCTTATAAACCCTATTGGTTTCATTGGGCGACAGGGCTTGAGATCTCATTTAATCTCAATATCGGGTAAAAGTTCCACAAAATTGGAAGCAACGCCTCCAAAATGACCTTTACAGTGTTGGCGGGGACGTTAAACCTCAATTCAAACAAATAAATTTCATCTGAAATATGCTAATTCTGGAGACAAAATGGAGTTTGTTTAAGATGTTTTCCCGATTCCCTGCAACATACATTCTTGTTTCCTAGTACATATCATGGATATTGCGCCGCACCGATGCGGTTCTAATTAGTGTTCATCATCAACGGTTTTAGCAGTATACTCGTACATCGGCTAACAAGTCCGTATAAGGAACACTTCTGTTAGCCACACTTTATACAGAGAAAGTAAGATTTACATGGGTGTACCTTATTCTCCTGTACCGGTCCCGATAGCTCAGTTGGTAGAGTGTCCGCTCCGGGGAACGGGAGGTCACGGGTTCGATCCCGGGCCGCGACATACCAAAGTCGTTAAGAATGGTACTAGCTGCTCCTCGCTTGGCACTCAGATTCCCGGGGTAGATCTAGGACTAGTCGACCCAGTGTCAGGATAATGTGACTGGGTGTGGTATCATGTAATGTGTCTGGGACATGATACTTCAGTGAGGCAGCACTATAAAAGGGAGCATTGGGCTCCCTGTCGCAACCCGACACCGTCGTGATATGACTGAAAAAATTGTTGAAAGCGACGTTAAACCCGAATTCACACACACACACACACACAC
This sequence comes from Lucinisca nassula, assembly GCA_963580285.1. Lineage (NCBI taxonomy): Eukaryota > Metazoa > Mollusca > Bivalvia > Lucinida > Lucinidae > Lucinisca > Lucinisca nassula. The sequence goes on from OY757021.1 coordinate 74,856,803, forward strand.
ACACACACACACACACACACACACACACACACACACACACACACACACACACACACACACACAGTACCTTATTTTCCTATATTTTTGCTCATAACAGAATACGCACAATCGAACGAATTAAACGTATACCCACAATATATGTTTCGATTGAAAGAATATCCAACATTTCTTAGCACACTGTTATCGAAATCATCAAAGCTGTATAAAGTCCATCCGTCACGAACAAATTCAATGAGCCCCAAACCCCGTGGACCATCCCTCCTTCTATTCCATAAAAATTTCATTCCATGTAAAATTCGGCTCTCTTACATGCTTTTCAATGAATGATCGAAATTTCGATATCTTCACTCTTTAAAACAGTGAAAATACGATTTTTATTTTTCAGTATTTGTGAATTCGATGTATCCTCAAAGATTAACATATTTTTTATATTTTCTGTTTGTGAAAAGTCAATTAGCTAAACGTTATCAACGTGTAACAGAAATTACATCACGCACTTGTTCACGTCATTCCGACGTTGATGACGTCACTTTTTGCACCTACGCAACGTAAATAATACACGCGACGCCAGACAAGCTTAACAGTTATGAACACTATTTAAATGCAAATTTCAAGTGAACCATTTAATAAAGTTACATTCAAAGCTGTTTTTCAGGTGCAAACTTTTAGTTTACACCCAATATAATACCCAGTTAATCACCGACCCCGATAGCTCAGTTGGTTGAGTGTCCGCTCCGGGGAACGGGAGGTCACGGGTTCGATCCCGGGCCGCGACATACCAAAGTCGTAAAAAAAATGGTACTAGCTGCTCCTCGCTTGGCACTCAGATTCCGGGGTAGATCTAGGACTGGTCGACCCAGTGTCAGGATAATGTGACTGGGTGTGGTATCATGTAATGTGTCTGGGACATGATACTTCAGTGAGGCAGCACTATAAAAGTGAGCATTGAGCTCCCTGTCGCAACCAGACATCGTCGTAATATGACTGAAAACATGTTGAAAGCGACGTTAAACCCGAATTCAAACATACCCAGTTAACACTGACCCATGCCCATCGTGGCTGCTTCCACGCAGAGCTAAATCAGACCGCACACGACTACTGGTAAACCGCTTAGGGGATCTGAGCCTGCCCAGGCAAAGAGTCGGACCGTCCATGCTTATAAACCCTATTGGTTTCATTTGGCGACGGGGCTTGAGATGTCATTTCATCTCAATGTCGGGTAAAAGTCCCACAAAATTGGAAGCAACGTCTCCAAAATGACCTATACAGTGTTGACGGGGACGTTAAACCTCAAATCAAACAAACAAATACCCAGGTAACACGCTGAACACCATATAGGGGAGATTTGATATTTTCAGTGTAAGATCATTTTTTATTTCACTCATGAACACCCAAAGAAGAATTTTTCTTTCGGTGTTTATTCGTTGAAATAAAAATCGATCTTACACTGAAAATAACAAATATACTCCATATGATTGCCCAGTGGCCTACATCACGGAAACACGCCTACATAATTTTCACCCCCTCTTACCCCACTTTTATAAAGTAAAACTGGGGTTTAAGGGGGTATACATTATTTTTCTTATTTCTGCTCAAAAACATAGATTGTGGGTACTCGATAGAACCGCCTCGTCGAGGCGGTTCTATCGAGTCCCCGCAATCTATGTTTTGAGCAGAAATAAGAAAAATATCACAATTTTTCATCTTAAAATTGCTATTTTTTGGCCAAAACATGGCAATGTATTTGTATAGGCGTGTTTTCGTAATGTAGATCTAAATGAAGTGGGGTCTACAAGAGTGGCTATTAGACGGGCTTGGTAGCTTGATGGTGTATCCGTCCATGTGAAAATATCGTTGCCTGTGAAACTTCGCATTTGCCATTACCCGTCAGAATTGAAATATTTTTATTCCCCGACCGAATAGGTTCAGGGGATATAGCAATCAACCTGGCGCCCGTCCGTCCGCAGACGAAACTTTGTGATGGCCATAACTCCAATACCCTTTGATATACATTGATGGTACTTGGCACAATTGTTCACAAAGCTGAGACGGCGCAAGAACCACAACTCCGGGTGCCATGTTTTTTTAGTTATCTCCCCGTCCAATAAAATAGAGCGACTGCCTTGTGATGGCCATTACTCCAGTACCCTTTGAGATATATTGATGGTATAAGTGTATCTGGCACAATTGTTCACAAGGCTGAGACGGCGTGTCATCACAACTCTGGGTGTCCTGGTTTTTAGTTATCTCCCATTCCAAAAAATATGATCATTACCTTATGATAGCAATATCTCCAATACTCTGAGATATATTAATGGTACTTGTTACAGTTGTACAGGAGGTTAAGCAGGCATGTCATGTGCAAGAAACACGACTCTAGGTGCCGTGGGTTTTGAGTTATATCCCCTGACAATATAACCTTGTATTTGCCATAACTCCAATACCCTTTGAGATATATTGATGATATAAGGCTGAGACGGTGTGTCATGCCTGAGAATCACAACTGTGGGACTATAGTATTTGTGTTACCTCCCCTTCCAATATAACAGTATGACCACCTTGCAATCACCATATCTCCAGTACCCTTTGAGACATATTATTGCTACGTGGTACAGGTGTACATGATGTAAAGCAGGCGTGTCATGCGAACGAATTACAACTCTGGGTGCCCTGGTTTTTGAATGATCTCCCCTGACAATATAACCTTGTGATGGCCATAACTCCATTACCCTTTGAGATATATTGATGGATTCGATTTGATCATGAACAACATTCATCCTGAACAACCCCACTCCTTTTTCCGATATAAATTGTTTAGGCTAATCGGGCTTAATTTCTGACAGAATGTAAAGATTGAGGAATTCTCGTGTGATCAGCGGGTTTCTTGTACCGTGTTTTCTGAGAAAATCGCCAGCATCCAAGAGTATAACTTGAAACAAACTAACATTAACATTAAGCGGCGACTGGTAATAAATAGCCCAACAAGTTAAAATTCTTAGTGACAGTCGCTGGTAATAGCTAAAAACGTTAAAATAGCTATTGCCAGTCGACTGGCACTAGACATTTTAACCTATTTGCCTATTGGGCATTTCCAACCTAATCCGATACCGATAACTGAACCTGATATACGACTTCCAATCAGGTTTTCGAGGGACTGTCTCAAAAATAAATGACGTTAATAACCGACAAACATTTATTGCCATAACAAAATGTTCTTTGAGGCATGCAGTTTGCTGCTTACAAGCAATTGTACAAGGAGCTATGGCTATACATACCGAATGCCTCCAACAACAGCCTTAACTCACGTCTTGCATTCTACAAGTGCAATTCATCTCAATGTCGGGTAAACGTCCCACAAATTGGAAGCAGCGTCTCCAAAATCACCGATACATTGTATAACCACAAATCAATCAAACAAACAAGGATAAAAGCATAGATAAACCAAAGGTTCGAAGACATGCTGTGAGTATTGGTCGATTAGGTCAGATTATAGGATGCTTCAGTAGCTCAGACAATTTAAGAGAAGTTTGTTGACAGTGTCACGTGATGGCAAATACAAATTCCACATGTCTATTGTTCGAAAAGCGAAGGGCACCGCTCATTTCTAAGCATTATGCGCAAAACAAGTAACCAAGTACAGTCGTCTCACTATGTCAAACTCCAAGGAACCGAAACTTTGATTTTAGATAACAATAGTTTTGCTATAATAAATTTAAATCGTATACACGTATGACATAACTTAAGCCGAAGTACCTAAACTCTAGTTTGTCTTGAGTATTAGTTTGATGTATCAGTGTTTGAGATAACGAGAGCCACGTGTACTCTGAATAATTTTGTGTAACCCACATGGAATCAATTGACTATAGTAGTCGCAGATACGATTGACCAGGCGGAACTATTCAGATGTTGTCAATATATGTCAAATCCGCTGAGTCCGCCAGAAGATTCAGTAGAGTGCCTTTCGCACGCTTTCTACGAGCAGACGAAATGGTCATATACGCCACAGCTATGCTTATGCTACAGTTGAAATCACACAATCGGGTGGCTTGGTTTACCTGTTTGTTAATGGACTATTCCTAAGGCAAGTACAAATGATAGCTCCGCCTGCGACTACTATACATGGTTTGCTACAAACATTTCAAACGCAAATTTCACGTGCCCGTTCATCCACCCGGCTACAGAAAGTATTGGATAATAATTTCTAGCGAAAACTGACCTTATGACGCATGATAAAATTCAGTTCAGAATCACCCTGTGATGGGCTTACATGTACCACATGCGCTTACATGTATGCGCTTTAGTGTTTTGCTTTTAGAACCATAAATGCACTATTAACTTCCTAAAACTACTATTAAGTATTGACGTGAAATTATTTAAATTCTTGTGACACAGTAACAAGTCATGAAAAAACCATGCCATGTACTTGTTAGGCCACAAATACAAATAATGGTTTTACGGTATGTTGATGATTGTTTTTTGTCAACCTTTGTGCGTCATGTTGTGTCGTCTCCCAGGGAGGGAAAAGAGATAGAAAAGATAGTTTTTGGTCAACCTTTGTGGGTCATTTTGTGTCGTCTCACAGGGAGGGGAAAAGAGATAGAAAAGACAGTAGCTAAGATGATAGCAAGGGAGAGAGAATAAAGAGGAAACTGAATGGAAGTGTAGACCCAGAAGATACAAGAATACTCATCCTCTACCCTTACGTGCTGCAAGGACAGCAGGCCTTGCCCATCTGTAAGCCAATATCATTTGGGTGCCCTAGTAACGAAAGATACAAGTCACCTTTGTCTCACCAAACAACAGCCTGTGTTGAGGTATGAGAAGTGTTTATATCATCTGAGTTTTACAGCCTTTTAATACATTTGGATCGTATCGAGCACTGTAAGTGAGCCTTACCGCACATTTGTTTGGACAAGTTTGGACCGTCTAAGCGGTTCGCTGGTACTTAGTGCTCTTTTTATCGCCATTAATAGATTCAATGAGCGATTTTCCCATGCACTAATGCGAAAATAACCTGGAAATAAATATCACAGCTTAACAAAAACATTTTACCTATACATTGATACCAAACCTGTTAAAATCCGTCCACTTTAGCCATGTATATCGTTCGATAAACACTGTCTACTCTTGTATACTAATACAAAACATGGTTGGAAGAAGGTCATAGTACGCGGTTGAAATACGGTCCTATATTAAGAATCGTTGTATTCTTGGTATACGGTGCAAAGACATTTTTGATGAAATATGTTCGGTTTATGGGCATAATGAAATGTCTTTTCCGACAGTTTTTTGTTGGTGTAAGAAATTCAGCTGTGGCCTAGGCTCAACAGAAGATGCATCACATGATCGTCGGCCGAAAAGAGCAACATCTGCCAAGATGGTTGCTAGAGTGAAAGAATTAGTTGCTACCGATGCAAGATACACCACTAGGCAAATAGCTAGTATGGTTGGCATCTCATTAGGAGCAGCTCATACAATTCTAAAACGGGATTTGAAAATGAGAAAGATCTGTGCTAGATGTATTCCCCATCTGTTGACAGATGAGCAGAAAAAGACACGCGTTCAGTGCGCAAAGAAGTTGCTTAAAAAGTTTCCAAATTACAATGCACGGTCTTTCGCTAATGTCGTCACAGGTGACGAGACATGGGTTCACTTTTTTTAGCCAAAACGAAAGATTCAGAACAAAATATGGGCAACAAAGTATTGCCAAAGACCATGCATTGCAAAGCGGACCATGAGCGTCAAGAAGGTAATTATGCCATATTCTTTTCAAATCAGTGCCCTGCTATTCAGGTTGCTGTGCCTAAAGGCAAATCTGTAAATGCGAACTTCGAAAATTGAAGAAATATTTCAAAGAACGAAGACCCGCAACTGGTTTGGCCAATGTCAGATTGCTACATGACAATGCGTCATCGCACAAGGCGTTCATTGTGCAAGTCTATCTGAAGCAGGAAAAGGTTGTTGAACTCCCTCACCCCCCGTATTCCCCTGACCTTGCCCCGGGTGACTTTTTTTTTTTGTTCCCGTGGCTGAAAAAGTACGTTTCTGGTCGACAATTTGTACACCGCAAACACCTCGGTTCTACAATATTCCAGTGCCTTCATAGTATACCTCGAAAAGACTACCAAAATGCATTCAATGATTGGATCAGAAGACTGAAAGTTTGTATATCTGTTAAAGGGGAATACTTTGAGGGGACAAAATAAATTTTTCATCGAAATCTATCACGGAATCATTTTTGGCTTGCAGCGACGGCTGCAAGCCATTTAGATTGGAAAAGTGGTTCCGGTTTTAGACTTCTCTTTCTATGTTATTTTGGATCCTCAGGTGTGTTTTTTGTAAGCAAAAATCAGAGAGACAGTCAGCTTTTTCCGGTGTTCTGGTTCCCTCACCCTATAGCTCAATAGGTTTCGCATATTTTAATAGAATACAGGGCACCAATTTAGTGAGAGATGCTCTAGTGACATAGCTCTCGTTTCTGTGCGAAAGTTTAACTAAACACCGAAACGAATTTATCCACTAGGCCACGGACTACAGAGCACTACCGTCAATACAGTTTAAATACCTGACCACATTCATAAATCATCTGTGTAGCAGTCTACAGTTCACTCGAAGGTCAAAACTCGATGGGTTTTTATGCCCCCGCCTATTTGGAGAATAGCGGAAGGGCATTAAGTTTTACCCCTGTCCGTCCGTCCGTTCGTTCGTGCGTCCGTGCGTCCGTCCCGACATCGTGTCCGGGCCATAACTCCTAAACCGTATGGAATATATTCATGAAACTTCACAGGTGCATTCATCACACTGAGACGAGGTGTCATGAACAAGGAAGACAACCTTGCATTTATGGTTTTTGGATTATCTGCCCTTGACTTAGTACCATATAGTAAACCGTGTCCGGGCCATAACTCCTAAACCGTATGGAATATATTCATGAAACTTCACAGTTGCATTCATCACGCTGAGACGATGTGTCATGAACAAGGAAGACAAATCTTGCATCTTTGGTATTTGTATTATCTGCCCTTGACTTAGTACCATATAGTAAACCGTGTCCGGGCCATAAGTCCTAAACCGTATGGAATATATTCATGAAACTTCAAAGGTGCATTCATCAAACTGAGAAGATGTGTCATGAACAAGGACGACAACTCTTGAATTTTTGGTTTTTGGATTATCTGCCCTTGACTTAGTACCATATAGTAAACCGTGTCCGGGCCATAACTCCTTAACCGTATGGAATATATTCATGAAACTTCACAGGTGCATTCATCACACTGAGACGATGTGTCATGAACAAGGAAGACAACTCTTGCATTTTTGATTTTTGGATTATCTGCCCTTGACTTAGTGCCATATAGTAAACCGTGTCCGGGCCATAACACCTAAACCGTATGGAATATATTCATGAAACTTCACAGGTGCATACATCACACTTAGACGATGTGTCATGAACAAGGAAGACAACTCTTGCATTTTTGGTGTTCGGATTATCTGCCCTTGACTTTGTACCATATAGTAAACCGTGTCCGGGCCATAACTCCTAAACCGTATGGAATATATTCATGAAACTTCACAGGTGCATTCATCACACTGAGACGATGTGTCATGAACAAGAAAGACAACTCTTGCATTTTTCGGTTTTTGGATTATATGCCCTTGACTTAGTACCATATAGTAAACCGTGTCCGGGCCATAACTCCTAAACCGTATGGAATATATTCATGAAACTTCACAGGTGCATTCATCACACTGAAATGATGTGTCGTGAACAAGGAAGACAACTCTTACATTTTTGGTTTTTGGACTATCTGCCCTTGACTTAGTACCATATAGTAAACCATGTCCGGGCCATAACTCCTAAACCGTACGGAATATATTCATGAAACTTCAGAGGTGCATTCATCACACTGAGACGATGTGTCATGAACAAGGAAGACAACTCTTGCATTTTTGGTTTTTGGATAATCTGCCCTTCATGCATATATTTTATGATTGATTTGAAGTATATTTGTAAATTTTTTTATGAATGGCATTTGGCGGGGGCATCCGAATCCTATGGACACTTTTTCTAGTGTTGGAATTTTATAGGGTAGATTCCTGACGTCAGAAGTGTTAACTAGAGTAGGTAAACTGAACTGCTGCGTCTTTTTTTATCGTGTCCGATCAATATCTTTCTTATTCCTGGATTGATTTTAGAATTACTTCACAGTATTGTTTATCATCATGAGAGGATGTGTTGTGCTCAAAACCCAGGTTGGTTTTTAAAACCGAGTTATCATGTTCAAAATGATTCTTTGAGCTACGTTCTTTCATTTCCTTGTTCTTTATAGTTTTTTAACATCAACATTTTCTTACTCCTCTGATAGCGCTGCCGGGGCGCTAGTCAGTTTCACTGACAGCTCTAGTTATATTGAAGGTACTGCCACCAATAAATGAACAAAGTTTACGGCGTACTGACAGTCAATTGGTCCAGTTTTTATCAAGATTAAGATACACCTTAAATAGCTTTATACTGTTTATTTCTTTTTAGACTTTCAGATAAAAACTGTTAACATTGGTAACATTGTTTACTTTGGTTGTCTCTTGTTTATAATATTTTTATACTTTGCTAATAAAAGATGTTTACATTTAATGTCTCTTCCTCCTTTGTCTTATACTCCCTTGTATGTATATTTGTGTCGTCACCTAACAATTACATGTTTACTGGCCACATGACATGAATGTATACTCAGTATGTATGGAAGACCGCCTCCGTGGTGCAGTGATTAAGGTCGCTGACTTGTAATCACTGGAGGGTTATGGGTTCGAGCCCCGCTACCGGCCATGATCGTTTATGTGAGAACATTTGGTAGTTTGTGTCGGAGGATCGGAGTCTAGTATTGGTACTTTCCAGGAACAATGAATAGGAAACTACTCGCCTGTATATGACTGAAAGATTGTTGAACGGGCGTAAAACCTAGCAAAACAAACAGTATGTATGATGTGTTCTACCACATTATTGTCTCTCATATATCTGTTAGGGACATTTATTTTGTTTTGTTTGTCCATTTCTACTTGTCAAATTGATTATCGTCCGTGCTCCATAAGTCCATTATTCCTCCTGTCTGTCTGTTAACAATGTCTTCTTAAAACTACTATTCAGATACTACTGAGCAAATTTCAATAAAACAGGGTCATCACAATGACCCCTTACTATTATAGTTGGTCAAAAGTGAGAATGTGATCATTGGGTCACATGTCAATACCTCAGTTACCTTAACATTGAAATATTTCTTCCAATAAATGTCAGGGTAGTGCCACATAGAAAATTGACACCTCATGGGTTTGTCCATTCCAATATGTACATAAACCATATATTGCCTTTGAGTACACTGCATCAAAAGTCTATGTCCCATTAACAAGAACAGTGCAACTTGCTTCCTCATCAGTACTTTCATCTACATCAACTCGTACATCATGTGGCGGCAATATGGCTACATTTACACCAGGAACAGTACCCTTAAAACCAGGCAAGCCTTTCCTTTTAAAAGGAACCTTTATTATGTGCTTAGTTGCATTCATATTTGAACAGTCCTCGTACAAACGAATAAATACATGAAACAAAGTTTTATTTCTGTTGAGGCACAGCCCTTCCACATTATAGTGCAGTGCAGACACAGATAAAGAAAGTCACATGATCTGCATTGTTATCATAGAGAAAACAATATCATAAGTATACTAAATAATGGCAATGATAACAATTCATTAAATTGCTTAGAAAGAGAGAATTTACGATGAAGAAATGGGTTGAAATGAAAACAGATGGTATAACTTGAGAAAAGCCCTAGAATTACGATTCATTTAACCACTATCGGCATCGGATTCAAACTCGGATTAAATTGGAAATGTCTATTGCCAGTCGTCTGTCACTAGGCATCCATTTTAACGTATTTTGTCTAATTCCTGTCGACTGGCGCTAGCCATTTTGACGTATTTTGCCTAATGCCATTTTAACGTGTTTTCGCTATTACCTGTAGACTGTCAAAAGCCACTCAAAATAAAATAAAATTAGTAATAACTGCATATAAAATGTTAATTGTATCGATTCTCTACATTAAGTCATCTGATTGGTTCAAAGCCAGGAACGGATGTGGTCGGATAAATAAAATAAATAAAATAAATAAATAAATAATAAAAGTTATAATAATAATAATAAATGATGATACATGTAATGACAACAGATCTACCCGTTGTGGTTTTGTTTTCGACTTTTGTCGATTCTCTTTATGTCACTGTGCCGCCATAAAACAGTATGTTTGCACAACGTTTTGCTTCTCGTGATCAAATGTATAACCCATCACGAAATCGCGCCTGTATAATTTTGACCCCCTTGAACCTCAATTTTATACAGTAAAACTGGGGTTTACAGGGGGTAAGCCTTATTTTTCTTGTTTCTGCTCTGGAAACTGGATAGGGGTGTTCGTTAGAACCGCATCGATGAGGCGGTTCGGGCGGGCACCCGCGGTCTGTGTTTTGGGCAGCGATTGGAAAATAGTCACCAATTTTCTTTTTTCGGCGATAGGATTTGCAATGTGTTTGTATAGGCGTGTTTTGTGATGCTGAGAGAAATAAATTTGAATTGACTAAATCGAAGCACACAATGTCGTGAATTCTGTGATGTTTCAGCGTTGCGTGCTCAAAACACACAGAGAGAGAGAGAGAGAGAGAGAGAGAGAGAGAGAGAGAGAGAGAGAGAGAGAGAGAGAGAGAGAGAGAGAGAGAGAGAGAGAGAGTACTGATTTCATCTCGTAAAATTTAATGTTGCCTTCCGGTTGTTTTGTTTTGTATGTGTTTCATTTTTTTACTTATGCTTTGCCGCCGAACGTTGCATATTTGTATCGCTCCTCTTCTTATAACATTTATTCGTAATCAGAGTGAATAAAAGATTTAATTTGATTTGATTTAATTTAGTATTTGTGAGTAGCTTCACTCACATATTTTCAGAAAAAAAAACAGTGTACAGGATACTGTCCTTGCTAGAACATATACATCTTGATTATTAACTAGTTCGTTAAGCTAACCATCACGTGGACAATTCCGTGAAATGAATACCCCCTAAACCCCACTTTATATAGAGAAAACTGGGGTTTAAAGGGGTATACAATATTTTTCTTATTTCTGCTCCAAGACATAGGATGTGGGTACTCGCTAGAACCGCCTAAACGAGGCGTTTCTAACAACCACCCACAACCGATGTTTGCAGTATTCATAAGAAAAATATCACCGATTTTCATCAGAAAAGCAGTCATTTAGGAGACATGAAAAATGCCCTTCGTCGCACGGGTGTGTTACCGTAGCGAATGCATTAAGCAACTGCACCCACCGTGTAGAACAGAAAGAAGTGTGATTCAGCAATCGAACATCGTACATTAACCCTAATCTGACGCGTAGAATCTTCCACTTAAGGGGAATGGGATTACCTTGCAGATTTTCCCGCCATTTTTCAAAGGGAGACAACTTTTGGGACTTCCTGTTCGCTTTTCTATAAGCCCTGTCCCAATGAAAAAGGGGTCTACTATTAAAGGAAAGAATTTGCTCCTCAGGAGCAAATTCTTTCCTTTAAGAGTTGACCCATTTTGACATGGGAGACAAAAATACTTTTGCAGGACTTGCCTCCCCTGAAGGTGTTCCCATTCCCCCTTAAGGAATGAATACACCTTCAGGGGAGGCAACTCCTGCCAAAGTAATTTGTTCATAGAAAAGCTAACAGGAAGTCCCGAAATTTGTCTCCCTTTTAAAAATGACAGCAAAATCTACCAGGTGTATACATTCTCCTTTATAGCTTGGGACAAATCCATTTACAATTAAAGGGATGTGAGACTTATTGTATTTGCTGTATATTTTAAAACATCAAACCTTTTAGCAACAGTGTAGACCCTGATCTGACGAGCGTCTGATCTTGGTTTACACTGTTTGAAGAACGTCCCATGTTTTGGACGCTAGACATATACAAGTTTGGGAAACCTCATATATCTTTCACTCATATACGGGAACAGTCCCCTCCCAAATCAGCAGCACAAAGGGCCTGTCAGATCTTGGTCTACGCTGTACTAGATGCTGTTTCTGATAACCTAAAAACCTAAACAATGTATGAACACTCCCTATATTGCAATGGCCAAGCCCTAAAATGTGACGGAGTTCTCTCAAAGGGAATAAGTTGTAAGTGCTACCCCCTTTTTCGGAAGGGTTGGTGTACAGAAAAAAGAACAAAAACAATATATACATGAAGGCATATCATGTCTTTATAACACTGATTCCTTTCATAACAGAATATAAGAACCTTACAGGGGTATGACGGGAGGCAGGAGCATATATATGCTCTTGCGGGAGGATAGAAAAAAAAACGTCCTGAGGGTCATTGTCCGTCATCACGAGGCTTGCCGAGTGATGCCGGACAGTGATCCCGAGGGACGTATTCTGCTTACTTCCCCTCACACCCATATACGATTCTTTTTCTTGCATACTTTTCATTTCTGGTAGCTGATTTTTATAACGCAGTCAAATCGATTGTCGGCGTCCGCCATATTTTGATGACAATAATGCGGCGTTTTGACGTCACCGTACGTGCAGTGACGTCACACTTAACAACGGCGTACGTAAAGTCCTATTCAACCAGTGCTTATCAAACACGTGAAAATTCTCGATTTTATTATATGCCAGGGTAGGATAACTTGGATAGGCTATCCCAGTGTTAAGTGCATGATTTCCTTATCTGGTGTGCAAGAATGACTGACGTGTATCAATTTCATAAAATGGACTGAAATTTAGAATTACTGGATAAATATCGTTTCTTTAACCCATTCAGTACCAGAAACCCCTAATGGGCTACCTTGGCAAACAGTGTCGGCCCAGATCAGACGTTGCAGAACGCAGCGTCTAATCCGGGCCTACACTATTTGCACAAAGTTAAGCCATTTCCCGGATAAATTTTGAAGAAAACACAACCTCACACCCCTAAATTTCAAAATGGACTCTTGCACGATTCCATTTGGTACAAAAAGGTTTAACTCTGAATTAAGGGCTATGTCTTACAAATTGTCATTTCGTGAAGGTCATTCAAGAAAAGCCTGCAATTATTGATACTTAGCTAAAAGCCATCAATGAAAGAAAATTGATAGGTTGTGTAATGGTTGATTTTAAAAGGCGCCGTGGTCTCAAAGGCTTGTGTCTCAAATTAAAACGTCATTAGGTCAAAGAATTGCAGTGCGTACATCTAAACTCATTGCATACATGTATTGGATCCCAGACAGCAAGACAAGGCAATATAACAGTGACTCTTGCACACCAGACAAGAAAATCCGTGATTTTACCCTGGGATAGAAATTTATGTTCTGACCCTGGTGTTCCGACCCAAAATCGAATATAATCGCGTGTTTTAAAAATGCACTGGTTGATTACAAGCCTCGTGATGCCGGACAGTGTCCCTCGGGACGGATTTTTCCATCCACCCCTCACACCCATATAAGATTCTTATATGGTCATCCTCTGCATTCGGGCTTAGCTCCATATGTCATCACACTGTCTTGCCTCAGGGCCCACCTGAGTGAGCTGGAGAGAGTGAGGTTCACTCTGCGTGCAACTCCCTTACAATAATCCAATTCAAAGCGCATGTTATCTTATTGCAAGTGGGCTTCTAAAGAGCATAAGAATTATACACTTTGGTCATGTCAGAAAGTGTGTGACGCCCTCACCTTTCTACTTGACAATATTTATATTAGATTCGGTACTAAGGTTATTTAGACAAATTGTGGGTTTTCCGATGGTTACGAATTGCGCACCTCTTGTGGCTGATCTGTTCTTGTATTGTTATGAAAGAGACTTCATGTTGTCGCTTTCCATTGATAACCAATCTGAAATTATTGAAGCTTTTAGCTCTACTTCTAGATATTTAGATGATTTATTAAATATTGACAATACTTACTTTGATGGTTTGATCAGTCAGATTTATCCCCTAGAACTTCAGTTAAACAAGGCAAATTCCTCTGATACCGAGGCCCCCTTTTCGGATTTACATTTATCTATTGTAGATGGATTTGTTTCTTGCAAAATTTATGATAAACGTGATGATTTTGATTTCGAGATTCAAAATTTTCCTTTTTGGACGGTGATTTTCCTCGTGCGATATCGTACGGGGTTTATATTTCGCAGTTAATTCGATTCGCTAGTGTGTCTAGTCATGTATCCGACTTCAACACTCGTAATACATTATTAACCGCTAAACTTCTTAATCAGGGGTATCGGTATCATAAATAACGTAAAGCTTTTTCTATGTTTTATAGACGTCATTCTGATTTGGTTTCAAAATTCAATGTTGGACTTAAAACACTTCTGCAACAAGGCCTATCGGAACCCGAATTATATGGTGACTTAGTATATAAATTTAGAAAAATACATGCCTGTAATGACTTTAGTACCAATTTCGTAAAATCGTTCGTCGATATATAAAGATTGGGTACAACATAAATGTTATAAAACAGACTGCATGCATGGTGGTTAATCCAATCACGGTTGGCAACTTTGCTTCCCTCTTTGATTGCACACCGGTGGGTCGGGCCTAAGATTATATGACGGTTCCAGCGTAGGAACATAAATGGAATTTTAATTTATTTAAGTATTCTTTATGTTGGTTGGCGCCTGATGCTCAGTCTTTGATTGGGCCCCTCGGAGTCTAACTGTTGGTTTTCTTTTGCTCCAGCAATTCTGTTGTTGTATGCTGTCGAGTCCTCAACCTTGTTTCATCTCTGTAGTTTTTGATTTGTATGTTCTCGGAGATGTTACACTGATGAGTTAGGAAGCCTTCATGTGGACTAAACAAAATAAGAGTATACCGCGACAGAGGTAAGGGCGAGGATTATGGCCATGTAAAATCGATTTAAGCCCCCGATGGAATTCTTTCCATTGACCGTTCCAAGGCGGTTCTTCTGTGGCTGTTTATTTATGTTGTTGTTTGTTACTTACTGTGTGTATCGCTTGTGTCTTTTTTGTTTTGGATGGCTATTTGGCCATTTTGTGGGACAGTAACTCTCCTTATGGCCTTCCTTTGTTTAGGTTTCCATTATGGTCTGGTCGCTTCATGTTTGTGTTTCTTTCCCTTTGGTGTTCTTGATGGGTGGAGTAAGTTAATAGTACCGATTTCTGATCTTTGTTTTACTTCTTCTAGGCAAACGGGAGACTGTGATATTGATCAGTAGTTCATGCTCTTGACACTTTCAAAAAAGCAGGAGGCCACTCACATTGCACATTCAGACTAATTCAATATTCAGTCCCAACCATCCCTTCCCAGGTTTAGTGACCTGTGCCCAGTCTTGAATTGGAGTTCCCAAGGAAGACCGTTTGTTTGTCCGGGGTGTTGCAGAAATCACAATATCTTTGATCGCATCTGGGCACCTTGTACTTAAAAAAGTTACATGCATCTTACCAGATCGGAGATGCCTCAGCGTCATCAGGCGGTCATTTGGGCATGTTGGAAGTCCTGAGAGCTTGCTGGCAAGAGTGACTTGGTAGAAAATCCTATTCCTGCTTCTTGACGCTCTTATTCTTGGGTCAACTCTGTGTAGCCAGCACAAAATTCCTTCTGAAAGACGATTTTACTCAGATAGAAGTGGAGGCAATGATCAGGAATCGATACAATTAACCCACAGCTCCCACCAGAGACAACAAAGGGAAAGAAACACAAACATGAAACAACATACCCTAAAGTAAACATCAACAGCGGAAAGCCAAAAGGACAGTTAATTTTCCCACAAAATGGCCAATAGGCTATCCAAAATAAAATAATATAAGCGACACAAACACCCAAAGACAAACCATAACAAAAAAAAAAAACGCGACAGAAGAACCGCCTTGAAACGGTCAGCGGAAACGAATTCAACTGTGTGTGTGTGTGTGGGGGGGGGGGGCTTAAATCTATTTTAAGTGGCCACAATCCTCGCCCTTACAACCGTCGCGATTGAGACAATTGTTCAGTCCGCCTGAAGGCCTCCAAACTCATCAGAGCAACATCTCCGTGAACACAAAAATCAAACAACCACAAAGCGAAAACAACGGTGAGGTTTCGACAGCACGAAACCACTGAAATGCTGGAGCAAAAGAAAACCAACAGTTAGACTCCGATGGGCCCAACCAGAGACAGAGCATCATGTACCAACCAACATAAGCCTTTACGTTGGAACCGTCATAGAACTAGAGGCCTGGCCCACCGGCGTGCAATTAAAGAGGGAAGCAAAGATGTCAACCGTGATCGGGTTAACTACCATGCATGCATTTTGTCGTATAACATTTATGTTTTACCCAATCTTTTTATATCGAAGAATGATTTTACGAAATTGGGTGCTGAAGTCATTTGTTTGTTTGATTTGCGGTTTACCGTCCCCGTCAACACTGTTTAGGTCATTTTGGAGACGTTTTTTTCAATTTTGTGGGATTTTTACCCGACACTGAGATGAAATGACATCTCAAGCCCTGTCACCCAATGAAACCAATAGGGTTTATAAGCATGGACGGGTCGACTCCCACCACTTTGCCTGGGCGGCTTAGATCCTCTAAGCGGTTTACCAGTACTCGTGTGCGGTCGGTTTCAGCTCTGCACGGAAGCATCATGCAGCCCATCTATTTCTTCAAGCCCCGATGGGCGGGTGCTAGTCTAGCTCCTAGACCTTGATGTACAACCTTCTTGTGTGTTTTTATCACATATGAAACCTTGTTAGACTTAACACAAGTTGCTATCAGAGTGGGAAAAAGAAGTAAAAAAATAAAGAAGAATATTACTTATTAACTTTAAAATATGATATCCGACTAGTAGCTAGTCTAGGCGGGGGGCTGAAGTCATTGCGGTTATATATTTTTCTGAATTTATACACCAAGTCACCATAAATTTCGGGTTCCGATAGATTTTGTTCCAGAGAGATTTAAACCCAATATTGAATTTTGAAATTTAACCAGAATGACGTCTAAAAAATTATGGTATACCCCTGATTAAGAAGTTTAGCCGTTAACAATTTATTATAGTAGTTGCAGATAAGATTGACTAGGCGGAGCTATTCAGGTGTTGTCAATATATGTCAAATTCGCTGAGTCCACAAGAAGATTCGGTAGACTGCCTTTCGCACGCTTTCTACAAGCGGACGATATGGTCATATACGCTACAGCTATGCTTGTGTTACAGTTGAATTCACACAATCGGGTGACTTGGTTTACCTTTTTGCGAATTGAATATTCCTCAGGCAGGTACAAACGATAGCTCCGCCTAGTCAATCTTATCTGCGACTACTATTCGAGTGTTGAAGTCAGTTACATGACTACACACTCTAGCAAATCGAATTAATTGCGAAATATAAACGCCATAGGATGGCGCACGAGGAACATCACCATCCAAAAAAGGAAAATTTACAATCTCAAAATCCGTTGTACCAGTCCAATTTTCTACCAGCTAGAGTAGTTGTGGTCTATCCGGACCGGCACTGTCCTTCAGATTTCGCACTTTCTATGGCATATTGTTGAAAGGTTTTGTTTGTGTTTGGCCCAGTTAACACTTATTGGGTTATATCGAATCGGTTATTTTCCCTAACCACACCGCAACAAGACATCTTGGATGCATCATCGTTCCAAACACTGGCATCTCATTGACTGTCATAGTGCGAAGGAAGGAGAGGCAGAGAGTGTAGTTTATATTTTCTTGTCCTTTGGGATCATTGATTCCATTGTGGAAATTTTAAAAATATTTGAGGGTCACCGATGATGCCTAATTGACCGAAACTAGCTAGTCTGGCCCAGAAAACATACACACTTCATATTTTCCAGTTCTGTGGTGTATTCCTTGCTTCTTGATTTTGAGATAACCCTTTTATCGAACATATTTAACGTCACTGCAGCTGGTGTCTGGGAATGTGTGGCGGCCGTAAAAAGTCTCCCTGCCCTACATCATAGTGTAGTTTATACTTTCTTGTCCTTTGGGATCATTGATTCCATTGTGGAATTTTGAAAATATTTGAGGGTCACTGATGAGGCCTTATTGGCCGAAACTAGCTAGTCTGGCCATGAAAACATACACATTTCATATTTTCCAGTTCTGTGGTGTATTCCTTGCTTCCAAAGGATAACCCTTTTATAGAACATATTTAACGTCACTGCAGCTGGTGTCTTGGAATGTGTGGCGGCCGTAAAAAGTCTCCTTGCCCTACATCTTAGTGTAGTTTATATTTTCTTGTCCTTTGGGATCATTGATTCCATTGTGGAATTTTGAAAATATCTAAGGGTCACTGATGAGGCCTAATTGGCCGAAACTAGCTAGTCTGGCCATGAAAACATACACACTTCATATTTTCCAGTTCTGTGGTGTATTCCTTGCTTCCAAAGGATAACCTTTTTATAGAACATATTTGTCAGAGAAAGAAAGAGTATTTGTGGTGTAAACTGCTAAATAATCACAGGTTTGTTGTCAGCAAACTCAACCTGCTCATCCAGCCTGCACGGCGACCACACAGAAACCCTTCACATTACAGCAATGAGTACTCGCAAACACTAAATAGAAGTGAAGGCAATGATCAGGAAACAATTAACCCACTCCGCCCACCAGAGACACCACAGGTAAAGAAACACTAACATGAATTCTGACACAGCGCACCGATATAGGCAATGGAAAATATAGTTCGAACAAATTGACCTCAGACTGGTGAACTCTATTAACATAACTTCACACCCGACTGAATGCATATATTTATCCGTTTGTCGTGTTCCGAAGTTGGCGATATTGAAATACAATATATAGAGGTCGGTAAAGTGGCCGCTATTCACGTGATGCCGAAAGTGCACGAGAAATTTACGAAAACCAACGCATTAGGCGATAGCATTGACTAATTTATTCCTTGCATAAAGGTCAGTCTCAGGTCAAAGTGTTCGCACTATAACTGTGTTTTATTCTTCAACAAATCACGGAAAGGAAGGGCGTGACGAATGACGTCATTAAAAACTGTCAATTTATGACGTCACTAGTCCATTTCCCTGACATTAGACGGTGTAACATCATATTCTCGCATCGAAAACGTAAGAAAAATATATAAATGCATCAGTCGATAATTTTGACGGGATTTATTCTTACAATGGAGAAAAGTTGTGAGATTTTGGAGGAAACAAAAGCATTTTTGCCGATGTTCAGCCAGCTAGAATCGAAATAGACCAGCTTTAGTTTGTGATTTGTTGAGCAATAAATCACAGTTTGTCGGTCAGTTGTAAGTAGACAAATCACGCGCGCTACGCGCTCGTGATTTGATCTACTTTACAACTAACCTCCAAATTGTGATTTATTACTCAACAAATCACAGGTAGAGCTGATATATTTCATAAATAGCTAGACCCTAATGGATAATGGAAATATCACCAGCAGGATAGCCAAAAAGACAAACACTTCCCCACAAAATGCGCAATTTGCTATCAAAAAGCAAAAATATATAAGTGATACACACATTCAGAGACGAACTATAACAAAAATAAACCGCGACAGAAGAACCACTTGGAACGGTCAGTGAAGAATTTCACTGCGGGTGGGGACTATATAGATTTTACGTGTCCACACTCCTCGTCCTTACTTCTGTCGTGGCTTAGATAAATAATTCGTTTAGTCCGCATGAGGGCTCATCAGTGCTGCCTCTCCGAGAACATAAAAATCAAACAGTTACACACATGAAACAACGGCGAGGACTCGACAGCATGAAATAACTGAAATGCTGGAGCAAACGAAAACGAAAACCAAGTTAGACTCCGTAAGACTGGTTCGACGAGAATGACGAAACACTCCAGAGTTTCACTGAAGAGAAACAACGAAACCTCAAGGCATAATTCAGTGATACCAGCTCAGTATCTAATAAGACCGCCTATTATCGTAAATAAACCTACAGACTAGACAAGACTCCTGGCTGAGCAACAAGGCTGATGGGATCCAGTCCTTTACAGAAAGAAATGATATAAAGAGAAGCACTTTGATGCAATAAAAGCAGGAAGTACTCCAGTTTCCTGGAAATTGACAGAGTTATTTAACATAAAGCAGAAAAAGAGTCCAAGCATTCAAGGATGCATCAATCATCAATGTGGATGCAGGAAGGACAGAGGAACAGTCGACATGATCTTCACAGCAGGGCAGCTTCTAGAGAAATGCCAGGAACAAGCTGTGGACCTCTACATGACCTTTATCGTCCTTTCAAAACCTTTTGACATGGTCGGTCGTGAGGGACTTTGAAAAATAATGAGTTTGGCTGCCCGGCAAAGTTAACAGCCACGATCGCAAAATTTCCCTGTGGCAAATGGAATCAAGCACATTACGCAAACACGCCTATACAAATACATTGCCACCTTTATCGCCGTAAAAAAGAAAATTTTATGATGAAAAATTGCGATATCTTTCTTAATTCTGCTCCAAATATAGATTGTTGGCACTCGTTAGAACCGCCTCAACGAGGCGGTTCTAACGAGTACCCACAATCTATATCTTAGAGCAAAATAAGAAAAATGAGGTATACCCCCGGAAACCCCAGTTTTACTATATTAAAGTGGGGTTCAAGGGGGTCAAATTTATATAGGCCTGTTTTCGTGATGAAGGCTGTGAACTAGAGCTAAAAATTGTTAGCATGATGTTTTTTTTTTTTTTCACATTACATATGCTTTCCAGGCTTGTAACAATGGTATCGCTTTGATGGGAACCTAAGAAGGTTGCAAGCTAACTCCAAGGTCCAGATAGAAGTTTTAGACGAGTTCCTTTATGCTGATGACATGACAAAGGTTGCTCGACAGCTATGACTTCACAATAGCCATCAAAAACACCATCCAACACCTGGCACGCCTTACAAGTCGATCCAATAAAGTGAAAAGGTCAAAGAATGCAAGTAATGGATAAGTTCATTTACCTTGGGAGCACAGTATCAAGAGTCATGCACATTGGCGATGAAGTCAATGTCATGATTGCCGGAGCTAGAGCAGAATTGGACCGACAACGTGGAAGTGTCTGGGATCGGAGTGTAATTTGACTTGACACCAAGCTGAAAGTCTGCAAAGCTGTGTTATTGCCAACTTTATTATAATGATACAAAACATGGACAGTATTCAAACGGCACTCCATATAAGCTGTTTTAGAAAACTTTCTTTTAAAGATAAAGTGACAAGACAGGATTCAAGACAAAAAATAATAATAATAATAATAATGGCAGGGAAATGGAACAGTTAAGACTGACAGTGTATGTTTTCATGTTTGCCAATTGAAGAAAATCCCATTTTACGAACTAAAGAAATGTAAATGTATATTTTAGACATAGAAACTACATGTATCGTACAATTCAAATACCAACATAACAACGCGGATGTGCAGGCTGATCAGAACCAGTGTTGTTCGCAAATGACAAGGACAGGTTTTCTTAAGGGGAATGAGAACACCTGGCAGATTTTTCCGCCATTTTTCAAAGGGAAACAACTTTCGGGACTTCCTGTTCGCTTTTCTATAAGACCTGTCCCACTGAAAAAGGGGTCTACTCTTAAAGGAAAGAATTTGCTCCACAGGAGCAAATTCTTTCCTTTAAAATTTGACCCCTATTGGCATAGGAGACAAAAATAATTTTGCAGGAGTTGCCTCCCCTGAAGGTGTTCCCATTCCCCTTAAAGAGGGAAAATTATAGGTTGTCGTAATCGTATCATCAATGAAGCGGTTCCAGCGAATGCCTACAAACTACATTGTTTTGTTTTTTTTTTTGTTTTTTTTTTGGTTTTAGGGTTTCAAGATTTTTTCACTCATATTGGGCCGATCGTTAATCATGGGTGGATGAAAACCGGAGTACCCGGAGAAAAACCACCTGACCTCCCCTTGCAGAACTTGGCGTCTCACATGTGACCCAAGCCGGGCTCGAACCACAGCGATGGGAGACCTAATAATTAAGAGTCGGCGCTCTCGGAGGCCCATTACGTTGACTGTAGATATAAGAAATTCTTGGACTGGTCGGCTATATAGCCAGTAGTAAAATGTGATATATTGAGTGGTCAGTCACTTGGCGGAAGAGCCACCTTTCTGTTCCATTAATGACGTCATTCATTGTTACCTTGGCGTTAGATGGTGTAACGTCGTTTTCTTCTATCAGATATGTTATGAAAACAGGTAAACGCATGTGATACAGTCAGCTATATTGGCGGGATTTCTTTAAACATGGAGAATCTGAAGGAATCGATAGCAGTTTCGTCGACTATAAGTGTGTTAGAATAGAAATAGATCAGCTTTCACGATGGCTACTACAAATTGCGGTCTACAATCGGTTGTTTACCCTACTTAATGGAAAACTAAAATGTGGCCGGATAAACGGCATACATCAAGGTTGACAAATTAATGGCACCTTCACTTCTTGTTAATATTATAACGGCTTAAGAAGAAACTTAGCGTTCATTTATGCCAGATTGAATAAACTTCAGCGTAGTGAATTTCGGTACACTCAGGTCAGTGACCCGCAGGCAGAATAGACCCCGGGATTATATGGGCTCAGTCACGCGAAAACCTCTTTTAGGGGTTTACGACTAGGGGCCAGTTGTTCACAGCATCGTTAGCTTAACGAGTTCGTTAGTGATCAAATTGTTAACTGTTCTGGCAAAAACAATATAGTGTTATTTTTGCTGACAAAATGAGAGCATTTTTCAGCAAAATTATTAGTATATTCACTGTAGGAAATGATAAAAGTTTTAACGATACGTTAGCTAACGACGTCGTTAGTTTTGAACAAATATTTCCATTTCCAGTGTAAAGTCTAATGTAAACCCATAGAAAACAATGTAATTCATACTTCCATGAACGCATCGAGTCACATGATTTTCATTGACGTCAACTTGAGTGTCATCATTCTAAGCCGTCGTTCTCTACGGGCGTTGGTGACGTCAACGCAGTTCCGCTCTTTGTAGAAAAACAGCGTGTAAATGTTTTTCAGCTTAAAACGTTTGCCCTATAAGCATTTTTTTTTCGCCGAGTGATGAGGGGCAAAGAATGTAATTATAAAAAATAAAATTAATTTTTCTGCTTCTCATGAAAGTATGAACGACAGCGAGTCGCTAGCAAAGTTTACATGAACCCCTTTACTTTGCGAGAGACACACTGCGTTCATACTTTCATGAACAGCAGAAAAATAAATTTCTTAATTGGACCCATATAAGGCACAAACCAGACTAGGAAGAATATTGAAATTTTAGAGTTGTAAACAGGAGGTAATGTTTGTTTGTTTGTTTGTTTGTATTGGATTTTAACGGCCCAGTCAACACTATTTGGTCATTTTTGAGCCGGTCGGTTCATTACGAAAACACGCCTATCCAAATATATTGTAAATTTTATCGCCGGAAAAAGGACAAATTTATAATGTAAATTTATATTTTTCTTATTTCTGCTCTAAAATATAGGTTGTGGGTACTCGTTAGAACCGCCTCGTTTAATATTTTTCTTATTTCTGCTCAAAATATAGATTGTGGGTACACGTCAGAATCGCCTCATTCGAGGCGATTCTAACGAGTAACCACAATCTATATTTTAAAAATAAGGTTTATCCCTGCAGACCCCAGTTTTACTACTTAAAAGAGGGGTTCAAAGGGGTCAAAATTATATAGGCGTGTTTTTGTGATGTTACCTGTCCACAATTTCCTTGGCAGGCTCATACATAAGCGTTTAATCAGTACAGTGCACATTCTTTTGCCAGAAACTGGCAACTTCCCTTCTTGAATCAGCAGAAGGGAGAGAATGACCACAGAAAAGATTTTATGATCAATCTCCACGAAAGAATGTAGCCGACCCCGGACATGAGGTATTGTACAGCCCAAGCAAAAAGCACTAAGATGCTATGCGGTTGTAATACAACTATAGTAGGGTCAATTAAATGCATGGCCGTTCACATGACTTGGCGTTGTATTAAGGTTTGCTGATTATTCCTGTTAATTTTCTTCATGTTTATTTGTCTATTACCGTATATATTCGTATATTCACTCTTGAGCACCGTTGCTTTCACTTGACAGTGAATGAAGAATATCTATCTCACGTGTGCATGGCTACAGCACGTATTTTCCTCCTGGATTTTCAGTAGTGTGTGGAACCGGTCACGTTGCACCGTTTGTGCTTAGAAGGGGCGGGGAGTCTTGTCTGCAAATGAAACGGTCTGGAAATCAATCTTTTCACTTTCGAGAGTCAAGTGAATGCCGTTCAATCATAGCTATATGTCATTTCCAAAGTTATCTCTTATTATACACCACTTTCTCATGTACTGTATAAGTATTTATTAATTGATTGTCCTATATTACACAAGGTCAACCAATATTCAAAAATCATAAATCATGTTTTTAATTGCCTCAATTAATAAAATTGTCATTAATCAAGTAATTTCGTACTGGCCCAGTTACAGGTCCTCGGTCAGCTGTATTGGCCTCGGCCTTCGGCCTCGTGCCAATACAGCAGACCTCGGACCTGTAACTGGGCCAATACGAAAATTACTTGATTAATAACATCATATTATTGCTGTACCTTCTTTCTGCAGCTTCTAACTATAAAACCATCTTATACAATATATTGTGCTTTGTATTATAGACTAAGTATTGTGTCTGTGTACGGTATTGTATTGTATTGGTGTATTATTCTCTATTAATTGTGGTACCAATGGAGAGGGTAAATATAGGCAATGCCTACGCCCAATCCGAGTCATATATAATTCAAATGTATGTTAACTGATATTTGGAATGTATAATCGTGCGAATGCGCAGGCTGCTCTGCAATTATGTTGTTTGCAAATAAAAATCAAAGTGCTGACAGTACTGGTGTGTCGATTGTCTCTGATTTTAGGCTAAAATGGGCTTAGACAGTCTCAGTTTGGACCATAAATGCCTGGGTTTTATGCAAACAATGTACGCCTGATCTGGGCCTACACTTATTGTCAGTACCCCTGCGGAAGGAAGCGAATCTGGCACCCCTTCATTATAGAAAAGCGATCTCTTGTTAATAATTACATAAGTATGTAGGTAACGGAAAAGGTTACTTAAAAGCACGTGTTAAGTTATTTCAGTGTCCACAAAGTTATAACTTTTTGACAATTGGGGTTCGTACCTGGTGAGTAGACAGTTAATCAGCTGGTTGGCATTTATAACACGTATTGTAAGCCTTTAGATAATGACGAAAAATGTAAAAATGGTATTTTTAACATAAAGCATTTGACCGTTTGTGATACAAAGGCCTTCTATGCGGGTATTGAATGGATATCCAGCTATACTTATATTATGTATTCAAGGGAAGCGTTTGAAACTGGATTTCCATTCAAGCAGGCGTCCCTCAAGATTCTTATTAAGGCCTTCTTGTGTGATTATATTCTGTGAATTATAAATTTAACTGTTATGTTATTTGCGGGTTATCATGAAACTTAAGCTGAACTTGTAAAGTAGATATTCGTCCAATAACCACAGCTAGATGTTTAACTTCAGATCTATAGGCGTGATTCATCACATAAAACAAACAAACAGATAAACATGTTCATTCGCACCTGTTAATGAATAACGCACAATTAAATGGTCGCATCGTTCTGTCGAGCGATGGAACATGGGGTGGACATATCACACATATCATTTCAATACTCAATAGCATGGATAAATAAAATGCTAGGAGTTAAATTATTTTTTACAAGACAGACAAGTTCTGGCTCTTTCGGAGTATGGCGATGTTGTCTGTGACAACTGTTGGCAATATGAAGTTCATGGTGTTTAGAAGATACAGCTAGAAGTGGCACGTATAACAACAGGGGCCATTAACAATGTAAAACAAGGAAACAGGTTGGGAATCGATTGAGGCCAGGCTCTCAAAACATAAACTATGTTTGTTCTATGAAATGGACACAAATATTTCACTTTATCTTTCAGTCCTTGTACCACACACAGTCTTTCAGAGCAACGACACATTGTAGCCTACGAAATGCTGGTAACACCAAACAGCAGTTAACACAAACGCAATCCTACTTTTCCCTTTACGTTTATACCGTCCAGTATAAGATTGTGGAACGAACTAATAATTTCAGAAGCAACAGATGTCACTTTATTCAAGAAATTTTAATATCAAGTTACATGCAATAGACGGACCCAATGTTTTGACACGTGACCGTGTTTACATGTAATTGCGCATGCGCAAAATTACTTTTCCTTTTGATAACGATGTTTCGTGGTTGGCAAAAAGCCGCTGGTTCCTTATAAACACATTGTAAATAGGTTTAATTTTACGGACAAATTTTAGTTGATTGTCATAGAAAATTGATTAAATCTCACTTTAAATGCGTAGATAAATATATTTTAGAGCTATTTAGGCATCTTCCATGTTTAGTCACGTGTTTTGCCCATTTTCATTACAAATAATTCGACTCTTCCACCACGTTACCTGCATAAGTTTAACAGGTAATTACCACCAAAAACATCCTCATATCTTATAGAAACCCAATAATTACTAGCTAAGACATGTCTATTATAAAAGTTTAAAGGTCTATTTTGTCATTTCGATTCCAAATAAAATACTAATTTACAGAAAATAACATCACATTTACAATGGCGATAAACGGCCAAAGACTTTTTTTGCCCACCACCGGTAAGTCCCGGCAAATAGTAATATTGAGTGATGACGTAGTGTTTGGATGTGTCTATAAGCATGTACAGAAACTACAGAAACAATCCAAATATTTTACAGTTGGAGATAGACTTGCTGAGATACACCATACTCACTTAAGAATGCATTGAGCTGCTTAAACCAGCATTTCTTTTTCAAAAATAGTAAAAGTGATTGTCGTTGTGGACCACTAAACACTACTTGTTTGAACACTAGAGGCACGGTGTAGGGGCCTAATTAAGAAATAGATCAGCTCTAACTGTGATTTGTTGAGTAATAAATCACAGTTTGGAGGTCAGTTGTAAAGTAGATCAAATCACGAGCGCGTAGTATTTGTCTACTTACAGCTGACCGACAAACTGTGATTTATTACCCAACAAATCACAAACTATAGCTGATCTATTTCGATTCTAACAGGCTGAAAATCGGCAATAATGCTGTTGTTTCCTTCAAAATCTCACAACATTTCGCCATTGTTAGAAGAAATCCCGCTAAAATTATCAACAGAAATACATGCATTTATATCCTTTCCTAACGTTTTCTATGCAAGAAAATGACGTTACACCGTCTAAAGTCAAGGAACTCGACCAGTGACGTCATAAATTGGCAGTTTTTAATGACGTCACTCGCCACGCTCTTCCTTGCCGTGATTTGTTGTAGAATAACACAGTTATTTTCCATTACCTATATAGGCGCGCTGTGTTAGAATACACAATGAAATGCATAAAAGAATCTCAATACAGTCATAACGCCTAACTTGGTTCGCTTATGATTTTGAGATGACCATTTTGATTCTGCTTCTTATTCGGAGATTTTCTACGCTGCAATAGAAAGTAAACGATTCGAAACTTTTTTAGGAATGCTCACACACACACACACACACACACACACACACACACACACACACACACACACACACACACACACACAAACGCCCCCACCCGGACTACTTTTTCTCGCCAAAAATCATATGTTATCGATAAAATAATTCTGTAAAATACCTTGAAAAACACTCTTTGAACTGTAAAATTGCTGTATTCAAAATGTTTTTAAACTGATATAGCCAGGTAAAAATTGTGACGTACGATAAGATTGATTAATTACCGTAAATATCCTTATAAAATTATAAAATAGAAAGAAACTTTATCTTTTTCGACGGATACCAAAAGTATTTCATCTCGTGTGATGAAAACATCCGGATTTTCACTTCTGCTTCGCGTTCGTGATATTTTCAACACACTCTATAAAATAGTTTGATATCCACCTCAAAAAGTAAATATCCTCGATATTTTATCAAATAGGAGTTGAAGGCAATGATCAGGAATCGATACAATTTACCCACAGCTCCCACCAGAGACACAAAGGGAAAGAAACACAAACATGGAACAACAGACCCTAATGGAAACACCAACTGCGGAAAGCCAAACGGACAGTTACTTTGCTACAAAATGACCAATTGGCTATCCAAAACAAAATAATATAAGCGATACAAACACTCATATACAAGCCATAACAAAAATAAACCGCGAAAGAAGAACCGCCTTGAAACGGTCAGTGAAACGAATTCCACTTGGAGGTGGGGAGGGGGTGCTTAAATCGATTTTACGTGACCACAATCCTCGCCCTTACTTCCGTCGCGATTTAGACAAATAATTTGTTCAGTCTGTATGAAGGCCTCCTAACTCATCAGTGCAACATCTCCGTGAACACCAAAAAGTCAAACAACCACAGAGTTGAAAAACTATGAGGACAGCAAGAAACCACTGAAATGCTGGAGCAAAAGAATTTTATATATATAATAAGTATATGTACACAGTATGTGAATAAATATGTTTAAACAAGTATTTCTAACAGTGAAATACTTGTCAAGCAATGGATCGGGCCTAAAAAAGACGAGTTTCCGCTAACCCGACCAATCCTGCTTCAGACTCTCCCAACCCCTACCCCCGACTCTACTATTTTTATCAATAAAAGAACAGAATAAAAATTAATACACCCTACCATTTTCAATCTCCGACCCTACCCAGTGTCGTATTTGCATTTCTCATAGTAAGTTCGCGTGTGAAGACTATTTTGCATTTTTTGGCATTTAGTACCTTCCAAAATAGCATTTACAGAGCTGTTTTTTTTTTTTTTTTGCATCCAAAATGAATTATGTTATACAGTGCAAGTCTCAACATGACAATTTTATTAACAAAAACATGTATAAAAACACATTAAAAATACAGGCCCGATCCTGTTTTTTCTTTCGGGAGAAAAAAAAAATAAAAAAAGTTTCTCCTAACAACCCACGAAAACATTTTTCAGCTTGTCAGTAGAAACGCAGCTATTTTTTTACGTCTGATGTAGAAAATGACATGGTAGTCACTTGACGAAACTTCTCTTTTTTGTGATCTGTAGCAAAGATAAATTGTTTTTAAGATTTACATTACGCAAACACGCCTATACAAATGTATTGCCACCTTTATCGCCGAAAAAAATGAAAATTTCAAGATGAAAAATTTTGATATTTTTCTTATTCTGCTCAAAATATAGATTGTTGGCACTCGTTAGAACCGCCTCATCGAGGCGATTCTTACGAGTACCCACAATCTATATTTAAGAGCAGAAATAAGAAAAATAAGATTTACCCCTGTAAACCCCAGTTTTACTCCATAAAAGTGGGGTTCAAGGGGGTCAGAATTATATAGGCGTGTTATCGTGATGTGAGACTGAAAATATGTTTAAAAGTTTTGTTGCTGGTCTTATTCACTCTTAATGATAGCCACCATAAATGAATTTTGTCATGATGTAGCCACATACAGTATATTAATAAATAAATCTCTAAAATGCTGTTCTTGAACATGTACTTTTCAAATAGGTCAATAAAAGCATTGTGAATATGACCGTGGTGTTATACCGCAATCATTACAAAAAACACGCCTATACAAATGCATTATAATCTTTATCGCCGAAAAAAATAAAATTTTAAGATGAAAAATTGTGAGATTTTTCTTATTTCTGCTCAAAATATAGATTGTGGGTACTTGTTAGAACCGCATCAGTATGGCGGTTCTAACGAGTACCCACAATTTAAAATATAGATTGTGGTTACTTGTTAGAAACATCTCAGTGAGGCGGTTCTAACGAGTACCCAAAATCTATATTTTAGAGCAGTAATAAGAAAAATAAGGTTTACCCTGTAAACCCCAGTTTTACTATATAAAAGTGGGGTTCAAGGGAGTCACAATTATATAGGTGTGTTTTCGTGATGGTTTGCATTATCAGTGCATTTACAGAAAACCCCTTTAGTTAACTAAAGAAAATCAATATTGTTCATACCTAAACATCATTCACAGATGATGAACAATTCAAAGAACAATTCAAAGAACGCTGAATAACCAATACAATGCATTAAACGATCTCACAATTTATTTCATGAAGTAGTAGACAAACATATACCCATTACGCAGTTCCCTGTGAGACACAAAGGTCAACCTACAGAACTTTGTTAACAAAGTGAGCGCTCGGCGGGCGCCCGCGTTGTTGAACACGCCTCAGAAATAAACTAAATAAATAAATAAAGACATGGACATATTTAAGGGGCATGGGAACACGTTCAGAAGAGCCAACTCCTATAAAAGTATTTTGTCTTCAATATCAATGGGGATCAACTCTTCAAGGAGAAATAAATATATAAATAAATAAATATAGGGTCAAATTTAAGGAGAATGGGAACATCTTTAGGGGCGGCAACTCCTGCAAATGTACTTTTGTCTCCCATATCAATAGGGATCAACTCTTAAGGAAAAAAGTTGCTCCTGGGGAGATAATCCTTCCTTTCAAGAATAGATCCCTTTATCAGTGGGACATGGCTTATAGAAAAGCGAACAGAAAGTCTCAAAAATTGTCTCAATTGAAAAAAAAGTTCAGAAAATGCGCTAGGTGTTCCCATTCACCTAGACGCTATTGAGAATGATACTCAGTTCAAAGTTTGGAAAATAGTGTTAAATTCTAAATAAAAAATACCAAAATCCCGTTTTGCAGTATTTATGAATGGGTAGATAAATCCTAATAACATCTGAAAATTATTCAAAGAAGTTTGATGCAAGAAAAATCCAGTACAAAAACAGACCTTTGTTAAAATTTTATTGGAAAATGCCGACGATGTTTGGAATGTTTTCTATAAATTCTTTGTTAAAGTTTCAGAAAGTATTGAAGAACCCATTGTACCTTCTGGCCATGAAAAAATAACGAATTTTGTCGCAGTAAGATACCGAGTGACCTTCATTTTAATATTCCTTTATTAGATAAACTTTAAGACAAAGAAGAGAAATGTTTGAAATCAACTGATATGACAAAGGCAACCGGAACTGAAAATATCAGTCCTCGTCTTCTGACAATTGCGGCAGTTGAAATTGCCGATTCTATTAAGGGGAATGGGAACACCTGGCAGATTTTTCTTCCATTTTTCAAAGGGAGACAACTTTCGGGACTTCCTGTACGCTTTTCTTGTAGCCCTATCCTACTGGAAAAGGGACTACTGTTAAAGGGAAGAATTCTTTTCTTTAAGAGTTGACCCCTATTGACATGGAAGACAAAAATACCTTTGCAGGAGTTGCCTCCCCTGAAGGTGTTCCCATTCCCCTGAATTGCAGTATTCAGCAATCTTTGTCTTCTGAAAAATGGAAATCTGCCAAGGTATCGCCTTTGCATAAAAATGGTCCATGTGATGACACAAATAACTGAGCCCCGCCAAGCGAATTTGTGTCTTCGAGCATTCCGTCATGACAAATTTTAACTGCGCATGCCCAGCCATTCAGAGGGGCCAGGGATATGGCTTTCTGTCTGAAGGTCCCTCTTGATTCACCGCTTGTATGAGCGAGCAGCGAAGGTTCTGGCGAGACTGCGCGGATGCGCAGGCTCGCCTGAACCTTCGCTGCTCGCATAGGAGATAAGTACCAAAATCGCTTGACGGGGCCCAACTAAAGATCTATTTCCGTTCTACCTGTATTATCGAAAATTCCCGAAAAACGCGTCATTGATCTTTAAAGACACTTTTTAGAGAGGGTGCACTGACTAAAGTACACATCAGCGGATTACCTAAGTACTTATGAGATGATCAGAAAGAATTGATAACAAGGGGCCCAATAAGGGGATAGTAGGCTTTTTCAGTGGTTTTTTACTGACCAGTCCTCACCATTGTTTCATCCCTGTTTTTTGTGTGTGTTCACGGAGATGTTGGACTGATGAGTTTGGAAATTATTTGTCTAAATCGCGACGGAAGTAAGGCCGAGGATTGTGGCCACGTAAAATCGATTTAAGCCCCCAGTTGAATTCGTTTCATTGACCGTTCAAAGGCTTTTGGTTTGTCTTTATTTTGTTATGGTTTGTGTTTAAGTGTGCGTGTATCGCTTAAATTATTTTGTTCTGGATAGCAAATTGGCCATTTTGTGGGAAAGTAACTGTCCTTTTGGCTTTCCGCTATTGATATTTCCACTAGGTTCTGGTTGTTTCATGTTTTGTTTCTTTCCCTTTGGTGTCTCTGATGGGAGCTGTGGTTTAATTGTATCGAGTCTTTTTCCCCAAGCCCCGATGGGCGGTAGCCAAAACTTGAACAGAACTTGGCAATGGGAACTTATTTTTCATTTACCGCGTGAGCATAAAAGAAAAAAAAAGCCCCCTAGCGCTTGCGCAAAATAAAAAAGCATTACGAAAACACGACTATAAAATTTTGACCTATTTAAACCCGACTGGGGTTACAGAGGTGTATATTATTTTTCTTATTTCAGTTAAAAATAAACATAGATAGTGGGAACTTTTTAGACCCGCCACGCCGAGATGGGCTGGCGAGTTCCTACAGTCTGTGTTTTGAGCAGAAATATGAAAAATATCAAATATTTTTTCTGAAAATGTTCTTTTACGATGGTAAAATTTTCAATATGTTTGAATCGACGTGTTTTCGTGATGAGAAGTTTGGCCTGTCAAAAACACGAGTTCAAATTGTGTTGTTTAGTTATAACATGGTAGTCTCAAAAGTAAAATCACCAAAATTTACAAATATAAAAAAGAACAAGAAATAAGTAGAAAAACTGTCTTTTGAAATGACCTTGAATACTTAAACTTATGTCACAGGGGTGGAAAAAGAAGATAGTTCGACCGGGACTCGGACCCAGGGCCTCTTGGTTACCGTATGACCACTCAACCGACTGAACTAACGAGCCAAACGATGTCGCTACTATATTTCCCCCTCCTCCACTGCCTAATGAGATTCGTCCTGAATTTCGAAGTTCTATCTCATACTCATTCATGCTCTCAGACGCGGTGCTGGACCCACACTGAGCCACCAACTGTCATAGGGAACAGAAAGAACATGGCTTGACCGGAACTCGAACCCATGGCCTCTCGCATGCCGTGCAAACACTCTGCCGACTTAGATACCGAGCCACGACTTCGACCTGTTACATTTTACCCTGCCTAATGAGATTTGTCCCGCATATCTAAGTGCTATCCAGTCTAACTATGACACTTATTTTGTATACTCTTTCATGTTCAAGTTTTTCAAAGTATCGGTTCTGAACCTCTGACAGTAATGTTTTTGCTTAACTGCTCTTTTTTCTCTCTAATTCTCAGTAAGCCTTTACGCTGGAACCGTCATAGAATCTGAGACCTGACCCGCCGGTGTGCAATTTAAGTGGGAAGCAAAGTTGTCAAGTTAAAGATTTATTCAAGACCCCCGCTAACTGAGGGTATGAAAATTAGCCCTTATCTTGCTGTTCACGACAACCCCTATGTTTGCAAACAGTGTAGATCCAGATCAGATGGCTTCTGATCAGGATTTGATTGGTTGATAGACAGAAATGGGTGTGGCTTAAATAAATATTCAGCAAGACAAGAGTTAAACAAGCGTGCAAATAAAACAAATTGATGGACAACAAATTGCATGTACATGTATTATGGAATAGTAAAATAACCTAGTGTGAGCTCAGAGAATTCGGACATCTGCAAAGTACTGTTGTGATTCAAAAGATTGTGAATTGCAGTATAAAGGTCTATGAATGACAAACACTGTGCTTAAAAAAAATTTGTTTCCTTAGTTTGCTGTACACACACTCGATTGATTTCTTGCATGCGCAAGCGTAACCAAGGAAGATGATCAGCCTAAACTCATCTATTGTGAAAAGTGGGGTTTTCAGGCGCTTACCATATTTTTCGTATTTTGGTCGAAACAGAGAATGTGGGTTTTAGCTACAGCCATCTGAGTTGTAATGAGCATCCACAAACAAGTAAACAGATAAGTGTGATTTTTCAAACCCACACCCCTAAGTAATTGATAACTCTCTTTTGGACCTCTACCTGTATGGCAGCCAGAATACACCCAACTGTGTCTTATCTCAAAACTGCTTTCATTAGGGTGTTATGCAATCCAAAGTGTGTCTTTAATGATCTTTCTTCATCTAACCCAGTCTGGCTTTAGATCCACCCATTCCTCGAGGCAGTTCTAATTAATGTGACTGACGAATGGCTTCATTTACTGGATAATGGTCAGATAGTAGCGGTAGTTTTGGTAGGTTTCAGTAAAGCTTTTGACCTCGTGGATCCTGAAAGTCTCCTGCAGAAACGAAAATAGAAGTGAAGGCAATGATCAGGAATCGATCAAATGAACCCACAGTTCCCAGCAGTGACACTAAAGGAAAAGAAACACAAACATGAAATAACTAGACCCTAATGGAAACATCAGTAGCGGAAAGCCAAACGGACCGTTACATTCCCACAAAATGGCAAATTGGCTATCCAAAACAATATGATGTAAGCGAAACACACTTAGAGACAAACCATTACAAAAATAAACCGTGGTAGAAGAACCGCCTTGGAATCTTGGAATGGTCAGTGAAACGAATTTCACTGGTGGGGGGGGGGGGATGGGGGGTGGGCTTAAATCGATTCTACGCAGCTGTAATGATCGCCCTTACTTCCAAATAATTTGTCCAGTCTGCATGAAGGCCTCCTAACTCAGTCCATTTTTAATTTTTATTTCTTTTTTCGGCGAGAACTTTATTTGTGGATCAACACATCCGACGAGAATATTGGCGAGGAGACTTTCTATACCCCAATGCTTTGTACAACGTCCTTTCAGTTCGATGCTTCGTTGGCTACACGAGATTTATTCATATGTAGATATTGTTTCAAATATGCCAGCCATTTGTTTACAGTTATATAGTGTGAATAACAGAAATGGTCTTAGTTTTAGCGAAAATTCATAAATTAATAAAAAACAAAAAACAAAAAACAAAAAAAAAAACACATCTGATTAGAGCAAAATATACGTATTTCATTCAGGAGGCTGAGTCCTTAACTTGAAGTTGGCAGAACTTCTCCTTGTGGATGTGTTGATCAATAATCAAAAAAATAAAAAAGTTATCGCAGAAAAAAGCGGCAAAAAATTAAAAAAAAAAAATAAAATAAAAATCTAATGCATACATCTATAACCTCGGTGAAGATGCTTTAACATGGTTTTGATCTCATTTGCAAACTAGAAGCGAAGGCAATGATCAGGAGTCCATACAATTAACCTATAGCTCCCAGCTGTGACACCAATGGAAAAGAAACACAGACATGGAATTACTAGACCCTAATGGAAACATCAATAGCGGAAAGCCAAAAGGACAGTTACTTTCCCACAAAATGGCCAGCTGGCTATCCAAAACAAAATAATGTAAGCGAAACGCACACTCAAAGACAAACCATAACAAAAATAAACCGCGTCAGAAGAACCGCCTTGGAACGGTCAGTGAAACGAATTCAACCGGGAGGCTTAAATCGATTTGACGCAGCTGCAATCCTCGCCCTTACTTCCGTCGCGATTTAGACAAACAATTTGTTTAGTCCGCTTGAAGGCCTCCTAACTAATCAGTGCAACACCTCCGAGAACACAAAAATCAAACAATCACAGAGATGAAATAACAATGAGGACTCACTGAAATGCTGGAGCAAAAGAAAACCAACAGTTAGACCCTGACGGGCCCGACCAGAGACAGAGCATCAGGCACCAACCAACATTACATAAAATTAAATTCTCTCTAATTCTCAGTAAGCCTTTACGCTGGAACCGTCATAGAATCTGAGACCTGACCCGCCGGTGTGCAATTTAAGTGGGAAGCAAAGTTGTCAACCGTGATTGGGTTAACTACCATGCATACCATGTCGTATAACATTTATGTTGTACCCAATATTATATATCGAATAATTATTTTACGAAATTTGGTGCTGAAGTCATTGCGGTTATATATTTTTCAAAATGTTTATACTAAGTCACCATAAGATTCGGGTTCCGACAGACCTTGTTGCAAAAGAGATTTAAGTTCGACATTGTATTTTGAAAGTTAATCGAAATAACGTTTATAACACTTTGAAAAGGCTTTGCGTAGTTTAAGATACCGATAACCCTGATTAAGAAGTTTAACAGTAAACAATTTATTACGAGTGCTGAAGTCAGTTACGAGACAAGACACTCTTGCAAATCGAATTAATTGTGAAATATAAACGCCATAGGATGCCGCACGAGGAACAGTCTTGCTGTGCCACTATGGAGCAAGTCCGTGGGACCATGGAGACGTAAAACACCAGAACATTACTACTACTACTACTACGCACGAGGAACATTGCCATCCAAGAAAGGAACATTTACAATCTCAAAATCAAAATCATCGCGTTTTATCATAAATTTTGCAGGAAACAAACCCATCTACAATAGATAGATTTAAATCCAAAACGGGGCCTCGGTATCAGAAGAATTTGCTTTATTTAAATGAAGTTCCTGGGGTAAATTTGACTGATCAAACCATCAAAATAGGTATTGTCAATATTTAAGAATAAGGGTGCGCAATTCGCACCTATCAGAATACCCACAGTTGTGTGCAATTCGCACCCATCAGAATATCCACAATTTGTCTAAATAACTTACTACCAAATCTTAAGTAAATATTGTCAAGTAGACAGGTGAGAGCTTCACACACTTTATGACATGATCATAAAGTAAAAGTTTTATGCTCTTCAGAAGTGGAAAAAACCCAAAACATTTCTTACATTACATGCAATATAGAGGAACTCTTCCTTCAAGAACCCCTTTGGAGATCACTTGCTCTGCTCCTGACCCATTGTTGTTCATAGCTAATAAATTACATTCATTTTGTAAGTGTTTATCTGTGAATATCATCGTAATGAAAAAGCCTTCTTCTGAAGACACAATGTATGGAAACTGTGCAACCAGATTAGACAATCTCGTGATCGCTGTGTTTCAGAAGCCGTTGGAAACATGAATTCCTTCGAATTCAGTTGTCAATACTAACAATTAAATGAGTGAAGTGCTACAGTTTGTGTATTCTAACCTGGTGATGAGACCAAATACTGTTTACCACTGCTCTAATCTGCATTGTACAGAGGAATCCTGAGGATGAGGAATACAGTTCTGTTGGTGATGCCTTACCTCTAGCTTTTTGTGTAGCTAGAGCATAAGGCCTAAGAATGAGGAAGAAAGCTCTATTGGTAAAATTTGCCTTAGCTCTTGGCTTTTTGTGCATATAGAAAAAGGACTTGAGGATGAAGATTTGATTTGATTGTTTGATTTGGGGATTAACGCCCCCGTCAACACTGTAAAGGTCATTTTGGAGACGTTGCTTCCAATTTTGTGGGACTTTTACCCGACGTTGAGATGAAATGACATCTCAAGCCCTGTCGCCCAATGAAACCAATAGGGTTTATTAGCATGGACGGTCTCGCACCGCGGTTCCTGGACAGGCTTAGATCCTCTAAGCGGTTTACCAGTACTAGTGTGCCGGCCGGATTCAGCTCTGCGTGGAAGCATCATGCAGCCCATATATTTCTTCAAGCCCCTATGGGCGGGGGCGTTTGAGGATGAAGAAGACGGTTCTTTGTGTATATAGAGCATAAGGTCTGAGGATGAGGAAGACGGTGCCTTAGCTCTGACTCTTTGTGTATATAGAGCATAAGGCCCGGGATGGTGAAGAGTATGCCTTAGCTCTGTCTATCCGCTAAGCAACATTCTTTCTAAGACAAAAAGGTTGATTTTTCTGACGACAGAATGTGATATTTTTCTTATTTTTACTCCAAATATAGGTACTGGGTGGTCGTTAGCACCGCTTCACTGGGGTGGTTCTAACGAGTATTCACAACCTATGTCTTGGAACAGAAATAAGAAAAAATAATATATATACCTCTGTCAACCGAAGTATTCTCTATAAGTGGTGGTTTACAGGGATGCTCATTACACGAAGGCGCGTTCTGCTTGGCTTTGCTAATTACTTTTGCCTTGTATTCACCGTGTGACAGCACCCCTTTCTTATGAGACTTTGCCACTTGCAATTAATCCTCACGACTCCATTGGTATGTTGAAATCATTGAATGAGGCTTTACGGGTGTCCTAGTATCGCTTCTTCTGACCACCATGGAAGCGGTGTCCAATTTGTAGTTCTCTCTAGACGATTTTCTTAGGCAAACGTTCATCAGGCATTCTGGTTACATAACCTGTCCATCTGAACTGTGACGATTTATTTTTTAGAAGTTTTCTAATTAGAAGTAAAACAAAGATCAGGAATTGATACAACTAACTTACTCCATCCATAAAAGACACCAAAGGGAAAGAAATACAAACATTAAGCGACCAGACCATAATGGAAACCTAAACAAAGGAAGGCCATATGGACAGTTTCTTTCCCACAAAATGGCCATATGACCATCCAAAATTAAAAGACACAAGTGATACACACAGTAAGTAACAAACAACAACATAAATAAATCGCCACAGAAGAGCCGCCTTGGAACGGTCAGTGGAAGATTTCCACTGGGGGGCTTAAATCGATTTTACGTGGCCACAATCCTCGCCCTTACTTCCGTCGCGATTTAGACAAAAAATTTGTTCAGTTCGCATGAAGGCCTCCTAACTCATCAGTGCAACATCTCCGTGAACACAGAAATCAAAGAACCACAGAGGTGAGACAACGGTGAGGACTCGACAGCAAGAAACCACTGAAATGCTGGAGCAAAAGAAAACCAACAGTTAGACTCCGATGAGCCCGACCAGAGACAGAGCATCAGGCACCAACCAACATTATCTCTTTAATTTTCAATAAGCCTTTACGTTGGAGCCGTCATAGAATCTGAGGCCTGACCCACCGGCGTGCAATTAAAGAGGGAAGCAAAGTTGCCAACCGTGATTGGGTTAACTACCATGCATGCTGTCTGTCGTATAATATCCATGTTGTACCCAATCTTTTTATATCGAAGAATGATTTTACGAAATTGGGTGCTGAAGTCATTGCGGTTATATATTTTTCTGAATTTATATACTAAGTCACCATAAAATTCGGGTTCCGATAGACCTTGTTGCAGAAGAGATTTTAGTCCAATATTGAATTTTGAAATTAAATCAGAATGGCGTCTATAAAATTTTGAAAAGGCTTTGCGAAGATTATGGTACCGATAACCCTGATTAAGGAGTTTAGCCGTTAATAATTTATTACGAGTGATGAAGTCAGTTACATGACTACACACTCTAGCAAATCGAATTAATTGCGAAATATAAATGCCATAGGATGGCGCACGAGGAACATCACCATCCCAAAAAGGAAAATTTACAATCTCAAAATCAAAGTCATCGCGTTTATCATAAATTTTGCACGAAACAAATCCATCTACAATAGATAGATGTAAATCCAAAAACGGGGCCTCGGTATCAGAAGAATTTGCTTTATTTAACTGAAGTTCTAGGGGGTAAATCTGACTGATCAAACCATCAAAATAGGTATTATCAATATTTAATAAATCATCTAAATATCTAGAAGTAGAGCTAAAAGCTTCAATAATTTCAGATTGGTTATCAATGGAAAGCGACAAAATGAAGTCTCTTTCATAACAATACAAGAACAGATCAGCCACAAGAGGTGCGCAATTAGTACCCATCGGAATACCCACAATTTGTCTAAATAACTTAGTACCGAATCTAATATAAATATTGTCAAGTAGAAAGGTGAGGGCATCACACACTTTCTGACATGACCAAAGTGTATAATTCTTATGCTCTTTAGAAGTGAAAAATGCATTTCTGACATTACATGCAAGATAGAGAGAATCTTCTCTGTGAAAAGCCCATTCAATTAAATCATTAAGCTTTTCTTTTATAAGATTATGAGGAAGTGTAGTGTAAAGAGTGGAAAAATCGTAGGTAGACAGACTAGAAGCACGAAACTGTCTAGATTTCAATTTATTTAAAACCTCATTCGAATTTTTTATAGACCAAAACACATTTCTTCCTGATCTTTCAAAGACTTTATCACAATATTTAATTACATGCGTTTTAATAGCAGTAAGACAGGAAGTTAATAATTTAGAAAGTTCAGTGGTAGTGCAAGAACTAGAATTTGCAATAAACCGTGCTTTGTAAGGTTTTTTATGAAGTTTTGGTAACCAGTATAGCGTAGGAAGCTTGTCTTGGCCTTCGTTAACACACACAGCAAACTTGGTGGCTGAAAGACAAACATGTTTATCTACTATAGCTCTCTCTTCAGCCAAAGGCTGAAGTTCATAGGCCTTAGTACCACCAAGCTCCTGCTTAAGCGTGTTAACATAGTGGAGCCGTCACACAACAACGACGTTGTTAGCGGCCTTGTTTGCAGGGGCCAAAACAAACTTCTTATGAAATTCTTGAATACCTAGTTTAAGATGACGTAAAGACGTCTTGGGCTTAGGAGGTAATAAGTTAGTATTTTGAGAATAGAAAGAAATGCGTTTATTCACTAGTCTTAAAATGCTAAGTTTCCAGTCCTTTAGGGCTTTACACTCAACATACTCTCGCTTACACCATCGATTACCGAATTCATTCAAGGAAGCAGCGATTTCATCT
This sequence comes from Lucinisca nassula, assembly GCA_963580285.1. Lineage (NCBI taxonomy): Eukaryota > Metazoa > Mollusca > Bivalvia > Lucinida > Lucinidae > Lucinisca > Lucinisca nassula. The sequence continues at coordinate 74,897,362 of OY757021.1, forward strand.
CTACATTTACTGAAATCAATTTTAGAAGGAAACCGATATTTCGGTCCTTTAGAAATTATATTCCTTATCCTAGAATCAGGAATAATTTTCAAATTGCCAGTAATTACACGACCAGCAGCAGGATAGCAATACTTTGAGTTTTTACAATCACATGAATCAGGAGTATTAGTATCAATATCAAGATCTGAAACAAGTTTATTGAAATTAAAAATGATAGATCTAACAGGTTTGTTATATTTATAGCAAATTATAGGTGTTTCAGTATTTTGAAAATAAGCAGGAATGGAAGAAAGCACCGATCTCTCACGGAAGATACTGGGCAAATCTATAAAATCCATACCCTTATTAATGAAGGATATTTTGAAGAAATGACGTTGATGATTAATTTCAGAATCAATGTAAGGACGGAGAGTATGCTGAGTATAGCCTCTAGTTAAGAGAGCCGCATCATATAACTGATGAGAACTATCGTAGAATTTATTCGCCTCGGTGTCCAGAAGACGTAAAACAGAAACGGGTAATGAACTTAAAAATGAAAGCATAGAGTGGCGTCCATGATTTAATAATATAATTGACAGTCACTTCAGTCTAGTATTGTTTCGTTTAAACGGACGTGATTTACGTTTAAAGTTACCATTTTTCCTGGTGCCGTGAGATCTAGTTCTGCGTTTTCGACATTCCAGGAGTGAGAAAATATCAAAGTCCGGCATTCTGGAAATATTACCCTCATGATAAATATTGTCATTAAATCCCAGTGGAAAAGGGGTCTGTAAAAATTTAATCCATTTCAGTTCAGCTTCATGTCTTTTGATTATTTTGAATCTAGATGTAGAATTTGCATCGTAATAAAGTTTTTCCACTGGTTGTATAATAATGTTATTTACAGAATGACCTGTACGTCGAAAGTGACGGTACAAGAAAGTGTCAGTTTTCTTAGGCTTACTCATTCTACGATAATGCTCGTTCAATCTAGTTTTAAGCATGCGGTTAGTTTGACCGACGTACTGCATATTACAGTTTGCAGCACGTCAAGTAATTAGATAAATTAAATCTGTAGACTGTCATGTCAAATCAGACATGCTAACTACAGAGAAGCGTCTACCGTTTACAGATGAAGTAACGGTAGACGCAGTGCTTAAATGCGAACAGCATCTGCACCTCTTGGCATTGCACTTAGAAATACTAGGATACATTCCACTTCTTTTCCACGGATTAGTATATTTTCGAAGGATGAGTGATTTGAGAGGAGATAGTCTTATACGAAGACTACTCCCAAAAACATTGGTATTGCCTGCTCCTTTGAGATTAACTGAAGTTACAGAAGACAAATTTAAGGGTCTAACCAATACCGAAGGCAACATAGTATTAAAGTTCTTAATAGAATGGGGAATCCGTACAGAAGAAGCAGAGTGTAACCTAAGAGGTGATATTGATATTTTAAATGTATTTGTAATACTCATTTTGGTTAGTAAGGTTGTGATACCGTCAAAACTAAAGCGATGTTCATACCGGTTATTAAATAAATAAAATTACTGAAGAAGATTCCTTCTTGTATGTAAGTGGTTCAGCCTTACTGTTGAGTGAGTGTTTGAGTTGTAGCCTGGTTTCTCATGGTACCAAGGTAGTTAATGTTTCAGTATAAATATTTCAAAGTAAGAGCTTTTCAGCAATAAAATAATTTTATGTAAAATTTCTTTAGGGTCTCTTCTTACAGTTAACGAGGAATGATGATCACAGTACTTCAGCTTGTATTTACAAACTTGTCAGATATGTACCTAGGCAGCATTTTCTCATGCCAACAGGCATTCTCGTGGTACCAAGGCAAATAGAATAGAAAAGCAACAAATATAGAAAACTGATTCGACAAAAAATACCTGTAATGGCATTTTATATTATTTAAAACAATAAAGATTAGTTTTGAAAATAGGAGAAACTGCAAAATGATTTAAAATATTTTTTGATTGATTTTAATCCTGCAAATGGAATAATAAAGTAAACTACAGTTGAGACACACGGGGTACTAATCATCACGAGGGTTTTGTGAAAGTCAAGCAAGTTTGATTCATCATAAGACTTTAACTTCTAAGCTTATACTTAGAGGTGTCATTTTGGCGCAGAAATACTGGGAAAGTTTGGAGTGTTTTAAAGAATGCATGCATAGACCATCTGGGCACTTGAGGCTAAAATTTACTTTCAATGCTAAACGAATAGCATACCTTTAGAAGGCAGTATATATCAACATGAAACATGCAGGACGGTTCTTTCCATATTTCAGTTTATAAGAACTACCTGAGAAAATCTTAAGCCACAAAAGAAAAATCATTGGATATTTTAAAAATAAACTAAAGACAAATTTAACAACCAGGGGGTGAAGAGAAAATGAGAAAACTCATATTCCGCCTGCCCTTTAACTTTCTAGATATTTATCCAGATATTTATAATAACAATGTAATGAAATATATTTCAATGGAAAGAAATATATCCTACTTTATTGATGTGAGAATATCACACCCATGGGACATGTACAAGATTCAAAATTCAGCAAAATATTGTTTACCCCGGTACCATGGAACCCTTGGTACCATGAACTCCTAGTATACGTCCCACCAACAGCTAAGGTCATACGGAGACGGGACCTCCGTTAAAAGAATCATCCGAAAGTCTGAAGAAGCCCGGGATCGATCCTGCGACCCCTGGTTTAAAAGGTGAGTACCGTAACCACTACACCACGGAGGCTTCTGTGTCTTACTGTTGAATGTTAATTGACGATATTCCCCTTTTCACTCACGACATACTGTTGATAAACTGTCCAAGTTTGCCTGTACCTGTGCGACTGCTACGGTCGTGTCTATTCGCCTTTTATTTATACCACAGGTATCCTAAATCTTTTACATTTATAAATGTTAGCATGAAAGAGTTTATATTAAAGTACATATTTCTGGTCCATTTAGCAAATACGATTTAAAAAATCAGTTTAAAAATTCACTAAACGGATATTTACCTTTTCTTAGCACATTAACCCGTAAGATGCCAATCCCAAAAACTGTCATCTGTTTTGTCGTCTGCTGGTTACTTTAAAAGTCGTTTTAAATTTGGAAACAGTGTAGACCTATATTACATTGCTCCTCTTGGGACATTCTAGAGGAGCAGTCTGACCATGGTTTACACTGTTTGAATGTATGCAAAATATGTTTGAAACATATTCATTGCATCTTAAGGATTAAGAAATACTGGTAGACACGTATAAGATTCAAAGTCACGAGGGGCATTTGGTAAGTATGTAAATTCTCATATATTTGCGGAACTTATATTCCCGATGATTTCTGTCCGCAGACACAGAGCGAACAAATGTCTTTAGATGGAACTATAAATATTCAAAGCAATCTCCCAAACTGTGTTTCTTTAATAGGGGCCTCATTGTGACAGTGTAACATGGTATCAGAAATCACATTTATACCGCAATCAGGCATTCTAGAAACCTAATAAAGGGGGTCGAATATCTGCACGCTATAATCGGTAGTGACCTATAATACCTTCTACTGACCTATAATACGTCTATTGACCGTTAATAGACCGGACCTACTTTTCAGGTCCATAATTTACAAGTGTAAACAATAATATGCAACCTTTTATACGTGGGAAAACAACGAAACTGCAAATAAAATCTTTACAATATTTATTTAAATAGATTTTCACAAATTTCAGCTAAATTCTTACCTTTTCAGCTTTTCCTGGTTTGAATGGCCCGTTGGAATAACTGCGCACTGCTACTGCAGTGGCGTCCCAACCTCGAAAATAATTATTAAACCTAAAATAAATTATTTATTTGCCGATTTTCATACAGAAAGTAAAGCGCTGAGAAACTTTTATTCGAGCGTCCATGTTGTTTCCTACGTCTTTGTGGCGCGGTGACGTCAGAAACTTTGCACTCGTTGACGTCACGTTATACTACGTGTGCGCGCCATGGCACTGAATGTCGTTTAACATGCCACTCTGTCTGCTGTCCTTTTTGCTTAAACTTGCTGTATTACTGCAAAACCCCTTGATTGTTTTGAATTGCGGTATAAACTAAATACATGATTAGTGTCTTTAATTATAAAATATAATCGGTTCGCTCCGACAATTTTATAGGGGCTCGCTAAAGCTCGCCCTTATAAAATTGTCTAAGGTTCACCGATTATATGTTATTATTAAAGACACTAACCATGTTTTTACTATATACTATGCCAAAATTTATGACATCTTTCTTATTTATACGCCAAATAGAGATTGTAGGTACTCGTTCTTGCATTAATATCTATGCGCATGACTGTTTGAAGCCATTGTCAAATAGACCGAAAGCCGTGCTCAAACAGCGAAAACCATATTCAAATTCGCGTGCTGTTTGAATATGGATTTTGAGCTTTTGATATCACAAGACTGGCCTTGCTTTGTTTACGTTACGTTGAGCGACGTAACGTTATCGCCCTGAACGTAGCGTTTTAGGGTTTTATGATGGCGTCAGATGGTTACTGCGTAACAATGTCATTGTAAACAACATTCTGAACTGGTCGCCATGTTGGTTTGACGGTCGCAATTGAAGAGTTTATATGGAGTTTATATGGAGCTTTTGGGCGTAATCGTCAAAATTTGCTGTCGGAATCTTAAGTTATGCAAGAACAACGATCATCCACGGTTATTTCATTTCATCCACGGTTATTTCATTGCATTAACATTTGCCGGATCCCTCAGAAGATATTTGAACATTCGGTCTAGCGGCCTCATGTTCAAACCACAGAAGCTTGACGTATTACAATTAAAGGGTTCATCTCAGGCTACGTTTCTATGTAATAGAAACGAAGGACGGACACTGGTGCAGAGGTCCGTTGATTTTCATGCGCAAATCTCAACATCTACATGTTGCTCCGTTGAAATGAAATATTGCTTACGTTAACAAACGAATCGTCAAAGTTCCGCCGCCTCTTATAGAACTGCTTTGTTTTATAATTCACCGTAAAGTGTCTGTTTCTTATAAAAAAAAAATCCCATCGCACAGTGCCGGTTACGCCGCCATGTTGTTTTCGTGAGGAGAATCGCATTGAATTTTATAGCGTTTTGATTAGATACCAAGCACGTGACGATTTTCTTGGGTTGTTTTAGACCAATCAGACAACGCGCATGGACTCATTCCGAGTAAACAAACATGGCGACATAACCAGCAACTGTGCGAAGGGCAAATTTTAAGGAAACAGACGGATTGCCGTGGATTCAAGAGTAGCGAAGTACTATTAGATAAAGCGGAAATTATAGTGCACAATAATTAAATGTGTTAATGTTGCAGTTCGACGTAGCAATATGTAGATGTTGAGATTTTTGCATGAAAATCATCGGACCTCTGAAACAGTGTCCGTCCTTCGTTTCTATTATATAGAAACGTGGAAACAAGCCCTTTAAATTTTAATACGTCAAGCTCCTGTGCTTCCTCGGGACCCGGCGAATGTTAATGCATTAAAAACCATGGTTGACCCTTATATTATTTGGCTTCACACCAGTAATAATTCTAAACGTCTTATTTATGCTCTTGCGTTGTTGTATCTTCGGCAGTATTGTGTAAGTGTTCCCCGAACATCTTGTCTAAGAGACCAACAACACTGAGTTCAAAAAGAGGCAGTCATGTGAAAGCCAGGCTATTCTGACTATGCAGCTCCACAACGTTGCAACAGAAATGAAGGTTACCAGATAAACGCAATCCTCACTAACAGAACCAAGGTGTTTGACAGAGTTCCACGTCATTACGATAACACATCCATGTGATATAGTGCATTTTTCAAACCCCAAAAAGGGTATTTTTTCTGATGAAAATTTGTGATATTTTCCTTATTTCTGCTCCAAACATAGGTTTTGGGTGCTCGTTAGAACCACCTAATTGAGGTGGTTCTAACGAGTACCCACAATCTATGTCTTGGAGCAGAAATAAAGAAAAAAAAATTTCCCACGTAAACCCCAGTTTTCTCTATATAAACTGGGGTTTAGGGGTTCTTTATTTCACGGACTTGTTCACGTGATGTGAACGGCTTGCTGTCAAGAACAGCGAGCATCACCGAATTCGAGTCAACATCTTTACACTGGACCCATAGCTTCCTGACCGACAGAAGCTAACAAGTCGTTATCAAAGTTCAGTCTTCTACCTCTAGTTTCTGTCCTCGGATCGCTGTTGTTCTTTCTTTTAGTACACAGATGACCTGATACAGAAGGTTTACTCTGCAACTCAACTCTTTGCTGATGACATTTTGCACACATAGTTCTCTGGCATACTTAATACTGCAGCACTTCTGAGCATCTGGACTATGAGGTGCCGTTTTACTATAAATCCCCTATTTTGTGATATCACTTAATCCAATTAGTGATATCACTAATTATACCCCCGCAAACGAAGTTTGAAGGGGGTATATAGGAGTCAGCTTGTCGTCTGTCGTCTGTCGTCGGTCCGTTACAAAAAACTTTAACATTGCTCATAACTTCCTTATTCTTTGACCGATTTCTTTAATATTCACACACCACACACCTTGCCACTAGTACTTAAGATTGATATACACAAACCTGACCTTGACCTTTACGTTGACCTTCCTCAAGGTCAAATACTTGTAAAAATTTGTCGTCGGTCCGTTACAAAAAACTTTAACATTGCTCATAACTTCCTTATTCTTTGACCGATTTCTTTAATATTCACACACCACACACCTTGCCACTAGTACTTAAGATTGATATACACAAACCTGACCTTGACCTTTACGTTGACCTTCCTCAAGGTCAAATACTTGTAAAAATTTGTCGGACAACGCATGCGGGGGTATAATTGGCGCCCGTTAGGCGGCAGCTCTAGTTCTATTTATTGATATCACTAAATAGAGATGAAGTTGTGATATCAAAAAACTCGAATTAATGGTACCATAAAATCGAATTAGTGATATCACTAAACAGAACTAGTGATGTCACTAAATCCAATTTATTTTGTGATATCACTAATTCGATTTTGTGATATCACTAATTCGATTTTGTGATATCACTTATTCGATTTGTGATACCACTAAATACACATGATTTAGTGAAATCACAAAATCGAATTAGTGATATCACAAAATCGAATAAGTGATACCACTAAATATAAACGAATTAGTGATATCACAAAATCGAATTAGCCCCACTGATGAGGCCTAATTGGCCGAAACTAGCTAGTCTGGCCCAGAAAACATGCGCACTCCAAATTTTTCAGTTCTTTGGTGTATTCCTTGCTTCCAAAGGATAACCCTTTTATAAAACATATTAAGTGTACACCTCTGTTTCCCGATAATAGCAAGAGGATATGCTGCCATTCAGCAGATTCGATAAAGACCTGCGGCCAGTTGTTCAAAGTCTCGTTAGTTTAACGGGCTCGTTACCGGCCCCGATAGCTCAGTTGGTAGAGTGTCCGCTCCGAGGAACGGGAGGTCACGGGTTCGATCCCGGGCCGCGACATACCAAAGTCGTTAAAATGGTACTAGCTGCTCCTCGCTTGGCACTCAGATTTACGGGGTAGAGCCAGGACTGGTCGACCCAGTGTCGGGATAATGTGACTGGGTGTGGTATCATGTAATGTGTCTGGGACATGATACTTCAGTGAGGCAGCACTATAAAAGTGAGCATTGAGCTCCCTGTCGCAACCAGACACCGTCGTGATATGACTGAAAAATTGTTGAATGCGACGTAAAACCCGAATTCACACACACATTAACGAGCTCGTAGTGGTCATATCGTTAACTGTTCTAGTATGTAGAATATTTTATACACAACCAATACCAAATAGGTTGTAAATTTTATTGACTTGATTGTCAGTTTTCACATTTCGAATTCTGATATGAAATAAAATTTTAAATCTAAAGGAACAGTAAACTAATATACAATGATTAACTACTATACATGATATAAAGCAAGTACCATAATACACATACATACAATCAATTACATATAAATTCTAAAACATATTTGGCTCATTCTTTTGGGGACTGCTCTCTAAGTCTGGCACTACATGTAGCAAGAGCAAATTTGAAAACCTAGGAACTAGGCTAGAGTAAATTGACAAGCCTAGGAACTAGGCTATTTCGGACATAAATCCTCATGAACATGTAAGCCAAGTAGACCTTGACTTGCACACCTGAAGACAGGTGCAGAAACCCCACCAAATGGTTACAATTTATGTCTGCCTGGAACATGCAGAGAACTTAAGATTCACCTGGAACAGGTGTAAGAATAAATTGTTTCGGCAAGCCTAGGAACTAGGCAAAACATCAAAATATTTGCCTGGAACAGGCGTAGAAATTATTTTTGTGGGGAAATAAAGGCCGACCACCAGGAACAGGTGGAAAAATAAGGTTCACCTGGAACAGGTAAAATAATAAGTTTTATGCAAAATAGAAGTAGACGCAATGATCAGGAATCGATACAATTAACCCACGGCTCCCATCAGAGACACCAAAGGGAAAGAAATACAAACCCGAAGCAACAGACCCCAACGGAAACACCAACAGCGGAAAGCCAAAAGGACAGTTACTTTCCCACAAAATGACCAAAAGGCTATCCAAAACAAAACAATATAAGCGACACAAACACCCAAAGACAAACCATAACAAAAATAAACCGCGACAGGAGAGCCGCCTTGGAACAGTCAGCGGAAACGAATTCGACTGGGGGGGGGGGGCTTAAATCGATTTTACGTGGTCACAATCCTCGCCCTTACTTCCGTCGCGATTAAGACAAATAATTTGTTCAGTCCGCATGAAGGCCTCCTAACTCATCAGTGCAATATCTCCGTGAACACAAAAATCAAACAATTACAGAGGTGAAACAACGATGAGGACTCGACAGCAAGAAACAACAGAAATGCTGGAGCAAAGAAAACCAACAGTTAGACTCCGATGAACCCGACCAGAGACAGAGCGTCAGGTACCAATCAACATAAGCCTTTAAGTTGGAACCGTCATAGAAACTGATGCCTGACCCATCGGCGTGCAATTAAAGAGGGAAGCAAAGTTGTCAACCGTGATTAGGTTAACTACCATGCATGCAGTCTGTCGTATAACATTTATGTTGCACCCATTCTTTTTATATCGAAGAATTATTTTACGTAATTGGGTGCTGAAGTCATTGCGGTTATAAATTTTTCTAAATTTATATACTATCTCACCATAAAATTCGGGTTCCGATAGACCTTGTTGTAGAAGAGATTTAAATCCAGTATTGAATTTTGAAATGAAATCAGAATGACGTCTATAAACTTTTGAAAAGGCTTTGCGTAGTTTATGGTACCGATAACCCTGCTTAAGAAATTTAGCCGCTAACAACTTATTTCGAGTGTTGAAGTCAGTTACATGACTACACACTCTAGCAAATCGAATTAATTGTGAAATATAAACGCCATAGGATGGCGCACGTGGAACATCACCATCCAAAAAAGGAAAGTTTACAATCTCAAAATCAAAATCATCGCGTTTATCATACATTTCGCAAGAAACAAACCCATCCACAATAGATAGATGTAAATCCAAAAACGGGGCCTCGGTATCAGAAGAATTTGCTTAATTTAACTGAAGTTCGGGGGGGGGGGGTAAATTTGACTGATCAAACCATCGAAATAGGTATTATCAATATTTAATAAATCATCTAAATATTTAGAAGTGGAGCTAAAAGCTTCAATGATTTCAGACTGGTTATCAGCAGAAAGGGACATCATGAAGTCTCTCTCATAACAAAACAAAAACAGATCAGCCACAAGTAGTGCGCAATTAGTACCCATCGGAATACCCACAACTTGTCTAAATAACTTAGTACCAAATCTTATGTAAATATTGTCAAGTAGAAAGGTGAGAGCTTCACACACCTTCTGACATGACCATAATGTATAGTTTTTATGCTCTTCAGAAGTGAAAAACGCATTTCTTACATTACAAGCAAGCTAGAGGGAGTCGTCCCTATGAAAAGTCCATTCAATTAAATCATTAAATTTTTCTTTTATAAGATTATGAAAGAAGTGTAGAGTAAAGGGTGGAAAAATCATAAGTAAACAGACTTGAAGCACGAAAACACCTGGATTTCAATTTATTTAAACTTCATTAGAATTTTTTATAGACCAAATCAGATTTCTACCTAATCTTTCGAAGCCTAGGAACTACACAAAACATGGATATCAAATGTTCACATGGAACAGGCGGATAATGAGGTTCACCTGGAACAGGTGAAAGATTAAAGCTTTTATGCAAGCCTTGGAACTAGGTAGAACAGGCATCAAAATGTCCACCTGGAACAGGCGGAAATTGAGGTTTACCTGGAACAGGTGAAAGTTTTTATGCAAGCCTAGGAACTAGGCAGAACACACATCAAAATGTCCACCTGGAACACGCCGGAAATGAGGTTCACCTGGAACAGGTGGAAGTTTCAAATTTTTATGCAAAGTAGAAGTAAAACAAAGATCAGGAATTGATACAATTAACTTACTCCACCCATAAAAGACACCAAAGGGAAACAAATACAAACATTAAGCGACCAGACCATAATGGAAACCTAAACAAAGGAAGGCCATAAGGACAGTTACTTTTCCACAAAATGGCCATATGGCCATCCAAAACCAAAAGACACAAGTGATACACACAGTAAGTAACAAACAACAACATAAATAAATCGCCACAGAAGAGCCGCCTTGGAACGGTCAATGGAAGATTTCCACTGGGGGGCTTAAATCGATTTTACGTGGCCACAATCCTCGCCCTTACTTCCGTCGCGATTTAGACAAATAATTTGTTCAGTCCGCATGAAGGCCTCCTAACTCATCAGTGCAACATCTCCGTGAACACAAAAATCAAAGAACCACAAAGGTGAGACAACGGTGAGGACTCGACAGCAAGAAACCACTGAAATGCTGGAGCAAAAGAAAAACCAACAGTTAGACTCCGATGAGCCCGACCAGAGACAGAGCATCAGGCACCAACCAACATTATCTCTGTAATTTTCAATAAGCCTAGGAACTAGGCAAAAATGACATCAATATGTCCACTTGGAACAGGTGGAAAATGAGGTTCACCTGGAACAGGTGAAAAAATAAAGTTTTTATACCGGCCTTGGAAGAAGGTAGAACAGACATCCAAATGTCCACCGGGAACAGGTGAAAAAAGAGGTTCACCTGGAACAGTTGAAAGTTTTAAGTTTTCATGCAAGCCTAGGAACTAGGCAGAAAATATATGAAAGTGTCCAACTGGAACAGGCGGAAAATGAGGTTCGCCTGGAACAGTTGGAAGATTAGTTAAATGTTTTATGCAAACCTAGGAACTAGGCTGAACAGACATCAAAACGGAGTTAAAGGGAGGAAGGTGGGTTAAGTAAAAGCAAGGAACTCTTATCTTAATCACTGCAAAGTCACAACTGCCCCTAGTATCTAGATGATTTGCCTTCTCCTCCTTAAATTGATCTCATTTGTCAGTTAAGTTGAGACTTAAACCCATAATCATTCAGTATATCTGCTTATTCACTAGGTCAGCTGCACTCTGTAACCTTATAATTACATAATTCCAACTGAGACCTCTTTCAGTAGCATCATCAAACGAGATGAGTCAATATACACACTGTCTGGTTCTTATTCCTCAGTTATTTGACAGGTACTGGCACTCATTGATCTGACCGCAGATACTGGCCAGGCCAAGAGAAAACTTAATGGTGTCAAAGATAGATATTAATATTGTGTATAAACCACAATTATACTAAATTGCAATTTTATACACAACCAATACCTAATAGCTTGTAAATTTTATTGACTTGATTGTCAGTTTTCACATTTCGAATTCTGATATGAAATAAAATTATAAATCTAAAGGAACATTAAACTGATATACAATGACTAACTGTTTAACATGATATAAAGTACCATAATACACATACATACAATCAATTACATATATAAATTACTCTAAAACATATTTGGCTCATTCTTTTGTGGACTGCTCCGTAAGTCTGGCACTACATGTAGCAAGAGCAAATTTGCAAACCTAGGAACTAGGCTAGAGTAAATTGACAAGCCTAGGAACTAGGCTATTACGAACATAAATGGTCATGAACATGTAAGCCAAGTAGACCTTGACTTGCACACCTGGAGACAGGTGCAGAAACCCCGCCACAGGGCTACAATTAATGTCTGCCTGGAACAGGCAGAGAACTTAAGATTCACCTGGAACAGGTGAAAGAATAAATTGTATCGGAAAGCCCAGGAACTAGGCAAAAGAGACATCAAAATATTTGCCTGGAACTGGCGTAGGAATTATATTTGTGGGGAAATAAAGGCCAAACGAATTTGATCACTGATCAAATGAGGCCCCCAAATATCTAAAGTTTTATAATTTTTGCTACGCAAAAGCTACTCACATGTTTTCGGTCAAAATACTAGTATATTGCCATATTAAATGATCAAAGCTTTAACAATTCGTTAGCTAACGACGTCGTTAGTTTTGAACGACTGGCTCCTGTACTCCTTACTCTCGGGCGTCAGGCAACGGAAGCAACTTACAGAGTGCAATTCACGTCAGGTGCCCTTGCGGACTTCAGGTATGGACTGGCAAATCTTCAAACTGCTTGTAAAGATTTTGATCTACACTGTTTTAAAGTCACTTGTTTGCATCTAACCACCACCAAATTGTACATGGCCAGTACGACGATGCCCATCTGTGGGCCAATAACCTTGTGAGTAGAAGAAAAATGAATAAAGCAGTTAAAGTGACGCTAAGGTAGTTAGCTACATAGACAGTTTAAAGTCCAGTGTTCTAAAGCTAGAGGAATGCAATAAGATCTGGGACACACTAACTCTTAGTCAGTCATGGGTAGCCAGACAACTTTTTAAAACGTTTATTTTTAACCCCCCCCCCCCCCGCCAGAATATATGCTAGCGAATTGCCATGATATGACTTTAGTTTAGTTTGTTTGTTTGATTTGAGATTTAACGTCCCCGTCAACAAGGTAAAGGTCATTTTGGAGACATTGCTTCCAATTAAGTGGGAATTTTACCCGACACTGGGATGAAATGACATCTCAAGCCCTGTCGCCCAATGAAACCAATAGGGTTTATAGGCATAGACGGGCCGACTGGCACCGCTTTGCCTGGACAGGCTTAAAATTTCGTAAAATAATTCTTCGATATAAAAAGATTGGGTACAACATGGATATTATACGACAGACTGCATGCACGGTAGCTAACCCAATCACGGTCGGCAACTTTGCTTCCCTCTTTAATTGCACGCCGGTGGGTCAGACCTCAGATTCTATAAAGGTTCCAACGTAAAGGCTTATTGAGAATTAGAGAGATCTAATTCAAGGTAATGTTGGTTGGTGCCTGATGCTCTGTCTCTGGTCGGTCCCATCGGAGTCTAACTGTAGGTTTTCTTTTGCTCCAGCATTTCAGTGGTTTCTTGCTGTCGAGTCCTCACCGTTGTCTCACCTCTATGGTTCTTTGATTATTTGTGTTCACGGAGATGTTGCACTGATGAGTTAGGAGGCCTTCATGCGGACTGAACAAATTATTTGTCTAAATCGCGGCGGAAGTAAGGGCGAGGATTGTGGCCTCGTAAAATCGATTTAAGCCCCCCAGTAGAAATCTTTCCACTGACCGTTCCAATGCGGTTTTTCTGTGGCGATTTATTTATGTTGTTGTTTGTTACTTACTGTGTGTATCACTTGTGTCTTTTGGTTTTGGATGGCCATATGGCCATTTTGTGGGAAAGTAACTGTCCTTATGGCCTTCCTTTGTTTAGGTTTCCATTATGGTCTGGTCGCTTAATGTTTGTGTTTCTTTCCCTTTGGTGTATTTGATGGGTGGAGTAAGTTAATTGTATCGATTCCTGATCTTTGTTTTACTTCTATATATACTTTGGATCCTCTAAGCGGTTTACCAGTACTCGTGTGCGGGTGGGTTTTCAGCTCTGCGTGGAAGCATCATGGAGCCCATCTATTTCTTCAAGCCCGATGGGCGGGGCGGTTACCTTAGTTACACAATCAACTTAGGTGATCATTGTGGCTGAATGGATGGGTGGCTGGCCAAATTGGTGACCCTTCGCACCTCCGCATGTAGCAGTGCTGTTTGCATTGCGTCATGTCTTTCTCCAAAAACTATACTTTCTTTATTCAAATTCATTCTTGCGCTGCACAAAGTGATTGTTTAATCATTAAATTATGAAATGGCCTCACCACCACCAAATAGAACTTCTGTTTTTTTTTAGAAATTGCCGGGAATGAACGCAGAAGAACTGAGGAAGGGGCTGACATCGACTCCAAAATATATACCGCTTCATTTTATTATCCCCTCGCAACAAAGTTGCGAATGGGGATATAGCATCGGTGCCGTGCGTCCGTGTGTTAGTGTGTGTGTCTGTGTGTCAGTGTGTCTGTGTTTCTGTGTGTGTGTCTGTCCAGAACCTTGTGAGCAGGATAGAAGACACAGTATTCATCGTAGAAGCATCAAACCTTCCACAAATGTTCACCATGTACAGAGGATGAACCCTATTGAATTTCAAGGTCAGGGGTCAAAGGTCAAGGTCACAATGGACTTGACCTTGAAAACCTTGTGAGCAGGATAGAAGACACAGTATTCATCGTAGAAGCATCAAACCTTCCACAAATGTTCACCATGTACAGAGGATGAACCCTATTGAATTTCAAGGTCAGGGGTCAAAGGTCAAGGTCACAATGGACTTGACCTTGAAAACCTTGTGAGCAGGATAGAAGACACAGTATTCATCATAGAAGCATCAAACTTTCCACAAATGTTCAACATGTACAGAGGATGAACCCTATTGAATTTCAAGGTCAGGGGTCAAAGGTCAAGGTCACAATGGACTTGACCTTGAAAACCTTGTGAGCAGGATAGACGACACAGTATTCATCGTAGAAGCATCAAACCTTCCACAAATGTTCACCATGTACAGAGGATGAACCCTATTGAATTTCAATGTCAGGGGTCAAAGGTCAAGGTCACAATGGACTTGACCTTGAAAACCTTGTGAGCAGGATAGAAGACACAGTATTCATCGTAGAAGCATCAAACCTTCCACAAATGTTCACCATGTACAGAGGATGAACCCTATTGAATTTCAAGGTCAGGGGTCAAAGGTCAAGGTCACAATGGACTTGACCTTGAAAACCTTGTGAGCAGGATAGAAGACACAGTATTCTTCGTAGAAGCATCAAACCTTCCACACCTCAGTTCCTTTGACCCAATAAAACCAATTGGGTTTATAATCATGGACGGTCCAACTCGTACCGCTTAACCTGGGCAGGATTAGATCCTATAAGGGGTTAACCAGTACTCATGTGCGGTCGGATTCAGTTCTGCATTGAAGCATCTTGCCCATACTTCTTCAAGCCCCAATTAGCAGGGGCGAAGTCAAAGGTAATCTATTATGTCTAATTTGTCTAACATATTCAGATTGGATTTTCATGTTGTTGAATGGTATGCAGTTGCGAGGGGATGCTACGCTTGCGTTGCCTTGTTTATGACCAGCATGGCTCGGAATTGTATGACAGATGTGCAAAGAAATGCGCCGATTATTATATGTATAAGGCTGAACTGTCTCTACTGCACCAACACATTTCGGTAAGATTTACAGAATAATTTTAGTTAAAGATTAAATATCTGCATATGTAGAACTCAGATTAAGGACCAGTCCCTTACCGAGGGCCGATTTCCACATACTGGGCCGATGGCAAGCAGATTTTTAACCAATTTTCTTTTTCTTATGGAAAAGGCCAAATGTGGCGCGCATCGCGCGTGGTCTTGTTTTTTGTTTTTTTTTACATCAAGGGACGATTTCGTCTAATTAATCGGTGCTTTAACGTAACGTTTCGGTCCAAAACGATGTAACTTCAACGCTATCATGTACGCGGAGTTAGTTGAAAGAGCTGAGCTTGTCTGAGAATGTTACTCTGAATGCATATCTGTGTTTATCATATGATCTCGCGTCTGAGAATGTAGTAACGTCATTTATTTTAGTTGTGTGAAGTTGGCTCTGCAATCGCCCATCTGCATTCAGCTCTGCATAAGACTTAACAGGATTCCCTTAATGTAACAGGATTCCTGTTAAGTCTAACCCAGAGCTCGATCTAGCTCGACATAGCTCGGCATAAACTTTCAATTCGGCAGTCTTATGCAGAGCTCGACATAGCTCGACGTAGCTCTGCAAACAACTTTCAATTCGCCAGTCTTATGCAGAGCTCGACATAGCTCGACGTAGCTCTGCATACTACTTTCAATGTGCCAGTCTAAGAGCTCGACATAGCTCGACGTAGCTCTGCATAAATATTTCAATGTGCCATACTTATGCAGAGCTCGACATAGCTCGACGTAGCTCTGCATACAACTTTCAATGTGCCATTCTTATGCAGAGCTCTACATAGATCGACGTAGCTCTGCATACAACTTTCAATGTGCCAGTCTTATGCAGAGCTCGACATAGCAGAGCTCGACCTAGCGTATTGCAGAGCTCGACCTAGCTCGACATAGCTCTGCAAACAAACAACTTTCAATGTGCCATACTTATGCAGAGCTCGACATAGCTCGACGTAACTCTGCATACTACTTTCAATGTGCCAGTCTTATGCAGAGCTCGACATAGCTCGACGTAGCTCTGCATAAATATTTCAATGTGTCATACTTATGCAGAGCTCGACATAGCTCGACGTAGCTCTGCATACAACTTTCAATGTGCCAGTTTAGTGCAGAGCTCTGCAATCGCCTTAGGTCTGCATAATCTTAGAAATCATCACATCAATGCACAGCTCTGCGATCGACATAGCTCGACGTAACTCTGCATACAATTTTCAATTCGCCAGTCTTATGCAGAGCTCGACATAGCTCGACGTAGCTCTGCATACATATTTCAATGTGCCAGTCTTATGCAGACCTCGAAATAGCAGAGCTCGACCTAGCGAATTGCAGAGCTCGACCTAGCTCGACACAGCTCTGCATAAAACTTTCAGTGTGCCAGTCTTATGCAGAGCTCGACATAGCTCGACGTAACTCTGCATAGCTCTGCATACAACTTTCAATGTGCCAGACTTATGCAGAGCTCGACCTAGCTCGGCATAGCTCTGCAAACAACTTTCAATTCGCCAGTCTTATGCAGAGCTCGACATAGCTCGACGTAGCTCTGCATACTACTTTCAATGTACCAGTCTTATGCAGAGCTCGACATAGCTCGACGTAGCTCTGCAGAAATATTTCAATGTGCCATACTTATGCAGAGCTCGACATAGCTCGACGTAGCTCTGCATACATCTTTCAATGTGCCATTCTTATGCAGATCTCGACATAGATCGACGTAGCTCTGCATACAACTTTCAATGTGCCAGTCTTATGCAGAGCTCGACATAGCAGAGCTCGACCTAGCATATTGCAGAGCTCGACCTAGCTCGACATAGCTCTGCAAACAACTTTCAATTCGCCAGTCTTATGCAGAGCTCGACCTAGCTCGACGTAGCTCTGCATACTACTTTCAATGTGCCAGTCTTATGCAGAGCTCGACATAGCTCGACGTAGCTCTGCATAAATATTTCCATGTGCCATACTTATGCAGAGCTCGACATAGCTCGACGTAGCTCTGCATACAACTTTCAATGGGCCATACTTATGCAGAGCTCTACATAGCTCGACGTAGCTCTGCGAACAACTTTCAATTCGCCAGTCTTATGCAGAGCTCGACATAGCTCGACGTAGCTCTGCATACTACTTTCAATGTGCCAGTCTAAGAGCTCGACCGAGCTCGACGTAGCTCTGCATAAATATTTCAATGTGCCATACTTATGCAGAGCTCGACATAGCTCGACGTAGCTCTGCATACAACTTTCAATGTGCCATTCTTATGCAGAGCTCTACATAGATCGACGTAGCTCTGCATACAACTTTCAATGTGCCAGTCTAATGCAGAGCTCGACATAGCAGAGCTCGACCTAGCGTATTGCAGAGCTCGACCTTGCTCGACATAGCTCTGCAAACAAACAACTTTCAATGTGCCATACTTATGCAGAGCTCGACATATCTCGACGTTACTCTGCATACTACTTTCAATGTGCCAGTCTTATGCAGAGCTCGACATAGCTCGACGTAGCTCTGCATACAACTTTCAATGTGCCAGTTTAGTGCAGAGCTCTGCAATCGCCTTAGGTCTGCATAATCTTAGAAATCATCACATCAATGCACAGCTCTGCGCTCCACATAGCTCGACGTAACTCTGCATACAATTTTCAATTCGCCAGTCTTATGCAGAGCTCGACATAGCTCGACGTAGCTCTGCATACATTTTTCAATGTGCCAGTCTTATGCAGACCTCGACATAGCAGAGCTCGACCTAGCGAATTGCAGAGCTCGACCTAGCTCGACACAGCTCTGCATAAAACGTTCAGTGTGCTAGCCTTATGCATAGCTCGACATAGCTCGACGTAACTCTGCATAGCTCTGCATACAACTTTCAATGTGCCAGACTTATGCAGAGCTCGACCTAGCTCGACATAGCTCTGCAAACTACTTTCAATTCGCCCGTCTTATGCAGAGCTCGACATAGCTCGACGTAGCTCTGCATACTACTTTCAATGTACCAGTCTTATGCAGAGCTCGACATAGCTCGACGTAGTCTGCATAAATATTTCAATGTGCCATACATATGCAGAGCTCGACATAGCTCGACGTAGCTCTGCATACATCTTTCAATGTGCCATTCTTATGCAGAGCTCGACATAGATCGACGTAGCTCTGCATACAACTTTCAATGTGCCAGTCTTATGCAGAGCTCGACATAGCAGAGCTCGACCTAGCATATTGCAGAGCTCGACCTAGCTCGACATAGCCCTGCAAACAACTTTCAATTCGCCAGTCTTATGCAGAGCTCGACATAGCTCGACATAGCTCGACGTAGCTCTGCATACTACTTTCAATGTGCCAGTCTTATGCAGAGCTCGACATAGCTCGACGTAGCTCTGCATAAATATTTCAATGTGCCATACTTATGCAGAGCTCGACATAGCTCGACATAGCTCTGCATACAACTTTCAATGTGCCAGTTAAGTGCAGAGCTCTGCAATCGCCTAAGGTCTGCATAATCTTAGAAATCATCACATCAATGTACAGCTCTGCGCTCGACATAGCTCGACGTAGCTCTCCATACAATTTTCAATTCGCCAGTCTTATGCAGAGCTCGACATAGCTCGACGTAGCTCTGCACACTTTTTTTCAATGTGCCAGTCTTATGCAGACCTCGACATAGCAGAGCTCCACCTAGCGAATTGCAGAGCTCGACCTAACTCGACACAGCTGTGCATAAAACTTTCAATGTCGCAGTCTTATGCAGAGCTCGACATAGCTCGACGTAACTCTACATAGCTCTGCATACAACTTTCAATGTGCCAGACTTATGCAGAGCTCGACCTAGCTCGACATAGCTCTGTAAACAACTTTCAATTCGCCAGTCTTATGCAGAGCTCGACATAGCCCGACGTAGCTCTGCACACTTTTTTCAATGTGTCAGTCTTATGCAGACCTCGACATAGCAGAGCTCGACCTAGCGAATTGCAGAGCTCGACCTAACTCGACACAGCTCTGCATAAAACTTTCAATGTGCCAGTCTTATGCAGAGCTCGAAATAGCTCGACGTAACTCTGCATAGCTCTGCATACACCATTCAATGTGCCAGACTTATGCAGAGCTCGACCTAGCTCGACATAGCTCTGCAAACAACTTTCAATTCGCCAGTCTTATGCAGAGCTCGACATAGCTCGACGTAGCTCTGCATACTACTTTCAATGTACCAGTCTTATGCAGACCTCGACATAGCAGAGCTCGACCTAGCGAATAGCAGAGCTCGACCTAGCTCGACACAGCTCTGCATAAAACTTTCAATGTGCCAGTCTTAAGCAGAGCTCGACATAGCTCGACGTAACTCTGCATAGCTCTGCATACAACTTTCAATGTGCCAGACTTATGCAGAGCTCGACCTAGCTCGACATAGCTCTGCAAACATCTTTCAATTCGCCAGTCTTATGCAGAGCTCGACATAGCTCGACGTAGCTCTGCATACTACTTTCAATGTACCAGTCTTATGCAGACCTCGACATAGCTCGACGTAGCTCTGCATAAATATTTCAATGTGCCATACTTATGCAGAGCTCGACATAGCTCGACGTAGCTCTGCATACAACTTTAAATGTGCCATTCTTATGCAGAGCTCGACATAGATCGACGTAGCTCTGCATACAACTTTCAATGTACCAGTCTTATGCAGAGCTCGACATAGCAGAGCTCGACCTAGCGTATTGCAGAGCTCGACCTAGCTCGTCATAGCTCTGCAAACAACTTTCAATTCGCCAGTCTTATGCAGAGCTCGACATAGCTCGACGTAGCTCTGCATACTACTTTCAATGTGCCAGTCTTATGCAGAGCTCGACATAGCTCGACGTAGCTCTGCATATATATTTCAATGTGCCATACTTATGCAGAACTCGACATAGCTCGAGGTAGCTCTGCATACAACTTTCAATGTGCCAGTTTAGTGCAGAGCTCTGCAATCGCCTTAGGTCTGCATAATCTTAGAAATCATCACACCAATGCACAGCTCTGCGCTCGACATAGCTCGACGTAGCTCTGCATACAATTTTCAATTCGCCAGTCTTATGCAGAGCTCGACATAGCTCGACGTAGCTCTGCATACATTTTTCAATGTGTCAGCCTTATGCAGACTTCGACATAGCAGAGCTCGACCTAGCGAATTGCAGAGCTCGACCTAGCTGACACAGCTCTGCATTTAAACTTTCAATGTGCCAGTCTTATGCAGAGCTCGACATAGCTCGACATAGCTTTGCCAACAACTTTCAATTCGCCAGTCTTATGCAGAGCTCGACATAGCTCGACGTAGCTCTGCATACTACTTTCAAAGTACCAGTCTTATGCAGAGCTCGACATAGCTCGACGTAGCTCTGCATAAATATTTCAAAGTGCCATACTTATGCAGAGCTCGACATAGCTCGACGTAGCTCTGCATACAACTTTCAATGTGCCATTCTAATGCAGAGCTCGACATAGATCGACGTAGCTCTGCATACAACTTTCAATGTGCCAGTCTTATGCAGAGCTCGACATAGCAGAGCTCGACCTAGCGTATTGAAGAGCTCGACCTAGCTCGACATAGCTCTGCAAACAACTTTCAATTCGCCAGTCTTATGCAGAGCTCGACATAGCTCGACGTAACTCTGCATTCTACTTTCAATGTGCCAGTCTTATGCAGAGCTCGACATAGCTCGACGTAGCTCTGCATAAATATTTCAATGTGCCATACTTATGCAGAGCTCTGCATAGCTCGACGTAGCTCTGCATACAACTTTCAATGTGCCAGTTTAGTGCAGAGCTCTGCAATCGCCTTAGGTCTGCATTATCTTAGAAATCATCACATCAATGCACAACTCTGCGCTCGACATAGCTCGACGTAGCTCTGCATACAATTTTCAATTCGCCAGTATTATGCAGAGCTCGACATAGCTCGACGTAGCTCTGCATACATTTTTCAATGTGCCAGTCTTATGCAGACCTCGACATAGCAGAGCTCGACCTAGCGAATTGCAGAGCTCGACCTAACTCGACACAGCTCTGCATAAAACTTTCAATGTGCCAGTCTTATGCAGAGCTCGACATAGATCGACGTAACTCTGCATAGCTCTGCATACAACTTACAATGTGCCAGACTTATGCAGAGCTCGACCTAGCTCGACATAGCTCTGCCAACAACTTTCAATTCGCCAGTCTTATGCAGAGCTCGACATAGCTCGACGTAGCTCTGCATACTACTTTCAATGTACCAGTCTTATGCAGACCTCGACATAGCAGAGCTCGACCTAGCGAATTGCAGAGCTCGACCTAGCTCGACACAGCTCTGCATTTAAACTTTCAACGTGCCAGTCTTATGCAGAGCTCGACATAGCTCCACGTAACTCTGCATAGCTCTGCATACAACTTTCAATGTGCCAGACTTATGCAGAGCTCGACCTAGCTCGACATAGCTCTGCAAACAACTTTCAATTCGCCAGTCTTATGCAGAGCTCGACATAGCTCGACGTAGCTCTGCATACTAGTTTCAATGTACCAGTCATATGCAGAGCTCGACATAGCTCGACATAGCTCTGCATAAATATTTCAATGTGCCATACTTATGCAGAGCTCGACATAGCTCGACGTAGCTCTGCATACAACTTTCAATGTGCCAGTCTTATGCAGAGCTCGACATAGCAGAGCTCGACCTAGCGTATTGCAGAGCTCGACCTAGCTCGACATAGCTCTGCAAACAACTTATAATTCGCCAGTCTTATGCAGAGCTCGACATAGCTCGACGTAACTCTGCATACTACTTTCAATGTGCCAGTCTTATGCAGAGCTCGACATAGCTCGACGTAGCTCTGCATAAATATTTCAATGTGCCATACTTATGCAGAGCTCGGCATAGCTCGACGTAGCTCTGCATACAACTTTCAATGTGCCAGTTTATTGCAGAGCTCTGCAATCGCCTTAGGTCTGCATAATCTTAGAAATCATCACATCAATGCACAACTCTGCGCTCGACATAGCTCGACGTAGCTCTGCATACAATTTTATATTCGCCAGTCTTATGCAGAGCTCGACATAGCTCGACGTAGCTCTGCATACATTTTTCAATGTGCCAGTCTTATGCAGACCTCGACATAGCAGACCTCGACCTAGCGAATTGCAGAGCTCGACCTAGCTCGACACAGCTCTGCATAAAACTTTCAGTGTGCCAGTATTATGCAGACTCGACATAGCTCGACGTAACTCTGCATAGCTCTGCATACAACTTTCAATGTGCCAGACTTATGCAGACCTCGACCTAGCTCGACATAGCTCTGCAAACAACTTTCAATTCGCCGTCTTATGCAGAGCTCGACATAGCTCGACGTAGCTCTGCATACTACTTTCAATGTGCCAATTTTATGCAGAGCTCGACATAGATCGACGTAGCTCTGCATACATTTTTCAATGTGCCAGTCTTATGCAGACCTCGACATAGCAGAGCTCGACCTAGCGAATTGCAGAGCTCGACCTAGCTCGACACAGCTCTGCATAAAACTTTCAGTGTGCCAGTATTATGCAGACTCGACATAGCTCGACGTAACTCTGCATAGCTCTGCATACAACTTTCAATGTGCCAGACTTATGCAGACCTCGACCTAGCTCGACATAGCTTTTCAAACAACTTTCAATGTGCCAATTTTATGCAGAGCTCGACATAGATCGACGTAGCTCTGCATACAACTTTCAATGTGCCAATTTTATGCAGAGCTCGACATAGATCGACGTAGCTCTGCATACAACTTTCAATGTGCCAGTCTTATGCAGAGCTCGACATAGAAGAGCTCGGCCTAGCGTATTGCAGAGCTCGACATAGCTCGACATAGCTCTGAAAACAACTTTCAATTCGCCAGTCTTATGCAGAGCTCGACATAGCTCGACGTAGCTCTGCATACTTCTTTCAATGTGCCAGTCTTATGCAGAGCTCGACATAGCTCGACGTAGCCCTGCATAAATATTTCAATGTGGCATACTTATGCAGAGCTCGACATAGCTCGACGTAGCTCTGCATACAACTTTCAATGTGCCAGTTAAGTGCAGAGCTCTGCAATCGCCTAAGGTCTGCATAATCTTAGAAATCATCACATCAATGCACAGCTCTGCGCTTGACATAGCTCGACGTAGCTCTGCATACAATTTTCAATTCGCCAGTCTTATGCAGAGCTCGACATAGCTCGACGTAGCTCTGCATACTTTTTTCAATGTGCCAGTCTTATGCAGACCTCGACATAGCAGAGCTCGACCTAGCGAATTGCAGAGCTCGACCTAACTCGACACAGCTCTGTATAAAACTTTCAATGTGCCAGTCTTATGCAGAGCTCGATATAGATCGACGTAACTCTGCATACCTCTGCATACAACTTTCAATGTGCCAGACTTATGCAGAGCTCGACCTAGCTCGACATAGCTCTGCAAACAACTTTCAATTCGCCAGTCTTATGCAGAGCTCGACATAGCTCTACGCAGCTCTGCATACTACTTTCAATGTACCAGTCTTATGCAGAGCTCGACATAGCTCGACGTAGCCCTGCATAAATATTTCAATGTGCCATACTTATGCAGAGCTCGGCATAGCTCGACGTAGCTCTGCATACAACTTTCAATGTGCCAGTTTATTGCAGAGCTCTGCAATCGCCTTAGGTCTGCATAATCTTAGAAATCATCACATCAATGCACAACTCTGCGCTCGACATAGCTCGACGTAGCTCTGCATACAATTTTATATTCGCCAGTCTTATGCAGAGCTCGACATAGCTCGACGTAGCTCTGCATACATTTTTCAATGTGTCAGCCTTATGCAGACTTCGACATAGCAGAGCTCGACCTAGCGAATTGCAGAGCTCGACCTAGCTGACACAGCTCTGCATTTAAACTTTCAATGTGCCAGTCTTATGCAGAGCTCGACATAGCTCGACATAGCTTTGCCAACAACTTTCAATTCGCCAGTCTTATGCAGAGCTCGACATAGCTCGACGTAGCTCTGCATACTACTTTCAATGTGCCAGTCTTATGCAGACCTCGACATAGCAGAGCTCGACCTAGCGAATTGCAGAGCTCGACCTAACTCGACACAGCTCTGTATAAAACTTTCAATGTGCCAGTCTTATGCAGAGCTCGATATAGATCGACGTAACTCTGCATACCTCTGCATACAACTTTCAATTCGCCAGTCTTATGCAGAGCTCGACATAGCTCGACGTAGCTCTGCATACTACTTTCAATGTGCCAGTCTTATGCAGAGCTCGACATAGCTCGACGTAGCTCTGCATATATATTTCAATGTGCCATACTTATGCAGAACTCGACATAGCTCGAGGTAGCTCTGCATACAACTTTCAATGTGCCAGTTTAGTGCAGAGCTCTGCAATCGCCTTAGGTCTGCATAATCTTAGAAATCATCACACCAATGCACAGCTCTGCGCTCGACATAGCTCGACGTAGCTCTGCATACAATTTTCAATTCGCCAGTCTTACGCAGAGCTCGACATAGCTCGACGTAGCTCTGCATACATTTTTCAATGTGTCAGCCTTATGCAGACTTCGACATAGCAGAGCTCGACCTAGCGAATTGCAGAGCTCGACCTAGCTGACACAGCTCTGCATTTAAACTTTCAATGTGCCAGTCTTATGCAGAGCTCGACATAGCTCGACATAGCTTTGCCAACAACTTTCAATTCGCCAGTCTTATGCAGAGCTCGACATAGCTCGACGTAGCTCTGCATACTACTTTCAATGTACCAGTCTTATGCAGAGCTCGACATAGCTCGACGTAGCTCTGCATAAATATTTCAAAGTGCCATACTTATGCAGAGCTCGACATAGCTCGACGTAGCTCTGCATACAACTTTCAATGTGCCATTCTAATGCAGAGCTCGACATAGATCGACGTAGCTCTGCATACAACTTTCAATGTGCCAGTCTTATGCAGAGCTCGACATAGCAGAGCTCGACCTAGCGTATTGAAGAGCTCGACCTAGCTCGACATAGCTCTGCAAACAACTTTCAATTCGCCAGTCTTATGCAGAGCTCGACATAGCTCGACGTAACTCTGCATTCTACTTTCAATGTGCCAGTCTTATGCAGAGCTCGACATAGCTCGACGTAGCTCTGCATAAATATTTCAATGTGCCATACTTATGCAGAGCTCGGCATAGCTCGACGTAGCTCTGCATACAACTTTCAATGTGCCAGTTTAGTGCAGAGCTCTGCAATCGCCTTAGGTCTGCATTATCTTAGAAATCATCACATCAATGCACAACTCTGCGCTCGACATAGCTCGACGTAGCTCTGCATACAATTTTCAATTCGCCAGTATTATGCAGAGCTCGACATAGCTCGACGTAGCTCTGCATACATTTTTCAATGTGCCAGTCTTATGCAGACCTCGACATAGCAGAGCTCGACCTAGCGAATTGCAGAGCTCGACCTAACTCGACACAGCTCTGCATAAAACTTTCAATGTGCCAGTCTTATGCAGAGCTCGACATAGATCGACGTAACTCTGCATAGCTCTGCATACAACTTACAATGTGCCAGACTTATGCAGAGCTCGACCTAGCTCGACATAGCTCTGCCAACAACTTTCAATTCGCCAGTCTTATGCAGAGCTCGACATAGCTCGACGTAGCTCTGCATACTACTTTCAATGTACCAGTCTTATGCAGACCTCGACATAGCAGAGCTCGACCTAGCGAATTGCAGAGCTCGACCTAGCTCGACACAGCTCTGCATTTAAACTTTCAACGTGCCAGTCTTATGCAGAGCTCGACATAGCTCCACGTAACTCTGCATAGCTCTGCATACAACTTTCAATGTGCCAGACTTATGCAGAGCTCGACCTAGCTCGACATAGCTCTGCAAACAACTTTCAATTCGCCAGTCTTATGCAGAGCTCGACATAGCTCGACGTAGCTCTGCATACTAGTTTCAATGTACCAGTCATATGCAGAGCTCGACATAGCTCGACATAGCTCTGCATAAATATTTCAATGTGCCATACTTATGCAGAGCTCGACATAGCTCGACGTAGCTCTGCATACAACTTTCAATGTGCCAGTCTTATGCAGAGCTCGACATAGCAGAGCTCGACCTAGCGTATTGCAGAGCTCGACCTAGCTCGACATAGCTCTGCAAACAACTTATAATTCGCCAGTCTTATGCAGAGCTCGACATAGCTCGACGTAACTCTGCATACTACTTTCAATGTGCCAGTCTTATGCAGAGCTCGACATAGCTCGACGTAGCTCTGCATAAATATTTCAATGTGCCATACTTATGCAGAGCTCGGCATAGCTCGACGTAGCTCTGCATACAACTTTCAATGTGCCAGTTTATTACAGAGCTCTGCAATCGCCTTAGGTCTGCATAATCTTAGAAATCATCACATCAATGCACAACTCTGCGCTCGACATAGCTCGACGTAGCTCTGCATACAATTTTATATTCGCCAGTCTTATGCAGAGCTCGACATAGCTCGACGTAGCTCTGCATACATTTTTCAATGTGCCAGTCTTATGCAGACCTCGACATAGCAGACCTCGACCTAGCGAATTGCAGAGCTCGACCTAGCTCGACACAGCTCTGCATAAAACTTTCAGTGTGCCAGTATTATGCAGACTCGACATAGCTCGACGTAACTCTGCATAGCTCTGCATACAACTTTCAATGTGCCAGACTTATGCAGACCTCGACCTAGCTCGACATAGCTCTGCAAACAACTTTCAATTCGCCGTCTTATGCAGAGCTCGACATAGCTCGACGTAGCTCTGCATACTACTTTCAATGTGCCAATTTTATGCAGAGCTCGACATAGATCGACGTAGCTCTGCATACATTTTTCAATGTGCCATTCTTATGCAGACCTCGACATAGCAGAGCTCGACCTAGCGAATTGCAGAGCTCGACCTAGCTCGACACAGCTCTGCATAAAACTTTCAGTGTGCCAGTATTATGCAGACTCGACATAGCTCGACGTAACTCTGCATAGCTCTGCATACAACTTTCAATGTGCCAGACTTATGCAGACCTCGACCTAGCTCGACATAGCTCTGCAAACAACTTTCAATGTGCCAATTTTATGCAGAGCTCGACATAGATCGACGTAGCTCTGCATACAACTTTCAATGTGCCAGTCTTATGCAGAGCTCGACATAGAAGAGCTCGGCCTAGCGTATTGCAGAGCTCGACATAGCTCGACATAGCTCTGAAAACAACTTTCAATTCGCCAGTCTTATGCAGAGCTCGACATAGCTCGACGTAGCTCTGCATACTTCTTTCAATGTGCCAGTCTTATGCAGAGCTCGACATAGCTCGACGTAGCCCTGCATAAATATTTCAATGTGGCATACTTATGCAGAGCTCGACATAGCTCGACGTAGCTCTGCATACAACTTTCAATGTGCCAGTTAAGTGCAGAGCTCTGCAATCGCCTAAGGTCTGCATAATCTTAGAAATCATCACATCAATGCACAGCTCTGCGCTTGACATAGCTCGACGTAGCTCTGCATACAATTTTCAATTCGCCAGTCTTATGCAGAGCTCGACATAGCTCGACGTAGCTCTGCATACTTTTTTCAATGTGCCAGTCTTATGCAGACCTCGACATAGCAGAGCTCGACCTAGCGAATTGCAGAGCTCGACCTAACTCGACACAGCTCTGTATAAAACTTTCAATGTGCCAGTCTTATGCAGAGCTCGATATAGATCGACGTAACTCTGCATACCTCTGCATACAACTTTCAATGTGCCAGACTTATGCAGAGCTCGACCTAGCTCGACATAGCTCTGCAAACAACTTTCAATTCGCCAGTCTTATGCAGAGCTCGACATAGCTCTACGCAGCTCTGCATACTACTTTCAATGTACCAGTCTTATGCAGACCTCGACATAGCAGAGCTCGACCTAGCGAATTGCAGAGCTCGACCTAGCTCGACACAGCTCTGCATAAAACTTTCAATGTGCGATTCTTATGCAGAGCTCGACATAGCTCGACGTAACTCTGCATAGCTCTGCATACAACTTTCAATGTGCCAGACTTATGCAGAGCTCGACCTAGCTCGACATAGCTCTGCAAACAACTTTCAATCCGCCAGTCTTATGCAGAGCTCGACATAGCTCGACGTAGCCCTGCATACTACTTTCAATGTACCAGTCTTAAGCAGAGCTCGACATAGCTCGACGTAGCTCTGCATAAATATTTCAATGTGCCATACTTATGCAGAGCTCGACATAGCTCGACGTAGCTCTGCATACAACTTTCAATGTGCCATTCTTATGCAGAGCTCGACATAGATCGACGTAGCTCTGCATACAACTTTCAATGTGCCAGTCTTATGCAGAGCTCGACATAGCAGAGCTCGACCTAGCGTATTGCAGAGCTCGACCTAGCTCGACATAGCTCTGCAAACAACTTTTAATTCGCCAGTCTTATGCAGAGCTCGACATAGCTCGACGTAGCTCTGCATACTACTTTTAAATGTACCAGTCTTATGCAGAGCTCTACATAGCTCGACGCAGCTCTGCATAAATATTTCAATGTGCCATACTTATGCAGAGCTCGACATAGCTCGACGTAGCTCTGCATACAACTTTCAATGTGCCATTCTTATGCAGAGCTCGACATAGATCGACGTAGCTCTGCATACAACTTTCAATGTGCCAGTCTTATGCAGAGCTCGTCATAGCAGAGCTCGACTTAGCGTATTGCAGAGCTCGACCTAGCTCGACATAGCTCTGCAAACAACTTTCAATTCGCCAGTCTTATGAAGAGCTTCAC
The DNA here is from genome assembly GCA_963580285.1 of Lucinisca nassula. Classification (NCBI taxonomy): domain Eukaryota; kingdom Metazoa; phylum Mollusca; class Bivalvia; order Lucinida; family Lucinidae; genus Lucinisca; species Lucinisca nassula. The sequence goes on from OY757021.1 coordinate 74,926,797, forward strand.
ATAGCTCGACGTAACTCTGCATACTACTTTCAATGTGCCAGTCTTATGCAGAGCTCGACATAGCTCGACATAGCTCTGCATAAATATTTCAATGTGCCATACTTATGCAGAGCTCGACATAGCTCGACGTAGCTCTGCATACAACTTTCAATGTGCCAGTTTAGTGCAGAGCTCTGCAATCGCCTTAGGTCTGCATAATCTTAGAAATCATCACATCAATGCACAGCTCTGCGCTCGACATAGCTCGACGTAGCTCTGCATACAATTTTCAATTCGCCAGTCTTATGCAGAGCTCGACATAGCTCGACGTAGCTCTGCATACATTTTTCAACGTGCCAGTCTTATGCAGACCTCGACATAGCAGAGCTCGACCTAGCGAATTGCAGAGCTCGACCTAGCTCGACACAGCTCTGCATAAAACTTTCAGTGTGCCAGTCTTATGCAGAGCTCGACATAGCTCGACGTAACTCTGCATAGCTCTGCATACAACTTTCAATGTGCCAGACTTATGCAGAGCTCGACCTATGTCGACATAGCTCTGCAAACAACTTTCAATTCGCCAGTCTTATGCAGAGCTCGACATAGCTCGACGTAGCTCTGCATACTACTTTCAATGTACCAGTCTTATGCAGAGCTCGACACAGCTCGACGTAGCTCTGCATAAATATTTCAATGTGCCATACTTATGCAGAGCTCGACATAGCTCTGCATACAACTTTCAATGTGCCATTCTTATGCAGAGCTCGACATAGATCGACGTAGCTCTGCATACAACCTTCAATGTGCCAGTCTTATGCAGAGCTCGTCATAGCAGAGCTCGACCTAGCGTATTGCAGAGCTCGACCTAGCTCGACATAGCTCTGCAAACAACTTTCAATTCGCCAGTCTTATGAAGAGCTTCACATAGCTCGACGTCTGTATACTACTTTCAATGTGCCAGTCTTATGCAGAGCTCGACATAGCTCTGCATAAATATTTCAATGTGCCATACTTATGCAGAGCTCGACATAGCTCGACGTAGCTCTGCATACAACTTTCAATGTGCCAGTTTAGTGCAGAGCTCTGCAATCGCCTTAGGTCTGAATAATCTTAGAAATCATCACATCAATGCACAGCTCTGCGCTCGACATAGCTCGACGTAGCTCTGCATACAATTTTCAATTCGCCAGTCTTATGCAGAGCTCGACATAGCTCGACGTAGCTCTGCATACATTTTTCAATGTGCCAGTCTTATGCAGACCTCGACATAGCAGAGCTCGACCTAGCGAATTGCAGAGCTCGACCTAGCTCGACACAGCTCTGCATAAAACTTTCAGTGTGCCAGTCTTATGCAGAGCTCGACATAGCTCGACGTAACTCTGCATAGCTCTGCATACAACTTTCAATGTGCCAGACTTATGCAGAGCTCGACCTATGTCGACATAGCTCTGCAAACAACTTTCAATTCGCCAGTCTTATGCAGAGCTCGACATAGCTCGACGTAGCTCTGCATACTACTTTCAATGTACCAGTCTTATGCAGAGCTCGACATAGCTCGACGTAGCTCTGCATAAATATTTCAATGTCCCATACTTATGCAGAGCTCGACATAGCTCTGCATACAACTTTCAATGTGCCATTCTTATGCAGAGCTCGACATAGATCGACATAGCTCTGCATACAACTTTCAATGTGCCCGTCTTATGCAGAGATCGACATAGCAGAGCTCGACCTAGATTATTGCAGAGTTCGACCTAGCTCGACATAGCTCTGCAAACTACTTTCTATTCGCCAGTCTTATGCAGAGCTCGACATAGCTCGACGTAGCTCTGCATACTACTTTCAATGTGCCAGTCTTATGCAGAGCTCGACATAGCTCGACGTAGCTCTGCATACATATTTCAATGTGCCATACTTATGCAGAGCTCGACATAGCTCGACGTAGCTCTGCATACAACTTTCAATGTGTCAGTTAAGTGCAGAGTCCTGCAATCGCCTAAGGTCTGCATAATCTTAGAAATCATCACATCAATGCACAGCTCTGCGCTCGACATAGCTCGACGTAGCTCTGCATACAATTTTCAATTCGCCAGTCATATGCAGAGCTCGACATAGCTCGACGTAGCTCTGCATACTTTTTTCAATGTGCCAGTCTTATGCAGACCTCGACATAGCATAACTTGACCTAGCTACGTCGAGCTATGTTGAGCGCAGATCTGTGGATTGAGGTGACGATTTCTAAGATTATGCACACCTAAGGCGATTGCAGAGCTCTACACTAAACTGGCACATTGAAAGTTGTATGCAGAGCTACGTCGAGCTATGTCGAGCTCTGCAATTCCTAAGGTCGATCTCTGCTATGTCGAGCTCTGCATAAGACTGGTACATTTAAAGTAGTTTGCAGAGCTACGTCGAACTTTGTCGAGCTCTGCAGAGCTCGACCTAGCTCGACACAGCTCTGCATAAAACTTTCAATGTGCCAGTCTTATGCAGAGCTCGACATAGCTCGACATAGCTCGACATAGCTCTGCAAACAACTTTCAATTCGCCAGTCTTATGCAGAGCTCGACATAGCTCGACGTAGCTCTGCATACTAGTTTCAATGTACCAGTCTAATGCAGACCTCGACATAGCAGAGCTCGACCTAGCGAATTGCAGAGCTCGACCTAGCTCGACACAGCTCTGCATAAAACTTTCAATTTGCCAGTCTTATGCAGAGCTCGACATAGCTCGACGTAACTCTGCATAGCTATGCATACAACTTTCAATGTGCCAGACTTATGCAGAGCTCGACTTAACTCGACATAGCTCTGCAAACAACTTTCAATTCGCCAGTCTTATGCAGAGCTCGACAAAGTTCGACGTAGCTCTGCAAACCACTTTCAATGTACCAGTCTTATGCAGAGCTCGACATAGCAGAGATCGACCTTAGGAATTGCAGAGCTCGACATAGCTCGACGTAGCTCTGCATAAATATTTCAATGTGCCATACTTATGCAGAGCTCGACATAGCTCGACGTAGCTCTGCATACAACTTTCAATTTGCCAGTTTAGTGTAGAGCTCTGCAATCGCCTAAGGTGTGCATAATCTTAGAAATCGTCACATCAATGCACAGATCTGCGCTCGACATAGCTCGACGTAGCGCTGCATACAATTTTCAATTCGCCAGTCTTATGCAGAGCTCGACATAGCTCGACGTAGCTCTGCATACATTTTTCAATGCGCCAGTCTTATGCAGACCTCGACATAGCAGAGCTCGACCTAGCGAATTGCAGAGCTCGACCTAGCTCGACACAGCTCTGCATAAAACTTTCAATGTGCCAGTCTTATGCAGAGCTCGACATAGCTCGACGTAACTCTGCATAGCTCTACATACAACTTTCAATGTGCCAGACTTATGCAGAGCTCGACATAGCTCGACATAGATCTGCAAACAACTTTCAATTCGCCAGTCTTATGCAGAGCTCGACATAGCTCGACGTAGCTCTGCATACTACTTTCAATGTACCAAGCTTTTGCAGACCTCGACATATCTCGACGTAGCTCTGCATAAATATTTCGATGTGCCATACTTATGCAGAGCTCGACATAGCTCGACGTAGCTCTGCATACAATTTTCAATGTTCCATTCTTATGCAGAGCTCGACATAGATCGACGTAGCTATGCATACAACTTTCAATGTGCCAGTCTTATGCAGAGCTCGACATAGCAGAGCTCGACCTTGCGTATTGCAGAGCTCGACCTAGCTCGACATAGCTCTGCAAACAACTTTCAATTCGCCAGTCTGATGCAGAGCTCGACATAGCTCGACGTAGCTCTGCATACTACTTTCAATGTGCCAGTCTTATGCAGAGCTCGACATAGCTCGACGTAGCACTGCATAAATATTTCAATGTGCCATACTTATGCAGAGCTCGACATAGCTCGACGTAGCTCTGCATACAACTTTCAATGTTCCAGTTTAGGGCAGAGCTCTGCAATCGCCTAAAGTCTGCATAATCTTAGAAATCATCACATCAATGCACAGCTCTGCGCTCGACATAGCTCGACGTAGCTCTGCATACAATTTTCAATTCGCTAGTCTTATGCAGAGCTCGACATAGCTCGACGTAGCTCTGCATAAGTGCAGAGCTCTGCAATCGCCTAATGTGCCAGTTTAATGCAGAGCTCGACATAGCAGAGCTCGACCTAGCGAATTGCAGAGCTCGACCTAGCTCTGCAAACAACTTTCAATTCGCCAGTCTTCTGCAGAACTCGACATAGCTCTGCATACTACTTTCAATGTGCCAGTCTTATGAAGAGCGCGACAAAGCTCGACGAAGCTCTGCATATATATTTTAAAGTGCCAGACTTATGCAGAGCTCCACATAGCTCTATGTAGCTCTGCATAAATTTTCAAGGTGCCAGTCTTATGCAGAGCTCGACATAGCTCGACGTAGCTCTGCATAAATATTTCAATGTATCGTACTTTTGCAGAGCTCGACATAGCTCGACGTAGCTCTGCATACAACATTCAATGTGCCAGTCTTATGCAGTGCGCGACATAGATCGACTTAGCTCTGCATACAACTTTCAATGTGCCACTTTAATGAAGAGCTCTACATAGCAGAGCTCGACCTAGCGAATTGCAGAGCTCGACCTAGCTCGACATAGTTCTGCATGCAACTTTCAATGCGCCATTCTTGTGCAGAGCTCGACATAGCTCGACGTAGATCTGCATAAAACTTACAATGTGCCAGACTTATGCAGAGCTCGATATAGCTCGCCGTAGCTCTGCATACAACTTTCAATGTGCCAGTTTAATGCAGAGCTCGACATAGCAGAGCTCGACCTAGCGAATTTGCAGAGCTCGACATAGCTCTGCAAACAACATTCAATTCGCCAGTCTTATGCAGAGCTCGACATATCTCGACGTAGCTCTGCATACTACTTTCAATGTGACAGTCTTATGCAGAGCTCGACATAGCTCGACGTAGCTCTGCATACATATTTCAATGTGCCAGACTTATGCAGAGCTCGACGTAGCTCGACATATTTCTGCATACAACTTTCAATGTGCCGGTCATATGCACAGCTCGACATAGATCGACGTAGATATGCATACAACTTTCAAAGTGCCAGTCTTATGCAGAGCTCGACATAGCTCGTCGTAGCTCGGCATACAACTTTCAATATGCCAGTTTTGTGCAGAGCTCGACATAGCAAAGCTCGACCTAGCAAATTGCAGAGCCCGACCTAGCTCGACAAAGCTCTGCATTCAACTTTCAATTCGCCAGTCTTATGCAGAGCTCGACATAGCTCGGCGTAGCTCTGCATGCCAGTTTAGTGCAGAGCTCTGCAATCGCCTTAGGTGTGCATAAACTTAGAAATCAAAAGATCAATGCACAGCTCTGCGCTCGACAAAGCTCGACGTAGCTCTGCATACAATTGTCAATTCGCCAGTCTTATGCAGAGCTTGACATAGCTCGACGTAGCTCTGCATACATCTTTCAATGTGCCAGTCTTTTGCAGATCTCGACATGGCTCGACGTAGCTCTGCATGCCAGTTTAGTGCAGAGCACTGCAATCGCCTAAGGTCTGCATAAACTTGGAAATCAGCACATCAATTCACACTTCTGCGCTCGACATAGCTCGACGTAGCTCTGCATACAATTTTCAATGTGCAAGAGTTATGCAGAGCTCGACAGAGCTCGACGTAGCTCTGGATACAACTTTCAATGTGCCAGTTTAATGCAGAGCTCGACCTAGCGAATTGCAGAGCTCGACATAGCTCTGCAAACAATTTTCAATTCGCCAGTCTTATGCAGAGCTCGACATAGCTCGACGTAGCTCTGCATACTACTTTCAATGTGCCAGTCTTATGCAGAGCTCTACATAGCTCGACGTAGCTCTGCATACATATTTCAATGTGCCAGACTTATGCAGAGCTCGACATAGCTCGAAGTAGCTCTGCATACAACTTTCAATGTGCCAGTTTAATGCAGAGCTCTGCAATCGCCTTAGGGCTGCATAATCTTACACATCAGCACATCAATGCACAGCTCTGCGCTCGACATAGCTCGACGTAGCTCTGCATATGTGTTAGTTTTATGCAGAGCTCGACATAGCTCGACATCGCTCTGCATACAACTTTCAATGTGGCAGTCTTATGCAGAGCTCGACATAGCTCGACGTAGCTCTGCATACAACTTTCAGTGTGCCAATTTAGTGCAGAGCTCGACATAGCAGAGCTCGACCTAGCTCGGCATAGCTCTGCATACAACTAACAATTCGCCAGTCTTATGCAGAACTCGACATAGCCCGACGTAGCTCTGCATAAGACTTTCACTGCGCCAGTCTTATGCAGAGCTCGACATAGCTCGACGTAGCTCTGTATACAACTTTTAATGTGCCAGTTAGGTCTGCATAAACTTAGAAATAGCACATGATTGCGCAGCTCTGCGCTCCACATAGCTCCACGTAGCTTCTGAGCACGACATAGCAGAGCTCGACCTAGCAAATTGCAGAGCTCGACCTAGCTCAACATTGCTCTGCATACAACAGTCAATTCGCCAGTCTTATGCAGAGCTCGACATAGCACGACGTAGCTCCGCATACAACTTTCAATGTGCCAGTCTTCTGCAGAGCTCGACATAGCTCGACGTAGCTCTGCATACACCTTTCAATTTGCCGGACTTATGCATAGCTCGACATAGCTCTGCATACAATATTCAATGTGCCAGTCTTCTGCACTTGGCGCTCGACATAGCTCGACGTAGCTCTGCATACAATTTTCAATTCGCCAGTCGTATGCAAAGCTCGACATAGCTCGACGTAGCTCTGCATACACCTTTCAATGTGCCAGACTTATGCAGAGCTCGACATAGCTCGACGAAGCTCTGCATACAACGTTCAATGTGCGAGTCTTTTGCAGAGCTCGACATAGCTCGACGTAGCTCTGCATACAAATTTCAATGTGCCAGTTTAGTGCAGAGCTCTGCAATCGCCTTAGGTATGCACAGCTCTGCGCTCGACATAGCTCGACGTAGTTCTGCATACAATTTTCAATTCGCCAGTCTTATGCAGAGCTCGACATAGCTCGACGTAGCTCTGCATACAACTTTCAATGTGCCAGTCTTATGCAGAGCTCGACATAGCTCGACGTAGCTCTGCATACAACTTTCAAGGTGCCAGTTAAGTGCAGAGCTCTGCAATCGCCTTAGGTCTGCATAAACTTTGAGATCAGCACATCATTGCACAGCCCGACATAGCTCGACGTAGCTCTGCATAAAAATTTCAATTCGCCAGTCTAATGCAGAGCTTGTCATAGCTCTCCATAAAAAGTTTCAATTCGCCGGGCTAATGCAGAGCTCTACCTAGCTCAACATAGCTCTGCATACAACTTTAAAGTCGCCAGTCTTATGCAGAGCTCGACATAGCACGACGTGGCTCTGAATACAACTTTCAAAGTGCCAATTTAGTGCAGAGCCCTGCAATCGCCTTGGGACTTCATAAACCTTGAAATCAGCACATCATTACACAGCTCTGTGCTCGACATAGCTCGACGTAGCTCTACATACAACTTTTCAATTCGCCTGTCTAATGCAGAGCTCGACATAGCTCTTCATATACTTTTCAATTCCCAAGTCTACTGCAGAGCTCGACATAGCTCGACGTAGCTCTGCATACAATTTTCAATGTGCCAGTTTAGTGCAGAGCTCTGCAATCGCCTTGGGTCTGCATAAACTATGAAACCAGCACATTAATGCACAGCTCTGCGCTCGACATAGCTCGACCTAGCTCTGCATACAAATTTCAATTCGCCAGTCCAATGCAGAGCTCGACATAGATCTCCATAAGAAGTTTCAATTCGCCGGTCTTATGCAGAGCTCGACCTAGCTCATTATAGCTCTGCATACAACTTTCCATTCGCCAGTCTTATGCAGAGCTCGACATAGCTCGACGTGGCTCTGCATACAGCTTTCAATGTGCCAGTTTAGTGCAGAGCTCTGCACTCGCCTTAGGTCTACATAAACCTTGAAATCAACACATCATTACACAGCTCTGCGCTCGACATAGCTCGACGTAGCTCTACATACAACTTTCAATTACACAGTCTAATGCAGAGCTCGACATAGTCTGCATACAACTTTCAATTCCCAAGTCTAATGCAGAGCTCGACATAGCTCGACGTAGCTCTGCATGCGACTTCCAATGATCCAGTTTAGTGCAGAGCTCTGCAATCGCCTTAGGTCTGCATAAACATAGTTATCAGCACATCAATGCAGAGCTCTGTGCTCGACATAGCTCGACGTAGGTCTGCATACAGATTTCAGTTTGCTAGTAAGTGCAGAGCTCTGCAATCGCCTTAGGTCTGCATAAACATTGGAATCAGCACATCAATGCAGAGCTCTGTCCTAGACATAGCTCGAGGCAGCTCTGCATACAACTTTCAATTCGCTAGTTTTGTGCAAAGCTCTGTATTCGCCTTAGGTCAGCATAAACTATGAAAAAAAGCACATCAACGCACAGCTCTGTGCTCGGCATAGCTCGGCGTAGCTTCGCATACAAGTTTCAAATCGCCAGTCTTATGCAGATCTCGACATAGCTCGAAATAGCTCTTCATACAACTTTCAATTCCCAAGTCGCTCGACATAGCTCGACGTAACTCGGCATAGCTCTGCATACAACTTTCAATGCGCAAGTTTAGTGCAGAGCTCTGCAATCGCATTAGGTCTGCATAAACATCAATGCAGAGCTCTGCGCTCGACCTAGCTCGACGTAGCTCTGCATACAATTATCAATTCGGTAGTTTAGTGCAGAGCTCTGTAATCATTGCCCCCGCCCATAGGGGCTTGAAGAAATATATGGGCTGCATGATGCTTCCACGCAGAGCGGAATCCGGCCCGCACACTAGTACTGGTAAACCGCTTAGAGGATCTAAGCCTGTCCAGGAACCGCGGTGCGAGGCGGACCGTCCATGCTAATAAACCCTATTGGTTTCATTGGGCGACAGGGCTTGAGATGTCATTTTATCTCAATGTCGGGTAAAAGTCCCACAAAATTGGAAGCAACGTCTCCAAAATGACCTTTACAGTGTTGACGGGGACGTTAAACATCAAATCAAACAAAACAAAAAGCTCTGTAATCGCCTTAGGTCTGCATTAACTTTGAAATCAGCACATCAATGCACAGCTCTGCGCTCGACATAGCTCGACGTAGCTCTGCATACAACTTTCAAATCACCAGTCTAATGGAGAGCTCAACATAGCTCTGCATATAACTTTCAATTCGCAAGTCTAATGCAGGTCTCGTCATAGCTCGACATAGCTCTGCATACAACTTTCAAATTCGCCATTCTAATGCAGAGCTCGACATAACTCGACATAGCTCTGCATACAACTTTCAATGCGCCAGTTTAGTGCAGAGCTCTGCAATCGCCTTAGGTCTGCTTAAATACAGACTGTGGGTACCCTTTAAGAGCGCTCCAAATAGACGATTCTAAGGAGCATCTACGATCTGTGTACGTACAAAAGTGGGGGTTTAAGGGGTATACTTTATTTTTTCTTAGTCCTGCTTAAATACAGTCTGTGGTTACTCTTTAAAATGATTCCAAAGAGCATTTGCAATCTGTGTGTGCTTGAAAAGAGAGGGCTTTCAGGGACTTACTTTATTTTACTTATTCCTGCATAAAATACATGCACTGTGGGTATTGGAAGCCTCCATGGTGCAGTGGTTACGCTACTCGCCTTGTAACTCAGGGGTCGCAGGATCGATCCCGGGCTTCTCCAGACTTTTGGATGAGTCCTTAAACCGAGTCCAGTCTCTGTATGACCTAAGCTGTTGGTGGGACGTAAAACTGAAACACTCACTCACTCACACTGTGGGTACTCTTAAGACCGCCCCATTTAGACAATTCTAAGTAGCATTCGCAATCTGTGTGTGTTTGAAAAGATAGGGTTTACAGGGGGTATACTTTACTTTTCTTATTCCTGTTTAAATACATAGACTGTAGTTATTCTTTATTCCTGCTTAAATACATAGACTGTGGGTACTCTTTATGACCGCCTAAATTATATGATCCTATGGAGTACCTGCAATCTGTGTGTGTCAGAAAAGGGGGGTTTACAGGGTGATATTTTGTTATTATTATTATTCTTGCATAAAATACATAGACTGTGGGTATTCTTTAAGACGGAACCCATATGACGATTCTTAGGAACACCCGCAATCTTGGTGTACTTGAAAAGAGGGATTTACAGGGATACACTTTATTGTTTTATTCCTGCATAAAATACAAAGATCGTCTAGATACACTTAAAGACTGCCCAAATTAGATGATTCTATGGTCCACTCGCAATCTGTGTATGCTTGAAAGGGCTATACTATTTTTCTTATTCCTGCTTAAATACATAGGCTGTGGTTACAATTTAAGACCGCCTCAGACGATTCAAAGAAGAAAAAAATACCGCCTCAATAAGACGATTCTAAGGAGCACCCGCAATCTGTGGGTGCTTGAAAAGTTGGGATTTACAGTGGTATACTTTATTTTTCTTCTTCCTGCTAAAATAATAGACTCTGTGTACTCTTTCAAATCGTCTCTTAGGAGCATCTGCAGCCTGTGTATGTGCTGGAAAGAGGGGGTCTTCAGGTTTTCAGGCACATACTCATTTTTTCTTATTCCTGCTTAAATACATAGACTGTAGATACTTTTTACGACTGTCCAAACACTCACAATCTGTGTATGCTTGAAAAGAGTGGGTTTACAGGGGTATACTTTATATTTCTTATTTCTAGTCATATATCTAGACCCTGGGTACTCTTGAATACCGCCCCAATTTGACGATACTTAGGAGCACTCGCAATCTGTGTGTTCTTGAAAAGAGTGTGTGTACAGGGCAATACTTTATTTTTCTTATTCCTGCTTAAATTCATAAACTATGGGTACTCTTTAAGACTGCTCAAATAGACTGGGTACTCTTTAAGACCGCCCCAATTAAACGACCTGTGTGTACTTGAAATAAGGGATTTACAGGTTGAAACCCAAAATTTCTTATTCCTACATAAAATACATATTCTGTTGGGACGGTTTAGGACCGCCTCAATTACACGATTCTAAGGAGCACCCGCAATATGTGTGTGTTTTAAATTCAAGTCCCAGTGATCTTAGAAGTGTTGACAGGGACTAAACCTCATTTAAAACAAAACCAATTACTTATAGTCACTTGTAGTACAAGTGCTGTATCTGAAAAGAATAAGTGTCATCCCTAAACCCGTACTCTGTCCTTGTATACTTGAGCATTTTAAAAATCATGATTTAGGACAACTGCCTTATAATAGTTGTTTCTCCAACCAGGAATTATGAACTTGTTTGATCTTGGACTTAGTTTGATACAGTTTAGATCCTGTTTCAAAAAGAGAACTGACTATTGGGGCTTTCACCCCTTTGAATCTGTTTTTCCTTACATGTAAATAAAACCAATGTTCGAGGAGATGACGATTTAATTGGTCATATTAAATAGTTCAACAACTACGGCAGTTTACCGGATTGTCCATTCTTCATTCTAACCTAGTTTATGCCCCGCCATTCGTCCGTCCGTTTGTCCGCCCGTCCGAAACCTAAGCGCAGTCTATAACTTTCTTATTTCTGGATGGGTTTTGAAATTTCTTTGCAGAAATATTAACCATCATGAGTTATGATGTGTCGCGTGCAAAACCCAGTTCCGAACCTCCAAGGTCAAGGTAAAAAAAGGATCCGAAACTTAAAGACAGTCAATTACGTTCTTATTTCTTTATGGATTTTGAAATTACTTTGCAGTAATGCTGACCATCATAAGACAATGTGTCGTGCGCAAAACCCGTATCCGTACCTCCAAGGTCAAGGTCGTACTTAGAAGTCAAAGGTGAAAAAAAAAAAAAAATGTCCAAAACTTAAAAACGGTCGATAACTTTCTTAGTTCGGAATGTATTTTGAAATTATTTGGCAGAAATGTTTGCCATCATGAGACGATCTGGCTCACACAAAACCCGGGTCCTTATCTCCAAGTCAATGTGTCATACGCAAGACCCGGTTGGTACATCGAAGTTCAAGGTCATACTCACAGGTCAAAAGTCAAAAGGTAAAGAAAGGTGTTTTTTTCCTTGTGTCCGCTCAATACCTTTGTTGTTCATGGATGGATTTTTCAGGCTGGGACATCCGTGTCCTATGGACTCATTTCTAATATATGTCTAATATATGTGTGTAATAAAGACAGATCCAGTAACTTATTAATTGTCAAGTATATACAGTAAAACCCGTCTAAGTGACCACCTCTATTAAGCAAGCAACCTGTCTTAAGCAAGCAGGCTTTCAGTTCCCGAAAAAGGAAAATGTATTAAAATTCACCGGTTTTAAGCCAGCACCTGTCTTAAGTAAGCACTTTTTGATTATCCCATAGGTGCTTGCTTAATACAGGTTGGACTGTAAATGATGCATTGTAAAGAACTGTATTCCTATTTTTGGGGATTGATTACCGTAATAGTTTAGGTGTCACAAATTTCAGACACATTACGGTGATAAAAATATTTTAAATGCTTCATTAATATACAGTACGGGGTGGTTGAGTGAGGTAAAGGTAAAGTGTATCTTGCATCATTGGGAAGTCCAAACGATCTTGCTGACAGTTGGGCAAGGCCTGATGTTCTTAAAGCAGATATGGGTAGATGGGGAGTGTAGCCCAGCAGGCACACGTCGCTAGGGCAATGTCAAATCGACGTCGGTGCAACGTCACGACGACGTTGCACCGACGTAGATTTGACGTTGCATAAAAGCAATCGCGTTGCACCGACGTTGATGTGACATCATAATTACGTCATGTGTCTGCTTTGAGTTACTTCTTTTGGTTCTTAACTTCCGTTAACATTCCTCTTTCTCTTCTGTCCCTTACTTTCATCTCATCTACTAGTTTTCTCTCTTTTCTCCAATTCTGTGGGAGACGACACAAAATGACTCACAATGGTTGAAGAGTCGTTAAACACATAACAAACAATCGTTGCTAAATCGATTCGAATTAAATCTACGCCGCACATCTTTTTCAAAGATACTTGTTTTTGTGTTTGTTCTTTTACTTTTATCTTCCTTTTTGTTACGACAATGGTTTGGGTGTTTGTTTGTTTGAAGTTTAACGTCCCCGTCAACACTGTAAAGGTCATTTTGGAGACGTTGCTTCCAATTTTGTGGGGCTTTTACCCGACATTGAGATGAAATGACATGTCAAGCCCTGCCGCCCAATGAAACCAATAGGGTTTATAAGCATGGACGGGCCGCCTCTCACCGCATTGCCTGGACAGGCTTAGATTCTGTAAGCGGTTTACCAGTACTCGTGTGCGGGTCGGTTTCAGCTCTGCATGGAAGCATCATGCCGCCCATCTATTTCTTCAAGCCCCGATGGGAGGGGGGGGGCGAATTGAAAGTTGTTTGCAGAGCTATGTCGAGCTAGGTCGAGCTCTGCAATACGCTAGGTCGAGCTCTGCTATGTCGAGCTCTGCATTAGACTGGCACATTGAAAGTTGTATGCAGAGCTACGTCGATCTATGTCGAGCGCTGCATAAGAATGGCACATTGAAAGTTGTATGCAGAGCTACGTCGAGCTATGTCGAGCTCTGCATAAGTATGGCACATTGAAATATTTCTGCAGAGCTACGTCGAGCTATGTCGAGCTCTGCATAAGACTGGTACATTGAAAGTAGTATGCAGAGCTACGTCGAGCTATGTCAAGCTCTGCATAAGACTGGCGAATTAAAAGTTGTTTGCAGAGCTATATCGAGCTAGGTCGAGCTCTGCATAAGTCTGGCACATTGAAAGTTGTATGCAGAGCTATGCAGAGTTACGTCGAGCTATGTCGAGCTCTATATAAGACTGGCACATTGAAAGTTTTATGCAGAGCTGTGTCGAGCTAGGTCGAGCTCAGCAATTCGCTAGGTCGAGCTCTGCTATGTCGAGGTCTGCATAAGACTGGCACATTGAAAAATGTATGCAGAGCTACGTCGAGCTATGTCGAGCTCTGCATAAGACTGGCGAATTGAAAATTGTATGCAGAGCTACGTCGAGCTATGTCGAGCGCAGAGCTGTGCATTGATGTGATGATTTCTAAGATTATGCAGACCTCAGGCGATTGCAGAGCACTGCACTAAACTGGCACATTGAAAGTTGTATGCAGAGCTACGTCGAGCTATGTCGAGCTCTGCATAAGAATGGCACATTGAAATATTTATGCAGAGCTACGTCGAGCTATGTCGAGCTCTGCATAAGACTGGCATATTGAAGGTAGTATGCAGAGCTACGTCGAGCTATGTCGAGCTCTGCATAAGACTGGCGAATTGAAAGTTGTTTGCAGAGCTATGTCGAGCTCTGCAATACGCTAGGTCGAGCTCTGCTATGTCGAGCTCTGCATAAGACTGGCACATTGAAAGTTGTATGCAGAGCTACGTCGATCTATGTCGAGCTCTGCATAAGAATGGCACATTGAAAGTTGTATGCAGAGCTACGTCGAGCTATGTCGAGCTCTGCATAAGTATGGCACATTGAAATATTTATGCAGAGCTACGTCGAGCTATGTCGAGGTCTGCATAAGACTGGCATATTGAAGGTAGTATGCAGAGCTACGTCGAGCTATGTCGAGCTCTGCATAAGACTGGCGAAATGAAAGTTGTTTGCAGAGCTATGTCGAGCTCTGCAATACGCTAGGTCGAGCTCTGCTATGTCGAGCTCTGCATAAGACTGGCACATTGAAAGTTGTATGCAGAGCTACGTCGATCTATGTCGAGCTCTGCATAAGAATGGCACATTGAAAATTGTATGCAGAGCTACGTCGAGCTATGTCGAGCTCTGCATAAGTATGGCACATTGAAATATTTATGCAGAGCTACGTCGAGCTATGTCGAGGTCTGCATAAGACTGGTACATTGAAAGTAGTATGCAGAGCTACGTCGAGCTATGTCGAGCTCTGCATAAGACTGGCGAATTGACAGTTATTTGCAGAGCTATGTCGAGCTAGGTCGAGCTCTGCATAAGTCTGGCACATTGAAAGTTGTATGCAGAGTTACGTCGAGCTATGTCGAGCTCTGCATAAGACTGGCACATTGAAAGTTTTATGCAGAGCTGTGTCGAGCTAGGTCGAGCTCTGCAATTCGCTAGGTCGAGCTCTGCTATGTCGAGGTCTGCTTAAGACTGGCTCATTGAAAAATGTGTGCAGAGCTACGTCGAGCTATGTCGAGCTCTGCATAAGACTGGCGAATTGAAACTTGTATGCCGAGCTACGTCGAGCTATGTCGAGCGCAGAGCTGTGCATCGATGTGATGATTTCTAAGATTATGCAGACCTAAGGCTTATGTAGAGCTCTGCACTAAACTGGCACATTGAAAGTTTTATGCAGAGCTACGTCGAGCTATGTCGAGCTCTGCATAAGTATGGCACATTGAAATATTTATGCAGAGCTACGTCGAGCTATGTCGAGCTCTGCATAAGACTGGCACATTGAAAGTAGTATGCAGAGCTACGTCGAGCTATGTCGAGCTCTGCATAAGACTGGCGAATTGAAAGTTGTTTGCAGAGCTATGTCGAGCTAGGTCGAGCTCTGCAATACGCTAGGTCGAGCTCTGCTATGTCGAGCTCTGCATAAGACTGGCACATTGAAAGTTGTATGCAGAGCTTCGTCGATCTATGTCGAGCTCTGCATAAGAATGGCACATTGAAAGTTGTATGCAGAGCTATGCAGAGTTACGTCGAGCTATGTCGAGCTCTGCATAAGACTGGCACATTGAAAGTTTTATGCAGAGCTGTGTCGAGCTAGGTCGAGCTCTGCAATTCGCTAGGTCGAGCTCTGCTATGTCGAGGTCTGCATAAGTCTGGCTCATTGAAAAATGTATGCAGAGCTACGTCGAGCTATGTCGAGCTCTGCATAAGACTGGCGAATTAAAAGTTGTATGCAGAGCTACGTCGAGCTATGTCGAGCGCAGAGCTGTGCATTGGTGCGATGATTTCTAAGATTATGCAGACCTAAGGCGATTGCAGAGCTCTGCACTAAATTGGCACATTGAAAGTTGTATGCAGAGCTACGTCGAGCTATGTCGAGTTCTGCATAAGAATGGCACATTGAAATATTTATGCAGAGCTACGTCGAGCTATGTCGAGCTCTGCATAAGACTGGCGAATTGAAAGTTGTTTGCAGAGCTATGTCGAGCTAGGTCGAGCTCTGCAATACGCTAGGTCGAGCTCTGCTATGTCGAGCTCTGCATAAGACTGGCACATTGAAAGTTGTATGCAGAGCTACGTCGATCTATGTCGAGCTCTGCATAAGAATGGCACATTGAAAATTGTATGCAGAGCTACGTCGAGCTATGTAGAGCTCTGCATAAGAATGGCACATTGAAATATTTATGCAGAGCTACGTCGAGCTATGTCGAGGTCTGCATAAGACTGGTACATTGAAAGTAGTATGCAGAGCTACTTCGAGCTATGTCGAGCTCTGCATAAGACTGACGAATTGACAGTTATTTGCAGAGCTATGTCGAGCTAGGTCGAGCTCTGCATAAGTCTGGCACATTGAAAGTTGTATGAAGAGTTACGTCGAGCTATGTCGAGCTCTGCATAAGACTGGCGCATTGAAATTTTTATGCAGAGCTGTGTCGAGCTAGGTCGAGCTCTGCAATTCGCTAGGTCGAGCTCTGCTATGTCGAGGTCTGCATAAGACTGGCTCATTGAAAAATGTATGCAGAGCTACGTCGAGCTATGTCGAGCTCTGCATAAGACTGGTGAATTGAAAATTGTATGCAGAGCTACGTCGAGCTATGTCGAGCACAGAGCTGTGCATTGATGTGATGATTTCTAAGATTATGCAGACCTAAGGCGATTACAGAGCTCTGCACTAAACTGGCACATTGAAAGTTGTATGCAGAGCTACGTCGAGCTATGTCGAGCTCTGCATAAGTATGGCACATTGAAATATTTATGCAGAGCTACGTCGAGCTATGTCGAGCTCTGCATAAGACTGGCACATGGAAAGTAGTATGCAGAGCTACGTCGAGCTATGTCGAGCTCTGCATAAGACTGGCGAATTGAAAGTTGTTTGCAGAGCTATGTCGAGCTAGGTCGAGCTCTGCAATACGCTAGGTCGAGCTCTGCTATGTCGAGCTCAGCATAAGACTGGCACATTGAAAGTTGTATGCAGAGCTTAGTCGATCTATGTCGAGCTCTGCATAAGAATGGCACATTGAAAGTTGTATGCAGAGCTACGTCGAGCTATGTCGAGCTCTGCATAAGTATGGCACATTAATATATATGTGCAGAGCTACGTCGAGCTATGTCGAGGTCTTCATAAGACTGGTATATTGAAAGTAGTATGCAGAGCTACGTCGAACTATGTCGAGCTCTGCATAAGACTGGCGAATTGAAAGTTGTTTGCAGAGCTATGTCGAGCTAGGTGGAGCTCTGCAATTCGCTAGGTCGAGCTCTGCTATGTCGAGGTCTGCATAAGACTGGCACATTGAAATATTTATGTCGAGCTATGTCGAGGTCTGCATAAGACTGGCACATTGAAAGTTTCATGCAGAGCTACGTCGATCTATGTCGAGCTCTGCATAAGAATGGCACATTGAAAATTGTATGCAGAGTTACGTCGAGCTATCTCGAGCTCTGCATAAGACTGGCACATTGAAATATTTATGCAGAGCTACGTCGAGCTATGTCGAGGTCTGCATAAGACTGGTACATTGAAAGTAGAATGCAGAGCTACGTCGAGCTATGTCGAGCTCTGCATAAGACTGGCGAATTGAAAGTTGTTTGCAGAGCTATGTCGAGCTAGGTCGAGCTCTGCATAAGTCTGGCACATTGAAAGTTGTATGCAGAGCTATGCAGAGTTACGTCGAGCTATGTCGAGCTCTGCATAAGACTGGCACATTGAAAGTTTTATGCATAGCTGTGTCGAGCTGGGTCGAGCTCTGCAATTCGCTAGGTCGAGCTCTGCTATGTCGAGGTCTGCATAGGTCTGGCTCATTGAAAAATGTATGCAGAGCTACGTCGAGCTATGTCGAGTTCTGCATAAGACTGGCGAATTGAAAATTGTATGCAGAGCTACGTCGAGCTATGTCGAGCGCAGAGCTGTGCATTGGTGCGATGATTTCTAAGATTATGCAGACCTAAGGCGATTGCAGAGCTCTGCACTAAATTGGCACATTGAAAGTTGTATGCAGAGCTACGTCGAGCTATGTCGAGCTCAGCATAAGTATGGCACATTGAAATATTTATGCAGAGCTACGTCGAGCTATGTCGAGCTCTGCATAAGACTGGTACATTGAAAGTAGTATGCAGAGCTACGTCGAGCTATGTCGAGCTCTGCATAAGACTGGAGAATTGAAAGTTGTTTGCAGAGCTATGTCGAGCTAGGTCGAGCTCTGCATAAGTCTGGCACATTGAACGTTGTATGCAGAGCTATGCAGAGTTACGTCGAGCTATGTCGAGCTCTGCATAAGACTGGCAAATTGAAAGTTTTATGCAGAGCTGTGCGAGCTAAGTCGAGCTCTGCAATTCGCTAGGTCGAGCTCTGCTATGTCGAGGTCTGCATAAGACGGGCACATTGAAAAATGTATGCAGAGATACGTCGAGCTATGTCGAGCTCTGCATAAGACTGGCGAATTGAAAATTGTATGCAGAGCTACGTCGAGCTATGTCGAGCGCAGAGCTGTGCATTGATGTGATGATTTCTAAGATTATGCAGACCTAAGGCGATTGCAGAGCTCTGCACTAAACTGGCACATTGAAAGTTGTATGCAGAGCTACGTCGAGCTATGTCGAGCTCTGCATAAGTATGGCACATTGAAATATTTATGCAGAGCTACGTCGAGCTATGTCGAGCTCTGCATAAGACTGGTACATTGAAAGTAGTATGCAGAGCTACGTCGAGCTATGTCGAGCTCTGCATAAGACTGGCGAATTGAAAGTTGTTTGCAGAGCTACGTCGAGCTATGTCGAGCTCTGCATAAGTATGGCACATTGAAATATTTATGCAGAGCTACGTCGAGCTATGTCGAGCTCTGCATAAGACTGGTACATTGAAAGTAGTATGCAGAGCTACGTCGAGCTATGTCGAGCTCTGCATAAGACTGGCGAATTTAAAATTGTATGCAGAGCTACGTCGAGCTATGTCGAGCGCAGAGCTGTGCATTGATGTGATGATTTCTAAGATTATGCAGACCTAAGGCGATTGCAGAGCTCTGCACTAAACTGGCACATTGAAAGTTGTATGCAGAGCTACGTCGAGCTATGTCGAGCTCTGCATAAGTAAGGCACGTTGAAATATTTATGCAGAGCTACGTCGAGCTATGTCGAGCTCTGCATAAGACAGGTACATTGAAAGCAGTATGCAGAGCTACGTCGAGCTATGTCGAGCTCTGCATAAGTATGGCACATTGAAATATTTATGCAGAGCTACGTCGAGCTATGTCGAGCTCTGCATAAGACTGGCACATTGAACGTTTTATGCAGAGCTGTGTCGAGCTAGGTCGAGCTCTGCAATTCGCTAGGTCGAGCTATGCTATGTCGAGGTCTGCATAAGACTGGTACATTGAAAGTAGTATGCAGAGCTACGTCGAGCTATGTCGAGCTCTGCATAAGACTGCCGAATTGAAAGTTGTTTGCAGAGCTATGTCGAGCTAGGTCGAGCTCTGCATAAGTCTGGCGAATTGAAAGTTGTTTGCAGAGCTATGTCGAGCTAGGTCAAGCTCTGCAATACGCTAGGTCGAGCTCTGTTATGTCGAGCTCTGCATAAGACTGGCACATTGAAAGTTTTATGCAGAGCTACGTCGATCTATGTCGAGATCTGCATAAGAATGGCACATTGAAAGTTGTATGCAGAGCTACGTCGAGCTATGTCGAGCTCTGCATAAGTATGGCACATTGAAATATTTATGCAGAGCTACGTCGAGCTATGTCGAGCTCTGCATAAGACTGGTACATTGAAAGTAGTATGCAGAGCTACGTCGAGCTATGTCGAGCTCTGCATAAGACTGGAGAATTGAAAGTTGTTTGCAGAGCTATGTCGAGCTAGGTCGAGCTCTGTATAAGTCTGGCACATTGAAAGTTGTATGCAGAGCTATGCAGAGTTACGTCGAGCTATGTCGAGCTCTGTATAAGACTGGCACATTGAAAGTTTTATGCAGAGCTGTGTCGAGCTAGGTCGAGCTCTGCAATTCGCTAGGTCGAGCTCTGCTATGTCGAGGTCTGCATAAGACTGGTACATTGAAAGTAGTATGCAGAGCTACGTCGAGCTATGTCAAGCTCTGCATAAGACTGGCGAATTGAAAGTTGTTTGCAGAGCTATGTCGAGCTAGGTCGAGCTCTGCATAAGTCTGGCACATTGAAAGTTGTATGCAGAGCTATGCAGAGTTACGTCGAGCTCTGCATAAGACTTGCACATTGAAAGTTTTATGCAGAGCAGTGTCGAGCTAGGTCGAGCTCTGCAATTCGCTAGGTCGAGCTGTGCTATGTCGAGGTCTGCATAAGACTGGCACATTGAAAAATGTATGCAGAGCTACGTCGAGCTATGTCGAGCTCTGCATAGGACTGGCGAATTGGAAATTGTATGCAGAGCTACATCGAGCTATGTCGATCGCAGAGCTGTGCATTGCTGTGATGATTTCTAAGATTATGCAGACCTAAGGCAATTGCAGAGCTCTGCACTAAACTGGCACATTGAAAGTTGTATGCAGAGCTACGTCGAGCTATGTCGAGCTCTGCATAAGTATGGCACATTGAAATATTTATGCAGAGCTACGTCGAGCTATGTCGAGCTCTGCATAAGACTGGTACATTGAAAGTAGTATGCAGAGCTACGTCGAGCTATGTCGAGCTCTGCATAAGACTGGCGAATTGAAAGTTGTTTGCAGAGCTATGTCGAGCTAGGTCGAGCTCTGCATAAGTCTGGCACATTGAAAGTTGTATGCAGAGCTATGCAGAGTTACGTCGAGCTATGTCGAGCTCTGCATAAGACTGGCACATTGAAAGTTTTATGCAGAGCTGTGCGAGCTAGGTCGAGCTCTGCAATTCGCTAGGTCGAGCTCTGCTATGTCGAGGTCTGCATAAGACTGGCACATTGAAAAATGTATGCAGAGCTATGTCGAGCTATGTCGAGCTCTGCATAAGACTGGCGAATTGAAAATTGTATGCAGAGCTACGTCGAGCTATGTCGAGCGCAGAGCTGTGCATTGATGTGATGATTTCTAAGATTATGTATACCTAAGGCGATTGCAGAGCTCTGCACTAAACTGGCACATTGAAAAGTGTATGCAGAGCAACGTCGAGCTATGTCGAGCTCTGCATAAGTATGGCACATTGAACTATTTATGCAGAGCTACGTCGAGCTATGTCGAGCTCTGGCTAAGACTGGCACATTGAAAGTAGTATGCAGAGCTACGTCGAGCTATTTCGAGCTCTGCATAAGATGGCGAATTGAAAGTTGTTTGCAGAGCTATGTCAAGCTAGGTCGAGCTCTGCAATACGCTAGGTCGAGCTCTGCTACGTCAAGCTCTGCATAAGACTGGCACACTGAAAATTGTATGCAGAGCTACGTCGATCTATGTCGAGCTCTGCATAAGAATGGCACATTGAAAGTTGTATGCAGAGCTACGTCGAGCTATGTCGAGCTCTGCAAATGTATGGCACATTGAAATATTTATGCAGAGCTACGTCGAGCTATGTCGAGGTCTGCATAAGATTGGTACATTGAAAGTAGTATGCAGAGCTACGTCGAGCTATGTCGAGCTCTGCATGAGACTGGAGAATTGAAAGTTGTTTGCAGAGCTATGTCGAGCTAGGTCGAGCTCTGTATAAGTCTGGCACATTGAAAGTTGTATGCAGAGCTATGCAGAGTTACGTCGAGCTATGTCGAGCTCTGTATAAGACTGGCACATTGAAAGTTTTATGCAGAGCTGTGTCGAGCTAGGTCGAGCTCTGCAATTCGCTAGGTCGAGCTCTGCTATGTCGAGGTCTGCATAAGACTGGTACATTGAAAGTAGTATGCAGAGCTACGTCGAGCTATGTCAAGTTCTGCATAAGACTGGCGAATTGAAAGTTGTTTGCAGAGCTATGTCGAGCTAGGTCGAGCTCTGCATAAGTCTGGCACATTGAAAGTTGTATGCAGAGCTATGCAGAGTTACGTCGAGCTCTGCATAAGACTTGCACATTGAAAGTTTTATGCAGAGCTGTGTCGAGCTAGGTCGAGCTCTGCAATTCGCTAGGTCGAGCTGTGCTATGTCGAGGTCTGCATAAGACTGGCACATTGAAAAATGTATGCAGAGCTACGTCGAGCTATGTCGAGCTCTTCATAGGACTGGCGAATTGGAAAGTGTATGCAGAGCTACATCGAGCTATGTCGAGCGCAGAGCTGTGCATTGATGTGATGATTTCTAAGATTATGCAGACCTAAGGCGATTGCAGCGCTCTGCACTAAACTGGCACATTGAAAGTTGTATGCAGAGCTACGTCGAGCTATGTCGAGCTCTGCATAAGTATGCCACATTGAAATATTTATGCAGAGCTACGTCGAGCTATGTCGAGCTCTGCATAAGACTGGTACATTGAAAGTAGTATGCAGAGCTACGTCGAGCTATGTCGAGCTCTGCATAAGACTGGCGAATTGAAAGTTGTTTGCAGAGCTATGTCGAGCTAGGTCGAGCTCTGCATAAGTCTGGCACATTGAAAGTTGTATGCAGAGCTATGCAGAGTTACGTCGAGCTATGTCGAGCTCTGCATAAGACTGGCACATTGAAAGTTTTATGCAGAGCTGTGCGAGCTAGGTCGAGCTCTGCAATTCGCTAGGTCGAGCTCTGCTATGTCGAGGTCTGCATAAGACTGGCACATTGAAAAATGTATGTAGAGCTATGTCGAGCTATGTCGAGCTCTGCATAAGACTGGCGAATTGAAAATTGTATGCAGAGCTACGTCGAGCTATGTCGAGCGCAGAGCTGTGCATTGATGTGATGATTTCTAAGATTATGTATACCTAAGGCGATTGCAGAGCTCTGCACTAAACTGGCACATTGAAAAGTGTATGCAGAGCAACGTCGAGCTATGTCGAGCTCTGCATAAGTATGGCACATTGAAATATTTATGCAGAGCTACGTCGAGCTATGTCGAGCTCTGGCTAAGACTGGCACATTGAACGTAGTATGCAGAGCTACGTCGAGCTATTTCGAGCTCTGCATAAGACTGGCGAATTGAAAGTTGTTTGCAGAGCTATGTCAAGCTAGGTCGAGCTCTGCAATACGCTAGGTCGAGCTCTGCTATGTCAAGCTCTGCATAAGACTGGCACACTGAAAATTTATGCAGAGCTACGTCGATCTATGTCGAGCTCTGCATAAGAATGGCACATTGAAAGTTGTATGCAGAGCTACGTCGAGCTATGTCGAGCTCTGCATAAGTATGGCACATTGAAATATTTATGCAGAGCTACGTCGAGCTATGTCGAGGTCTGCATAAGATTGGTACATTGAAAGTAGTATGCAGAGCTACGTCGAGCTATGTCGAGCTCTGCATAAGACTGGCGAATTGAAAGTTGTTTGCAGAGCTATGTCGAGCTAGGTCGAGCTCTGCACAAGTCTGGCACATTGAAAGTTGTATGCAGAGCTATGCAGAGTAACGTCGAGCTATGTCGAGCTCTGCATAAGACTGGCACATTGAAAGTTTTATGCAGAGCTGTGTCGAGCTAGGTCGAGCTCTGCAATTCGCTAGATCGAGCTCTGCTATGTCGAGGTCTGCATAAGACTGGAAAACTGAAAGTTGTTTGCAGAGCTACGTCGAGCTAGGTCGAGCTCTGCATAAGTCTGGCACATTGAAAGTTGTATGCAGAGCTATGCAGAGTTACGTCGAGCTATGTCGAGCTCTGCATAAGACTGGCACATTGAAAGTGTTATGCAGAGCTGTGCGAGCTAGGTCGAACTCTGCAATTCGCTAGGTCGAGCTCTGCTATGTCGAGGTCTGCATAAGACTGGCACATTGGAAAATTTATGCAGAGCTATGTCGAGCTATGTCGAGCTCTGCATAAGACTGGCGAATTGAAAATTGGATGCAGAGCTACGTCGAGCTATGTCGAGCGCAGAGCTGTGCATTGATGTGATGATTTCTAAGATTATGTAGACCTAAGGCGATTGCAGAGCTCTGCACTAAACTGGCACATTAAAAGTTTTATGCAGAGCTACGTCGAGCTATGCATAAGTATTGCACATTGAAATATTTATGCAGAGCTACGTGGAGCTATGTCGAGCTCTGCATAAGACTGGAACATTGAAAGTAGTATGCAGAGCTACGTCGAGCTATATCGAGCTCTGCATAAGACTGGCGAATTGAAAGTTGTTTGCAGAGCTATGTCGAGCTAGGTCGACCTCTGCAATACGCTAGGTCGAGCTCTGCTATGTCAAGCTCTGCATAAGACTGGCACATTGAAAATTGTATGCAGAGCTACGTCGATCTATGTCGAGCTCTGCATAAGAATGGCACATTGAAAGTTGTATGCAGAGCTACGTCGAGCTATGTCGAGCTCTGCATAAGTATGGCACATTGAAATATTTATGCAGAGCTACGTCGAGCTATGTCGAGGTCTGCATAAGATTGGTACATTGAAAGTAGTATGCAGAGCTACGTCGAGCTATGTCGAGCTCTGCATAAGACTGGCGAATTGAAAATTGTTTGCAGAGCTATGTCGAGCTAGGTCGAGCTCTGCATAAGTCTGACACATTGAAAGTTGTATGCAGAGCTATGCCGAGTTACGTCGAGCTATGTCGAGCTCTGCATAAGACTGACACATTGAAAGTTTTATGCAGAGCTGTGTCGAGCTAGGTCGAGCTCTGCAATTCGCTAGGTCGAGCTCTGCTATGTCGAGGTCTGCATAAGACTGGCACATTGAAAGTAGTATGCAGAGCTACGTCGAGCTATGTCGAGCTCTGCATAAGACTGGCGAATTGAAAGTTGTTTTCAGAGATATGTCGAGCTAGGTCGAGCTCTGCAATACGCTAGGTCGAGCTCTGCTATGTCGAGCTCTGGATAAGACTGGCACACTGAAAGTTGTATGCAGAGCTACGTCGATCTATTTCGAGCTCTGCATAAGAATGGCACATTGAAAGTTGTATGCAGAGCTACGTCGAGCTATGTCGAGATCTGCATAAGTGTGGCACATTGAAATATTTATGCAGAGCTACGTCGAGCTATGTCGAGGTCTGCATAAAATTGTTACATTGAAAGTAGTATGCAGAGCTACGTCGAGCTATGTCGAGCTCTGCATAAGACTGGCGAATTGAAAGTTGTTTGCAGAGCTATGTCGAGCTAGGTCGAGCTCTGCATAAGTCTGGCACATTGAAAGTTGTATGCAGAGCTATGCAGAGTTACGTCGAGCTATGTCGAGCTCTGCATTAGACTGGCACATTGAAAGTTTTATGCAGAGCTGTGTCGAGCTGGGTCGAGCTCTGCAATTCGCTAGGTCGAGCTCTGCTATGTCGAGGTCTGCATAAGACTGGCACATTGAAAAATGTATGCAGAGCTACGTCGAGCTATGTCGAGCTCTGCATAAGACTGGCGAATTGAAAATTGTATGCAGAGCTACGTCGAGCTATGTCGAGCGCAGAGCTGTGCATTGATGTGATGATTTCTAAGATTTTGCAGACCTAAGGAGATTGCAGAGCTCTGCACTAAACTGGTACATTTAAAGTTGTATGCAGAGCTACGTCGAGATATGTCGAGCTCTGCATAAGTATGGCACATTGAAATATTTATGCAGAGCTACGTCGAGCTATGTCGAGCTCTGCATAAGTCTGGCACATTGAAAGTAGTATGCAGAGCTACGTCGAGCTATGTCGAGCTCTGCATAAGACTGGCGAATTGAAAGTTGTTTGCAGAGCTATGTCGAGCTAGGTCGAGCTTTGCAATACGCTAGGTCGAGCTCTGCTATGTCGAGCTCTGCATAAGACTGGCACATTGAAAGTTGTATGCAGAGCTACGTCGAGCTATGTCGAGCTCTGCATAAGACTGGTACATTGAAAGTAGTATGCAGAGCAACGTCGAGCTATGACAAGCTCTGCATAAGACTGGCGAATTGAAAGTTGTTTGCAGAGCTATGTCGAGCTAGGTCGAGCTCTGCATAAGTCTGGCACATTGAAAGTTGTATGCAGAGCTATGCAGAGTTACGTCGAGCTATGTCGAGCTCTGCATAAGACTGGCACATTGAAAGTTTTATGCAGAGCTGTGTCGAGCTAGGTCGAGCTCTGCAATTCGATAGGTCGAGCTCTGCTTTGTCGAGGTCTGCATAAGACTGGCACATTGAAAGTAGTATGCAGATCTACGTCGAGCTATGTCGAGCTCTGCATAAGACTGGCGAATTGAAAGTTGTTTTCAGAGCTATGTCGAGCTAGGTCGAGCTCTGCATAAGACTGGCACATTGAAAATTGTATGCAGAGCTATGCAGAGTTACGTCGAGCTATGTCGAGCTCTGCATAAGACTGGCACATTGAAAGTTTTATGCAGAGCTGTGTCGAGCCAGGTCGAGCTCTGCAATTCGCTAGGTCGAGCTCTGCTATGTCGAGGTCTGCATAAGACTGGCACATTGAAAAATGTATGCAGAGCTACGTCGAGCTATGTCGAGCTCTGCATATGACTGGCGAATTGAAAATTGTATGCAGAGCTAAATCGAGCAATGTCGAGCGCAGAGCTGTGCATTGATGTGATGATTTCTGAGATTATGCAGACCTAAGGCGATTGCAGAGCTTTGCACTAAACTGGCACATTGAAAGTTGTATGCAGAGCTACGTCGAGCTATGTCGAGCTCTGCATAAGTATGGCACATTGAAATATTTATGCAGAGCTACGTCGAGCTATGTCGAGCTCTGCATAAGACTGGCACATTGAAAGTAGTATGCAGAGCTACGTCGAGCTATGTCAAGCGCAGAGCTGTGCATTGATGTGCTGATTTCTAAGTTTATGCAGACCTAAGGCGATTGCAGAGCTCTGCACTAAACTGGCATGCATAGCTACGTCGACTTATATACGCCACAGCTATGCTTGTGTTACAGTTGAATTCATACAATCGGGTGACTTTGTTTACCTTTTTTGTTAATGGAATATTCTTAAGGCAGGTACAAACGATAGCTCCGCCTAGTCAATCTTATCTGCGACTACTATATATTCACCACGACGGTTTTAAGATGAAAGCATTGTGATATTTTTGTTATTTCTGCTCAAAATGAAATTAAAGATCGTGTGTACTCGTTAGAACCGCCTCATCGAGGCGGTTCTAACGAATACCCACAATCTATATTTTACAGCAGAAATAAGAAAAATAAGGTTCACTCCTGTAAACCTAAGTTTTACTTTGTAAAAGTGGGGTTCTAGGGTGTCAAAATTATATAGACGTGTTTTCTTGATGATCATCTCAATGTCAGGTAAAAGTCCCACAAAATGGGAATCAACCTTTCCAAAATGACCTAGATATAGTGTTGAGAGGAACGTAAAACCTCAGCTAAAACAAGCAAAATAGCTAACAAGTAAAATACAATATATTGCTATTCGAGTATTTACGATATTTACACGATCCCCGCCCATCGGGGCTTGAAGAAATAGATGGGCTGCATGATGCTTCCACGCAGAGCTGAAACCGACCGCATACGAGTACTGGTAAACCACTAAGAGGATCTAATCCTGCCCAGGCAAAACGCTGCGAGTCGGTCCGTCCATGTTTATAAATCATATTGGTTTCATTGGGCGACAGGGCTTGAGATGGCATTTCATCTCAATGTCGGGTAAACGTTCCACAAAATTGGAAGCAATGTCTCCAAAATGACCTATACATTGTTGACAGGGACGTTAAACCTCAAATCAAACAAACAAACAAACGATATTTACAATATTTTATGTCGCATCTGCTTTTGCAGGAAGACTTCCGACCGGTCGTCCGGTTGTCTGTTTGTCCGTCTGTCCGTCACTCCGTCAACAATTTATCCTGGGAGTCTCCCTTACAGTTTTATACCAATCATTTTGAAACTTTTTGCGAGTTTCCTCCATGGTATGAGGATGTGCACGTGGTTTGGATATATTTCTTAGATCACAATTTGTCAATTTTTTCACATTTTGTGACCTTAGTCATTTTAACCCTCTTTAGATAGACAGTAGGTACCCCCTGTCAGCGCAACGTATCCAAGGTATGATGATGTGCATGTGGTTTGGTTATATTTTGTTGATAACTTTTTGTCACTTTTTCCACATTGTGAACTAAGTCATTTTCTTACCTCAGATATGTAGACTGTGGGTACATGTACCTCTTAAAGTCCTATATTTGTTTCTAATGCCTTCAAAAGCATTTACTTTTTGGGATGGGGTGGGGCAGGTGCAAAATCAACTTCGCCGAAGTTATATCTATTTTAAACATTTATGTGGTCTAGGAATAAAATATGTGTTTAGAACTTGGATTCAAAGCTAGATTTCGGCTCATTATCACCTTTGTTACTTTACGCTAAAACAAGTCGGAGATATAAAGTGCTTAAATTTAGAAGCCTAAAATGTACTAGATAATAATGGCAAAACTCTCAGTATGATATACATTATTGAAAAAACATGTGTATGCGTGTGAGTATCATACATATGACGTTCCAACCCCAACGCGCGACGTTTGTCACAGCTGGATCAAGGAACTTGGGTGTGGGGAAACCAATGCCTAAACAGCATACGTATTAACCCAACAATACCTGTGTGCACACTCAAGAATGTCACAGCACGCGCAAAAGAATGTCACCATGATTAAGCGATTCATCTAACTACATTACATGTGTGTCCTGTCTGTTGAGATATAAATGTGTAATTCGTTTGATTGGGCGGCACGACTTGAGAAGTCATTTCATCTCAATGACGGATAAAAGTCCCACAAAATCGGAAGCAACGTCTCCAAAATGACCTATATAGTTTTGACGGTGATGTTAAACCTCAAACAAACAAACGAATGAGGGGCGAGGTGGGTGGATTTGGGTTGGTGTAAAGTCAGCAGGCTGTCTGATTGGGTCATATCCCCACCTAAGGCATTGGATGATCTGATATGATTGCATAACTTACAATTCTATGTGTTTTGTTTGTTTGTATTGGAGCTTAACAGCTCAGTCAACACTATTTTAAGTCATTATTGAGTCGGTCAGTTGACCTATCAGCACTTTTCCTGAACAGGCCTGTACGTAAGCGATTAACTAGTACGGGCCACATTCTTTCATCAGAAACTGGTTACTGTCCCTCATGAATTGGCGGAACGGAGAGACGGGCCGTAAAAAGATTTCATGATCAATTTTTATGAAAGAATGTTGCCGACCCCAGCAGGTATCGAACCCGAGTTCTCCTGATCACTAGTCAGACAGGTGGGGTTACGGGGTCCCGAAAACCCACATGCTGTCAAGATGACCTAGGGCGATCTCCGACAGGTGAATGGCCAATAGTAGGGCAAATCACAAGGAAGATGTCATATGCGAGACATTAATTATTAACAATAACTACATGTATATACACCGCCCCCGCCCATAGGGGCTTGAAGAAATATATGGGCTGCATGATGCTTCCACGCAGAGCTGACTCCAGCCCGCACACTAGTACTGGTAAACCGCTTGGGGATCTAAGCCTGTCCAGGAACCGCGGTGCGAGGCGGACCGTCCATGCTAATAAACTCTTTTGGTTTCATTGGGCGACAGGGCTTGAGATGTCATTTCATCTCAATGTCGGGTAAAAGTCCCACAAAATTGGAAGCAACGTCTCCAAAATGACCTTTACAGTGTTGACGGGGACGTTAAACCTCAAATCAAACAAACAAAACATGTATATACAACAGTACTTAACGAATAACACTAACAGAATATTTATTTCTACATCATTTCACGGCGCTGTTGCGAAGGCAAAACTAAACTTTACGGAACCGCGACGTGACTATCATATAGAAACAAATAACACAAAACACACACACATACACATACAAAAAAAACAAAAAACAAATTGCCAGCTTTAGCACTTACACTTCAGGTGGACTTAAAATATTTCACTAGTGAACTGACCAATGATCCTCGCTAGAACGCGTATAACAGTTCCAAGACCTACATAAATACATATATCAAAAACGCTCGGAAGATCACCAGATGTCAACGTGATGTCGGGAGTACACCTAATTGCAAATTTCTGGCCCCAAATCGCATTTTCAAACTCAAAGCGGTGACCTTCAGAAGCCCGCCAGTACGATTTCCGTCACAACAATTAGATGATGTCAAGAGTAAACTTCAAAGAAACAAAACACACACAGCTGTCAAGATGTTCCAAAAATAGCGTCATCGCTACCTCTCATCTACATGAAAGAATCGCCGCCTAGCCAACCATTTCGCCACAGTTTGACTGACACGACAAAGAACCGCCTACAAAAAACTTAGCACGTGACTGAAACCGCATTTACTTTTGCGTTAGCAATTTTCTACAGTAAAAGAAAGACAAACTAAAAGGTAGATCCAACTTGGGACATGTGTAACGGGACATGTGTAACATGAACCACACCAATTGATGATAATTTCACCCAAGTGATATTGCGACCAGCAAAGTCTCCGATAAGCCTGCCAACCTACTAAGTCTCATCAAAGATTCACTTTGTCTATTATGCCTGCTCAGGGTGAATGACGTCTAGAATAATTTCCCTCTGAAGCGCCTATCAAACTTTTTTAGATGATCGATTGTCTATATATTGTACCTAAATATGTTTTTTTTTTTTTTTTTTGTTTTTGTTTTTTTTTTTTTTGTAGAAAGAAAATAACTTATTTTTTCTGACATTAGTATTATTAAAAATAAAACTAAATCACCTGTTCAATTGACTTTATTTGACGATTTTATCATTTATGATTCAAAGACCTATTGAAAGTGCACGCTTGTCGTTTCCGGCTATAAGATCGCAGCGGGATCCAACAACCTAACTAAACTTAAAAGGCCGCGAGGCTAAAACGTTTTTTTTTTTTGTGCCCATCTTACCTGATGTTTAAAAATGTTGAGAAATAAATCAAACGCTTATGACCACTTGCACACCCGGTTTTGATTCTGATCCGTGTTATCATTTCTTTTGTGCTACCTATTGTAATATCTTTAATATGAGCCATTGATCAAAGGTACGCAAGTTGTCATTACTGTTTGTTTGATTTGAGGTTTAACGTCCCCGTCAACACTGTGAAGGTAATTTTGGAGACGTTGCTTCCAATTTTGTGGGACTTTTACCCGACATTGAGATGAAATGACATCTCAAGCCCTGTCGCCCAATGAAACCAATAGGGTTTTAATATTAGCATGGACGGCCCGCCTTGCACCCCGGTTCCTGGACAGGCTTAGATCCTCTAAGCGGTTTACCAGTACTAGTGTGCGGGCCGGATTCAGCTCTGCGTGGAAGCATCATGCAGCCCATATATTTCTTCAAGCCCCTGTGGGCGGGGGCCGGTTGCCATTACTGTTTCAGGTCTTTGAATTTCAACTCGACTTATCAGGATATTTTTACCCAGGCTAGATTATGTCACCATTTCAAATTTCATGCTCGGATAAGCAGGGGGTGGAATAGGTTGGCCGGAAATACCCCAGCCGAGTGACGTACTTTTACCATTTGCTGAGGAGTACCCGACGCACACACCACATTAACAACACCCCCGTCAAACCCCACTTTATATTGGGAAAAAGTGGAGTTTACACGGGTATACATTACTTTTCTTATCATTAGGATAACTTGCCTTTATGAGATAAGGTCAAGAAAATGGCATGTATCAAGTTATAATTGGTAATAGTTTTCTTATTTCTGCCCAAAACATAAATTGTGGGTACTCATTATAACCGCCTCATTGTCCGCCAAAAACATAGGTTGTGGATACTACTTTGTAACTGTGATATTGACGAGTTTCCACAATCTCTGTTTTGGGGCAGAGATAAGACAACGATGTATACTTCTGTAAACCCCACTTTTCCCTATATTAAGTGGGGTTTACCAGAGTATAGATTTCATGGGCTTGTTAACATAATGTTTCTACTCCGATGTGGGTGCTCGTTAGAACCGCCTCATACTCACTGAGGCGGTTCTAACGGAGGTCATAACGAGCACCTATGTGATGAGGATAAATAAGAACTTTGTCATCCGATAAATGCCATTCCTAGAGCCATGGAACGAAGCAGTGTATTGCTTAGGTACGTTATCCTAATGGAACACGCCGTATTCTTTCTTATCCCTAGTGATAACTAATGATTGAACTGGATGACGGGACAAGTCAAGTCAATACTGTAAATGTCATTTTGGAGACGTTGCTTCCAACTTTGTAGGACTTTTACCCAACATTGAGATGAAATGACATCTCAAGCCCTGTCGCCCAATGAAACCAATAGGGTTTATAAGAATGGACGGCCCGATACACATCGATTTGCCTGGGCAGGCTTAGATCCTTTAAGCAGTTTACCAGTACTCGTGTGTGGGTCGGATTCAGCTCTGCGTTAAAGCACCATGCAGCCCATATATTTCTCCAAGCCCCGCTGGGCGGGGGCCGGCAGATGTATTGGTGCATTGTCATGAAAACGTTTTAGTCGGGGACACTGATACGTTCTCAGACTGAAAAAGAACATAAAGGAATGCTGTGAAATGAGACTCTAAAATGCGTCACGTTAACATTCAACCTGCCACCGGCATGGAAACTGGTGCTGTTTTAAATTTTGGGTAAATGACTCGACAGGATCATGCTTGCTTTGTCGAAAAGAATTTCTGGATCAGAACCATGTAGGTCGCAGCCTGAGCAGCTATGCGTGACGTTATAACGTCAGCAGTGCTTCATGCGCCTCGAATACTTGAAAACGTAAGGAAAAGCCAAGTCGGTAATGTTCAAGTCGAGGTTAGCCACATTCCATAGCAGCTGGACACCAGCTAGATAATACCGATGTACTGCGGCCACATCTGCATTAGGGTGGGTAGTCAGCTTACGCGAAACCGCCGTCGGTGGCTCACGTGAACTAGCACTTATTTCTACACTGCCGTTTACTGGGGGAAATCAAGCACACATTATAAACCTACATCCCCGCCCCCACGGGCACTACATGCAGGCAAGACGGAACAGGAGTTCCAGAAAAGCATATCCTTTTTGGATGCCCATGACGAGTAACTCGGTTTGCAACAAACAAAGACTCTGGAATGATTATAATGTCCACCAAGTTCACCATCAAGTGACTCAATGATCTGAGGGCTCATATAAGTATAAAAGCAAACAAAGTTTACGCAACAAAGCACGGCATATGACCAGAGTTGCCACGATGTTAACGAAATACACGAATTAATTATAATAATAATACTAAATTAATAATAATAATAATAATAATAATAATAATAATAATAATAATACCTATAATTGTTTTCAAAGAAAGCAGTTGTCCCCAATCAGCCAGCCTGAATGTTTTAAGACATGACCTTTAAAATAAGATCAAGGTCATCCAGACTTATTCAATTCATTGGCCTGTAGCAATGATAGATATATGCAAGTTTGATGAGAATCACCCTAAGATACTGTGCAAACAAGCCTACCGTGACTGAAATTTGATAAGTTTAGTCCCAAACTGACCTTGAAAAGGTCACGGTCTCCAAATCTGAATCAACTCTTTATCTATTCCAGAGTTATGCCTTTCTGATGGGAATCTATCCAACGTATCCTGCGATAACGCGTACTCAAGTAGGATTTGACTGAAATTTAATGATTTTAATCCTTTGCTGACCTTACAAATAAGGTCAAGATCACAAACCTATTCAACTATTTGACTTGTCACAGTGATGTATCCAAACAAGTCTGGAAAGAATCTTCCAAAAGGTTCCTGATATAAAATACACACGCACACTTAATTTGGCTTAAATTTGCCCTGTGGTGACCTTGAAAATGAGATTAATGTCACTAAACTCTAATCAGCTCTTAAGCATATTTCAATGAAGTGTCACTGCAAGTTTAATGAAAATCCTTCAACAGATTCCTGATATACCATACATACAAGATTAATTAGGCTGAAGTTTGCCCATTTTAATCCCATGGTGACCTTGAAAAAAAGAGTCAATGTAAACAAAATTTGATCACCTCCTACGCTAATTCCAATGATATATTCCTGCAAGTTTGATCCGCCAACCCGTTCAAGAGTTAATGTGCGCACAAGAAATTGTCACGTCCACGCTAACGCCAACGAGATACACACCGACAACAGTATGTCCCTCTTCACCGCTGGTGGGGGCACATAATATAAAATAGACACCTCTTTCCTAAAATTGGAAGTAGACTTGTCCAAACTGTGAGGGAACGGGCCTCCGTGGCCTAGTGGTTAAGAGCGCTGACTCTTGATCATTAGGTCTCTCACCGCTGTGGTTCGAGCCTCGCTCGGGTCACATGTGAGACGCCAAGTTCTGCAACGGAAGGTCAGGTGGTTTTTCTCCGGGTACTCCGGTTTTCGCCCACCTCTGATTAACGATCGGCTCGATATGAGTGAAATAATCTTGAAAGGGCCGTAAAACCAAAACCAAAAAAAAAGCAAACTGTGAGGGGACATCAAACCGACCAGGTTTGGAGAATCTTTAATATGCGCCGAATAATGAATCCGCTGAATGAATCCGAACACAGAAAATAATTGTTGAGCATACAGATTTTTCCGATTATGAGCCGGGGCACAGCATTTCCTGTAAGATCGCCTGTACGCCCAGCGAAGCAGGCGGACAGCGAAGTCTCTGATCAGACTGCGTGTATGCGCAGGCTGATCAGTCTTCTCTGGGCGCACATACAATATTGTAGGAAATGCTGTGTCCCGTCTCATATCGCTCTTGCAGGTCATGCAACCAAACTGTGTTTCAGTCATGTAAAAAATCTTGTTGATTGGGATGGACGCGTGAGGGTGGAAATGAATGTGTCGTCATGAACTTATCGGCAACATTTTGTCATGCAGAACGGGTCATTAGCGTATTTGCGAACAGCGAAGACTCAGATGATCCTTCGCACCCATGCTGTCTCGTCAGTGTTCAATGTTCGCACACCAGAAAGAGCAACGCGCCCTCCTAAGAGGCTGTGCATTCACCTTTATGTTTTGACTTTACGGAGATACGCTGAAGACATTTTTGCGTAACGCCGCTTGGATTATTAAAATTCAATTTAGAATTTTATGACATAAACTTCAGTTCGTAATCTCTAAGTGTCCGCCAGATGTAAACTCAAAATGTCAGTAAATATTCTGATTCAAGAAATGGAGGTGACCGCTCGATTGATTTTCGTTTCATTCAATTTTTATTTATTTATTTATTATTTATTTATTTATTTTTTTTTTTAGTCATGCGATCATCTTGAACTTCAGTTGAAGTGATGAATGTCACGTACACGTGATGGGCGGTGCTAAGACTTGCTGTAATCAGATTGGCTGAGTCGAACCGCTTGCGTACAACGATTCGTGTTACTAGGTGCAGCATGAAAGGATGCCGTTTTTTGAGATATTGTTTTCGAAGGTCACCGCTTTGAGTTTGAAAATGCGATTTGGGGCTAGAAATTTGCAATTAGGTGTAAATACCAAAGCCGAGCCGAAACTGTCAAGCTTAACATATTTAACTAATTGGCAAGTGTAACACAATATGACACATGTAATTAGGATTTCAGTTTTTTGTTTTGTTTT
The DNA here is from genome assembly GCA_963580285.1 of Lucinisca nassula. Classification (NCBI taxonomy): domain Eukaryota; kingdom Metazoa; phylum Mollusca; class Bivalvia; order Lucinida; family Lucinidae; genus Lucinisca; species Lucinisca nassula. The sequence continues at coordinate 74,962,470 of OY757021.1, forward strand.
GTTTTGTTTGTTCACGTTCCGTTGATGCATGTACGAGCGTATACTGATACATCAGTGATACACCTAATTGCAAATTTCTGGCCCCAAATCGCATTTTCAAACTCAAAGCGGTGACCTTCAGAAGCCCGCCAGTACGATTTCCGTCACAACAATTAGATGATGTCAAGAGTAAACTTCAAAGAAACAAAACACACACAGCTGTCAAGATGTTCCAAAAATAGCGTCATCGCTACCTCTCATCTACATGAAAGAATCGCCGCCTAGCCAACCATTTCGCCACAGTTTGACTGACACGACAAAGAACCGCCTACAAAAAACTTAGCACGTGACTGAAACCGCATTTACTTTTGCGTTAGCAATTTTCTACAGTAAAAGAAAGACAAACTAAAAGGTAGATCCAACTTGGGACATGTGTAACGGGACATGTGTAACATGAACCACACCAATTGATGATAATTTCACCCAAGTGATATTGCGACCAGCAAAGTCTCCGATAAGCCTGCCAACCTACTAAGTCTCATCAAAGATTCACTTTGTCTATTATGCCTGCTCAGGGTGAATGACGTCTAGAATAATTTCCCTCTGAAGCGCCTATCAAACTTTTTTAGATGATCGATTGTCTATATATTGTACCTAAATATGTTTTTTTTTTTTTTTTTTTGTTTTTGTTTTTTTTTTTTTGTAGAAAGAAAATAACTTATTTTTTCTGACATTAGTATTATTAAAAATAAAACTAAATCACCTGTTCAATTGACTTTATTTGACGATTTTATCATTTATGATTCAAAGACCTATTGAAAGTGCACGCTTGTCGTTTCCGGCTATAAGATCGCAGCGGGATCCAACAACCTAACTAAACTTAAAAGGCCGCGAGGCTAAAACGTTTTTTTTTTTTTGTGCCCATCTTACCTGATGTTTAAAAATGTTGAGAAATAAATCAAACGCTTATGACCACTTGCACACCCGGTTTTGATTCTGATCCGTGTTATCATTTCTTTTGTGCTACCTATTGTAATATCTTTAATATGAGCCATTGATCAAAGGTACGCAAGTTGTCATTACTGTTTGTTTGATTTGAGGTTTAACGTCCCCGTCAACACTGTGAAGGTAATTTTGGAGACGTTGCTTCCAATTTTGTGGGACTTTTACCCGACATTGAGATGAAATGACATCTCAAGCCCTGTCGCCCAATGAAACCAATAGGGTTTTAATATTAGCATGGACGGCCCGCCTTGCACCCCGGTTCCTGGACAGGCTTAGATCCTCTAAGCGGTTTACCAGTACTAGTGTGCGGGCCGGATTCAGCTCTGCGTGGAAGCATCATGCAGCCCATATATTTCTTCAAGCCCCTGTGGGCGGGGGCCGGTTGCCATTACTGTTTCAGGTCTTTGAATTTCAACTCGACTTATCAGGATATTTTTACCCAGGCTAGATTATGTCACCATTTCAAATTTCATGCTCGGATAAGCAGGGGGTGGAATAGGTTGGCCGGAAATACCCCAGCCGAGTGACGTACTTTTACCATTTGCTGAGGAGTACCCGACGCACACACCACATTAACAACACCCCCGTCAAACCCCACTTTATATTGGGAAAAAGTGGAGTTTACACGGGTATACATTACTTTTCTTATCATTAGGATAACTTGCCTTTATGAGATAAGGTCAAGAAAATGGCATGTATCAAGTTATAATTGGTAATAGTTTTCTTATTTCTGCCCAAAACATAAATTGTGGGTACTCATTATAACCGCCTCATTGTCCGCCAAAAACATAGGTTGTGGATACTACTTTGTAACTGTGATATTGACGAGTTTCCACAATCTCTGTTTTGGGGCAGAGATAAGACAACGATGTATACTTCTGTAAACCCCACTTTTCCCTATATTAAGTGGGGTTTACCAGAGTATAGATTTCATGGGCTTGTTAACATAATGTTTCTACTCCGATGTGGGTGCTCGTTAGAACCGCCTCATACTCACTGAGGCGGTTCTAACGGAGGTCATAACGAGCACCTATGTGATGAGGATAAATAAGAACTTTGTCATCCGATAAATGCCATTCCTAGAGCCATGGAACGAAGCAGTGTATTGCTTAGGTACGTTATCCTAATGGAACACGCCGTATTCTTTCTTATCCCTAGTGATAACTAATGATTGAACTGGATGACGGGACAAGTCAAGTCAATACTGTAAATGTCATTTTGGAGACGTTGCTTCCAACTTTGTAGGACTTTTACCCAACATTGAGATGAAATGACATCTCAAGCCCTGTCGCCCAATGAAACCAATAGGGTTTATAAGAATGGACGGCCCGATACACATCGATTTGCCTGGGCAGGCTTAGATCCTTTAAGCAGTTTACCAGTACTCGTGTGTGGGTCGGATTCAGCTCTGCGTTAAAGCACCATGCAGCCCATATATTTCTCCAAGCCCCGCTGGGCGGGGGCCGGCAGATGTATTGGTGCATTGTCATGAAAACGTTTTAGTCGGGGACACTGATACGTTCTCAGACTGAAAAAGAACATAAAGGAATGCTGTGAAATGAGACTCTAAAATGCGTCACGTTAACATTCAACCTGCCACCGGCATGGAAACTGGTGCTGTTTTAAATTTTGGGTAAATGACTCGACAGGATCATGCTTGCTTTGTCGAAAAGAATTTCTGGATCAGAACCATGTAGGTCGCAGCCTGAGCAGCTATGCGTGACGTTATAACGTCAGCAGTGCTTCATGCGCCTCGAATACTTGAAAACGTAAGGAAAAGCCAAGTCGGTAATGTTCAAGTCGAGGTTAGCCACATTCCATAGCAGCTGGACACCAGCTAGATAATACCGATGTACTGCGGCCACATCTGCATTAGGGTGGGTAGTCAGCTTACGCGAAACCGCCGTCGGTGGCTCACGTGAACTAGCACTTATTTCTACACTGCCGTTTACTGGGGGAAATCAAGCACACATTATAAACCTACATCCCCGCCCCCACGGGCACTACATGCAGGCAAGACGGAACAGGAGTTCCAGAAAAGCATATCCTTTTTGGATGCCCATGACGAGTAACTCGGTTTGCAACAAACAAAGACTCTGGAATGATTATAATGTCCACCAAGTTCACCATCAAGTGACTCAATGATCTGAGGGCTCATATAAGTATAAAAGCAAACAAAGTTTACGCAACAAAGCACGGCATATGACCAGAGTTGCCACGATGTTAACGAAATACACGAATTAATTATAATAATAATACTAAATTAATAATAATAATAATAATAATAATAATAATAATAATAATAATAATAATACCTATAATTGTTTTCAAAGAAAGCAGTTGTCCCCAATCAGCCAGCCTGAATGTTTTAAGACATGACCTTTAAAATAAGATCAAGGTCATCCAGACTTATTCAATTCATTGGCCTGTAGCAATGATAGATATATGCAAGTTTGATGAGAATCACCCTAAGATACTGTGCAAACAAGCCTACCGTGACTGAAATTTGATAAGTTTAGTCCCAAACTGACCTTGAAAAGGTCACGGTCTCCAAATCTGAATCAACTCTTTATCTATTCCAGAGTTATGCCTTTCTGATGGGAATCTATCCAACGTATCCTGCGATAACGCGTACTCAAGTAGGATTTGACTGAAATTTAATGATTTTAATCCTTTGCTGACCTTACAAATAAGGTCAAGATCACAAACCTATTCAACTATTTGACTTGTCACAGTGATGTATCCAAACAAGTCTGGAAAGAATCTTCCAAAAGGTTCCTGATATAAAATACACACGCACACTTAATTTGGCTTAAATTTGCCCTGTGGTGACCTTGAAAATGAGATTAATGTCACTAAACTCTAATCAGCTCTTAAGCATATTTCAATGAAGTGTCACTGCAAGTTTAATGAAAATCCTTCAACAGATTCCTGATATACCATACATACAAGATTAATTAGGCTGAAGTTTGCCCATTTTAATCCCATGGTGACCTTGAAAAAAAGAGTCAATGTAAACAAAATTTGATCACCTCCTACGCTAATTCCAATGATATATTCCTGCAAGTTTGATCCGCCAACCCGTTCAAGAGTTAATGTGCGCACAAGAAATTGTCACGTCCACGCTAACGCCAACGAGATACACACCGACAACAGTATGTCCCTCTTCACCGCTGGTGGGGGCACATAATATAAAATAGACACCTCTTTCCTAAAATTGGAAGTAGACTTGTCCAAACTGTGAGGGAACGGGCCTCCGTGGCCTAGTGGTTAAGAGCGCTGACTCTTGATCATTAGGTCTCTCACCGCTGTGGTTCGAGCCTCGCTCGGGTCACATGTGAGACGCCAAGTTCTGCAACGGAAGGTCAGGTGGTTTTTCTCCGGGTACTCCGGTTTTCGCCCACCTCTGATTAACGATCGGCTCGATATGAGTGAAATAATCTTGAAAGGGCCGTAAAACCAAAACCAAAAAAAAAGCAAACTGTGAGGGGACATCAAACCGACCAGGTTTGGAGAATCTTTAATATGCGCCGAATAATGAATCCGCTGAATGAATCCGAACACAGAAAATAATTGTTGAGCATACAGATTTTTCCGATTATGAGCCGGGGCACAGCATTTCCTGTAAGATCGCCTGTACGCCCAGCGAAGCAGGCGGACAGCGAAGTCTCTGATCAGACTGCGTGTATGCGCAGGCTGATCAGTCTTCTCTGGGCGCACATACAATATTGTAGGAAATGCTGTGTCCCGTCTCATATCGCTCTTGCAGGTCATGCAACCAAACTGTGTTTCAGTCATGTAAAAAATCTTGTTGATTGGGATGGACGCGTGAGGGTGGAAATGAATGTGTCGTCATGAACTTATCGGCAACATTTTGTCATGCAGAACGGGTCATTAGCGTATTTGCGAACAGCGAAGACTCAGATGATCCTTCGCACCCATGCTGTCTCGTCAGTGTTCAATGTTCGCACACCAGAAAGAGCAACGCGCCCTCCTAAGAGGCTGTGCATTCACCTTTATGTTTTGACTTTACGGAGATACGCTGAAGACATTTTTGCGTAACGCCGCTTGGATTATTAAAATTCAATTTAGAATTTTATGACATAAACTTCAGTTCGTAATCTCTAAGTGTCCGCCAGATGTAAACTCAAAATGTCAGTAAATATTCTGATTCAAGAAATGGAGGTGACCGCTCGATTGATTTTCGTTTCATTCAATTTTTATTTATTTATTTATTATTTATTTATTTATTTTTTTTTAGTCATGCGATCATCTTGAACTTCAGTTGAAGTGATGAATGTCACGTACACGTGATGGGCGGTGCTAAGACTTGCTGTAATCAGATTGGCTGAGTCGAACCGCTTGCGTACAACGATTCGTGTTACTAGGTGCAGCATGAAAGGATGCCGTTTTTTGAGATATTGTTTTCGAAGGTCACCGCTTTGAGTTTGAAAATGCGATTTGGGGCTAGAAATTTGCAATTAGGTGTAATCCATTGATTTGCATACCTTGCCAAACAACAATTTGACATGAGACTGGTGATATTTATTACCATCAGGAATGCATATATTTATCTTCGCCATTTTCCGAAGAGGTCGATATTGTTATTCAATACATAACTATACTTAGTCAAAAAGTAATTATACCAACTTCCGGGTGAAACTCACTAAAAATCTGTCAGCTATTGAGCCAAATTTGGCTGTATACATGTAAATCGGACGTTTAGCTACAGAATGCTCAAACTTGCAATTGCCCATACCTTTTTGCCCCAGGGTTGTCTTGCAATATGTGCCTAGAAAGGTTTAAGTAAAAAATGGTCATTGCGCATGCGCAGAAATCTCTTTTCGTCTAAGATGGAAGACAATATCCTCTGAACATCGGATAACACTTTACTTTTACAATATCTCGTGATCTTGCTTTACAAGCGAGGTTTTAATTTGTGAAATTCCCAAATTATCTCCCTTGCAATTAAAAATATAGTAATTTTCGAACTGCTGTAATTTTTATTTCTGTCAACAAATTTTTGCCATTTTTTCACAAAACGCTTTGCTTCCACCATTGCTGTCCATCATGATGCTAAAATACAGAAAATTCATGTAACATGTAGCACTAGCGGTTGCGATTTTCTATGGAGTTCCCATTGAAAGCACCATTTGCATACAACTTCTAAGAATGGAGGTCAATATATGATAGCCTGTTACTCGTAGTTGATGCAACTAAAGTTCAAAATCTTTTGTGAATAGTCGCAAATGCTATCTAAAGAAATGTAACAGGTATCAAATTTGGGGTACAGGGAAATTTTGTGATGTTAAATTTTAGCATGGTTTAATGATTTTCTCTGTGAAAATGACAAAGTGACCCATTGGGTGTTTAAAGCAATATCCTACGATGATGTGTTTACGAAAACAAAAACGAATGGGGCTTTTGCACGGAAAAAGGAGTCTTACTAAAACATAACAAACTTTGTGTAGTTTATCTATAGAAGCCATAATAACTGCAGCAATTTTACGTATAGGAACTTTTTTGACTAAGTATATATAAAACATGACCAGGGTACTGAAGAGTCCTTTGAAGTTGTCAGTGCACTGGTTCCGAAAACAAAATGGTATTTGCCTTGTGTTGTCAGCTTGTCATCGAGTGTGGACTGTCCCTACAGCTGGCCGACTGCTGGAAACGCAAGTGTTGTCAGATCTAGCTCTTTATTATGTATTGTTGTTTGGCACACAATTGCCCAGTATATTAAAATGAAGGTCTCTCTGTTTCCCATGATCTTGGTTCTTTTGTTCTCCCTTTGGAAACTAAGTAACAGAAAACATCCGGATGATGGGAATCAGGGGTGCAGGATAGCAAATGAGAAACACTGCGATAGAGTTTCGCAGTACTTGGCCTTAACTAGGAAGCTGGGGAACAGAAGGTGTTCGGAGGGCTTACGGAACTACGAGTCCTCCCTTGAAACAAATTTGGCTATTCTTTTAATCTTGGCCGGAAACATTGAATCTAAACCGGTCAAAGATTTCGTAGTGGGCAGTGCAAAAATATTGCAAAGACTCTCAGAAAGGAATAGAATGTGAGGACTGTGGCAAACCTTTTCATTCCTCATGTTCTAATTTTGATAACAGTCAATTGTTAGAAATTGAATCTGGTGCTGGAACTATTGCAAAGACTGCAAAGCTGACTGTGGTCTTTGCAGCGATGCTGTCCTTAATGGCCACAAAGCTGTTCAGTGTGATCATTGTGAAATGTGGATACACACTGAATGTTTTTTCATTGCAGATGCCGATTATGGCACTTTGGTAAACTCTAACTGCCAGTGGATCAGCCCAAAATGTGAGGTGTACAACTTTTCAGACTCCTTCTTCAACGAATTTATAGAACTGAGTTAGCAGAACAACTTTGAACCTCTGCCAAAGGATAAAAGAGATAAATCTTTGACTGCTGATGAAAATAAGCTGAATTTTGTAACAGGTTTGAAACTTTGCAGTGTAAACATCAATGGAATAAGAGTAAAAAGTCTTGAACTTTTAGCTTTCCTTGATATCCATCAACCACATATTATGGCTATACAGAAAACAAAAATTGACAGTTCAGTTATCACATCCGAGCTTTTCCCTGAAACTTGTCAGTACAGTGTCTATAGAAAAGATAGGAATTCTCATGGCGGCGGGGTGATGTTGCTCATTCACAGAGACATCCCTCATATGCCTTTCATTGAACTGGAAAACGACACCGAATCGGTCTGGGTTAAATTTTTTGCAAATAAAATTTCCCACTTCGTAGCAAGTTGGTATAGACCACCGAATGGTACGGTTGAAAACTTCCAAGTGTTTAAAGCACAGATGGATTGCATTAAGTCACAACACGAGGGTAAAAACTTCCGGCTGTACATGTTCTAGGTGACCTCATCTTCAGAAACATCGTTTGGCCCGACAGGCTCAGCAAACAAAGCACAATGTTGAGTCAGTCTGACGGACAAATATTAACTGACATTATGAGTGATCATGGTCTGGAACAAATTGTTAACTTCCCCACTCTTGATAAGAACACATTGGATCTGATTCTTACGACTTTGCCAGGACAAACTAAGTGATCATGATATTGTTTCCGAATATTTGAAACTACACATTCCACCAATAAAGAAACACCGGGGGAAAGTGTACTTATAGCATAAAGGTGACTATGAAACTATGAGGAAGGATGCGCTCAGATTTGCAAAGGAGAAATACGTTATTGGTCGTTCTGATGCTCGGTCTGTGCAGGAGAACTTTGATTTGAAAACTTATTTTATCCATATTTTGGCTGAGAAACAAATTCCCTCAAAGCTAGTAGATGTGTATCTTCGATTTCCTAGATCACAACAGAGATAAGAAGAAAAATTCGCAGAAGAAATAAGATTCATGCAACGGCAAAAAAGGCTGGAAGTGGTAAACTCAGGACAAAATTTGAAACTTTGAGACGTGAGATCAAAACGATTATAAAACACCAGCATGATTGTTTGTGAATAACTTGGTAGGTGATATAAAGACACACCCAAGAGACTACTCTCCGTCCTTACATTGATTCTGAAATTAATCATAAACGTCATTTCTTCAAAATATCCTTCATTAATAAGGGTATGGATTTTATAGATTTGCCCAGTATCTTCCGTGAGAGATCGGTGCTTTCTTCCATTCCTGCTTATTTTCAAAATACTGAAACACCTATAATTTGCTATAAATATAACAAAGTAGAAGTAAAACAAAGATCAGGAATTGATACAATTAACTTACTCCACCCATAAAAGACACCAAAGGGAAAGAAATACAAACATTAAGCGACCAGACCATAATGGAAACCTAAACAAAGGAAGGCCATAAGGACAGTTACTTTCCCACAAAATGGCCATATGGTCATCCGAAACTAAAAGACACAAGTGATACACACAGTAAGTAACAAACAACAACATAAAATAAATCGCCACAGAAGAGCCGCCTTGGAACGGTCAGTGGAAGATTTCCACTGGGGGGCTTAAATCGATTTTACGTGGCCACAATCCTCGCCCTTACTTCCGTCGCGATTTAGACAAATAATTTGTTCAGTCCGCATGAAGGCCTCCTAACTCATCAGTGCAACATCTCCGTGAACACAAAAATCAAAGAACCACAGAGGTGAGACAACGGTGAGGACTCGACAGCAAGAAACCACTGAAATGCTGGAGCAAAAGAAAACCAACAGTTAGACTCCGATGAGCCCGACCAGAGACAGAGCATCAGGCACCAACCAACATTACCTTGAATTAGATCTCTCTAATTCTCAATAAGCCTTTACGTTGGAGCCGTCATAGAATCTGAGGCCTGACCCACCGGCGTGCAATTAAAGAGGGAAGCAAAGTTGCCAACCGTGATTGGGTTAACTACCATGCATGCAGTCTGTCGTATAATATCCATGTTGTACCCAATCTTTTTATATCGAAGAATGATTTTACGAAATTGGGTACTGAAGTCATTGCGGTTATATATTTTTCTGAATTTAAATACTAAGTCACCATAAAATTCGGGTTCCGATAGACCTTGTTGCAGAAGAGATTTAAGTCCAATATTGAATTTTGAAATTAAATCAGAATGGCGTCTATAAAATTTTGAAAAGGCTTTGCGTAGTTTATGGTACCGATAACCCTGATTAAGGAGTTTAGCCGTTAATAATTTATTACGAGTGTTGAAGTCAGTTACATGACTACACACTCTAGCAAATCGAATTAATTGCGAAATATAAACGCCATAGGATGGCGCACGAGGAACATCACCATCCAAAAAAGGAAAATTTACAATCTCAAAATCAAAGTCATCGCGTTTATCATAAATTTTGCACGAAACAAATCCATCTACAATAGATAGATGTAAATCCAAAAACGGGGCCTCAGTATCAGAAGAATTTGCTTTATTTAACTGAAGTTCTAGGGGGTAAATCTGACTGATCAAACCATCAAAATAGGTATTATCAATATTTAATAAATCATCTAAATATCTAGAAGTAGAGCTAAAAGCTTCAATAATTTCAGATTGGTTATCAATGGAAAGCGACAAAATGAAGTCTCTTTCATAACAATACAAGAACAGATCAGCCACAAGAGGTGCGCAATTAGTACCCATCGGAATACCCACAATTTGTCTAAATAACTTAGTACCGAATCTAATATAAATATTGTCAAGTAGAAAGGTGAGGGCATCACACACTTTCTGACATGACCAAAGTGTATAATTCTTATGCTCTTTAGAAGTGAAAAATGCATTTCTGACATTACATGCAAGATAGAGAGAATCTTCTCTGTGAAAAGCCCATTCAATTAAATCATTAAGCTTTTCTTTTATAAGATTATGAGGAAGTGTAGTGTAAAGAGTGGAAAAATCGTAGGTAGACAGACTAGAAGCACGAAACTGTCTAGATTTCAATTTATTTAAAACATCATTCGAATTTTTTATAGACCAAAACAGATTTCTTCCTGATCTTTCAAAGACTTTATCACAATATTTAATTACATGCGTTTTAATAGCAGTTAGACAGGAAGTTAATAATTTAGAAAGTTCAGTGGTAGTGCAAGAGCTAGAATTTGCAATAAACCGTGCTTTGTAAGGTTTTTTATGAAGTTTTGGTAACCAGTATAGCGTAGGAAGCTTGTCTTGGCCTTCGTTAACACACACAGCAAACTTGGTGGCTGAAAGACAAACATGTTTATCTACTATAGCTCTCTCTTCAGCTAAAGGCTGAAGTTCATAGGCCTTAGTACCACCAAGCTCCTGCTTAAGCGTGTTAACATAGTGGAGCCGTCACACAACGACGACGTTGTTAGCGGCCTTGTCTGCAGGGGCCAAAACAAACTTCTTATGAAATTCTTGAATACCTAGTTTAAGATGACGTAAAGACGTCTTGGGCTTAGGAGGTAATAAGTTAGTATTTTGAGAATAGAAAGAAATGCGTTTATTCACTAGTTTTAAAATGCTAAGTTTCCAGTCCTTAAGGGCTTTATGCTCAACATACTCTCGCTTACACCATCGATTACCGAATTCATTCAATGAAGCAGCGATTTCATCTCTACATTTACTGAAATCAATTTTTGAAGGAAACCGATATTTCGGTCCTTTAGAAATTATATTCCTTATCCTTGAATCAGGAATAATTTTCAAATTGCCAGTAATTACATGACCAGCAGCAGAATAGCAATACTTTGAGTTTTTACAATCACATGAATCAGGAGTATTAGTATCAATATCAAGATCTGAAACAAGTTTATTGAAATTAAAAATGATAGATCTAACAGGTTTGTTATATTTATAGCAAATTATAGGTGTTTCAGTATTTTGAAAATAAGCAGGAATGGAAGAAAGTACGGATCTCTCACGGAAGATACTGGGCAAATCTATAAAATCCATACCCTTATTAATGAAGGATATTTTGAAGAAATGGCGTTTATGATTAATTTCAGAATCAATGTAAGGACGGAGAGTATGCTGAGTATAGCCTCTAGTTAAGAGAGCCGCATCATATAACTGATGAGAACTATCGTAGAATTTATTCGCCTCGGTGTCCAGAAGACGTAAAACAGAAACGGGTAATGAACTTAAAAATGAAAGCATAGAGTGGCGTCCATGATTTAATAATATAATAGACAGTCACTTCAGTCTAGTATTGTTTCGTTTAAACGCACGTGATTTACGTTTAAAGTTACCATTTTTCCTGGTGCCGTGAGATCTAGTTCTGCGTTTTCGACATTCCAGGAGTGAGAAAATATCAAAGTCCGGCATTCTGGAAATATTACCCTCATGATAAATGTTGTCATTAAATCCCAGTGGAAAAGGGGTCTGTAAAAATTTAATCCATTTCAGTTCAGCTTCATGTCTTTTGATTATTTTAAATCTAGTTGTAGAATTTGCATCGTAATAAAGTTTTTCCACTGGTTGTATAACAATGTTATTTACAGAATGACCTGTACGTCGAAAGTGACGGTACAAGAAAGTGTCAGTTTTCTTAGGCTTACTCATTCTACGATAATGCTCGTTCAATCTAGTTTTAAGCATGCGGTTAGTTTGACCGACGTACTGCATATTACAGTTTGCAGCACGTCAAGTAATTAGATAAATTAAATCTGTAGACTGTCATGTCAAATCAGACATGTTAACTACAGAGAAGCGTCTACCGTTTACAGATGAAGTAACGGTAGACGCAGTGCTTAAATGCGAACAACATCTGCACCTCTTGGCATTGCACTTAGAAATGCTAGGATACATTCCACTTCTTTTCCACGGATTAGTATATTTTCGAAGGATGGGCGATTTGAGAGGAGATAGTCTTATACGAAGACTACTCCCAAAAACATTGGTATTGCCTGCTCCTTTGAGATTAACTGAAGTTACAGAAGACAAATTTAAGGGTCTAACCAATACCGAAGGCAACATAGTATTAAAGTTCTTAATAGAATGGGGAATCCGTACAGAAGAAGCAGAGTGTAACCTAAGGGGTGATATTGATATTTTAAATGTATTTGTAATACTCATTTTGGTTAATAAGGTTGTGATACCGTCAAAACTAAAGCGATGTTCATACCGGTTATTAAATAAATACTGAAGAAGATTCCTTCGAATAGAAGGAAGGTACAACAAAAGCCCACAAAACATCCTAGTCTACTTAAAGTACAGGGATGTCAAACAAGCAGTTGTTATACAACGAGGAACGAACATCGGTTTAATAATGACCTTCAACAGGTATCTAAAGGATGTCAATTGATGGAACAGTGAAAAGCAATTGCATAAGCAATCCCTGAGGATTGGAAAAATAAGAGCATTAAATGCATGTACGGGGAGACCTTTTACAGCCGCCACACGGCACAAACAAAACAGCCCTGATATGCAAAATTTATGATAACCTGTTAGATCTATCATTTTTAATTTCAATAAACTTGTTTCAGATCTTGATATTGATACTAATACTCCTGATTCATGTGATTGTAAAAACTCAAAGTATTGCTATCCTGCTGCTGGTCATGTAATTACTGGCAATTTGAAAATTATTCCTGATTCTAGGATAAGGAATATAATTTCTAAAGGACCGAAATATCGGTTTCCTTCTAAAATTGATTTCAGTAAATGTAGAGATGAAATCGCTGCTCCCTTGAATGAATTCGGTAATCGATGGTGTAAGCGAGAGTATGTTGAGTGTAAAGCCCTAAAGGACTGGAAACTTAGCATTTTAAGACTAGTGAATAAACGCATTTCTTTCTATTCTCAAAATACTAACTTATTACCTCCTAAGCCCAAGACGTCTTTACGTCATCTTAAACTAGGTATTCAAGAATTTCATAAGAAGTTTGTTTTGGCCCCTGCAGACAAGGCCGCTAACAACGTCGTCGTTGTGTGACGGCTCCACTGTGTTAACACGCTTAAGCAGGAGCTTGGTGGTACTAAGGCCTATGAACTTCAGCCTTTGGCTGAAGAGAGAGCTATAGTAGATAAACATGTTTGTCTTTCAGCCACCAAGTTTGCTGTGTGTGTTAACGAAGGCCAAGACAAGCTTCCTACGCTATACTGATTACCAAAACTTCATAAAAAACCTTACAAAGCACGGTTTATTGCAAATTCTAGTTCTTGCACTACCACTGAACTTTCTAAATTATTAACTTCCTGTCTTACTGCTATTAAAACGCATGTTATTAAATATTGTGATAAAGTCTTTGAAAGATCAGGAAGAAATCTGTTTTGGTCTATAAAAAATTCGAATGAGGTTTTAAATAAATTGAAATCCAGACATTTTCGTGCTTCAAGTCTGTCTACTTACGATTTTTCCACTCTTTACACTACACTTCCTCATCATCTTATAAAAGAAAAGCTTAATGATTTAATTGAATGGGCTTTTCACAGAGAAGATTCTCTCTATCTTGCATGTAATGTCAGAAATGCATTTTTCACTTCTAAAGAGCACAAGAATTATACACTTTGGTCATGTCAGAAAGTGTGTGATGCCCTCACCTTTCTACTTGACAATATTTATATTAGATTCGGTACTAAGTTATTTAGACAAATTGTGGGTATTCCGATGGGTACGAATTGCGCACCTCTTGTGGCTGATCTGTTCTTGTATTGTTATGAAAGAGACTTCATGTTGTCGCTAGCCATTGATAACCAATCTTAAATTATTGAAGCTTTTAGCTCCACTTCTAGATATTTAGATGATTTATTAATTATTGAATATACCTATTTCGATGGTTTGATCAGTCAGATTTACCCCCCAGAACTTCAGTTAAATAAAGCAAATTCTTCTGATACCGAGGCCCCGATTTTGGATTTACAGCTATCTATTGTAGATGGATTTGTTTCGTGCAAAATTTATGATAAACGCGATGACTTTGATTTTGAGATTATAAATTTTCCTTTTTTGGATGGTGATGTTCCTCGTGCGCCATCCTATGGCGTTTATATTTCGCAATAAATTCGATTTGCTAGAGTGTGTAGTCATGTAACTGACTTCAACACTCGTAATAAATTATTAACGGCTAAACTCCTTAATCAGGGTTATCGGTACCATAAACTACGCAAAGCCTTTTCAAAAATTTTATAGACGCCATTCTGATTTAATTTCAAAATTCAATACTGGACTTAAATCTCTTCTGCAACAAGGTCTATCGGAACCCGAATTTTATGGTGACTTAGTATATAAATTCAGAAAAGTATATAACCGCAATGACTTCAGCACCCAATTTCGTAAAATCATTCTTCGATATAAAAGGATTGGGTACAACATGGTTATTATACGACAGACTGCATGCATGGTAGTTAACCCAATCACGGTTGGCAACTTTGCTTCCCTCTTTAATTGCACGCCGGTGGGTCAGGCCTCAGATTCTATGACGGCTCCAACGTAAAGGCTTATTGAAAATTAAAGAGATAATGTTGGTTGGTGCCTGATGCTCTGTCTCTGGTCGGGCTCATCGGAGTCTAACTGTTGGTTTTCTTTTGCTCCAGCATTTCAGTGGTTTCTTGCTGTCGAGTCCTCACCGTTGTCTCACCTCTGTGGTTCTTTGATTTCTGTGTTCACGGAGATGTTGCACTGATGAGTTAGGAGGCCTTCATGCGGACTGAACAAATTATTTGTCTAAATCGCGACGGAAGTAAGGGCGAGGATTGTGGCCACGTAAAATCGATTTAAGCCCCCCAGTGGAAATCTTCCACTGACCGTTCCAATGCGGCTCTTCTGTGGCGATTTATTTATGTTGTTGTTTGTTACTTACTGTGTGTATCACTTGTGTCTTTTAATTTTGGATGGCCATATGGCCATTTTGTGGGAAAGTAACTGTCCATATGGCCTTCCTTTGTTTAGGTTTCCATTATGGTCTGGTCGCTTAATGTTTGTATTTCTTTCCCTTTGGTGTCTTTTATGGATGGAGTAAGTTAATTGTATCAATTCCTGATCTTTGGTTTACTTCTATTCTACAAATATATCAATAGGTAGAAGAAAGACAGGCAAGGTATCCCGCCCCTTAATAAAAGAGGAGGGAACGGGGTTGCCGAATCAGACTCTGAAAGGACAGAGAAACTAGTTGGTCAATTCAATGATGCGTTTAATAAAACTGAGTTCACGGAGGTTCCATTGACTAGAAGATCGGCCGCCATACATGGATAATATTGTTGCTTCATCGGCAAGGGTGCTAAAGCTACTTAAAGGCTTAAACCCCACTAAAGTTTTAGGACCTGATGAGCTTCATCCTAGAGTCCTGAAGGAACTAGCAATAGAGTTAGGTCCAGTGTTTGCTCACCTGTTTCAACGGTCTCTTGATACGGGTGAAGTCCCCAAAGAATGGCTTCTAGCGAACATTTGGCCACTCTTCAAAAAATGAGATAGGGCTCTTGGACGTAATTATTGCCCCGTGTCTCTGACTTGTGTTCTGAATAACTTGCTTGAACATATAGTCTGCTCCAACACCATGGCCCACTTGGATGAGCATAAACTTCTGTCAGGCAGACAACATGCGTTTAGGAAAAGGCATTGTAACTGTTGTGAAACTCAGTTGAGCACAGTTATTAATGACCGGGCAAAACTCTTGGACAAAGGAGGACAGATAGACACATTTATTCTGGACTTCGAGAAAGCTTTTGACACCCCACAACATGAACTAGCTAAATCCAAGTTATTTGGTTATGGAATTAGGGGAAATACTTTCAAATGGATAGATTCTTTCCTTTGCTACAGACAACAGCCTGTTGTTGTTAATGGTGAATCTTCAGAGTGGACACCAGTTTTGTCTGGAGCCCCACAAGGGACTGTTCTTGGTCCACTATTGTTCTCCCTATACATCAATGATATTTCCACTGACATTGACTCAGAAATAAAACCGTTCGCAGATTACTGTGTTTACTACTAGGACATTAGAGATACAGAGGACTCGCTGAAACTTCATAATGATATAGATAGATTAGAATGTTGGGCACATGAGATTTCAGCCCGTTAAATGCAACATTATGCAGATAACTAGGAAGAGAACAAATAAAACTGAGGCTTCTTACACCTTAGAGGGAACTGTCCTCGAGAACGGGGGTTCCATTAGATACCTTGGGGTGACACTCACACACGATTTGAGATGGAATACACATATTAGCAACATGTGTACAAAGGCAAATAGAACGCTTTATTTCCTGAGGCGAAATCTTCATCAGTGTCCTCAGGATGTACCAGAGGCAGCATATAAAGGCCTTGTTCGCCCAAATTTGGAATATGGTAGTTATATCTGGGACCCAAGCAGTGTGGTCCTTAATGAAGAAATTGAAAAAGTTCAGAATATAGCTGCTAGATTTGTAACAAGTAATTACCGCTTTGAAACAGGGAGCATGTCTGGAATACTAGGAAAATTAAGATGGGAGTCTGTCCAGAAAAGAAGAAAAGACAGCAGGCTCATACTTTTATACAAAGGTCTAAAGGGTGCTGTCAGCATCCCAACAGATGACTTAATTCCCCCAGCTAAGCACTGTAGAAATCATCATTCATTGGGGTTTCAGAACCTTGCTGCAAGAACTGACATTTATAAGGAATCATTACAGACTGGAATGCCTTTCCCTATTCGATTATTTCAACGGCTGAAGGTGCTGAGGATTGTGTAGCTAAGTTTACCTTTTTGGTCACACGGCCCCCACCCATCGGGGCTTGAAGAAATATATCGGCTGCACTATGCTTCCATGTAGAGCTAAATTCGACCCGCACACGAGCACTGATAAACCGCTTAGAGGATCTTAGCCTGCCCAGGCAAAGCGGTGCGAGTCGGACCGTCCATGCTTATAAACCCTATTGGTTTCATTAGGCGACAGGGCTAGAGATGTCATTTCATCTCAACGTCGGGTAAAAGTCCCACAAAATTGGAAGCAACGTCTCCAAAATGACCTTAACAGTATTCACGGGGGGGGGGGGGGTGCGTTAAACCTCAAATCAAACAAACAAATAAAACCTCTTTGGTGAGAGCTAGGGACTAACTTCCCATCACAGGTCCTGCATGTATGAATGTCATTTGACGTGTCACCAGTTACAGTTCTGATTCTGATTCTGGTCTGTATATGGGTCGCTATTTAAGGGATGTCGAGAATTCACGTTTACGAAAACCTTCCCATGACTAATTTATTCTTTGCGTAGAGGTCAGGCTCATGTAAAATTGCAACAACTATATCTACCTGAAAACGCAAAGGTAAAATATTTACGAGTTTTATGTTGATAGACGGAAATGGTTCTCAATCACTCCTTAAATTTCTTGCTTCCTTTGTTTAATTGTTTGTTTAAATTGAAGTTTATCGTCCCCGTCAACACTATTTATGTTATTTTGGAGACGTTGCTTCCAATGCTGTGGGATTTTACCCGGCATTGAGATGAAATGACATCTCAAGCCCTGCCGCCCATTGAAACCAAAAGGTTTTATGCATTGACGGTCTGGCTCACATCACTTTGCCTTTGCAGGCTTAGCCTTCTAAGCTGTTTACCAGTACTCGTGTGTTGCAAATTTTAGCTCTGCGTGGACGCACCATGCAGCCAAATTTATTTCCACAATCCCCGATGGGCGGGGGCGTGCCGGTTTCCTTACATGGCTTCCTTACACTTATGGCATGCGATTAAGAAGTCTTTTCTTACTTTCATAGGGGCAGAAAGGTATCTGTAACTAAACCTACGAGTTTACGTACATAAACATGCATTATATCAGCATACAATTGTACTATGATAATAATAATAGATACTGTACAACTAGAAATGTGTCAGTATGACACGGATGCCCCCGCCCAGGGGTCAGCATCACACGGAAACAAGTATTTTGCAGAAAGATGAAATTGAAAAAGGGCCATAACTGTCATAACAATCGGCATATTGTAAGTTAAATCAAGCTTGAAACTATATTTAACGATTCTATAAAATATGAATTCAGTGTAAATTAACTATCTGATAATGATTTCAAAAGATATCAAACACAAACTCCTTTCAGGTGTAATGAAAGCTAAGTTTAAAAAAAAGGGCTATAACTCTCAGAATAACTGGTGGATTATATCAGACATATTAAATACATAAACAAATGTAGGCCCTAGGGCAAAGACAATTTTTTCTTAAAACAGTCACAGCGCCCTTGACCTTGAGGCTCGAGATAGTATCATATATGCAACATTTGTGTCATGTTATATTAAGCGCCATCAATAAATGTAAGCGCAGGAGCATGGCAATGTTTTTCTAAAAATAGTCAAGGTGACCTTGACCTCGAGCCTAGGACCCTGCTCGAAGTATTATCATACGCAAAATATGTGTGAAATTAGAGTAAAATCAATAGATAAATGTAGGTGCTATAGCGAAGACATTTTTTCTAAAAATAACTGCAGTGACCTTGATCTTGAGCCCCAGACCTTGAAAGTTGAACCTGCTTGAGATATCATCATGCCCAAGATTTATGTGAAGTTATATTAAAATTCATCAATAATTGTGGGCACTAGAGTGATTACAATTTTTTTTTTATAAAAGTAGTCACAGTGACCTTGACCTTGAGCAAGGACTCTGATAGTCAAACTCGCTAGAGATACCACCATACCATACATTTGTGTGAAGTCATCTCAAAATCCATCAATAAATGCTAGAGCAATGACATTTTTTTACTAAAATTACTATAGTGACCTTGACCTTTAGCTCCAGACCCTGACAGTCAAACTTTCTTGAGATATCATCATACCCGATATTTATGTGAATTTATATTAAAATCCGTCAATAAATAAAGGCGCTAAAGCGATGAAAATGTTTTCTAAACCAGCCAGTGACTTTGACCTTGAGTCCAGGACCCTGAAAGTCAAAATCACTCGAAGTATCATCATTCCCAACATTTGTGTGAAGTAATATTATAATCAATCAATAAATGTAGGCGCTAGAGCGATGACAAAGTTTTTTTCTAAAAATAGCCACAGTGAACTTGACCTTGAGGCCATAGCCTTGAAAGTCAAACCCGCTCGAGATATTATCAAAAGCAAAATTTGTGTGAAGTTATACTGAAATCCATTAATAAATGCAAGTGCTAGAGTGGTGACAGCCACAGTGACCTTAACATTGAGGCCATGAACTTGAAAGTCAAACTTGCTTGAGATATTATCATACGGAACATTAGTGTGAAGCTATATATTATTATCCGTTCATGAATGTAGGCACTAGAGCGATGACAAAGTGTTTTTCTAAAAATAGCCACAGTGACCTTGACCTCGGGGCCATGACCTTGAAAGTCGAAATAACTAGAGTTATTATCATAAGCAATATTTGTGTGAAATATTATCAATATCCGTCCATAAATGTAGGCACTAGAGCGATGATAATGTTTTTCTATAAATAGCCACAGTGACTTTTAGTCCATGACCTTAAAAGTCGAAGTCGCTCGAGATATTATCATAAGCAACATTTGTGTGAAGTTATATTAACATCCATTAATAAATACAAGCGCTAGAGTGATAACAGGCACAGTCACCTTGACCTTGAGGCCATGACCTTGAAGGTCAAACTTGCTTGAGAAATTATCATAAGGAACATTGGTGTGAATTTATATTTATATCCGTTCATAAATGTAGGCACTAGAGCGATGACAAAGTTTTTACTAAAAATAGCAACAGTGACCTTGACCTTGGGGACATGACCTTGAAAGTCGAAATAGCTCGAGATACATGTTTGATCATAAGCAACATTTGTGTGAAATTATATTAATATCCGTCCATAAATGTAGGCACTAGAGCGATGATAAAGTTTTATTAATTTAATATATTACTGAAAATAAATACCAAATAAATATAGGGGCAATTTAATTGTGTGCTATTGGTAAAAAACATGTCATAAATTCCCTTTTAGAGAAGAAATTAGAAAAACATCAGATTATCACCAGAATACGTGTATATTATATTTCAATGTATTTCACAACTGTATCTTATTCTGTAAAAGTTCACATTTACTAATGATAATTTTCTATGTTGTTTCCACAACAGGATACATGCATGTTGCAATAATAATTAAAATAACAGCAATTTAATGAATACCCAGATCATTAACTACAATGGAGAAGTACAGATCATGATTATCAACAAATACCAACTTTTTTATGACACCATGGTAGCTGTTATCAAACATAAATGTATGTTGTATGTAGCATATTAGACATATCTGTACAAAGTTCCTCATTACTGTAAGCTGCATAAACTGTCATTTCATATATTTCCTTATCACTAGTTACATTGTCTTCAGTCCTCAAGTAAGTGGCCAAACATAACTAGACAGTTGGTATCGGTGTAAATATGCACAACATTTCTGTTATTCATCTGTAAACTAATGTTTTATCAACATTGTTTATTGCACACTTAAATTGCAATTACAAAAATTTGATTGATTCCATTCTTGGAATAATTTATTCCAAAAAATAAAAACAATCTGGATAAAAATTACACGAATTAAGTTCGTTTGAATACTAAACAAGAGCACCACATGCGGGTACCAACGCCCGGCTGTAGTTTTTTTTTAGAAAACAAAAATTCTAAGTCGAAAAAGGGGCATAACTGTGCCAAAAATATTTTGAGGGTTACCTCACCTATTGGTATGAGTTCCCATTTTCATAATGAACAACTAGTCCGAGTTTTAAGTAAATAAGTTCAGTAATGACAGAGATATTACAAAATGTCCAGTTTTGCACGCCGACGACGCAAACGACGCCAGAGCTATGACAATATCTCGTCGTTTTCTTCGAAAACAGCCGAGCTAAAAATGACAAAAAGCATATAAAGCACATATTGTATCAAGAACCATGAAATACTAAAAAGGAAACTAAAATAATACTAAACCCATAGGTTTTTATTGGTAAAATATTGCTGGTTGTCAGGAGCATTTCTGATAGCAAAAATGCTCCTGACAACCGGTTGTCAGGAGACCCTTCCTTAATTTTAATATTTTATGAGATTTCTACAAATGTACATGTAGATATGTGAAAATAACATATACAGTTTGGTAAAGCAGGAAAATGATAATAAAAATGTCATAGTCTTTTGTGGCCTTAGAAATTACACTTTGTCTCCTATTGATAAGGAATTCATAGCACAGATAGGGGAAATTCATCACATGAACAAGTCCGTGAACTGAGCATCCCCCTAAACCCCACTTTATATAGAGAAAACTGGGGTTAACGGGTATGCATTATTTTTCTTTTTTTCTACTCCAAGACATAGGTAGAACAGCCTCAATCGGGCGGTTCTAACGAGCACCCACAAACTATGTTTGCAGTATAAATAAGAAAAATATCACGGAATTTCATCAGAAATATAGCCGTTTTGGAGATGTGAAAAAATGCACTGTGTCGCACGGGGGTACGGTCTCTTTCTTTTGTCGTTCAGAGTAAACATTTATTTTATTGATGATGAAAGAGACAACCCTGTATTCAGTGTGCTTTTTCATCGCGAGATGTTAAAAAATGTCACCAGAATGGTAAAGGATAAACTTTCCAACGGCCACACCGGAATGAGCTGTGACGTCAAATCTTTTAAAATTCCAACATGACTGTTTTCAATAGTTTCATTTTTAATCGAGCAAGGTTGACGTCACTTCACATAGAATGACGTAACGCTGGGATTCTAAACGCGCCTTTTGACGCCAAGTTATTTCACTACCTGTCGCTGAGATTCTTGCTCATGGAATTATTCGAAGTATAAATCTTTTATTTCAACCAATCAAGTCGCTCAAAATGTACACAATGATAGAGAATTGGAATTATATAGAGTATCTTACATGAGTGCTCATGTATTATTGAATTTATTAAACTCGTTGAGGTAAAGGGATAAAATGCGAGGCTTTGCCGAGCATTTTATCCCTTTTCCTCAACGAGTTTAATAAATTCAATAATACAAGAGCACGAATGCAAGATTCTATTTATCATATGACATTTAAAACGCATTATATTCACGATTGTTTACAAAAATGTCAATATTCCGCCGTTAGTAAACACGACGTCGTTAAGGACGTCGTACATGTAACGTTACGGGACGTATCTAGCTAATTTGCATATTTAATCCACTAGTGGATTATCGAAAATATTACGTAGCGTTATTACACTCTCAGACGCGACGTCATATGATATATACCGTTATAGCTCGAAATTAAAATGTTTAAAAAACTACAGGCGATCTTTAGTGATTAATTTTAGCCTTGAAAATTAGTTCCAAATAGAGGTAGTCAGAGTCACTATCGCTCAGAATGATTAAGCCGAGGCGGTTCTAATGAACGCACACAACATACCTTTCCGAAATAAACAAAATACCAAAAGTGCCAAGGTAATAACTATTTTTATCTGAAACTGTAAAACGGATGTCCAGTGGACTTAAAACAAGTTTGAAACAACCATGGTGAACGAGCCATCCGCGTTCGAGCCATTAGAGTTCCGCAGCATTGCTTTACGAAAACACGCCAATACAAATACATTGTAAATTTTACCACCGATAAATGAAAATTATCTGATGAAAATTTTTGATATTTTTCTTATTTCTGCTCAAAACATAGATTGTGGATGCTCGACGAGGCGGTTCTAACGTGTACCCACGATCTATGTTTTTGAGCAGGTCGTGGCGGTTCTAACGAGTACCCACAATCTAAGTTTTGAGCAGAAATAAGAATAATAATGTATACCCCGGCAAACCCTATTCAGCCCCTGCCCATTAGGGCTTGAAGTAATAGATGGGCTGCATGATGCTTCCACGCAGAGCTGAAACCGAACGCAAACGAGTACTGGTAAACCGCTAAGAGGATCTAAGCCTGTCCAGGAAAAGCGGTGCCAGTCCATGCTTATAAACCCTATTGGTTTCATTGGGCAACAGGGCTTGAGATGTCTTTTCATCTCAATGCCGAGTAAAAGTCCCACAAAATTGGAATCAACGTCTCCAAAATTCAGTGTTGACGGGGACGTTAAACCTAAACCAAACAAACAAACAGTTTTACCATATAACAGTGGGGTTCGAGGGGGTCAAAATCTTATAAGCGTGTTTTGGTGATGGTCATAGATTCTAAGTTATGCATGAGTGAACTCGATTACTATCTGGGCTAGAGCTTCTCCAGACTTTCGGATGAGTCTTTAAACCGAGGTCCCGTCTCCGTATTACCTTAGCTGTTGGTGGGATGTAAAACTCAAACACTCACCCGATCACTATCTGGGGTATTGCTGCCTATACCTAAGAGCGTATACCTCTCTTACCTGCTGTTGCGGAGCATGGACCGGATAACTGATTGATATGTTAACAGCTATGAGATAATAGAAAGTATATGTTGCAATTAGAGCATACAAAACAACCCAATATGATGAAAACTCATCTCCCTTAATATATGAAATAATATCAACCATTTTTATGAAAAAGAAGGGGATGATTATTACAAAACTATGCATGACGTATATTCCATACTGATTTCGGAGCCGAAAGCGTGCTTGATACACGCGATAAAGCCACACTGTTGGTGCGATAAATATAAGATACAAAATATACAAAACTGGATATACAAGGACCATAAATGGGGTCCACATGATGAAGCGTACGAAATAGAAAACGTGTGACAATAAAAATACTAAAAAGCAAGCCAGTTTGTACACTAACACTGCTGCAAGCGGCAGCAATGCTAAGAGAAGTATTTCGTTGGGCGTGGCCTCTGACCGTTGTAGGATAACAATATAAAATACTCTCCCAACAATGGCAAGACCAGAGAATATACAAGCAAGTCTAAGCATATGTAAAAGCTCCTTTTCAATGCTATAGAAAGCGTTTGGCTTCACCATATAACCTATCCTATTGAGTTCATATCGGCAAAACATGGCTATTAGCAAGAATAAAACAATCAGCAGAACTTCGACTCCAAATTTTACTGTTACAATAGTATCATCCACTTTGTCAAGCGTTTTCGAGACCCTTTCTACAGCTTGCTGCGTTGTGTTGACAAGAGCTTGCATTGAATCCCTGGCCACATCCAGCGTCTGTTTCACTTCTGGTATAAGCTCATTTTGCAGGGTCTGTCTCAGCTCAGTTATCTGCCCCTTTATGTCATTCAATGTTCCGGCTACCTGTCCTTGAATTGAACCAGCCGCATCTCCCACCTTCCTTACTGCTTTGTCATAACCGAACACTCTACTGACAACTCTACCGATGAATCCAAACACCATTGCTACAAGTCGTCCTGGAATTTTAAGCTAAACGTGCATTGTCTGATCAGCAGACTCTAATCAACCTGGCCCCGAGATAATAAAACTTTTCCCATGCTCAATTCACTTGAACATGAAATTTATGGGGCGCCCTTTTATTTATTACAATTATGGATATCAATAATTATTTATGGATATCCATTAATCGAATAAATGATGTCCATATTTCGAATTATGGATATCGATAAATTTCGGATATCCATAAATCGAATTATGAATATCCATTATTCGATTGATGGTATCTATAATTCGAATTATGGATATCCATAAATCCGTCAAATAATTCAAATTATGGATATCATTAATTCGAATTATGGATATCCATAATTCGGTCCATTTATGGATATCCATAATTCGATTTATGGATATCCATAATTCGTCTTGGCAAACAAATACAATAAATAATTACTAATACCAAAGACTTTTTCGGTGAATTATGGATATCCATAAATCAGTCCGATTTATAGATAAACATAAATCGAATTATGGATATCCATATATCAGCGGAATAAACGATATCCATATTTTGATTTATTTATATCCATATTTTGAATTAGTGATATCCATAATTCGAATTATGAATATCCATAAATCGATATGAATTAATGATATCCATAAACCGAATTATGGATATCTATAATTCGAATTATGGATATCCATTATTCGGCCGATTTATGGATATCCATAATTCGAATTATGGATATCCATAAATCGAATTATGGATATCTATAAATATGGATTAAATAGTAAAACGGCACCCCATTGAAATGTATTCCTGCCCATAAACTTTTGAAATGCCAACATTTGTTGGCATTGTAAAAAAAATATGAGTTGGATTAATGACTGAGCAAGAATAATGCCTGATTTGTTTGCATTTTAATAGTTATGAGCATTACAAATTTCATGTTCAGCTGAGTTGAGCATGAAAAAGTTTTTATAACCTCGGGGCCTGAGTAATCTCAGCAAGGCTACAGCCTTTCCTTTCTGCGTGAAAACTGATTCAGATCAGAATCAGTACACCCTGTTGGTTGGTTGGTTGATTTGAGGGTTAACGTCCCCGTTAACACTGTAAAAGTCATTTTGGAGACGTTGCTATCATTTTTGTGGGTTTTACCCGACATTGAGATGAAATGACATCTCAAGCCCTGTAGCCCAATGAAACCAATATGTTTTATTAGCATGGACTGCACCGCGGTTCCTGGACAGGCTTAAATCCTGTTTGGAAGCACCATGCAGCCCATATATTTCTTCAAGCCCCTATGGGCGGGGGCCGGAGTACACTCTGTAAAACCCAATTTATATTATAGAGAAAACTGGGTTTTACAGGAGTAAACATTATTTTCTTATTATAATTTGGGAAATAAAAAGAAACAAATGTTTGGGGATATAGATTGGGGGACATGCTGCTTCCAGGCAGAGCTGAATCTGACCACATACGATTACTGGTAAACCGCTTAGAAGGACTAAGCCTGCCCAGGCAAAGCGGTGTGAGTCAGGTCGTCCAATGTATATAAACCTTCTGGTTTCATTGGGCGGCAGGGCTTGAGAAGTCTTTCACCTCAATGTCGGCTAAAAGTCCCACAAAATTGGAAGCAACGTCTCCAAAATGACCTAAATAGTGTTGACGGGGACGTTAAACAACAATACAAACTAATAAACAAAACCGTCTTGGAGATCTGAAAGCATATACCTGATTTAGTGTAATGATCAGAACAGTCTTCGCTGGGCGGTAATGTCCCATGACAACCGGCCCCGATAGCTCAGTTGGTAGAGTGTCCGCTCCGGGGAACGGGAGGTCACGGATTCGATCCCGGACCGCGACATACCAAAGTCGTTGAAAATGGTACTAGCTGCTCCTCGCTTTGCACTCAGATTTACGGCGTAGAGCTAGGACTGTTCGACCAAGTGTCAGGATAATAAGACTGGGTGTGGTATCATGTGGAACATGATACTTCAGTGAGGCAGCACTATAAAAGTGAGCATTGAGCTCCCTGTCGCAACCAGACACCGTCGTGATATGAATGAAAAATGGTTGAAAGCGACGTTAAACCCGAATTCACACACACACACAAGTACCATGACATATGCTTGTTTGCAAGAGATCAATTACTTGTCTTGCAAAATGTCTGTATGTTGTAGAGTGCTAACTGTTCCGAAACAGCAAGTATTTTACCGGTATCATTATTACATGTAAAACCAAGGCTACAAGCCTCAGTAAATCGCATTCAAAATGTTAACCCATTTTGTACCGGAAACCCCAAAACGGGTAATTGGTAAACAGTGCAGGCGCAGATCAGACGCCGCAATAAACGGCGTCTGATCAGGACGTACACTGTTTACAAAATGTTCAGTCATTTTTTTCAAATAAATTTGGAAGAAAACACAACTTGACACCCCTAAATTTTGAAATGGACTTCTGTTATATATAAAGAGGAAGATTCCATTTGGTACAAAATAGGTTAATCACGTGTGCCAGTAATATAACAACATTTCAACATACTTCTGTTTGCAGTTTAATGGCCCAGTCTACACTATTTAGGTCATATTGAGCCGAAGACAAGCTTATAAGAAGCGGCGTTGCGTCAAAACGGACAACTGCCCAGTATTGAATAAGCATAGAGGAGAGAATATGTTCAATTTTGCAGACCCGGCAGGTAACGAGACTCCGTGGTCATATGGTCTAGTTGGTAAGAGCGCTGACTCATGATTAATCGTTAAGTCTCTCGCCGCTGTGGTTTGAGCCTCGGTCGTGTCACATGTGAGACGCCAAATTCTGCAACGGCCAGTCAGGTTGTTTTTCGCCGGATACTCCGGTTTTCGCCCACCTTCTGATTAACGATCGGCTCATAATATGTAAGATAATATTGAAAGGGTCGTAGGAAAGACCCGGTAGGTAGCGATCGAACCATTCAGACGCGGATCGGACTGAGCTACTGAGGCTTCGGCCGTTGACATATATATGTATGTGTAAATGCAGAGAGAGAGAGAGAGAGAGAGAGAGAGAGAGAGAGAGAGAGAGAGAGAGAGAGAGAGAGATTCTCGTAAGCAAGATCGCTGTGTCTATCCCACTTACATTTACCAGCCGAAATATATTTTCGCAAAAGCTTAATCGACAGTATTATATTTTCCGTTGAGCACCCACATACATTAAACACCTGGTGGATTTTTCGCCATATTTCAAACGGAGACAACTTTCGGAACTTCCTGTTCGCTTTTCAATAAATCCTGTTTAACTGAAAAAAAAATGGATTAACTTTTAAAGGAAAGATTTTGCTGGCAAATGAATGTCATTTGACGTGTCACCAGTAACAATTCATAAACAATTCTGAAGAGTTGACCCCTATTGATATGGGAGACAAAAAATACTTTTGCAGGAGTTGCCTCCTCTGAAGATGTATCCATTGTCCTTAAATGTGGAGTTTCAAGGACAACAACAGTGGCATATTTAACACACAGGTACATTGTATAAATATCGATCACAGCATACAGGATTAAGTTACATCGACAAAACTAGTCTACAATAGAGCATTTCATTCTTTCTTTTTCTTTCTTTCAATACCTGTGAATATAAAGGCTTTATGAACAGGTATGCCGATAAGTGCTCGACATAAAGGCCGGAGGTCCGAATCTAGTCCTGTTCCCACTGGGTCCAAAAACTAAAATCATCGAAATTTTATGGAAATGCTTTGTATACTATAGACTATGAGCCACGTCATAAAGAAACGCGTTTTTGCCCCGGTTACAACATATGTGCAGACCATCGACGGGCCTCCGTGGCCTAGTGGTAAAGAGCGCTGACTCTTGATCATAAGGTCTCTCACCGCTGTGGTTCGAGCCTCGCTCGGGTCACATGTGAGACGCCAAGTTCTGCAACGGAAGGTCAGGTGATTTTTTCTCCGGGTACTCCGGTTTTCGCCCACCTCTGATTAACGATCGGCTCGATATGAGTGAAATAATCTTGAAAGGGCCGTAAAACCAAAACCAAAAAAAAAAAAAAAAAAAAAAAAAATGTGCAGACCATCCCTCGAATCCGCTCAGTCTGATAAGTACCCTTGTTATCGCTGCTTGAACAGTGCATCTATACTGTATTAAGGGGAATGGGTACAACTTCAGGAGAGACAACTACTGCAAACATTGTTTTTTTCTTTCATGTCAATAGGGGTCAACTCATAAAGGAAAGAATTTGCTCCTCAGGAGCAAATTCTTTTCTTAAAGTGTGACCCCTTTTTTCCGTGATACCGAGCCTATATAGAAAAGTGAACAGGAAGTCCCGAAAGGTGTCTCCCGTTCTTTTCTCTCTACTTATACTGCGATCGGTCACATTTGACCATAAATTGCAGGTGTGCATTACATACACTCCAGGTTTGCAGGATGAAAGCCTACACAGTAATCATGTAATTACGGTAGGGGTCTTTAACCTGCACAAAAGATGACTCTTCCTGCACAGGGGGCCTCCAGTAAACGTCCCGATCCGAAGGAGTGTGCACTTTTTGACATTCAACCCTGCAAATGAAGCCATGGGAGCGTGTTCCCTTTGAAAGAAGGCGGAAAAAAGATGCTAGTTGTTCCCATTCCCCTTAAGTATCAAGTTTGTTTGCATTGGATTTTAACGGCCCCGTCAAAACTATTCAGGTCATTTTTGAACCGGTCAGTTTACCTATCCACACTTTTCCTGGGCAGGCTTATGCGTAAGCGGTTAACCAGTACAGTGCACATTCTTTCGCCAGAAACTGAGAAGCCTCCGTGGTGTAGTGGTTATGCTACTCGCCTTGTAGACCAGGGGTCGCAGGATCGATCCCGGGCTTCTCCAGACTTTCGGATGAGTCTTTTAACCGAGTTCCCGTCTCCGTTTGACCTTAACTGTTGGTGGGACATAAAACTCAAAACACTCACTCACTCGCCAGAAACTGACAACTGCCCTTCTTGAATCAGCATATGGGCGAGAATGACCGTAGAAAAAAATCCATGATCCATCTCCACGGCAGAATGTTGCCGACCCCGGCAGGTATCGAACGCACGTCCTCCTGATCGCCAGTCAGACGCGCATCCGACTGAGCTACCGAGTCCGGCCATAAGTTTCAAGTATATTACTGATCTTTGTGAGCAGGTGGGTTTGTGTTTTACCTGACCCCGATCTATCTACATGTATCTATGAATTACTATTAAAATACAAACAAACCCGGCAGTTATTAACTGCTACGATTAGCACAGAATGCCTATTATCCTGGTCATAAATTTAAAAATGCCAACATTTGTTGGCATTTAAAATTTATAAGCAGAATAAATTTCATGCACAATGGAGCTGAACATGAAAAAGAAGTTTTATGACCTCGGGGCCTGGTCGCCGAAAAAAAGGACGGATCATCACGTGAACACGTCCGTGAAATGACCATCCCCTTACACCCCATTTTATATAGAGAAAACTGGGGTTTACGGGGGTAATCATTAGTTTTCTTATTTTTACTCCAAGACATAGGTTGTGGGTACTCGTTAGAACCGCCTCAATGAGGCGGTTCTAACGAGTATCCACAACCTATGTTTGCAGTATGAATAAGAAAAATATCATGGATTTTCATCTGAAAAGTAGCCATTTTGGAGATGTGAAAAAATGCACTATGTAACACGGGTGTGTTATCGTAATGTTTCTCGTGACAAGACTTGCAGGGTTCTCGTGACAAGACTTGCAGGGTTCTCGTGACAAGACTTGCAGGGTTCTTGTGACAAGACTTGCAGGGTTCTTGTGACAAGACTTGCATGGTTCTCGTGACAAGACTTGCAGGGTTCTCGTGACAAGACTTGCAGGGTTCTTGTGACAAGACTTGCAGGGTTCTCGTGACAAGACTTGCAGGGTTCTTGTGACAAGACTTGCAGGGTTCTCGTGACAAGACTTGCAGGGTTCTCGTGACAAGACTTGCAGGGTTCTCGTGACAAGACTTGCAGGGTTCCCTGAAAGGCCAATCAATCAAAATATTGTCCATATCCCAGCGAGCACTGAACGACAGCGATACGACGTGGTAAGGTCGTATCGCTAGCGGTCCGACGTTGACCCGCTATTTTATGCTGGTTTAGACTGTTGAATTCGGCACCGTCTTTGGGTGGTTGAATGAGGCCAAGGCAACATGTATCGTGCGTCATTGGAAGACCTACTCTCCTTACAGCAGGTAAGGGTACGGGGCGGTATTTCTTCTGTTTCTACACTTCCGGTCATTTTCCTCTGTCTCGTCTGCCCCTCAGTTGCATCACCTCTACTATCTCTTCTCTCTCTTTCCCCGCTTTCTCTGGGAGAGGACGCAAAACGACCAACAAGGGTTGTTAAACTTGAATCAAACAATCATTTGACATCTGTGATGTGGACAGGCTCGAGGATAATACTCCCGTGAATTAAAATTGCGACTTTCTTTACGCTATTTTAATTTTCTAACTTTTATTCAGAAGATATCGATTGTGGCTACTGGTTAGAACTGCCTCATCCAACGAGTACCCACAAACCCATGTTTGAAGCATAATTACAGAAAATAATGCAAATCCCTCTTTACCCCACATTTCTCTATATAAAGTGGCGTTTACGGGGATGTTTATTACTCGGACTTGCTAACCTAATTTAATGTTTGTCAAATCTGATACATGGAAAATACGAAAAAATCTTTCGTTTTATCAATATAACAATAAGCGTACTGTTATGCCGCATAGATATGAAAGGGTGTTGTAAGAACTGATAAAGTTTCCCCCGTTTGTAAAGTTGAAAACCAACCATTTTTGCTCGCCTTTCGGAAGTAGAGCGGGGAGGGGGGAGCTACTGCCATTCCCGACGTAAGCGTCGGTGTCCGCATTTGGTTAAAATTTACCTGCAAGCAATTATTTGTGCTGTTTTACAAATTTATTTTCAAGTAAAGTTATCAATTGGTAGTAAAAAAACAAAAAACAAGAGGGCCCTGATTCGTTCACTTGTGTGTCACTGTCTCTAGTACATTCTATTTTTGGCTCTGGTGGCCATCTTGTTCGTCAGAGTGGAAAAAAAATAGCTATTTTGGTAGGGAGTCACCTAGGCAACATTCTTGTGGAGTTTGAATCAAATTGGCCAGAGGGTTTAGGAAGATCGCGTTTGAAGCATATTTACAATTATTTTCTATTTTTAGCTCTGGTGGCCATTTTGCTCATTGGAGCGGAACCGTTTAGCTGTTTTGGTAAAGGGTCACCTAAGCAACGTTTCTGTGCAGTTTGAATGAAATTGGCCCAAGAGTACAGTAGGAGTTGGCGTTTAAAGATTTTTTATTTTATTTTTTTTTTTTTACTCTGGCGGCCATCCTGTTCATCGGAGCGGAACGATTTTAAATGCTACATTCTTTTTTCGTTTTTCATTATAATACATTCACCTTTGTAAATACCAATGTACTGTTTGTTAAATGTTTTGCGTTGTGTTTTAAATAGAGGGCCTTGTGAAAGATTGGTTTTATCAAACGTAAATAAAGAAATTACTTACTTACTTACTTCCTTATTTACTTACTAAGTGCTGGTCGCCTTTCGGAAAAAAGACCGCTGTCATGACCATGAAGTCTAAGTAATAAGCCGATGCAATGCCATGACGTTGCATCGACGTTGTCGCTCTAAATAAGCGCGATTTTCCTCGTAAAGCCTTTACGGAATCTGTTTCAGTGTTAGCTGTCCTTCTTAAATAGAAGTTAAGGCAATGATCAAGAATCGATACAATTAACCCACAGCTCCCATCAGAGACACCAAAGGGAAAGAAGCTCAGACATGTAACAACTAGACTCAAATGGAAATATCAATAGCGGAAAGCCAAAAGCACAGTTACTTTCCCACAAAATGGCAAATTGGCTATCCAAAACAAAATAATATAAGCGATACACACGCTCAAAGATAAACCATAACAAAAATAAACCGCGACAGAAGGACCGCCTTGGAACGGTGAGTGAAACGAATTCTATTGTGTGTGTGTGTGTGTGTGTGTGGTGGGGGGGGGGGTGCTTAAATCGTTTTTACGTGGCCACAATCCTCGCCCGTATTTCCATCGTGATTTAGACAAATAATTTGTTCAGTCCGCATGAAGGCCTCCTAAATCACAAAAATCAAACAACCACAGAGATGAACCAACGGTGAGGACTCGACAGCGAAAACCACAGAAATGCTGGAAAAAAAGAAGACCAAGTTAGACTGCGATGAGCCCAACAGAGAGACAGAGCTTAAATCATCGAGAGGAAGACAATGTACGTAGAAACTATTTAATAATTTATATTCACGGACCCGGCAAGGAGCGAAACCGCAACGTCGGTGGGCATCTCACTTCAATGGTTCCAAAAAAAACATCGGCCTTTATGAACAGTTTTATGCTGGTGGAAAATTTATCAGAAAAGACAGAACCATGCACATGTTAAGCTTTTAAATTGTTCGTTTGACTCGCAATTTGATTTCAGAGATGAACAATAGCATGTTTTGTAAAACTGACCATGTTGGTAGGTACGACTGCTGACTCATAAATATGAGGTCTCTTTCTGCCTGAATTCGAGATACGATCGAGTCAAGTTCTGAAATGGAAGGTCAGGTGGTTTAGAACGGTTTTTCTCCATACATACCGGTGTTCACCCACCTCTGATAAAGGAACAATAAGCACACTTGTCAATGATTGATTTACTTCGTATGAAATACAACTCGGAAAAACACTTTTATACAATAAGTTATCAGCTAGTTCGACTATCTGCCTGTAACTGAACTCTGCAAAACTATATTTTCTAGGCGTTAGTTATTCTACATATACTTATTCAATAAGTTAATTAATAGATTACTGTTCAAAATGCCTATAATTATATTTGGTATTATATTGGACTCTTCCAGTAGGGGTTTTATCAGGATTCAATATTCATAATGAATCAGCATATTAATTAAAGGCGATTTGTTTGTATTGGAGTTAAACGGCCCAGTCAATACTATTTTAGGTCATTTTTGAGCCGGTCAGTTTATCTAGACATTGTGGACATTTCAATGCATACTTATTCGTAAAAGAATAGTTGTGTGAAGTTGGCTCTGCAATCGCCCATCTGCATTCAGCTCTGCATAAGACTTAGCAGGATTCCCTTAATGTAACAGGATTCCTGTTAAGTCTAACCCAGAGCTCGACCTAGCTCGACATAGCTCTGCATAAACTTTCAATTCGCCAGTCTTATGCAGAGCTCAACATAGCTCGACGTAGCTCTGCATACAACTTTCAATGTGTCAGTCTTTTGCAGAGCTCGACATAAGTCGACGTAGCTCTGCATGCCAGTTTAGTGCAGAGCTCTGCAATCGCCTTAGGTCTGCATAAACTTAGAAATCAGCACATCAATGCACAGCTCTGCGCTTGACATAGCTCGACGTAGCTCTGCATACTACTTTCAATGTGCCAGTCTTATGCAGAGCTCGACATAGCTCGACGTAGCTCTGCATAAATATTTCAATGTGCCATACTTATGCAGAGCTCGACATAGCCCGACGTAGCTCTGCATACAACTTGCAATGTGCCAGTTTAGTGCAGAGCTCTGCAATCGCCTTAGGTCTGCATAATCTTAGAAATCATCACATCAATGCACAGCATTGCGCTCGACATAGCTCGACGTAGCTCTGCATACAATTTTCAATTCGCCAGTCTTATGCAGAGCTCGACATAGCTCGACGTAGCTCTGCATACATTTATCAATGTGCCAGTCTTATGCAGACCTCGACATAGCAGAGCTCGACCTAGCGAATTGAAGAGCTCGACCTAGCTCGACACAGCTCTGCATAAAACTTTCAATGTGCCAGTCTTATGCAGAGCTCGACATAGCTCGACGTAACTCTGCATAGCTCTGCATACAACTTTCAATGTGCCAGACTTATGCAGAGCTCGACCTAGCTCGACCTAGCTCTGCAAACAACTTTCAATTCGCCAGTCTTATGCAGAGCTCGACATAGCTCGACGTAGCTCTGCATACTACTTTCAATGTACCAGTCTTATGCAGACCTCGACATAGCAGAGCTCGACCTAGCGAATTGCAGAGCTCGACCTAGCTCGACACAGCTCTGCATAAAACTTTCAATGTGCCAGTCTTATGCAGAGCTCGACATAGCTCGACGTAACTCTGCATACAACTTTCAATGTGTCAGACTTATGCAGAGCACGACCTACCTCGACATAGCTCTGCAAACAACTTTCAATTCGCCAGTCTTATGCAGAGCTCGACATAGCTCGACGTAGCTCTGCATACTACTTTCAATGTACCAGTCTTATGCAGAGCTCGACATAGCTCGACGTAGCTATGCATAAATATTTCAATGTGCCATACTTATGCAGAGCTCGACATAGCTCGACGTAGCTCTGCATACAACTTTCAATGTGCCATTCTTATGCAGAGCTCGACATAGATCGACGAAGCTCTGCATACAACTTTCAGTGTGCCAGTCTTATGCAGAGCTCGACATAGCAGAGCTCGACCTAGCGTATTGCAGAGCTCTACCTAGCTCGACATAGCTCTGCAAACAACTTTCAATTCGCCAATCTTATGCAGAGCTCAACATAGCTCGACGTAGCTCTGCATACTACTTTCAATGTGCCAGTCTTATGCAGAGCTCGACATAGCTCGACGTAGCTCTGCATAAATATTTCAATGTGCCATACTTATGCAGAGCTCGACATAGCTCGACGTAGCTCCGCATACAACTTTCAATGTGCCCGTTTAGTGCAGAGCTCTGCAATCGCCTGAGGTCTGCATAATCTTAGAAATCATCACATCAATGCACAGCTCTGCGCTCGACATAGCTCGACGTAGCTCTGCATACAATTTTCAATTCGCCAGTCTTATGCAAAGCTCGACATAGCTCGACGTAGCTCTGCATACATTTTTCAATGTGCCAGTCTTATGCAGACCTCGACATAGCAGAGCTCGACCTAGCGAATTGCAGAGCTCGACCTAGCTCGACACAGCTCTGCATAAAACTTTCAATGTGCCAGTCGTATGCAGAGCTCGACATAGCTCGACGTAACTCTGCATAGCTCTGCATACAACTTTCAATGTGCCACACTTATGCAGAGCTCGACTTAGCTCGACATAGCTCTGCAAACAACTTTCAATTCGCCAGTCTTATGCAGAGCTCGACATAGCTCGACGTAGCTCTGCATACTACTTTCAATGTACCAGTCTTATGCAGAGCTCGACATAGCTCGACGTAGCTATGCATAAATATTTCAATGTGCCATACTTATTCAGAGCTCGACATAGCTCGACGTAGCTCTGCATACAACTTTCAATGTGCCAGTTTAGTGCAGAGCTCTGCAATCGCCTTAGGTCTGCATAATCTTAGAAATCAACACATCAATGCACAGCTCTGCGCTCGACATAGCTCGACGTAGCTCTGCATACAATTTTCAATTCGCCAGTCTTATGCAGAGCTCGACATAGCTCGACGTAGCTCTGCATACATTTTTCAATGTGCCAGTCTTATGCAGACCTCGACATAGCAAAGCTCGACCTAGCGAATTGCAGAGCTCGACCTAGCTCGACACAGTTCTGCATAAAACTTTCACTGTGCCAGTCTTATGCATAGCTCGACTTAGCTCGACGTAATTCTGCGTAGCTCTGCATACAACTTTCAATGTGCCAGACTTATGCAGAGCTCGACCTAGCTCGACATAGCTCTGCAAACAACTTTCAATTTGCCAGTCTTATGCCGAGCTCGACATAGCTCGACGTAGCTCTGCATACTACCTTCAATGTGCCAGTCTTATGCAGACCTCGACATAGCAGAGCTCGACCTAGCGAATTGCAGAGCTCGACCTAGCTCGACACAGCTCTACATAAAACTTTCAATGTGCCAGTCTTATGCAGAGCTCGACCTAGCTCGACATAGCTCTGCAAACAACTTTCAATTCGCCAGTCTTATGCAGAGCTCGACATAGCTCGACGTAGCTCTGCATACTACTTTCAATGTACCAGTCTTATGCAGAGCTCGACATAGCTCGACGTAGCTCTGCATAAATATTTCAATGTGCCATACTTATGCAGAGCTCGATATAGCTCGACGTAGCTCTGCATACAACTTTCAATGTGCCAGTTTAATGCAGAGCTCTGCAATCGCCTTAGGTCTGCATAATCTTAGAAATCGTCACATCAATGCACAGCTCTGTGCTCGACATAGCTCGACGTAGCTCTGCATACAATTTTCAATTCGCCAGTCTTATGCAGAGCTCGACGTAGCTCGACCTAACGAATTGCAGAGCTCGACCTAGCTCGACACAGCTCTGCATAAAACTTTCAATGTGCCAGTCTTATGCAGAGCTCGACATAGCTCGACGTAACTCTGCATAGCTCTGCATACAACTTCAATGTGCCACACTTATGCAGAGCTCGACCTAGCTCGACATAGCTCTGCATCAACATTCAATTCGCCAGTCTTATGCAGAGCTCGACATAGCTCGACGTAGCTCAGCATACTACTTTCAATGTACCAGTCTTATGCAGAGCTCGACATAGCTCGACGTAGCTCTTCATAAATATTTCAATGTGCCATACTTATGCCGAGCTCGACATAGCTCGACGTAGCTCTGCATACAACTTTCAATGTGCCATTCTTATGCAGAGCTCGACATAGATCGACGTAGCTCTGCATACAACTTTCAATGTGCCAGTCTTATGCAGAGCTCGACATAGCAGAGCTCGTCCTAGCGTATTGTAGAGCTCGACCTAGCTCGACATAGCTCTGCCAACAATTTTCAATTCGCCAGTCTAATGCAGAGCTCGACATAGCTCGACGTAGCTCTGCATAAATATTTCAATGTGCCATACTTATGCAGAGCTCGACATAGCTCGACGTAGCTCTGCATACAACTTTCAATGTGCCAGTTTAGTGCAGAGCTCTGCAATCGCCTTAGGTCTGCATAATCTTAGAAATCATCACATCAATGCACAGCTCTGTGCTCGACATAGCTCGACGTAGCTCTGCATACATTTTTCAATGTGCCAGTCTTATGCAGACCTCGACATAGCAGAGCTCGACCTAGCGAATTGCAGAGCTCGACCTAGCACGACACAGCTCTGCATAAAACATTCAATGTTCCTGTCCTATGCAGAGCTCGACATAGCTCGACGTAACTCTGCATAACTCTGCATACAACTTTCAATGTGCCATACTTATGCAGAGCTCGACATAGCTCGACGTAGCTCTGCATACAACTTTCAATGTGCCATTCTTATGCAAAGCTCGACATAGATCGACGTAGCTCTGCAATCAACTTTCAATGTGCCAGTCTTATGCAGAGCTCGACATAGCAGAGCTCGACCTAGCGAATTGCAGAGCTCGACATAGCTCGACGTAGCTCTGCATAAATATTTCAATGTGCCATACTTATTCAGAGCTCCGCATAGCTCGACGTAGCTCTGCATACAACTTCAATGTGCCAGTTTAGTGCAGAGCTCTGCAATCGCCTTAGGTCTGCATAATCTTAGAAATCATCACATCAATGCACAGATCTACGCTCGACATAGCTCGACGTAGCTCTGCATACAATTTTCAATTCGCCAGTCTTATACAGAGCTCGACATAGCTCGACGTAGCTCTGCATACATTTTTCAATGTGCCAGTCTTATGCAGAGCTCGACGTAGCTCTGCATACAACTTTCAATGAGCCAGGTTTCCGCAGAGCTCGACATAGCAGAGCTCGACCTAGCGAATTGCAGAGCTCGACCTAGCTCGAGACAGCTCTGTATACAACTTTCAATGTGCCAGTCTTATGCAGAGCTCGACATAGCTCGACGTAGCTCTGCATACAACTTTCAATGTGCCAGTTTAATGCAGAGCTCGACATAGCAGAGCTCGACCAAGCGAATTGCAGAGCTCGACCTAGCTCTGCAAACAACTTTCAATTCGCCAGTCTTATGCAGAACTCGACATAGCTCTGCAAACTACTTTCAATGTGCCAGTCTTATGCAGAGCGCGACATAGCTCGACGCAGCTCTGCATATATATTTCAAAGTGCCAGACTTATGCAGAGCTCGACATAGCTCGACGTAGCTCTGCATACATTTTCAATGTGCCAGTCTTATGCAGAGCTCGACATAGCTCGACGTAGCTCTGCATAAATATTTCAATGTGCCATACTTTTGCAGAGCTCGAGATAGCTCGACGTAGCTCTACATACAACTTTCAATGTGCCAGTCTGATGCAGTGCTCGACATAGATCGACTTAGCTCTGCATACAACTTTCAATGTGCCAGTTTAATGAAGAGCTCGACATAGCAGAGCTCGACCTAGCGAATTGCGGAGCTCGACCTAGCTCGACATAGCTCTGCATACAACTTTCAATGCGCCCTTCTTGTGCAGAGCTCGACATAGCTCGACATAGCTCCTCATATATATTTCAAAGTGCCAGACTTATGCAGAGCTCGACTTAGCTCGACGTAGCTCTGCATACATTTTCAATGTGCCAGTCTTATGCAGAGCTCGACATAGCTTGACGTAGCTCTGCATAAATATTTCAATGTGCCGTACTTTTGCAGAGCTCGCTATAGCTCGACGTAGCTCTACATACAACTTTAAATGTGCCAGTCTTATGCAGTGCTCGACATAGATCGACTTAGCTCTGCATACAACGTTCAATGTGCCACTTTAATGAAGAGCTCGACATAGCAGAGCTCGACCTAGCGAATTGCGGAGCTCGACCTAGCTCGACATAGCTCTGCATACAACTTTCAATGCGCCATTCTTGTGCATAATCTTAGAAATCAACACATCAATGCACAGCTCTGCGCTCGACATAGCTCGACGTAGCTCTGCATACAATTTTTAATTCGCCAGTCTTATGCAGAGCTCGACATAGCTCGACGTAGCTCTGCATACATTTTTCAATGTGCCAGTCTTATGCAGACCTCGACATAGCAGAGCTCGACCTAGCGAATTGCAGAGCTCGACCTAGCTCGACACAGCTCTGCATAAAACTTTCACTGTGCCAGTCTTATGCAGAGCTCGACATAGCTCGACGTAACTCTGCGTAGCTCTGCATACAACTTTCAATGTGCCAGACTTATGCAGAGCTCGACCTAGCTCGACATAGCTCTGCAAACAACTTTCAAT
This sequence comes from Lucinisca nassula, assembly GCA_963580285.1. Taxonomy (NCBI): domain Eukaryota; kingdom Metazoa; phylum Mollusca; class Bivalvia; order Lucinida; family Lucinidae; genus Lucinisca; species Lucinisca nassula. The sequence continues at coordinate 75,002,266 of OY757021.1, forward strand.
TCGCCAGTCTTATGCCGAGCTCGACATAGCTCGACGTAGCTCTGCATACTACTTTTAATGTGCCAGTCTTATGCAGACCTCGACATAGCAGAGCTCGACCTAGCGAATTGCAGAGCTCGACCTAGCTCGACACAGCTCTACATAAAACTTTCAATGTGCCAGTCTAATGCAGAGCTCGACCTAGCTCGACATAGCTCTGCAAACAACTTTCAATTCGCCAGTCTTATGCAGAGCTCGACATAGCTCGACGTAGCTCTGCATACTACTTTCAATGTACCAGTCTTATGCAGAGCTCGACATAGCTCGACGTAGCCCTGCATAAATATTTCAATGTGCCATACTTATGCAGAGCTCGATATAGCTCGACGTAGCTCTGCATACAACTTTCAATGTGCCAGATAAATGCAGAGCTCTGCAATCGCCTTAGGTCTGCATAATCTTAGAAATCGTCACATCAATGCACAGCTCTGTGCTCGACATAGCTCGACGTAGCTCTGCATACAATTTTCAATTCGCCAGTCTTATGCAGAGCTCGACGTAGCTCGACCTAACGAATTGCAGAGCTCGACCTAGCTCGACACAGCTCTGCATAAAACTTTCAATGTGCCAGCCTTATGCAGAGCTCGACATAGCTCGACGTAACTCTGCATAGCTCTGCATACAACTTCAATGTGCCACACTTATGCAGAGCTCGACCTAGCTCGACATAGCTCTGCATCAACATTCAATTCGCCAGTCTTATGCAGAGCTCGACATAGCTCGACGTAGCTCAGCATACTACTGTCAATGTACCAGTCTTATGCAGAGCTCGACATAGCTCGACGTAGCTCTTCATAAATATTTCAATGTGCCATACTTATGCCGAGCTCGACATAGCTCGACGTAGCTCTGCATACAACTTTCAATGTGCCATTCTTATGCAGAGCTCGACATAGATCGACGTAGCTCTGTATACTACTTTCAATGTGCCAGTCTTCTGCAGAGCTCGACATAGCTCGACGTAGCTCTGCATAAATATTTCAATGTGCCATACTTATGCAGAGCTCGACATAGCTCGACGTAGCTCTGCATACAACTTTCAATGTGCCAGTTTAGTGCAGAGCTCTGCAATCGCCTTAGGTCTGCATAATCTTAGAAATCATCACATCAATGCACAGCTCTGTGCTCGACATAGCTCGACGTAGCTCTGCATACATTTTTCAATGTGCCAGTCTTATGCAGACCTCGACATAGCAGAGCTCGACCTAGCGAATTGCAGAGCTCGACCTAGCACGACACAGCTCTGCATAAAACATTCAATGTTCCTGTCTTATGCAGAGCTCGACATAGCTCGACGTAACTCTGCATAACTCTGCATACAACTTTCAATGTGCCATACTTATGCAGAGCTCGACATAGCTCGACGTAGCTCTGCATACAACTTTCAATGTGCCATTCTTATGCAGAGCTCGACATAGATCGACGTAGCTCTGCAATCAACTTTCAATGTGCCAGTCTTATGCAGAGCTCGACATAGCAGAGCTCGACCTAGCGAATTGCAGAGCTCGACATAGCTCGACGTAGCTCTGCATAAATATTTCAATGTGCCATACTTATGCAGAGCTCGACATAGCTCGACGTAGCTCTGCATACAACTTCAATGTGCCAGTTTAGTGCAGAGCTCTGCAATCGCCTTAGGTCTGCATAATCTTAGAAATCATCACATCAATGCACAGATCTACGCTCGACAGAGCTCGACGTAGCTCTGCATACAATTTTCAATTCGCCAGTCTTATACAGAGCTCGACATAGCTCGACGTAGCTCTGCATACATTTTTCAATGTGCCAGTCTTATGCAGAGCTCGACAAAGCAGAGCTCCACCTTGCGAATTGCAGAACTCGACCTAGCTCGACATAGCTCTGCATACAACTTTCAATGTGCAAGTTTAGTGCAGAGCTCTGCAATCGCATTAGGTCTGCATAATCTTAGCAATCAGCACATCAATGCACAGCTCTGCGCTCGACATAGCTCGACGTAGCTCTGCATACAATTTTCTATTCGCGAGTCTTATGTAGAGCTCGACATAGCTCGACGTAGCTCTGCATACAACTTTCAATGTGGCAGGTTAGCGCAGAGCTCGACATAGCAGAGCTGTACCTAGCGAATTGCAGAGCTTGTCCTAGCTATACACAGCTCTGCATGAAATTTTCAATGTGCCAGTCTTATGCAGAGCTCGACATAGCTCGACATAGCTCGGCATACAACTTTCAATGAGCCCGGTTTGCGCAGAGCTCGACATAGCAGAGCTCGACCTAGCGAATTGCAGAGCTCGACCTAGCTCGAGACAGCTCTGTATACAACTTATAATGTGCCAGTCTTATGCAGAGCTCGACAAAGCTCGACGTAGCTCTGCATACAACTTTCAATGTGCCAGTTTAATGCAGAGCTCGACATAGCAGAGCTCGACCAAGCGAATTGCAGAGCTCGACCTAGCTCTGCAAACAACTTTCAATTCGCCAGTCTTATGCAGAACTCGACATAGCTCTGCAAACTACTTTCAATGTGCCAGTCTTATGCAGAGCGCGACATAGCTCGACGCAGCTCTGCATATATATTTCAAAGTGCCAGACTTATGCAGAGCTCGACATAGCTCGACGTAGCTCTGCATACATTTTCAATGTGCCAGTCTTATGCAGAGCTCGACATAGCTCGACGTAGCTCTGCATAAATATTTCAATGTGCCATACTTTTGCAGAGCTCGAGATAGCTCGACGTAGCTCTACATACAGCTTTCAATGTGCCAGTCTGATGCAGTGCTCGACATAGATCGACTTAGCTCTGCATACAACTTTCAACGTGCCACTTTAATGAAGAGCTCGACATAGCAGAGCTCGACCTAACGAATTGCGGAGCTCGACCTAGCTCGACATAGCTCTGCATACAACTTTCAATGCGCCCTTCTTGTGCAGAGCTCGACATAGCTCGACGTAGCTCCTCATATATATTTCAAAGTGCCAGATTTATGCAGAGCTCGACTTAGCTCGACGTAGCTCTGCATACATTTTCAATGTGCCAGTCTTATGCAGAGCTCGACATAGCTTGACGTAGCTCTGCATAAATATTTCAATGTGCCGTACTTTTGCAGAGCTCGCTATAGCTCGACGTAGCTCTACATACAACTTTAAATGTGCCAGTCTTATGCAGTGCTCGACATAGATCGACTTAGCTCTGCATACAACGTTCAATGTGCCACTTTAATGAAGAGCTCGACATAGCAGAGCTCGACCTAGCGAATTGCGGAGCTCGACCTAGCTCGACATAGCTCTGCATACAACTTTCAATGCGCCATTCTTGTGCAGAGCTTGACATAGCTCGACGTAGATCTGCATACAACTTCCAATGTGCCAAACTTATGCAGAGCTCGACATAGCTCGCCGTAGCTCTGCATACAACTTTCAATGTGCCAGTTTAATGCAGAGCTCTGCAATCGCCTTGGGTCTGCATAAACTATGAAACCAGCACATTAATGCACAGCTCTGCGCTCGACATAGCTCGACCTAGCTCTGCATACAAATTTCAATTCGCCAGTCTAATGCAGAGCTCGACATAGATCTCCATAGGAAGTTTCAATTCGTCGGTCTTATGCAGAGCTCGACCTAGCTCATTATAGCTCTGCATACAACTTTCAATTCCCCAGTCTTATGCAGAGCTCGACATAGCTCGGCGTGGCTCTGCATACAACTTTCAATGTGCCAGTTTAGTGCAGAGCTCTGCAATCGCCTTAGGTCTACATAAACCTTGAAATCAGCACATCATTACACAGCTCTGCGCTCGACATAGCTCGACGTAGCTCAACATACAACTTTCAATTACACAGTCTAATGCAGAGCTCGACATAGCTCTGCATACAACTTTCAATTCCCAAGTCTAATGCAGAGCTCGACATAGCTCGACGTAGCTCTGCATGCGACTTCCAATGTGCCAGTTTAGTGCAGAGCTCTGCAATCGCCTAAGGTCTGCATAAACATTGTTATCAGCACATCAATGAAGAGCTCTGTGCTCGACATAGCTCGACGTAGGTCTGCATACAGATTTCAGTTTGTTAGTAAGTGCAGAGCTCTGCAATCGCCTTAGGTCTGCATAAACATTGGAATGAGCACATCAATGCAGAGCTCTGCCCTAGACATAGCTCGAGGCAGCTCTGCATACAACTTTCAATTCGCTAGTTTAGTGCAAAGCTCTGTATTCGCCTTAGGTCTGCATAAACTATGAAAAAAAGCACATCAACGCACAGCTCTGTGCTCGGCATAGCTCGACGTAGCTTCGCATACAAGTTTCAAATCGCCAGTCTTATGCAGATCTCGACGTAGCTCGACATAGCTCTTCATACAACTTTCAATTCCCAAGTCTAATGCAGAGCTCGACATAGCTCGACGTAACTCGACATAGCTCTGCATACAACTTTCAATGCGCCAGTTTAGTGCAGAGCTCTGCAATCGCATTAGGTCTGCATAAACATCAATGCAGAGCTCTGCGCTCGACCTAGCTCGATGTAGCTCTGCACACAACTATCAATTCGGTAGTTTAGTGCAGAGCTCTGCAATCGCCTTAGGTGTGCATTAACTTTGAAATCAGCACGTCAATGCACAGCCCTGCGTTCGACATAGCTCGACGTAGCTCTGCATACAACTTTCAAATCACCAGTCTAATGGAGAGCTCAACATAGCTCGACATAGCTCTGCATATAACTTTCAATTTGCAAGTCTAATGCAGGTCTCGTCATAGCTCGACATAGCTCTGCATACAACTTTCAAATTCGCCATTCTAGTGCAGAGCTCGACATAACTCGACATAGCTCTGCATACAACTTTCAATGCGCCAGTTTAGTGCAGAGCTCTGCAATCGCCTTAGGTCTGCTTAAATACAGACTGTGGGTACCCTTTAAGAGCGCTCCAAATAGACGATTCTAAGGAGCATCTACAATCTGTGTACGTACAAAAGTGGGGGTTTAAGGGGTATACTTTATTTTTTCTTAGTCCTGCTTAAATACAGTCTGTGGTTACTCTTTAAAATGATTCCAAAAAGCATTTGCAATCTGTGTGTGCTTGAAAAGAGAGGGCTTTCAGGGACTTACTTTATTTTACTTATTCCTGCATAAAAATACATGCACTGTGGGTATTGGAAGCCTCCATGGTGCAGTGGTTACGCTACTCGCTTTGTAACTCAGGGGTCGCAGGATCGATCCCGGGCTTATCCAGACTTTTGGATGAGTTCTTAAACCGAGTCCAGTCTCTGTATGACCTAAGCTGTTGGTGGGACGTAAATCTGAAACCCTCACTCACTCACACTGTGGGTACTCTTAAGACCGCCCCATTTAGACAATTCTAAGTAGCATTCGCAATCTGTGTGTGTTTGAAAAGATAGGGTTTACAGGGGGTATACTTTACTTTTCTTATTCCTGTTTAAATACATAGACTGTAGTTATTCTTTACTCCTGCTTAAATACATAGACTGTGGGTACTATTTATGACCGCCTAAATTATATGATCCTATGGAGTACCTGCAATCTGTGTGTGTCAGAAAAGGGGGGTTTACAGGGTGATATTTTGTTATTATTATTATTCTTGCATAAAATACATAGACTGTGGGTATTCTTTAAGACGGAACCCATATGACGATTCTTAGGAACACCCGCAATCTTGGTGTACTTGAAAAGAGGGATTTACAGGGATATACTTTATTGTTTTATTCCTGCATAAAATGCAAAGATCGTCTAGATACACTTAAAGACTGCCCAAATTAGATGATTCTATGGTCCACCCGCAATCTGTGTATGCTTGAAAGGGCTATACTATTTTTCTTATTCTTGCTTAAATACATAGGCTGTGGTTACAATTAAAGACCGCCTCAGACGATTCAAAGAAGAAAAAAATACCGCCTCAATAAGACGATTCTAAGGAGCACCCGCAATCTGTGGGTGCTTGAAAAGTTGGGATTTACAGTGGTATACTTTATTTTTCTTCTTCCTGCTAAAATAATAGACTCTGTGTACTTTTTCAGATCGTCCCAATTAGCCGATTCTTAGGAGCATCTGCAGCCTGTGTATGTGCTGGAAAGAGGGGGTCTTCAGGTTTTCAGGCACATACTCATTTTTTCTTATTCCTGCTTAAATACATAGACTGTAGATACTTTTTACGACTGTCCAAACACTCACAATCTGTGTATGCTTGAAAAGAGTGGATTTACAGGGGTATACTTTATATTTCTTATTTCTAGTCATATATCTAGACCCTGGGTACTCTTGAATACCGCCCCAATTTGACGATACTTAGGAGCACTCGCAATCTGTGTGTTCTTGAAAAGAGTGTGTGTACAGGGCAATACTTTATTTTTCTTATTCCTGCTTAAATTCATAAACTATGGGTACTCTTTAAGACTGCTCAAATAGACTGGGTACTCTTTAAGACCGCCCCAATTAAACGACCTGTGTGTACTTGAAATAAGGGATTTACAGGTTGAAACCCAAAATTTCTTATTCCTACATAAAATACATATTCTGTTGGGACGGTTTAAGACCGCCTCAATTACACGCTTCTAAGGATCACCCGCAATATGTGTGTTTTAAATTCAAGTCCCAGTGATCTTAGAAGTGTTGACAGGGACTAAACCTCATTTAAAACAAAACCAATTATTTATAGTCACTTGTAGTATAAGTGCTGTATCTGAAAAGAATAAGTGTCATCCCTAAATCTGTACTCTGCCCTTGTATACTTGGGATTTTAAAAATCATGATTTAGGACAACTGCCTCATAATAGTTGTTTCTCCAACCAGGAATTATGAACTTGTTTGATCTTGGACTTAGTTTGATACAGTTTAGATCCTGTTTCAAAAAGAGAACTGACTCTTGGGGCTGTCACCCCTTTGAATCTGGTTTTTCCTTACATGTAAATAAAACCAATGTTCGAGGAGATGACGATTTAATTGGTCATATTAAATAGTTCAACAACTACGGCAGTTTACCGGATTGTCCATTCTTCATTCTAACCTAGTTTATGCCCCGCCATTCGTCCGTCCGTTCGTCCGCCCGTCCGAAACCTAAGCGCAGTCTATAACTTTCTTATTTCTGGATGGGTTTTGAAATTTCTTTGCAGAAATATTAACCATCATGAGTTATGATGTGTCGCGTGCAAAACCCTGTTCCGAACCTCCAAGGTCAAGGTAAAAAAAGGATCCGAAACTTAAAGACAGTCATTTACGTTCTTATTTCTTTATGGATTTTGAAATTACTTTGCAGTAATGTTGACCATCATAAGACAATGTGTCGTGCGCAAAACCCGTATCCGTACCTCCAAGGTCAAGGTCGTACTTAGAAGTCAAAGTGAAAAAAAAAAAAAAAAAATGTCCAAAACTTAAAAACGGTAGATAACTTTCTTAGTTCGGAATGTATTTTGAAATTATTTGGCAGAAATGTTTGCCATCATGTGACGATCTGGCTCACACAAAACCCAGGTCCTTATCTCCAAGTCAATGTGTCATACGCAAGACCCGGTTGGTACATCGAAGTTCAAGGTCATACTCACAGGTCAAAAGGTAAAGAAAGGTGCTTTTTTCCTTGTGTCCGCTCAATATCTTTGTTGTTCATGGATGGATTTTTCAGGCGGGGGCATCCGCGTCCTATGGACTCATTTCTAATATATGTCTAATATATGTGTGTAATAAAGACAGATCCAGTAACTTATTAATTGTCAAGTATATACAGTAAAACCTGTCTAAGTGACCACCTCTATTAAGCAAGCAACCTGTCTTAAGCCGAAAGCTATGTCGAGGTCTGCATAAGACTGGCTCATTGAAAAATGTATGCAGAGCTACGTCGAGCTATGTCGAGCTCTACATAAGTATGGCACATTGAAATATTTATGCAGAGCTACGTCGAGCTATGTCGAGCTCTGCATAAGACTGGTACATTGAAAGAAGTATGCAGAGCTACGTCGAGCTAGGTCGAGCTCTGCATAAGTCTTGCACATTGAAAGTTGTATGCAGAGCTATGCAGAGTTACGTCGAGCTATGTCGAGCTCTGCATAAGACTGGCGAATTGAAAATTGTATGCAGAGCTACGTCGAGCTATGTCGAGCGCTGAGCTGTGCATTGATGTGATGGTTTCTAAGATTATGCAGACCTAAGGCGATTGCAGAGCTCTGCACTAAACTGGCACATTGAAAGTTGTATGCAGAGCTACGTCGAGCTACGTCGAGCTCTGCATAAGTATGCCACATTGAAATATTTATGCAGAGCTATGTCGAGCTAGGTCGAGCTCTGCAATACGCTAGGTCGAGCTCTGCTATGTCGAGCTCTGCATAAGATTGGCATATTGAAAGTTGTATGCAGAGCTACGTCGATCTATGTCGAGCTCTGCATACGAATGGCACATTGAAAGTTGTATGCAGAGCTACGTCGAGCTATGTCGAGCTCTGCATAAGTATGGCACATTGAAATATTTATGCAGAGCTACGTCGAGCTATGTCGAGCTCTGCATAAGACTGGCACATTGAAAGTAGTATGCAGAGCTACGTCGAGCTATGTCGAGCTCTGCATAAGACTGGCGAATAGAAAGTTGTTTGCAGAGCTATGTCGAGCTAGGTCGAGCTCTGCAATACGCTAGGTCGAGCTCTGCTATGTCGAGCTCTGCATAATACTGACACATTGATAGTTGTATGCAGAGCTACGTCGATCTATATCGAGCTCTGCATAAGAATGGCACATTGAAAGTTGTATGCAGAGCTACGTCGAGCTATGTCGAGCTCTGCATAATAATAGCACATTGAAATATTTATGCAGAGCTACGTCGAGCTATGTCGAGCTCTGCATAAGTTTGGTACATTGAAAGAAGTATGCAGAGCTACTTCGAGCTATGTCGAGCTCTACATAAGACTGGCGAATTGAAAGTTGTTTGCAGAGCTACGTCGAGCTATGTCGAGCTATGCATAAGTCTGGCACATTGAAAGTTGTATGCAGAGCTATGCAGAGTTACGTCGAGCTATGTCGAGCTCTGCATTAGACTTGCACATTGAAAGTTTATGCAGAGCTGTGTCGAGCAAGGTCGAGCTCTGCAATTCGCTAGGTCGAGCTCTGCTATGTCGAGCTCTGCATAAGACTGGCTCATTGAAAAATGTATGCAGAGCTACGTCGAGCTATGTCGAGCTCTGCATAAGACTGGCGAATTGAAAACTGTATGCAGAGCTACGTCGAGCTATGTCGAGCGCAGAGCTGTGCATTGATGTGATGATTTCTAAGATTATGCAGACCTAAGGCGATTGCAGAGCTCTGCACTAAACTGGCACATTGAAAGTTGTATGCAGAGCTACGAAGAGCTATGTCGAGCTCTGCATAAGACTGGCGAATTGAAAGCTGTTTGCAGAGCTATGTCGAGCTAGGTCGAGGTCTGCAATACGCTACGTCGAGCTCTGCTATTTTGAGCTCTGCATAAGACTGGCACATTGAAAGTTGTATGCAGAGCTACGTCGATCTATGTCGAGCTCTGCATAAGAATGGCACATTGAAAGTTGTATGCAGAGCTACGTCGAGCTATGTCGAGCTCTACATAAGTATGGCACATTGAAATATTTATGCAGAGCTACGTCGAGCTATGTCGAGCTCTGCATAAGACTGGTACATTGAAAGAAGTATGCAGAGCTACGTCGAGCTATGTCGAGCTCTGCATAAGACTGGCGATTTGAAAGTTGTTTGCAGAGCTATGTCGAGATAGGTCGAGCTCTGCATAAGTCTGGCACATTGAAAGTTGTATGCAGAGCTATGCAGAGTTACGTCGAGCTATGTCGAGCTCTGCATAAGACTGGCACATTGAAAGTTTTATGCAGAGCTGTGTCGAGCTAGGTCGAGCTCTGCAATTCGCTAGGTCGAGCACTGCTATGTCGAGGTCTGCATAAGACTGGTACATTAATAGTAGGATGCAGAGCTACGTCGAGCTATATCGAGCTCTGCATAAGACTGGCGAATTGAAAGTTGTTTGCAGAGCTATGTCGAGCTAGGTAGAGCTCTGCATAAGTCTGGCACACTGAAAGTTGTATGCAGAGCTATGCCGAGTTACGTCGAGCTATGTCGAGCTCTGCATAAGACTGGCACATTGAAAGTTTTATGCAAAGCTGTGTCGAGCTAGGTCGAGCTCTGCAATTCGCTAGGTCGAGCTCTGCTATGTCGAGGTCTGCATTAGACTGGCACATTGAAAAATGTATGCAGAGCTATGTCGAGCTATGTCGAGCTCTGCATAAGACTGGCGAATTGAAAAGTGTATGCAGAGCTACGTCGAGCTATGTCGAGCGCAGAGCTGTGCATTGATGTGATGATTTCTAAGATTATGCAGACCTAAGGCGATTGCAGAGCTCTGCACTAAACTGGCACATTGAAAGTTGTATGCAGAGCTACGTCGAGCTATGTCGAGATCTGCATAAGTATAGCACATTGAAATATTCATGCAGAGCGACGTCGAGCTATGTCGAGCTCTGCATAAGACTGGCACATTGAAAGTAGTATGCACAGCTACATCGAGCTATGTCGAGATTTGCATATGACGTGCGAATTGAAAGTTGTTTGCAGAGCTATGTCGAGCTAGGTCGAGCTCTGCAATACGCTTGGTCGAGCTCTGCTATGTCGAGCTCTGCATAAGAATGGCACATTAAAAGTTGTATGCAGAGCTACGTCGAGCTATGTCGAGCTCTGCATAAGTATGGCACATTGAAATATTTATGCAGAGCTACGTCGAGCTATGTCGAGCTCTGCATAAGACTGGTACATTGAAAGTAGTATGCAGAGCTACGTCGAGCTATGTCGAGCTCTGCATAAGACTGGCGAATTGAAAGTTGTTTGCAGAGCTATGTCGAGCTAGGTCGAGCTCTGCATAAGTCTTGTCAATTGAAAGTTGTATGCAGAGCTTTGCAGAGTTACGTCGAGCTATGTCGAGCTCTGCATAAGACTTGCACATTGAAAGTTTTATACAGAGCTGTGTCGAGCTAGGTCGCGCTCTGCAATTCGCTAGGTCGAGCTCTGCTATGTCGAGCTCTGCATAAGACTGGCTCATTGAAAAATGTATGCAGAGCTACGTCGAGCTATGTCGAGCTCTGCATAAGACTGGCGAATTTAAAATTGTTTGCAGAGCTACGTCGAGCTATGTCGAGCGCAGAGCTGTGAATTGATGTGATGATTTCTAATATTATGCACACCTAAGGCGATTGCAGAGCTCTGCACTAAACTGGCACATTGAAAGTTGTCTGCAGAGCTACGTTGAGCTATGTCGATCTCAGCATAAGACTGGCACATTGAAAGTTGTATGCAGAGCTACGTCGATCTATGTCGAGCTCTGCATAAGAATGGCACATTGAAAGTTGTATGCAGAGCTACGTCGAGCTATGTCGAGCTCTACATAAGACTGGCGAAATGAAAGTTGTTTGCAGAGCTATGTCGAGCTAGGTCGAGCTCTGCATAAGTCTGGCACATTGAAAGTTGTATGCAGAGCTATGCAGAGTTACGTCGAGCTATGTCGAGCTATGCATAAGACTTGCACATTGAAAGTTTTATGCAGAGCTGTGTCGAGCTAGGTCGAGCTCTGCAATTCGCTAGGTCGAGCTCTGCTATGTCGAGGTCTGCATAAGACTGATACATTAATAGTAGGATGCAGAGCTACGTCGAGCTATGTCGAGCTCTGCATAAGACTGGCGAATTGAAAGTTGTTTGCAGAGCTATGTCGAGCTATGTCGAGCTCTGCATAAGTCTGGCACACTGAAAGTTGTATGCAGAGCTGTGTCGAGCTAGGTCGAGCTCTGCAATTCGCTAGGTCGAGCTCTGCTATGTCGAGGTCTGCATAAGACTGATACATTAATAGTAGGATGCAGAGCTACGTCGAGCTATGTCGAGCTCTGCATAAGACTGGCGAATTGAAAGTTGTTTGCAGAGTTACGTCGAGCTATGTCGAGCTCTGCATAAGACTGGCACATTGAAAGATTTATGCAGAGCTGTGTCGAGCTAGGTCGAGCTCTGCAATTCGCTAGGTCGAGCTCTGCTATGTCGAGGTTTGCATTAGACTGGCACATTGAAAAATGTATGCAGAGCTACGTCGAGCTATGTCGAGCTCTGCATAAGACTGGCGAATTGAAAATTGTATGCAGAGCTACGTCGAGCTATGTCGAGCGCAGAGCTGTGCATTGATATGATGATTTCTAAGATTATGCAGACCTATGGCGATTGCAGAGCACGCACGAAACTGGCACATTGAAAGTTGTATGCAGAGCTACGCCGAGCTATGTCGAGCTCTGCATAAGTATGGCACATTGAAATATTTATGCAGAGCTACGTCGAGCTATGTCGAGCTCTACATAAGACTGGCACATTGAAAGTAGTATGCAGTGCTACGTCGAGCTATGTCGAGCTCTGCATAAGACTGGCGAATTGAAAGTTGTTAGCAGAGCTATGTCGAGCTAAGTCGAGCTCTGCAATACGCTAGGTCGATCTCTGCTATGTCCAGCTCTGCATAAGACTAGCGAATTGCAAGTTGTTTGCAGAGCTATGTCGAGCTAGGTCGAGCTCTGCATAAGTCTGGCACATTGAAAAATGTATGCAGAGCTATGTCGAGCTATGTCGAGCTCTGCATAAGACTGGCGAATTGAAAAGTGTATGCAGAGCTACGTCGAGCTATGTCGAGCGCAGAGCTGTGCATTGATGTGATGATTTCTAAGATTATGCAGACCTAAGGCGATTGCAGAGCTCTGCACTAAACTGGCACATTGAAAGTTGTATGCAGAGCTACGTCGAGCTATGTCGAGATCTGCATAAGTATAGCACATTGAAATATTCATGCAGAGCGACGTCGAGCTATGTCGAGCTCTGCATAAGACTGGCACATTGAAAGTAGTATGCACAGCTACATCGAGCTATGTCGAGATTTGCATATGACGTGCGAATTGAAAGTTGTTTGCAGAGCTATGTCGAGCTAGGTCGAGCTCTGCAATACGCTTGGTCGAGCTCTGCTATGTCGAGCTCTGCATAAGAATGGCACATTAAAAGTTGTATGCAGAGCTACGTCGAGCTATGTCGAGCTCTGCATAAGTATGGCACATTGAAATATTTATGCAGAGCTACGTCGAGCTATGTCGAGCTCTGCATAAGACTGGTACATTGAAAGTAGTATGCAGAGCTACGTCGAGCTATGTCGAGCTCTGCATAAGACTGGCGAATTGAAAGTTGTTTGCAGAGCTATGTCGAGCTAGGTCGAGCTCTGCATAAGTCTTGTCAATTGAAAGTTGTATGCAGAGCTTTGCAGAGTTACGTCGAGCTATGTCGAGCTCTGCATAAGACTTGCACATTGAAAGTTTTATACAGAGCTGTGTCGAGCTAGGTCGCGCTCTGCAATTCGCTAGGTCGAGCTCTGCTATGTCGAGCTCTGCATAAGACTGGCTCATTGAAAAATGTATGCAGAGCTACGTCGAGCTATGTCGAGCTCTGCATAAGACTGGCGAATTTAAAATTGTTTGCAGAGCTACGTCGAGCTATGTCGAGCGCAGAGCTGTGAATTGATGTGATGATTTCTAATATTATGCACACCTAAGGCGATTGCAGAGCTCTGCACTAAACTGGCACATTGAAAGTTGTCTGCAGAGCTACGTTGAGCTATGTCGATCTCAGCATAAGACTGGCACATTGAAAGTTGTATGCAGAGCTACGTCGATCTATGTCGAGCTCTGCATAAGAATGGCACATTGAAAGTTGTATGCAGAGCTACGTCGAGCTATGTCGAGCTCTACATAAGACTGGCGAAATGAAAGTTGTTTGCAGAGCTATGTCGAGCTAGGTCGAGCTCTGCATAAGTCTGGCACATTGAAAGTTGTATGCAGAGCTATGCAGAGTTACGTCGAGCTATGTCGAGCTATGCATAAGACTTGCACATTGAAAGTTTTATGCAGAGCTGTGTCGAGCTAGGTCGAGCTCTGCAATTCGCTAGGTCGAGCTCTGCTATGTCGAGGTCTGCATAAGACTGATACATTAATAGTAGGATGCAGAGCTACGTCGAGCTATGTCGAGCTCTGCATAAGACTGGCGAATTGAAAGTTGTTTGCAGAGCTATGTCGAGCTATGTCGAGCTCTGCATAAGTCTGGCACACTGAAAGTTGTATGCAGAGCTGTGTCGAGCTAGGTCGAGCTCTGCAATTCGCTAGGTCGAGCTCTGCTATGTCGAGGTCTGCATAAGACTGATACATTAATAGTAGGATGCAGAGCTACGTCGAGCTATGTCGAGCTCTGCATAAGACTGGCGAATTGAAAGTTGTTTGCAGAGTTACGTCGAGCTATGTCGAGCTCTGCATAAGACTGGCACATTGAAAGATTTATGCAGAGCTGTGTCGAGCTAGGTCGAGCTCTGCAATTCGCTAGGTCGAGCTCTGCTATGTCGAGGTTTGCATTAGACTGGCACATTGAAAAATGTATGCAGAGCTACGTCGAGCTATGTCGAGCTCTGCATAAGACTGGCGAATTGAAAATTGTATGCAGAGCTACGTCGAGCTATGTCGAGCGCAGAGCTGTGCATTGATATGATGATTTCTAAGATTATGCAGACCTATGGCGATTGCAGAGCACGCACGAAACTGGCACATTGAAAGTTGTATGCAGAGCTACGCCGAGCTATGTCGAGCTCTGCATAAGTATGGCACATTGAAATATTTATGCAGAGCTACGTCGAGCTATGTCGAGCTCTACATAAGACTGGCACATTGAAAGTAGTATGCAGTGCTACGTCGAGCTATGTCGAGCTCTGCATAAGACTGGCGAATTGAAAGTTGTTAGCAGAGCTATGTCGAGCTAAGTCGAGCTCTGCAATACGCTAGGTCGATCTCTGCTATGTCGAGCTCTGCATAAGACTAGCGAATTGCAAGTTGTTTGCAGAGCTATGTCGAGCTAGGTCGAGCTCTGCATAAGTCTGGCACATTGAAAGTTGTATGCAGAGCTATGCAGAGTGACGTCGAGCTATGTCGAGCTCTGCATAAGACTGGCACATTGAAAGTTTTATGCAGAGCTGTGTCGAGCTAGGTCGAGCTCTGAGATTCGCTAGGTCGAGCTCTGCTATGTCGAGGTCTGCATAAGACTGGCACATTGAAAAATGTATGCAGAGCTACGTCGAGCTATGTCGAGCTCTGCATAAGACTGGCGAATTGAAAATTGTATGCAGAGCTACGTCGAGCTATGTCGAGCGCAGAGATGTGCATTGATGTGATGATTTCTAAGATTATGCGATTGCAGAGCTCTGCACTAAACTGGCACAATGAAAGTTGTATGCAGAGCTACGTCGAGCTATGTCGAGCTCTGCATAAGTATGGCACATTGAAATATTTATGCAGAGCTACGTCGAGCTATGTCGAGCTCTACATAAGACTGGCACATTGAAAGTAGTATGCAGTGCTACGTCGAGCTATGTCGAGCTCTGCATAAGACTGGCGAATTGAAAGTTGTTAGCAGAGCTATGTCGAGCTAAGTCGAGCTCTGCAATACGCTAGGTCGAGCTCTGCTATGTCGAGCTCTGCATAAGACAGGCACATTGAAAGTTGTATGCAGAGCTACGTCGATCTATGTCGAGCTCTGCATAAGAATGGCACATTGAAAGTTGTATGAAGAGCTACGTCGAGCTATGTCGAGCTCTGCATAAGTATGGCACATTGAAATATTTATGCAGAGCTACGTCGAGCTATGTCGAGCTCTACATAAGACTGGCACATTGAAAGTAGTATGCAGTGCTACGTCGAGCTATGTCGAGCTCTTTGAAATATTTATGCAGAGCTACGTCGAGCTATGTCGAGGTCTGCATAAGACTGGTACATTGAGTAGCATGCAGAGCTACGTCGAGCTATGTCGAGCTCTGCATAAGACTGGCGAATTGAAAGTTGTTTGCAGAGCTATGTCGAGCTAGGTCGAGCTCTGCATAAGTCTGGCACATTTAAAGTTGTATGCAGAGCTATGCAGAGTTACGTCGAGCTATGTCGAGCTCTGCATAAGACTTGCACATTGAAAGTTTATGCAGAGCTGTGTCGAGCTAGGTCGAGCTCTGCAATTCGCGAGGTCGAGCTCTGCTATGTCGAGCTCTGCATAAGACTGGCTCATTGAAAAATGTATGCAGAGCTACGTCGAGCTATGTCGAGCTCTGCATAAGACTGGCGAACTGAAAATTGTATGCAGAGCTACGTCGAGCTATGTCGAGCGCAGAGCTGTGCATTGATTTGATGATTTCTAAGATTATGCAGACCTAAGGCGATTGCAGAGCTCTGCACTAAACTGGCACATTGAAAGATGTATGCAGAGCTACGTCGAGCTATGTCGAGCTCTGCTTAAGTATAGCACATTCAAATATTTATGCAGAGCGACGTCGAGCTATTTCGAGCTCTGCATAAGACTGGCACATTAAAAGTAGTATGCAGAGCTACATCGAGCTATGTCGAGCTTTGCATAAGACTGGCGAATTGAAAGTTGTTTGCAGAGCTATGTCGAGCTAGGTCGAGCTCTGCAATACGCTAGGTCGAGCTCTGCTATGTCGAGCTCTGCATAAGACTGACACATTGATAGTTGTATGCAGAGCTACGTCGATCTATGTCGAGCTCTGCATAAGAATGGCACATTAAAAGTTGTATGCAGAGCTACGTCGAGCTATGTCGAGCTCTGCATAAGTATGGCACATTGAAATATTTATGCAGAGCTACGTCGAGCTATGTCGGGCTCTGCATAAGACTGGTACATTGAAAGTAGTATGCAGAGCTACGTCGAGCTATTTCGAGCTCTGCATAAGACTGGCGAATTGAAAGTTGTTTGCAGAGCTATGTCGAGCTAGGTCGAGCTCTGCATAAGTCTGGCACATTGAAAGTTGTATGCAGAGCTATGCACAGTTACGTCGAGCTATGTCGAGCTCTGCATAAGACTTGCACATTGAAAGTTTTAAGCAGAGCTGTGTCGAGCTAGGTCGAGCTCTGCAATTCGCTATGTCGAGCTCTGCTATGTCGAGCTCTGCATAAGACTGGCTCATTGAAAAATGTATGCAGAGCTACGTCGAGCTATGTCGAGCTCTGCATAAGACTGGCGAATTGAAAATTGTATGCAGAGCTACGTCGAGCTATGTCGAGCGCAGAGCTGTGCATTGGTGTGATGATTTCTAAGATTATGCAGACCTAAATCGATTGCAGAGCTCTGCACTAAACTGGCACATTGAAAGCTGTATGCAGAGCCTCGTCGAGCTATGTCGAGCTCTGCATAAGTATGGCACATTGAAATATTTTTGCAAAGCTACGTCGAGCTATGTCGAGCTCTGCATAAGACTGGCACACTGAAAGGAGTATGCAGAGCTGTGTCGAGCTAGGTCGAGCTCTGCAGTTCGCTAGGTCGAGCTCTGCTATGTCGAGGTCTGCATAAGACTGGTACATTGAAAGTAGTTTGCAGAGCTACGTCGAGCTATGTCGAGCTCTGCATAAGACTAGCGAATTGCAAGTTGTTTGCAGAGCTCTGTCGAGCTAGGTCGAGCTCTGCATAAGTCTGGCACATTGAAAGTTGTATGCAGAGCTATGCAGAGTGACGTCGAGCTATGTCGAGCTCTGCATAAGACTGGCACATTGAAAGTTTTATGCAGAGCTGTGTCGAGCTAGGTCGAGCTCTGAGATTCGCTAGGTCGAGCTCTGCTATGTCGAGGTCTGCATAAGACTGGCACATTGAAAAATGTATGCAGAGCTACGTCGAGCTATGTCGAGCTCTGCATAAGACTGGCGAATTGAAAATTGTATGCAGAGCTACGTCGGGCTATGTCGAGCGCAGAGATGTGCATTGATGTGATGATTTCTAAGATTATGCAGACCTAATGCGATTGCAGAGCTCTGCACTAAACTGGCACATTGAAAGTTGTATGCAGAGCTACGTCGAGCTATGTCGAGCTCTGCATAAGTATGGCACATTGAAATATTTATGCAGAGCTACGTCGAGCTATGTCGAGCTCTACATAAGACTGGCACATTGAAAGTAGTATGCAGAGCTACGTCGAGCTATGTCGAGCTCTGCATAAGACTGGCGAATTGAAAATTGTATGCAGAGCTACGTCGAGCTAAGTCGAGCTCTGCAATACGCTAGGTCAAGCTCTGCTATGTCGAGCTCTGCATAAGACAGGCACATTGAAAGTTGTATGCAGAGCTACGTCGATCTATGTCGAGCTCTGCATAAGAATGGCACATTGAAAGTTGTATGCAGAGCTACGTCGAGCTATGTCGAGCTCTGCATAAGTATGGCACTTTGAAATATTTATGCAGAGCTACGTCGAGCTATGTCGAGGTCTGCATAAGACTGGTACATTGAAAGTAGCATGCAGAGCTACGTCGAGCTATGTCGAGCTCTGCATAAGACTGGCGAATTGAAAGTTGTTTGCAGAGCTATGTCGAGCTAGGTCGAGCTCTGCATAAGTCTGGCACATTGAAAGTTGTATGCAGAGCTATGAGAGTTACGTCGAGCTATGTCGAGCTCTGCATAAGACTGGCACATTGAAAGTTTATGCAGAGCTGTGTCGAGCTAGGTCGAGCTCTGCAATTCGCGAGGTCGAACTCTGCTATGTCGAGGTCTGCATAAGACTGGCACATTGGAAAATGTATGCAGAGCTACGTCGAGCTATGTCGAGCTCTGCATAAGACTGGCGAATTGAAAATTGTATGCAGAGCTACGTCGAGCTATGTCGAGCGCAGAGCTGTGCATTGATGTGATGATTTCTAAGATTATGCAGACCTGGCAATACGCTAGGTCGAGCTCTGCTATGTCGAGCTCTGCATAAGACAGGCACATTGAAAGTTGTATGCAGAGCTACGTCGATCTATGTCGAGCTCTGCATAAGAATGGCACATTGAAAGTTGTTTGCAGAGCTACGGCGAGCTATGTCGAGCTCTGCATTAGTATGGCACATTGAAATATTAATGCAGAGCTACGTCGAGCTATGTCGAGCTCTGCATAAGACTGGCACATTGAAAGAAGTATGCAGAGCTACGTCGAGCTATGTCGAGCGCAGAGCTGTGCATTGATGTGATGATTTCTAAGATTATGCAGACCTGGCAATACGCTAGGTCGAGCTCTGCTATGTCGAGCTCTGCATAGGACAGGCACATTGAAAGTTGTATGCAGAGCTACGTCGATCTATGTCGAGCTCTGCATAAGAATGGCACATTGAAAGTTGTATGCAGAGCTACGTCGAGCTATGTCGAGCTCTGCATAAGTATGGCACTTTGAAATATTTATGCAGAGCTACGTCGAGCTATGTCGAGGTCTGCATAAGACTGGTACATTGAAAGTAGCATGCAGAGCTACGTCGAGCTATGTCGAGCTCTGCATAAGACTGGCGAATTGAAAGTTGTTTGCAGAGCTATGTCGAGCTAGGTCGAGCTCTGCATAAGTCTGGCACATTGAAAGTTGTATGCAGAGCTATGAGAGTTACGTCGAGCTATGTCGAGCTCTGCATAAGACTGGCACATTGAAAGTTTATGCAGAGCTGTGTCGAGCTAGGTCGAGCTCTGCAATTCGCGAGGTCGAACTCTGCTATGTCGAGGTCTGCATAAGACTGGCACATTGGAAAATGTATGCAGAGCTACGTCGAGCTATGTCGAGCTCTGCATAAGACTGGCGAATTGAAAATTGTATGCAGAGCTACGTCGAGCTATGTCGAGCGCAGAGCTGTGCATTGATGTGATGATTTCTAAGATTATGCAGACCTGGCAATACGCTAGGTCGAGCTCTGCTATGTCGAGCTCTGCATAAGACAGGCACATTGAAAGTTGTATGCAGAGCTACGTCGATCTATGTCGAGCTCTGCATAAGAATGGCACATTGAAAGTTGTTTGCAGAGCTACGGCGAGCTATGTCGAGCTCTGCATTAGTATGGCACATTGAAATATTAATGCAGAGCTACGTCGAGCTATGTCGAGCTCTGCATAAGACTGGCACATTGAAAGAAGTATGCAGAGCTACGTCGAGCTATGTCGAGCGCAGAGCTGTGCATTGATGTGATGATTTCTAAGATTATGCAGACCTGGCAATACGCTAGGTCGAGCTCTGCTATGTCGAGCTCTGCATAGGACAGGCACATTGAAAGTTGTATGCAGAGCTACGTCGATCTATGTCGAGCTCTGCATAAGAATGGCACATTGAAAGTTGTATGCAGAGCTACGTCGAGCTATGTCGAGCTCTGCATAAGTATGGCACTTTGAAATATTTATGCAGAGCTACGTCGAGCTATGTCGAGGTCTGCATAAGACTGGTACATTGAAAGTAGCATGCAGAGCTACGTCGAGCTATGTCGAGCTCTGCATAAGACTGGCGAATTGAAAGTTGTTTGCAGAGCTATGTCGAGCTAGGTCGAGCTCTGCATAAGTCTGGCACATTGAAAGTTGTATGCAGAGCTATGAGAGTTACGTCGAGCTATGTCGAGCTCTGCATAAGACTGGCACATTGAAAGTTTATGCAGAGCTGTGTCGAGCTAGGTCGAGCTCTGCAATTCGCGAGGTCGAACTCTGCTATGTTGAGGTCTGCATAAGACTGGCACATTGGAAAATGTATGCAGAGCTACGTCGAGCTATGTCGAGCTCTGCATAAGACTGGCGAATTGAAAATTGTATGCAGAGCTACGTCGAGCTATGTCGAGCGCAGAGCTGTGCATTGATGTGATGATTTCTAAGATTATGCAGACCTGGCAATACGCTAGGTCGAGCTCTGCTATGTCGAGCTCTGCATAAGACAGGCACATTGAAAGTTGTATGCAGAGCTACGTCGATCTATGTCGAGCTCTGCATAAGAATGGCACATTGAAAGTTGTTTGCAGAGCTACGTCGAGCTATGTCGAGCTCTGCATTAGTATGGCACATTGAAATATTAATGCAGAGCTACGTCGAGCTATGTCGAGCTCTGCATAAGACTGGCACATTGAAAGAAGTATGCAGAGCTACCTCGAGCTATGTCAAGCGCAGAGCTGTGCATTGATGTGCTGATTTCTAAGTTTATGCAGACCTAAGGCGATTGCAGAGCTCTGCACTAAACTGGCATGCAGAGCTACGTCGACTTATGTCGAGCTCTGCAAAAGACTGGCACATTGAAAGTTGTATACAGAGCTACGTCGAGCTATATTGAGCTCTGCATAAGACTGGCGAATTGAAAGTTTATGCAGAGCTATGTCGAGCTAGGTCGAGCTCTGGGTTAGACTTAACAGGAATCCTGTTACATTAAGGGAATCCTGCTAAGTCTTATGCAGAGCTGAATGCAGATGGGCGATTGCAGAGCCAACTTCATACAACTATTTATTTTATACGTAGCAGTGAAATCAATGCATATCGGAAACAAATAAAATTGATATTTTCACAGTGTGAAAAATAACATGACCGTGTCATTTCACAGTAGCAGTCTGGACTACTTTTCTCGCCAAAATTCATATAGGTTATCTCTAAAATAATTATGTAAAATACCTTAAAAAGCACTCTTTGTACTGTAAATATGCTGTATCCAAAATTGCGATCTGTTTATGTTTTGAAACTGACAGTTGTGACGCCATAGCCAAGTCAAAAATTGTGACGTAAGATCCAATTGATCAATTACAGAAAGTGTCCTAAAATGTTATAAAATAAAAAGAAAACTTACTTTTTTTTCGATAAATATCAAAAACCAGTGCTTCAGCTGAAGTGCACAACCCGCCGGAGGCTTTTAGCTTATTGAGTGTTACCATATATGGGTATGGCGGCCATTTTGGTCATGTGACCTGGACCTAAAACGGTTCCCCCAATAAATGCGCCTTATCGTAAGGAGCAAAAATATATCTTTTACTTCAGTACTGTATTCTGAATCGTTTGCAGGATAAAATGCATTCTCAATTTTTCCAATACAAAAGCATATGTGTCAAAGTTTGACCTAGGCACAAAGAAGGTCAAGGTCAACCCAGGGTCACCATTTTAGCAATTTATGATGGGCCTACGTCCCAGATGCCATTTATCAAGTTTCGTGGAAATCTGCAAAGTGGTTCTGGAGAAGACTATTTTTGAAGGGTTTTTACCATATATGGCTTGGCGGCCATTTTGGTCATGTGACATGGACCCCATGAGCAAATTTTGGTTTCCCCCATCCCATAGAGCACCATATGAAATTTGACTTCAATCGGCCCAACGGTTTCCGAGGAGAAGCAGTTCGAAAATTTTCACGTTTTTCGCCCCGGCGAGGCTATACTAAATGGGATGTTATATTTCGCAAGTTCATTGGTTAGATCTCATGTTATCTATCAGTATGCCAAAAATTGTTTAAATATTCCAAGTGGTTAAGTCACTATCACCAATTTTCACAAACGGGTTACGGACGGACAGACACACAGACCATATATGGCTTGGCGGCCATTTTGGTCATGTGACCTGGACCCCATGAGCAAATTTTGGTTTCCCCCATCCCATAGAGGCTCCATATGAAATTTGACTTCAATCGGCCTAACGGTTTCCAAGAAGAAGCAGTTCGAAAATTTTCACATTTTTCGCCTCGGCGAGGCTATACTAAATGGAATGTAATATTTCGCAAGTTCTTTGGTTAGATTACATTAATCCTATCAGTATGCCAAAAATTGTTTAAATATTCCAAGCGGTTAAGTCACTATCACCAATTCTCACAAACGGGTTACGGATTTGTGCCTAGGCGAGGCTATACTAAACGGAATGTAATATTTCGCAAGTTCATTGGTTAGATCTCTTTGATATATATCAGTTTGCCAAAAATTGTTTAAATATTCCAAGCGGTTAAGTCACTATCACCAATTTTCAAAAACGGGTTACGGACGGACAGACAGACAGACCATATATGGCTTGGCGGCCATTTTGGTCATGTGACCTGGACCCCATGAGCAAATTTTGGTTTCCTCCATCCCATAGAGGCTCCATATGAAATTTGACTTCAATCGGCCCAACGGTTTCCGAGAAGAAGCAGTTCGAAAATTTTCACATTTTTCGCCTCGGCGAGGCTATAGTAAATGGAATGTAATATTTCGCAAGTTCATTGGTTAGATCTCATTGATATCTATCAGTATGCCAAAAATTGTTAAAATATTCCAAGCTGTTAAGTCTATCACCAATTTTCACAAACGGGTTACGGACGGACAGACAGACAAACCATATATGGCTTGGCGGCCATTTTGGTCATGTGACCTGGACCCCATGAGCAAATTTTAGTTTCCCCCATCCCATAGAGGCTCCATATGAAATTTGACTTCAATCGGCCCAACTGTTTACGAAGAGAAGCAGTTCGAAAATTTTCACATTTTTCGCCTCGGCGAGGCTATACTAAATGGAATGTTATATTTCGCAAGTTCATTGGTTAGATCTCATGTTAACTATCAGTATGCCAAAAATTGTTAAAATATTCCAAGCGGTTAAGTCACTATCACCAATTTTCACAAACGTGTTACGGACGGACAGACAGACAGACCATATATGGCTTGGCGGCCATTTTGGTCATGTGACCTGGACCACATGAGCAAATTTTGGTTTCCCCCACCCCATAGAGGCTCCATATGAAATTTGACTTCAATCGGCCTAACGGTTTCCGAGAAGAAGCAGTTCGAAAATTTTCACATTTTTCGCCTCGGCGAGGCTATACTAAATGGAATGTAATATTTCGCAAGTTCTTTGGTTAGATTACATTGATATCTATCAGTATGCCAAACATTGTTTAAACATTCCAAGCGGTTAAGTCACTATCACCAATTCTCACAAACGGGTTACGGATTTTTTGCCTAGGCGAGGCTATACTAAACGGAATGTAATATTTCGCAAGTTCATTGGTTAGATCTCATTGATATATATCAGTATGCCAAAAATTGTTTAAATATTCCAAGCGGTTAAGTCATTATCGCCAATTTTCAAAAACGGGTTACGGACGGACAGACAGACAGACCATATATGGCTTGGCGGCCATTTTGGTCATGTGACCCCATGAGCAAATTTTGCTTTCCTCCATCCCATAGAGGCTCCATATGAAATTTGACTTCAATCGGCCAAACGGTTTCCGAGAAGAAGCAGTTCGAAAATTTTCACATTTTTCGCCTCGGCGAGGCTATAGTAAATGGAATGTAATATTTCGCAAGTTCATTGGTTAGATCTCATTGATATCTATCAGTATACCAAAAATTGTTAAAATATTCCAAGCGGTTAAGTCTATCACCAATTTTCACAAACGGGTTACGGACGGACAGACAGACAGACCATATATGGCTTGGCGGCCATTTTGGTCATGTGACCTGGAACCCATGAGCAAATTTTAGTTTCCCCCATCCCATAGAGGCTCCATATGAAATTTGACTTCAATCGGCCCAACGGTTTCCGAGGAGAAGCAGTTCGAAAATTTTGACATTTTTCGCCTCGGCGAGGCTATACTAAATGGAATGTAATAATTCGCAAGTTCATTGGTTAGATCTCATGTTATCTATCAGTATGCCAAAAATTGTTTAAATATTCCAAGCGGTTAAGTCACTATCACCAATTTTCACAAACGGGTTACGGACGGACAGACAGACCATATATGGCTTGGCGGCCATTTTGGTCATGTGACCTGGACCCCATGAGCAAATTTTGGTTTCCTCCATCCCATAGAGGCTCCATATGAAATTTGACTTCAATCGGCCCAACGGTTTCCGAGGAGAAGCAGTTCGAAAATTTTCACATTTTTCGCCTCGGCGAGGCTATACTAAATGGAATGTAATATTTCTCAAGTTCATTGGTTAGATCTCATCAGTATGCCAAAAATTTATTAAATATTCCAAGCGGTTAAGTCACTATCACCAATTTTCACAAACGGGTTACGGACGGACAGACAGACTGACAGAATGACCGAATTACAGAATGACACAGTGATTTTAGGGCACTCTTAGAAAATCAACCGACTTCAGTCGGTCGCTTTTTCTGCAGGTCGTGCAATATTTCATCTCGTATGTTGAAATATTTTTGATATTCATCTCATATCTTCTATGTAATAAATTCGATAATCCACTAGGCCTAGTGGATTAAATTTGCAAATTAATTAGATACGCCCCGTAACGTTACGTTCGATGTCCTTAACGCGTTTACTAATGGTGGAGTTTGACATTTTTAAAACACAAATCGTGAATAAAATGCGTTTTAAACGTCATATGATAAATCGAATCTTGCATTCGTTCTTCCGTATTGTTGAATTCATTAAACTCGTTAAGGAAAAGGGATATAATGCTAGACAAAGCCTCGCATTTTATCCCCTTTCCTCGCTTCGATTAATAAATTCAATAATCCATGAACACTCATGTAAGATCCTCTATGTTCCTCAAATGATGGAATCCCAAATGAAGCCTAATAATCTCAAATACATATGATTTTTCGATATTTAAGAAACTAGCTTCCGCAAGTTTATTAAATCCAATAAAATTACTATTTTGGTGTAAAAACTAATTGACTGCATAAGCCTTTACATTGCCAGCATCATTGATGAACAAAAAGGGTAATTCTCTGGGGTATTCATAGAAATAATGATTCGTTTTCAATGTTTGCCCTTAACGTAGACTAGTGGTCGCTAGATGCAATACCAACATACACTTAAACTCAATGCGTTGCAAGGAAACCGAAAAGTAAAATATTATAAAAAGAAAATGGTATAGAAGGAATCCCGAGTTTTCCCTTATTAATCAGACTAGTTAAAGGCATTTATTCTTGATTATTGAGGACTATCATTTCATTACATAATATTATGTAGCCCTCAGTGCTGACTTTAGCGTGCTCCTCTGTCTGCAACAGGTTAGGGGCCTTCTTGGGGAAAATCAATAATTGGCTAACTGTTAACTGCAGTGTACCTTATTGATTTTCCTCTTTAATGCCTCAGTCAGGGATTCAACAGGAGCTACTAATCACCCAATTAAAGGCCGCCTTTGATCTGCTAGAGACAGTATATCACAGGGGGCAATAAAACAATTATGAACACACGGTGTGTCCTTCTGTTTAAGAATAAATGTCTTTAATGTGATGTCTACCGATTACAAAACCTTTTTAACATCATACAGTGCTCATTTCAGGACGTTGTAAGTAACATAGCAACGCCATGTATGCTGGTTGACATGGGATGTGGGAACTGTGAGAAATCCAAGATGTTTATTGAAGCCATTTTGAAAAGACAAGATAATCTCTTGTTCGTCCCTGTAGATATTTCTAAAGGTAATAAGGTGTATGCGATTTTTGATTTTTTTTTTTTTTTTGGTTTTTGTTTTTGTTTTTTTTAGGGGGTGGGGTGTTCAGTTTTTGACGCCAAGGGGCGATTTTGTCGAATAAATCGAGTGTTTGTTTGTTTGATTTGAGGTTTAACGTCCCCTTCAACACTGTAAAGGTCTTTTGGAGACGTTGCTTCCAATTTTGTGGGACTTTTACCCGACATTGAGATGAAATGAAATCTCAAGCCCTGTCGCCCAATGAAACCAAAAGGGTTTATTAGCATGGACGGTCCGCCTCGCACCGCGGTTCCTGGATAGGCTTAGATCCTCTGAGCGGTTTACCAGTACGATTCAGCTCTGCGTGGAAGCATCATGCAGCCCATATATTTCTTCAAGCCCCTGTGGGCGGGGCCGAAATCGAGTGTTACGTCCCACCAACAGCTAAAGTCACACGAAGACGGGACCTCGGTTTAAAAGCTTATCCGAAAGTCAGGAGAAGCCCGGGATCGAAACCATGACCCATGGTTTATGAAGCAAGTAGCATAGCCACACACCACGGAGACTTATGTATGATGTTTTGGATTGGAGCCCAAAGTAATTCGTTCAAAGCATTCGTATGGTATTTGCCTTATACCGTTATAAGGGATTCTAAAAGAAACACTGCTTTGATTTAGTCTTCCATCTCCTCGTATGTCTTCTTTGTTTCTTGTTGTTTCACAATCCTCACGGTATTGCCGTCGCCATTTAAAAAATGACTAGGGCAAACTAATTGAGCCGGGGCACAGCATTTTCTCTACAACTTACATGTGCTCCTAGCGAAGAATCAGATCAGCCTGCGCGTCCATATAGACTGACCAGCGACTTCTCTTGCTGCATGACCTTGGACCTTTGCCTTAGCTATCCTTAGAGCGCACAGCGAAGACTCTGATCAGACTGCGCAGATGCGCAGGCTGATCTGAGTCGCCGCTGGTCGCACATGTCGTATTGTAAATTTTGTCGTGCGCTGGCTCCTATATGGACTTAAAGGCATTTATTCTTGATTATTGAGGACTATCATTTCATTACATAATATTATGTAGCCCTCAGTGCTGACTTTAGCGTGCTCCTCTGTCTGCAACAGGTTAGGGGCCTTCTTGGGGAAAATCAATAATTGGCTAACTGTTAACTGCAGTGTACCTTATTGATTTTCCTCTTTAATGCCTCAGTCAGGGATTCAACAGGAGCTACTAATCACCCAATTAAAGGCCGCCTTTGATCTGCTAGAGACAGTATAGGAGCTTTTTTCGTGACGTACTTCCGGTTCTAAAAATAGAACGGGAAAAGCCCTGGCCGTCATCTGTCGTATAGCTTCAAAGGCAGTGGGACTGAAAAAGTGTTAATTACAGCGTGAAACAGTGGAATTCTTTTAAACTTTTGAGGAATTCTAATCTGATCAGGGCCTACACTGTTTGCAAAAAGTTCGGCCATTTTCCAAAAAATTTTTGAAGAAAACACAACCTGACACCCTTAAATTTTGAAAATGACTCCTGCTATATATAAGGAGGAAGATTCCATTAGGTACAAAAAGGTTTATGGGCTTCTTGGATACAGGGATCAGTTCAACCATCTCAACCGTCACGTGCCATTGAAGTGAGTTGGAGTGGTTGTCGACGGCATGACGTCGAGCCAACGTTGACTCGACGCCCGTCTGAAAGTCCACTCATTGGTTTTTTGTTGTTTTTTTTTTCGACTGTCAGTATGTTTATTTGTCTGTCTAACAGTCCGTCCTGGGCCCCCGCCCATAGGGGCTTGAAGAAATATATGGGCTGCATGATGCTTCCACGCAGAGCTGAATCCGGCCCGCACACTAGTACTGGTAAACCGCTTAGATGATCTAAGCCTGTCCAGGAACCGCGGTTCGAGGTAGACCGTCCATGCTAATAAACCCTATTGGTTTCATTCGGCGACAGGGCTTGAGATGTCATTTCATCTCAATGTCGGGTAAAAGTCCCACAAAATTGGAAGCAACGTCTCCAAAATGACCTTTACAGTGTTGACGGGGACGTTAAACCTCAAATCAAACAAAAAACAGTCCGTCCGTTCTTATGTTAGTCAGTCATTCAGTCAGTCGGTCTGTGTGTCGTCTGTCTGTCTACTGTCAGTTTGTCAGTCAAACCCCCCTCTCTCTCTCATGCCAACGGTCATGTGACAATGAAGTGAGTTGGAGTGGGTGACGACGGCGTGACGTCGGACCAACATTGACTCAACGCCCCTCCGTCAGTCCACTCATTGGTTTATTTCGACTGTCAGTATGGACATTTAAATTGCACATGTAGAAAAATCGTTGGACAGATTGCTCAAGATAGATGATCGATAGATAGATAGATAGATACATAGATAGATAGATAGATAGATAGATAGATAGATAGATAGTTAGATAGATAGATAGATAGATAGATAGATAGGTAGATAGATAGATAGATAGATAGATAGATAGATAGATAGATAGATAGATAGATAGATAGATAGATAGATAGATAGATAAAACGAAAGTTACGTAAAAACTTATTTTGTGTATCTCAAGCCATTGACATGGGTAATTCACGAAAAGAATTTCGTCAATTAAAAACGGATTTAGGATACACCTAATTGCAAATTTCTAGCCCCAAATCGCATTTTCAAACTCAAAGCGGTGACCTTCGAAAACAATATCTCAAAAAACGGCATCCTTTCATGCTGCACCTAGTAACACGAATCGTTGTACGCAAGCGGTTCGACTCAGCCAATCTGATTACAGCAAGTCTTAGCACCGCCCATCACGTGTACGTGACATTCATCACTTCAACTGAAGTTCAAGATGATCGCATGACTAAAAAAAAAATAAATAAATAAATAATAAATAAATAAATAAAAATTGAATGAAACGAAAATCAATCGAGCGGTCACCTCCATTTCTTGAATCAGAATATTTACTGACATTTTGAGTTTACATCTGGCGGACACTTAGAGATTACGAACTGAAGTTTATGTCATAAAATTCTAAATTGAATTTTAATAATCCAAGCGGCGTTACGCAAAAATGTCTTCAGCGTATCTCCGTAAAGTCAAAACATAAAGGTGAATGCACAGCCTCTTAGGAGGGCGCGTTGCTCTTTCTGGTGTGCGAACATTGAACACTGACGAGACAGCATGGGTGCGAAGGATCATCTGAGTCTTCGCTGTTCGCAAATACGCTAATGACCCGTTCTGCATGACAAAATGTTGCCGATAAGTTCATGACGACACATTCATTTCCACCCTCACGCGTCCATCCCAATCAACAAGATTTTTTACATGACTGAAACACAGTTTGGTTGCATGACCTGCAAGAGCGATATGAGACGGGACACAGCATTTCCTACAATATTGTATGTGCGCCCAGAGAAGACTGATCAGCCTGCGCATACACGCAGTCTGATCAGAGACTTCGCTGTCCGCCTGCTTCGCTGGGCGTACAGGCGATCTTACAGGAAATGCTGTGCCCCGGCTCATAATCGGAAAAATCTGTATGCTCAACAATTATTTTCTGTGTTCGGATTCATTCAGCGGATTCATTATTCGGCGCATATTAAAGATTCTCCAAACCTGGTCGGTTTGATGTCCCCTCACAGTTTGCTTTTTTTTTGGTTTTGGTTTTACGGCCCTTTCAAGATTATTTCACTCATATCGAGCCGATCGTTAATCAGAGGTGGGCGAAAACCGGAGTACCCGGAGAAAAACCACCTGACCTTCCGTTGCAGAACTTGGCGTCTCACATGTGACCCGAGCGAGGCTCGAACCACAGCGGTGAGAGACCTAATGATCAAGAGTCAGCGCTCTTAACCACTAGGCCACGGAGGCCCGTTCCCTCACAGTTTGGACAAGTCTACTTCCAATTTTAGGAAAGAGGTGTCTATTTTATATTATGTGCCCCCACCAGCGGTGAAGAGGGACATACTGTTGTCGGTGTGTATCTCGTTGGCGTTAGCGTGGACGTGACAATTTCTTGTGCGCACATTAACTCTTGAACGGGTTGGCGGATCAAACTTGCAGGAATATATCATTGGAATTAGCGTAGGAGGTGATCAAATTTTGTTTACATTGACTCTTTTTTTCAAGGTCACCATGGGATTAAAATGGGCAAACTTCAGCCTAATTAATCTTGTATGTATGGTATATCAGGAATCTGTTGAAGGATTTTCATTAAACTTGCAGTGACACTTCATTGAAATATGCTTAAGAGCTGATTAGAGTTTAGTGACATTAATCTCATTTTCAAGGTCACCACAGGGCAAATTTAAGCCAAATTAAGTGTGCGTGTGTATTTTATATCAGGAACCTTTTGGAAGATTCTTTCCAGACTTGTTTGGATACATCACTGTGACAAGTCAAATAGTTGAATAGGTTTGTGATCTTGACCTTATTTGTAAGGTCAGCAAAGGATTAAAATCATTAAATTTCAGTCAAATCCTACTTGAGTACGCGTTATCGCAGGATACGTTGGATAGATTCCCATCAGAAAGGCATAACTCTGGAATAGATAAAGAGTTGATTCAGATTTGGAGACCGTGACCTTTTCAAGGTCAGTTTGGGACTAAACTTATCAAATTTCAGTCACGGTAGGCTTGTTTGCACAGTATCTTAGGGTGATTCTCATCAAACTTGCATATATCTATCATTGCTACAGGCCAATGAATTGAATAAGTCTGGATGACCTTGATCTTATTTTAAAGGTCATGTCTTAAAACATTCAGGCTGGCTGATTGGGGACAACTGCTTTCTTTGAAAACAATTATAGGTATTATTATTATTATTATTATTATTATTATTATTATTATTATTAATTTAGTATTATTATTATAATTAATTCGTGTATTTCGTTAACATCGTGGCAACTCTGGTCATATGCCGTGCTTTGTTGCGTAAACTTTGTTTGCTTTTATACTTATATGAGCCCTCAGATCATTGAGTCACTTGATGGTGAACTTGGTGGACATTATAATCATTCCAGAGTCTTTGTTTGTTGCAAACCGAGTTACTCGTCATGGGCATCCAAAAAGGATATGCTTTTCTGGAACTCCTGTTCCGTCTTGCCTGCATGTAGTGCCCGTGGGGGCGGGGATGTAGGTTTATAATGTGTGCTTGATTTCCCCCAGTAAACGGCAGTGTAGAAATAAGTGCTAGTTCACGTGAGCCACCGACGGCGGTTTCGCGTAAGCTGACTACCCACCCTAATGCAGATGTGGCCGCAGTACATCGGTATTATCTAGCTGGTGTCCAGCTGCTATGGAATGTGGCTAACCTCGACTTGAACATTACCGACTTGGCTTTTCCTTACGTTTTCAAGTATTCGAGGCGCATGAAGCACTGCTGACGTTATAACGTCACGCATAGCTGCTCAGGCTGCGACCTACATGGTTCTGATCCAGAAATTCTTTTCGACAAAGCAAGCATGATCCTGTCGAGTCATTTACCCAAAATTTAAAACAGCACCAGTTTCCATGCCGGTGGCAGGTTGAATGTTAACGTGACGCATTTTAGAGTCTCATTTCACAGCATTCCTTTATGTTCTTTTTCAGTCTGAGAACGTATCAGTGTCCCCGACTAAAACGTTTTCATGACAATGCACCAATACATCTGCCGGCCCCCGCCCAGCGGGGCTTGGAGAAATATATGGGCTGCATGGTGCTTTAACGCAGAGCTGAATCCGACCCACACACGAGTACTGGTAAACTGCTTAAAGGATCTAAGCCTGCCCAGGCAAATCGATGTGTATCGGGCCGTCCATTCTTATAAACCCTATTGGTTTCATTGGGCGACAGGGCTTGAGATGTCATTTCATCTCAATGTTGGGTAAAAGTCCTACAAAGTTGGAAGCAACGTCTCCAAAATGACATTTACAGTATTGACTTGACTTGTCCCGTCATCCAGTTCAATCATTAGTTATCACTAGGGATAAGAAAGAATACGGCGTGTTCCATTAGGATAACGTACCTAAGCAATACACTGCTTCGTTCCATGGCTCTAGGAATGGCATTTATCGGATGACAAAGTTCTTATTTATCCTCATCACATAGGTGCTCGTTATGACCTCCGTTAGAACCGCCTCAGTGAGTATGAGGCGGTTCTAACGAGCACCCACATCGGAGTAGAAACATTATGTTAACAAGCCCATGAAATCTATACTCTGGTAAACCCCACTTAATATAGGGAAAAGTGGGGTTTACAGAAGTATACATCGTTGTCTTATCTCTGCCCCAAAACAGAGATTGTGGAAACTCGTCAATATCACAGTTACAAAGTAGTATCCACAACCTATGTTTTTGGCGGACAATGAGGCGGTTATAATGAGTACCCACAATTTATGTTTTGGGCAGAAATAAGAAAACTATTACCAATTATAACTTGATACATGCCATTTTCTTGACCTTATCTCATAAAGGCAAGTTATCCTAATGATAAGAAAAGTAATGTATACCCGTGTAAACTCCACTTTTTCCCAATATAAAGTGGGGTTTGACGGGGGTGTTGTTAATGTGGTGTGTGCGTCGGGTACTCCTCAGCAAATGGTAAAAGTACGTCACTCGGCTGGGGTATTTCCGGCCAACCTATTCCACCCCCTGCTTATCCGAGCATGAAATTTGAAATGGTGACATAATCTAGCCTGGGTAAAAATATCCTGATAAGTCGAGTTGAAATTCAAAGACCTGAAACAGTAATGGCAACCGGCCCCCGCCCACAGGGGCTTGAAGAAATATATGGGCTGCATGATGCTTCCACGCAGAGCTGAATCCGGCCCGCACACTAGTACTGGTAAACCGCTTAGAGGATCTAAGCCTGTCCAGGAACCGGGGTGCAAGGCGGGCCGTCCATGCTAATATTAAAACCCTATTGGTTTCATTGGGCGACAGGGCTTGAGATGTCATTTCATCTCAATGTCGGGTAAAAGTCCCACAAAATTGGAAGCAACGTCTCCAAAATTACCTTCACAGTGTTGACGGGGACGTTAAACCTCAAATCAAACAAACAGTAATGACAACTTGCGTACCTTTGATCAATGGCTCATATTAAAGATATTACAATAGGTAGCACAAAAGAAATGATAACACGGATCAGAATCAAAACCGGGTGTGCAAGTGGTCATAAGCGTTTGATTTATTTCTCAACATTTTTAAACATCAGGTAAGATGGGCACAAAAAAAAAAAAACGTTTTAGCCTCGCGGCCTTTTAAGTTTAGTTAGGTTGTTGGATCCCGCTGCGATCTTATAGCCGGAAACGACAAGCGTGCACTTTCAATAGGTCTTTGAATCATAAATGATAAAATCGTCAAATAAAGTCAATTGAACAGGTGATTTAGTTTTATTTTTAATAATACTAATGTCAGAAAAAATAAGTTATTTTCTTTCTACAAAAAAAAAAAACAAAAACAAAAAAAAAAAAAAAAACATATTTAGGTACAATATATAGACAATCGATCATCTAAAAAAGTTTGATAGGCGCTTCAGAGGGAAATTATTCTAGACGTCATTCACCCTGAGCAGGCATAATAGACAAAGTGAATCTTTGATGAGACTTAGTAGGTTGGCAGGCTTATCGGAGACTTTGCTGGTCGCAATATCACTTGGGTGAAATTATCATCAATTGGTGTGGTTCATGTTACACATGTCCCGTTACACATGTCCCAAGTTGGATCTACCTTTTAGTTTGTCTTTCTTTTACTGTAGAAAATTGCTAACGCAAAAGTAAATGCGGTTTCAGTCACGTGCTAAGTTTTTTGTAGGCGGTTCTTTGTCGTGTCAGTCAAACTGTGGCGAAATGGTTGGCTAGGCGGCGATTCTTTCATGTAGATGAGAGGTAGCGATGACGCTATTTTTGGAACATCTTGACAGCTGTGTGTGTTTTGTTTCTTTGAAGTTTACTCTTGACATCATCTAATTGTTGTGACGGAAATCGTACTGGCGGGCTTCTGAAGGTCACCGCTTTGAGTTTGAAAATGCGATTTGGGGCCAGAAATTTGCAATTAGGTGTAAATGAATTTCGGTAATGAAAGTAAAATATCATTCTTTCCTTCTCAAGGCATTATTTCAATGAAAACGGGTATATTTTCTCTCAAAATGTCTGAATATTGTTAGCATTTTAAGTTCCGCCAATACATTTGAATAGCGATGGCCGTTTCAACTGACGGCCAGTACTTTGCGCATGCGCAAGAATGACGTCATAAACGGAATTCCTAAAACCTCCTATATCACAGGGGGCAATAAAACAATTATGAACACACGGTGTGTCCTTCTGTTTAAGAATAAATGTCTTTAAGCTGAAGTTTTGAAATTTGTTGCGAATCTGTATTTGATAACATGTATCTGTATGATATGTAAAAAAAAAAATCATTCATTTACACATCGTCGCAAGGACTTTGTGCCTTCTTTGTTATGGTGTAATGGTTCAGTTCTCAAAGTTAAACGAGGTACAGTGTGTGAGTTTTAGTTTTACGTCCCACCAACAGCTAAGGTCATACGGAGACGGGACCTCGGTTTAAAGACTCATCCGAAAGTCTGGAGAAGCCCGGGATCGATCCTGCGATCCCTGGTATACAAGGCGAGTAGCGGTACCACTGCACCACGGAGGCTTCTAAACGAGGTACAGTGAATGCCGCTATTAAGACCACC
Source organism: Lucinisca nassula (assembly GCA_963580285.1). Taxonomy (NCBI): domain Eukaryota; kingdom Metazoa; phylum Mollusca; class Bivalvia; order Lucinida; family Lucinidae; genus Lucinisca; species Lucinisca nassula. The sequence continues at coordinate 75,037,153 of OY757021.1, forward strand.
TAAAATGGAGTCTAATTGTGCTTTATAAGCTTATTTAGAAGGTAGCAGTTATTCTTTCTTCGTGCTTTCTCCACACAATGTCCTCTGGTCAGGGACCACAGTTTGGACTGTTCAAAAGTGGTCTTAAAGACCACTTTTGAATAGTCCCAAAGGTGTTCTTAATATAGGAATTTGTACTGTATTGGCACGTGTTCTGATAGTTCAATCATTAAGAAAACACGCCTATACAAATACATTGTAAATTTTTCCACCGAAAAATGAAATTTTTCAGATGAAAAATTTCGATATTTTTCTTATTTATGCTCGAAACATAGATTGTGGATACTCGTTAGAACCGCGTCGATGAGGCGGTTCTAACGAGTACCCACCATCTATGTTTTTGAGCGGAAATAAGAAAAATAATGTATACCCCTGCAAACCCCAGTTTTATTATATAAAAGTGGGGTTTAAGGGAATCAAATTTATATAGTCGTGTTTTCGTGATGTATCACTATCAGTGCAAAATTTTTCGCTGGTATTTTTTTCTTCTCAGATTATCTTCTGAGGGTGACTGAGCTGTTTGTGCAAGAATACGGTACCAAATGTGACGTTCGACCAGTAGCAGCGGATTATAGTGAGGGTATTAAACAAATCAGGTATAATAATATTGAAAATAGACTTTTGTGCTAGAATTAATGCCAAGTGGACTGTATAGCTTTGAAACACATAACTCCGTTCACCTAAGGTTGAGCAACTCTGTTATCAGTTTTTGTTGCAAGAACATTTTTTATTTCAGTTATTTTTAAACATTCGACTAAATTCCTATGATAAGCTCAAAATTTAAGAAATTAAACATCACATCTTTACATTCTACTAACATCTACAAATGAAGGGGGTGTTTGGGGCATGTTCTCATAACTCCGTTTATTCAACTTTCTTTCATTATCATAAGTAACCAAATGCATTCTATGCATATTATACATGGTGAGTATTTTATTTGGACTCTATCTATTCTAAATTGTTGAAATTGTTTATATTCAGTCGCATGCTTGTCACTGGTTAGAGATTATTTTTGGGTACCCCGTAAATATTAAGGATTTTGTAACAAATTTTGATTTCTATGAATAAAATTGTAGGTCAGAAGTGACTTTCTTCAAAACCAATCGCAGTGTTAGTTATTCACTATTAATACCAATGTGAAATAAATTTAAGAATGATTCCTTTGCACATTATTCAAAGAAGAGGGTGAACGGAGTTCTGAGGGTGAACGGAATTATGAGAAAAGGCGATAAAGGATAACATTGGTTCCATATGAATAACATGTAATACATGTTATAATAATACAGTCGAACTTCAGTGGCTTAAACGGTCCAGAACCCATAACAAGAGTTGTTTGTTTAAACAGAACAGAATAGAACAGAAGTTTTTTTGACGTAAACTATACAGTTTCTAGTCAACATATACATGATATATACAGAACAAAACTTATTAGAATAAATTCACAGGCATACACCGCATAATAGTACAGTAGAACTTCGATGGCTGGAACACCGATGGCTCGTTTACCATGGATGTGTCGAACCTATTCTTGAGCCCCTAACGAAATCCTCTACATAAGAAATAGTGGGGTATAATTAAGGAGATTTTAGTCTTTTATCTTGCAAATGTATGCTGTCTGTACTCATTAGAATCGCCTCGATGAGGCGATTCTAATGAGTACACACAGCATACATCATCGAGGCGATTCTAATGAGTACAGACAGCATACATTTGCATTATAGAACACCGAAAAGATGTCTAAAAGTATCTCGTTATACCTCCTGACAGTAACCTCAGTGGCTCGAACTACCTCTGTCTCGAACAGATTTTCGAGGTCCCAAAGGTGTTCGAGCCATTGAAGTGCGACTGTATATGGTACAGGATTTGATAAAAAAAAACTAGAAGCTTAGATAAATCATCTCCTGAAATAGATATAATGACAAAATTTACATACGTGTGTGGTAGATATATGATGAGATATGTTTGTGAGGTTATAATAATAGTAATAATAATAATAATAATAACAACTGCCCGAAGAAGATTGTATAGGTATGATGATGATGATGGTGGTGGTGATAATGTGTATTCTAGCGCATTAAGTGAAACGTTTAGAGTGTATAATAAACTCTTGGACATTGGCAAATACAGTAGAACTTCGATGGCTCGAACACCAATGGCTCGTTTACCATGGCTGAATCGAATCCGTTCTTGAGCCCCTAGGGAAATCCTCTGCATAAGAAATAGTGGGGGATAATTAATGACATTTTGGTCTTTTATCTTGCAAATGTACAGTATGCTGTGTGTACTCATTAAAATCGCATCGATGAGGCGATTCTAATGAGTACATGGAAATGTATGCTGTGTGTACTCATTTGAATCGCCTCGATGAGGCGATTCTAATTAGTACACACATCATACATTTTAATATGCTGTGTGTATTCATTAGAATCGCCTCGATGAGGCGATTCTAATTAGTACACATAGCATACATTTTAATATAGAACACCGAAAAGATGTCTAAAAGTATCTCTTTAAGCCTCCAGACAACAATCCAACTCCTGTCTCGAACATATTTTCGATGTCTCAACGGTGTTCGAGCCACTGAAGTTCGACTGTAGTTCTTCATTTACTGCAATAGATGCATCCGCTATGCCGTAAAGAATTTGGTTGTTCGATCGAGCCACTAAGAGTTAAAATAGCGCCATTACAGATGACATAATAGGGACATATTTTCAATTGTGTTCGTGTATAATTGAATTTATTAAACGAGTTGAGGAAAAGGGATGAAATGCGAGGCTTTGCCGAGCATTATATCCTTTTTCCTCAACGAGTTTAATAAATACAATACTACATGAGCACGAACGCAAGATCATCTGTTTATCATATGACATTTAAAACGTATTTTATTCTCGATTGTTTAACAAAAATGTCAATATTCCGCCATTAGTAAAGGCGACGTCGTTAAGGACGTCGTGCATCTAACGTTACAGGGTGTTTCTAACTAATTTGCATATTTAATCCACTGGTGGATTATTGAATTTATGGCGTTATTACATATCAAACGCGACGTCATATGATAAAAAGCTATTACAAACGCCATACATTTTCAAGATAGCATTTGAAAATCCTCCTTCGTTTATTCAAATATATAAAAATCTGCATTCAGCAATTTTAAACCGCGGGGTGGTCTAGCCATCGATTTTTCACTAAATATTCTTAAATTTATTTCACATTGGTATTAATAGTAAATAACTAACATTGCAGCTGGTTTTGAAGAAAATTACTTCTGACTTACAATTTTATTCATAGAAATCAATCAATTGATAATAATAATAATTATAAAAATAATAATAATAATACTCAATGAGGCTGGTGAAACGAACACCATGAAGTAGACCAATAGCACTCATTTCGTAGACATGTACAGTCGAACTTCAATGGCTCGAACACCTCTGTGACCTCGAAAATCTGTTCGAGACAGGGGTAGTTCGAGCCACGGAGATTACTGTCAGGAGGCATAACGAGATACTTTTAGACATCTTTTCGGTGTTCTATAATGAAATGTATGCTATGTGAACTCATTAGAATCGCCTCATCGAGGCGAATCTAATGAGTACACACAGCATACATTTGCAAGATAAAAGACTAAAATCTCCTTAATTATCCCCCACTATTTCTTATGTAGAGGATTTCGATACGGGCTCAAGAATGGGTTCGACTCATCCATGGTAAACGAGCCATCGGTGTTCCAGCCATCGAAGTTCTACTGTATGTTGAATTTAGGCCTAGCTTTACTGTAGCCCAACAAAGCGGATGAGCAATAAAAAGCTGTGACACAGTGAAGATGTGAAAAATAGAAATTCAAATTCCAACGGTTGGGGATAAGCAGGGTAGTTCGATCTTTTTGATATTCTGTATAATAAAGGCATGTCTTATATACCCATTAGAAATGTCTCAAAAAGCAATTCGGATATGTTCCGAGATAGAGTGATCTCCGTAAATTGATACTTTGAGATATCGAAACTTAACCATTATCCTATACGGGCCACCGTGGCCTAGTGGATAAGGGCGCTGACTCTTAATCATTAGGTCTCTCACCGCCGTGGTTCGAGACTGGTTTGGGTCAAATGTGAGACGCCAAGTTCGGCAACGAATGTTAGGTGTTTTTTCTCCGGATACTCCGGTTTTGCCCACTTCTGATTAACGATCGGCTCGATATGAGTGAAATGATCATAAAAGAGCCGTTAAACCAAAACCAAAAAAACCTTATCCTGCTGTTCACGATAACAGCCTACCGTTGCAAACAGTGTAGATCCTGATCGGATGGCTTCTGAAGAAGCCATCTGATCACGATATACACTGTTAATTCAGTTTATGAATTTGAACGAAAACATAATATCATGTAATCTGTTTGACTGATAGTTAGAAATGGGAGTGGCTAATTATAGTACTCTGCATGATATACGGTCTTGAAGAAAAAGAGCGCGATGGGGCCCGTATTAGTACCATCCTTCGTGATTTCTTTTATGAGTATTTGGGTATCAATGAAGAAGATATTCACATTGTGTATGCCCGTAGATTAGGAAACACGGACAATAATAGGAGGCGGGTACCAAAACGACCTATATTGTGTACTTTTAGTCACTACTCTGAAGTTGACCAAATTATGAATGAAACTCGTCGCTTGAAAAACACACGCTACGCAATAGACAGAGACTATCCGCCTGAAATAGCGGCAGCTAGAAAAAAAACTTTGGCCCATTGTGAAGCAATTACGCAGTGAGGCAGCATCGGGAGACAACATTCAGTTAAAGTTCCCCGCAAAAATTGTTCGTAACGGACGGATAATTAGAGACGAGTTCCCTCACTGGGACGTGTTGATAAAGGGAGCGAGTTTCGCTATATCGTACAAGAAGATGCACTTCAAGGACGAACATCGCGGAATGTTGTGACAGCATCGGCGGGTCATACATCGGAAAGCACGATAAATGGTGAAAATAATACGGACCAGAATATTTTCAAAGTGCTACAAAACCCGATGCCACCTCCTTCACAAAATACATTAACGTGTACAGATTCAGCTAATGTCTCATTAAATGGGAACCAGCAGTTTCGCCCACCCGTTTGTCACGTGGGCTACAAAACAAACAAACAATCTGACTTACCAGTGAATACTGTCCAAAAACAAGGTAGCGAATCACAGCAATTGTCTCCGTCCTTAATAAGTAGAATAGCACAACAACAAGACACATCTAGTAATCCACAACATACGAATAATCAAAGCACTGAGAGTGCTGATGGAGCGTAGCTTTGATAATTTGATTTAGCGTCTGATTGGTATTTTAATTCAGGCTCATATTGATCCAATGAACATAGCTGTTTGAAGCTATTCTGGGCCAGAAGTCGTGTTAAAGCAACAAGACTTATATTGAAATTAACTCACGCTAAGGTGTAGACCCGCAACAACCATCACGAAAACACGCCTGTACAAATACATTGTCAATTTTTTTAGTAAAAAAAAGGAAAATTTTAAGATACAAAATTGTGATATTTTCTTATCTCTGCTCAAAACATTGATTGCGGGGACTTGATTGAACCGCCTTGACGAGGCAGTTTTATCAAGTACCCACAATCAATGTTTTTGAGCAATACAGCAACCATGCAGTTCGACAGTTTACTTGAAGATTTCTGCTGAGCTATAGTTCGTGCAATAACTGCAGCTTGCGCAATTGTTTTGCGGCTTTAAAGTTATTTTATGTAATCAGTTTTTGAAAAATTACCGTGGGGAGGTTATTTATCTTGCATTAGACATTATCCTTGGTTACGCCTTGATGATGTTTATCTTCATGTGAAAAATTATCATAATTTTCCAAGCAGTTTATAAGTTATACATCCGTAATCAGTCTTTAAAAATTGCCTCGGTGAGGCTGTTTATAAAGCTATCTGGCATTAGACAATATCATAAGCTTGATCTTGTCAATTTACATCTGCATGCAAAACATTATGAAAATATACCCGTCGGTTTGAAAGTTATACGACCGTGTCAGGGGGTGAATTTTTTTACCTTGCCGAGGCTAAAATAAAGAAATTGGACATTCAGGAATCGCGTTGGTTAGATCGGTACATTATCTATCTGTATGCTAACAGCTGTCAAAAATATTCCAAGTGGATTAGAAGTTACACTTCGAAATAATTTTTCAGTTTGCCTAGGCGAGGCCGTTTGTAAAGTAATTTGGCATAAGGCGATTTTGCGGGTTGATTTTTGTCAATATCAACCTGTATGCCGAAAATGATCAAAGCCGGGTTTAGATGTTATACTCCGTATTCATTTTTTATATTATTTTGCCTCAGCGAGGCCATTCATAAATTAATCTTGCATAAAACAGCCTCATGGGTTAGGTATTGTCAATATCAATCCGAATGCCAAAAATGACCGGTATATTCAGAGAGGTTTGAACGTTATACTCTGTTAACATTTTTCTAAATATATATTGCATCGGTGAGGCCATTTATGAAGTGATCATGCATACGACAGTTTCTTGGGTTAGTTATTGTCAATATCAATCCATAGGAATATTTGAAGAGGTTTAGACATTATACTCCGTTATTATTGTATAAAAATAAATTTCCTCGACGAGGCCATTTATGAAATGATCTGGCATTAAGGCAATTTCTTTGGTTAGATATTGTCAATACAGCACAGTGTACAGTCTTTTACCGGAAACCAACAACTGCCCTTCTTGAATCAGCGAAAGGGATAGAATCACCGTGGAACAGATTTCACGATCAATCTCCTGGAAAGAATGTTGCCGAACCCGGCAGGTATCGAACTTGCGTCTGAGCTGATAATTTGCTTTATTTATGCTCACATGCCTAGGACGCAGACAGGTCACTTTAAAAAAGTAACATTGCCCCCCCCCCCCACCCAACACACACACACACACACACATTAACCCATACTCTGAGTATATGTCTAGCAGCCTTTTAAGGGACAAATATAGCAGACCCAGATCAGACGCTGCAACAAGTGGCGTCTCATCTGTGTCTAAACTGCAAATTTTACTGCTTACAATATAAGCCTTGACGTGCACCTGTCCAAACTCATTCCAACTGTCTTATTTTGGTTATACATTATCGACCCACACTGCGTACTTAACCCATTTTAAACGAATGGAATCCTCAACACCTTATATCAGTATGGAATGAGTTCATTTTATCAGGGAATCAGGGATGTCAGGTTGTGGCTTCCACGAAATATTTGGCAAAAATGGCTGAACCTTTTTGTAAGTAGGCAGTGAAGGTCATAATGAGACTCCGCGATCTGTGGTATCTGATCTGGGTTTGTCCTGTTTGCAAGTTGCCAGGTTTGGGATTTTATGGTACAAATGGGTTGTAAAACTGGGTTATATGAACTGAACTATAAAAAGATTAGACTGCTACACACTTCATCTATTAAAAATATTCATCTATTCCGTTTGAAATAGGTGGTCTGTGAACCAGTCTATAAGAAGATACCGCATGGCGTAATAATCTACTACGTTAACACGGGGTACTATGTTCTCACTGGTGATTCGGTCATATGCAGTAACACCGAAAGTAGTGCCGAAATCACTTCTCATCTCACTGGAGCTACGCTGCAACAGCTACGCTCCAAAAACGCAAATTCACCCAATACACTACATGGGTCAGCGCGGTCGCTCAGTCGGGGCAGTGTTGGGATTTTATGGTACAAATAGGTTGTAAAACTGGGTTATATGAACTGAACTATAAAAAGATTAGACTGCTACACACTTCATCTATTAAAAATATTCATCTATTCCGTTTGAAATAGGTGGTCTGTGAACCAGTCTATAAGAAGATACCGCATGGCGTAATAATCTACTACGTTAACACGGGGTACTATGTTCTCACTGGTGATTGGGTCATATGCAGTAACACCGAAAGTAGTGCCGAAATCACTTCTCATCTCACTGGAGCTACGCTGCAACAGCTACGCTCCAAAAACGCAAATTCACCCAATACACTACATGGGTCAGCGCGGTCGCTCAGTCGGGGCAGTGTTGACACACGTGATCGTTCTCAGTCAGTTGACAAGCAAGTTGCTCGTGGGCGGCCCCGGAGTGTATCAATGAATACGTCTAGTCCGTCAAGAGGTCGATCGAGTAGTGTAAAAATACGCAGTAGTAGTAAAGGCCCTGTACGTGATAAAAAAAACGCATCCGAAGATAACGTAAATCTGCATGAAACTGCAGATATACATGAGTCACAGAACTAGGACAGGCAGGACAGTAATTTCACCAAGTATGATGAAAATAGTCAAAATATATGCCATAGTATAAAAATTGCATTGTTAAATATACAGGGACTAATTACAAAAAGACTTAATAAATTGCATAGTGATGAAATTAAAACAGTTTTGAAAACAATGACATTATATGTTTTACAGAAACATGGGGTGATCCATCACAGAGTTTCGATGTTGATGGTTTTACATATTACGAACTTCACAGAAACGAAAAGAAATTGTCATGCACTCGAAATTCGGGAGGTGTGGTAATTTATGTTAGAAATGAATTTGTTAGTGAAAACACATTATTTCTGAAATGTAGTGAAACGCATGTATGGTTAAAAATAAGTAAAAATGTCTTTGGGTTTGACAGTGATGTTTATTTTTGCCTATGTTATATACCCCCAGCTAATTCAAGCAGACAAGGCATTATTGAAACAAGTACCTATGATGTCATTTTACAAAACATTATTCATATTAAACATATCACAGATGGCGCATGCAACCTTATAGTATTAGGCGATTTCAACAGTAGAATCGGACAGCAGTATGATTATGTTGCTGATGACTTTGCTACCCACACGGACATTTTACCCGTCGATTATATTTTTGACCAAGAACTACCCCGTAAATCACAGGATTATATTACTAATTCGAATGGACATTTATTACTAGATTTTTTGAAGCAGTCAGTGCTACGCATAGCAAACGGAAGAGTATGCGAAGACAAAGACATAGGTGCATATACTTTTGTGGGTAGCAGGGGTAGCAGCCTTGTAGATTATTGTATAGTTAATATAGAATTACTTTCCCACTTTACCTCCTTTTATGTGCATGACCCGAATATCTTTTCCGATCATTGCTTAATTGAATTTTCATTATCCTCAATATTTAGACATCACACACTAGATGATGATAATTATGACGATGATAATACGGCTTTTAGTTATTTTAAATGGGATAATAAAAATAAAGAAAAATATCAGTCACGTATATCATCGGACAGTTTTAAAGAGAGGATTGCTGTATGGACAAATGAAGTTCAAAATGCTTCATGTGATGATGATATTAATGCCTCTGTTTTGTCCTTCTCTGATTTAATGCACTCGGAGTGTACGCCTTTATTTGGTAGATCTTCATCTGCAAATACAGCAAACAAACCTTGTCAAAAAGAAAATAATTATGCGTTCAATAATGTATGCTCAGAAAAAAAGAAGTATTTTTTACAGTTGTTTGAATGAATTTAGAAAAAATGGGACTCGATAATCGACAAAGAATGGTTAAAGCTCGTACGGAATATAAAAATGCAGTAAGAAAGTTTAACTTTGAACAAGATAAGAAAAAAAGCTTGAAACTTATTAAAGCAAAATTAAACAATGCAAAAGAGTATTGGAAACTATTAAAAGACTCTGTTGTGTCACCAAAACCAAAACAACTTTCTTCGAGTGATTTTGAAAACTATTTTAAAGCCATAAATAATCCCGATGACCCCTTTTTTCAACCCGACCAAGACATTATACATTTTAATGAACATTTTTTAAAATCGGAAATTCAGATCATGTCCGACGAATTAAATTGTCCAATTACAGCAGAAGAAATAACCAAAGCAATAAGGCAGCTGAAAAATGGGAAAAGCGGGAGACCAGACAAATTTCTTAATGAATTCTTTGTCTATGGTAGTAAAGAGTTAGTATCATATTTGCATACGCTTTTTAATAAGATATTTGATCTAGAATACTTTCCTGAGTCGTGGACCGAAGGATACATAGTTCCGCTACACAAAAAGGGTCTTTAGATGATGTTAGCAATTTCAGAGGGATTACATTATTAAGTACACTGGGAAAGCTTTTTACCAGAATACTTAATAATCGCCTCACAGATTGGGCTGAAGAATATTCTGTATATATAGAAGCGCAGGCAGGGTTTAGGGCATCCATGAGCACAACTGATAATGTTTTCGTTTTACATAGAATAATTAATCATTTATTAAATAAAGGAGAAAAACTTTATTGTGCATTTGTAGACTTTACAAAGGCATTCGACTATGTGGTCCGCGATATAATGTGGTATAAATTAATTAAACTTGGAGTAAGAGGTAAAATATTAAATATAATAATTTCAATGTATCAACATGTTAAATCAAAAGTGAAGTTTAATAATAGCATTAGTAAGGGTTTCGCGTGTAATTTAGGTGTTCGACAAGGTGAATGTCTCTCTCCCTTCCTCTTTGCTATATATGTAAATGATCTCGAAGCAGAATTCCAGCTTAAAGGATGTGACGGTATAGATGTAGGTTTTCTAAAGATATTTCTTTTATTATACGCTGACGATATTATACTTTTTGCAAAATCAGCCGACGAACTTCAAAATGAGTTAAACGTATTATCAGAATACTGTAATCGGTATCGTTTAGTGGTTAACACGCTCAAAACAAAAGTCATGGTTTTCAGACGAGGGGGCATTTTACCAAGAGATCTCAAATTTTATTATAATCAAAGCGAATTATCTATTGTAAGAACATTTTCCTGTTTAGGTATTGTTATTGTCTTGTCAGAAGACCTTATCCGGACAGGCACTTAAAGCAATTTCAAGTTAAACAGTTATCTTTACAGATTTACAAACATTACAGTTAGGCATAGGATTGAACTTTTTGACAAACTAGTGACTCCTATTTTAAATTATGGGTCCGAGGTTTGGGGGTTTTGTCAAGCAAAACAAATTGAAAGAACGCATATGGTTTTTTGTAAACAATTATTAGGTGTTAAAACATCGACACAAAATGATTTTATATACGGCGAACTTGGCAGGACGAATTATTATACACAGAGGATATATAGCATAGTTAAATACTGGTTTAAAATTATTTATGCAGATGAAAGAAAATATATTAAGCAGATGTATAACGTAATGGTAAATGACATAAACAATAGGCCAAACTTACAAAATTGGGCAGCATTAATTAAAACACATTGTCTAGTCTTGGTTTTCTTGAAGTTTGGTTATCCCAGGGGGTAGGAAATATTAAAACATTTTTATCTATTTTAAGACAAAGACTTAAAGATAATTTCATACAAAACTGGCATGAGAGAATTGAGAACTCAAGCAGAGCGTCGTTTTATAAACATTTCTGTACTTTTCAATATCAGCCTTATTTAGATGTAGTAACAATAAAGAGGTTTAGAGTAGCAATGTCAAAATTAAGGTTATCTTCTCATAGACTCGCTATTGAAGCAGGTAGATGGAACAGACCACAACCAACACCCAGAGAAGATCGAAAATGTATGATATGTAAGAAGTTAGAAGATGAATACCATCTTTTATTTGAGTGCTTGCTGTATAGCAACGAACGAAAAATGTTAATTAAACTTTTTTTTCTGAGAAGAATAAGTATGCAAAAGACAGTTGAATTATTACGGTCAAATAATAAAAAAGAATTACAAAATCTCGCAGTATATATTTTTAAGTGTTTTTAAAAACGTAACGATTTTATGTTGGTACACTAATTAAGTTTACATTTTTTCCCTACTCTGTAGTTTCCTTTGCATCATGCTCTCAGTCTCATTATTATTATAGTTTAGTGTCTGTGTTTACAGTCAGATAGTTCGATCTTTTATGAAACAGCAGCATGGTAACATTACGGTATCACACCCATGTGTAAAAATGGCGTCCATCATATCACCAGAAGTTTTTTTTTTTTTTTTTTTAGTGGATTTGTGATATTTTGCTTATTGCCGCTCGTGGCGTGGGTGGTGGATGCTCGTTATAACCCCAGCACCGACGTGGTTCTAGCGGGTACCCGCGACCTGTGTTTTGGGGCGGCTATTTGGAGAAATAATGTGGAGTTTGCGGGAGTCTCCAATTCTCGGTCTTGTTAACATGATGAATTAGTATGTATAGTACAAAAGCAGCATAAGAATAAACAGTTGTGTAAGGACATTAAAGTACAGAGAACCCTCGTTATATCGACGATATTTGTTCCCTATTACTGTGCCGTTAAAACGATTCGGTCGTTATTAGGAGTATGAAAAGATTACGAAGGGCTTTTTATCATTTCATCACGAGTTTTGTTGTTGTGACGAATGTTGGCATAAAGAGGGTTGACTGTAGCATGTTCGTTAGACGTCATTAGGAACAAAAGAATTCTTCTTAAAAGGCTAGTTCTCTATTATGTCAGAACATTTCTGTATATATAGTCTGTCGTGAGTAGCATATTTGGAAAGAAATATATAAGTGACTTAGTGTCAAGCATATGCAAACACACTGCCAGATATGGTTGTGTAACTTTCAGATTCATTTTACACTGTCCGCCATGCTTATGTTGCTTTATAAATGTTTGTATATATTATTTTTGCTCAAGGGTCGTACTTGACCTATTGCATGTAATACTCGACTATGTTGTAAGGTCAATGGAGGATGGCCTCGACCTCCACTGATCTATCACGAGGTAAATAAACTTCTTCTTCTTCTTCTAAGTCGTTGGGGGATGAGCTTTACCGAGCGAAAAAGTGTCTTTGTGTTATTTTAGAAATATTAAGTGGAATGGGAACACCTTCAGGGGAGGCAACTCCTGCAAAAGTATTTTTGTCTCCCATTTCAATAAGGGTCAACTCTTAAAGGAATGGATATGCTCCTGTCGAACAAATTCTTTCCTTTAAGAGTAGAACCATTTTTCCATTAGAAGCGTCCGTGGTGTAGTGGTTATGCTACTCGTCTTGTAAACCAGGGGTCGCAGGATCGATCCCGAGCTTCTCCAGACTTTCGGACGAGTCTTTAAACCGAGGCCCCGTCTCCGTATGACCATAGCTGTTGGTGGGACGTAAAACTCAAACACTCACTCACTCCCATTTTTCCATTGGACAGAGTTTATAGAAAAGTCCCGAAAGTTGTCTCCCTTTGAAAAATGGAGGTGTTCCCATTCCCCTTAATCGAAGAAAATAAAACATATGAAATAGTTACAATGTTTACTCTTATCATCTGTTCACGACAACCCCTATCTTTGGAAACAGTGTAGATCCAGATCAGATGGCTTCTGAAGAAGCCATCTGATCAGGATCTACACTGTTTGACATTCAGTTTATGAATTTGTAGGAATAAATTACATCCAAGTAATCTGATTGGTTCAAAGTCAGAGATGGGTGTGGCTAAAATGAATATTCAGCAAGAGAAGGGTTAAATAAAACAAAGGTGTGTCGTGCACAAGGCGATTTTAATGATTACTCACAGCAAACTTTTTTTTTCCTTTTCATGTAGGAGCTATATCAAGATGGGATTCGAATTAGTATTAGTAAATGAGCCATCGATGTCTGAATCGTTGGAAGTTTCAGCCGCGACAGCTGAAGACATCTCTTTGTATATTATTTCATTTCAGGAATATTAATGGAAACAAACTAATTATTTGGCTGGGCGGACTTCAAAATGAGCCGTATGGGGTTCAAATTGATAGATTACGGAGTCTTGCTCAATCAATGTCGGGTATGCTTTTTTTCTGCAAATCGCCCTGTTTATATTTCTTATCCTCTAATTTGTAAGACGTGAAATTTCGTATTCAACGTTTTTTCATGATATGAAGTAGAATGGCGGGTTGGTGTTTTGTGCTTATGCCGAGAAGAACTACATCTGAAAATGTCGTCTGCTTATGTCGTCTGCAGAATCTTCTTGCAAACTTTTTTAAAAATACTTTTTACATGCAGACAACCAGTGTGGACCCAGATCAGAGCAGTCTGATCTGGGTCCACTCTGTTTGCAAAAATGAGTCTTGAAGTAACCGGCAGACGACAAAGCAGACGACAATTGTCATGATTGGCGTCTTATTGGCTAATACCGGCCCCGATAGCTCAGTTGGTAGAGTGTCCGCTCCGGGGAACGGGAGGTCTCGGGTTCGATCCCGGGCCGCGACATACCAAAGTCGTTAAAAATGGTACTAGCTGCTCCTCGCTTGGCACTCAGATTTACGGGGTAGAGCTAGGACTGGTCGGTCCAGTGTCAGGATAATGTGACTGGGTGTGGTATCATGTAATGTGTCTGGGACATGATACTTCAGTGAGGCAGCACTATAAACGTGAGCATTGAGCTCCCTGTCGCAACCAGACACCGTCGTGATATGACTGAAAAATTGTTGAAAGCGACGTTAAACCCGAATTCACACACACACACACACACACACACACACACACACACACACACACACACACACACACACTTATTGGCTAATAGTGACCATTTTGTTTGACATAGTGTTTTCTTCCATATTTTAACCCTTAAGACCCCGAAAAAAACTTCATCAGAAAATGTCGTCTGCTTATGTCGTCTGCTGATTTTTGCAATTTTTTATAAATATTTTTGCACCAAGGCAAACAGTGTTGACCAAGACCAGACTGTTTGCAAAAAAAAGAAAAAGACTTTTACGGTAACCAGCAGATGGCAAAGCAGACAACAATTCTCGTAATGGTTAAAAACTTTTATTTTCTGTTAACTGTTCTTATTTATACTCCAAACGTAGGTTCTGGTTGCGCCTTAGAAATGAGGCAGTTCTAACGAGTACCCACAACCATAGCAACATATAAGGTTCGTATTTTTTGATAGCTGAAGGATAGTTTTCCTTATTTCTCCATATAAACCTATATTGTGGGTAATCATTAAAACAACCTCGCCGCGGCGGTTCTAATGTATACACACAACATAGTTTTTTATTGAGAATTGACAAAACTATCCTTCAGTTATCACAAAATACCAACCCTACCTGTTGCTATGCCTACAACATATGTCTTGGTGCAGAAATATTAAATGTAATACACGCCCCTGTAGATCCCACTTTCCTCTGGACCAAGTGGTGTTTACATGGGTGTATGTTACACAGACTTGTTAACGTGATGACGACCACTGTGTCTCACCGCATCATGAACGTGGAGATATGAAATTTTATTTTTACTTAAAGGTTTATCATTCCATACTTTCTGACGGTTAGGTGCCTATGTGGGAAACTCGCGACGCAAAAATATCCTAAACAAACTAGTGGCCATGACAAAAGACACAGTCACCATGACTTGACGTCTGTTGAATATTACGCTGGTTAATAAAAGCGTTAGGTCATGTAACAGTTTTAGTCATCTGTGTGTTTGTTTGTTTGTTTGATTTAAGAAATAGATCAGCTCTAGCTGTGATTTGTTGTGTAATAAATCATAGTTTGGAGGTCAGTTGTAAAGTAGACAAATCACGAGCGCGTAGCGCGCGTGATTTGTCTACTTACAACTGACCGACAAACTGTGATTTATTACACAACAAATCACAGTTAGAGCTGATCTATTTCGATTCTAACACGCTGAAAATCGGCAATAATTTGTTGTTTCCTTCAAAATCTAACAACTTTTCGCCATTGTTAGAAGAAATCCCGCTAAAATTATCGACTGAAACACATGCATTTATATCCTTTTCTAACGTTTTCGATGCGAGAAAATGACGTTACAATGTCTAACGTCAAGTAAATCGACTAGTGACGTCATAAAATTGTAGTTTTTAATGACGTCACACGTCACGCTCTTCCGAGCTGTGATTTGTTGCAGAATAAAACACAGTTATTTTGCATTGCCTATATAGGCGCGCTGTGTTAGAATTGAGGTTTAACGTCCCTGTCAACACTGTAAAGGTCATTTTGGAGACGTTGCTTCCAATTTTGTGGAACGTTTACCCGACATTGAGATGAAATGACATCTCAAGCCCTGTCGCCCAATGAAACCAATAGGGTTTATATGCATGGACGGTCCGATTCGCACCGCTTTGCCTGGGCAGGCTTAGATCCTCTAAGTGGTTTACCAGTACTCATGTGCGGTCGGTTTCAGCTCTGCGTGGAAGCATATTTCATCAAGCCCCATTTCGGTCGTCTGACAGTGTCTGTAGACATCAGAAGGGTGTCACAAGCGGAGCCGATATGCTAACATGGATATGTTGTATTTGTTTCCCCCAAAGATCAAGGCCTTGATTCTCGTGGTAAAAAAGGGGCCGCAATATCGAAATCCAGTAATATGCCGCTATTAAGACCACCTAAAATTAAATCTGCTTTTTAAAGCTTATTGAGGTTTCAGTTATTCTTTCTTTGTGTTTTCCACACCCAGTGCCTCCTTATTGGAGACGGCCTTAGGGAGTGGTCATAAAGAGACCGCATTTGGGACTGTTCAAAAGTGGTCTCAAAGACCACTTTTGAACAGCCCCAAAAGTGGTCTTAATATAGGAATTTTACTGTATTTCGAGTGTTCGATTTGCCGCATTGAATGGGGCATTGCAGCGAGTTGATTTCCGCTGCTTATATCGCTTGATGGCGCCACTAGAAATAAAAAGCCTGATCGATAACTACATTCCGCTATTAAGACCACTTAAAATTAAGACTAGTTCTCCTTAAAAAGCTTATTTAGAAGGGTGCAGTTATTCTTTTTCATGTTTTCTGCACAAAGTGTCCTCTGGTCAGGGACCACCTTTGGGACTGTTCAAAAGTGGTCTTAAAGACCACTTTTGAACAGTCCCATGTATTTTGTTTATCGGCTAGTTTACGAGGAGTACAGTTTTTATTATGCGTTTGTATTCTCCCTGTCTCTCTTTTCAGCGGGAGACCGGTTGATAATTACCTTAGATATAACACAGGATACGAAGGCGATAGAGAAGGCATATTTGGACCAAGCAGGTAAAGATATTAACGCCTAGTAGCTTCGAGGGCTAATTGAATGTTGTTAGCCTCGTATTGAAGGAGGTACGCAGGGGTGTTCTTTTTAAGTCCTACTGTTCTCTGACTAAATAGGTCCGTGTACACTAGGACTGGTCTCATTTGGTCGTTTTATATATCGACGAGGTAGCAAGACAAGCAGCTTTTGCAAAATGGGCAAAATCGTTGACAAAGCAGTGATTCAATATTGCACGACCCGCAGAAAAAGCGACCGACTGAAGTCGGTTGATTTTCTAAGAGTGTCCTAAAATCACCGTGTCAATCTGTCAGTCTGTCTGTCCGTCCGTAACCCGTTGGTGAAAATTGGTGATAGTGACTTAACCGCTTGGAATATTTAAACACTTTTAGCATACTGATAGATATCAATGAGATCTAACCAATGAACTTGCGAAATATTACATTCCATTTAGTATAGCCTCGCCGAGGCGAAAAATGTGAAAATTTTCGAACTAATTCTCCTCGGAAACCGTTGGGCCGATTGAAGTCAAATTTCATATGGAGCCTCTATGGGATGGGGAAACCAAAATTTGCTCATGGGGTCCAGGTCACATGACCAAAATGGCCGCCAAGCCATATATGGTCTGTCTGACTGTCCGTCCGTAACCCGTTTGTGAAAATTGGTGATAGTGACTTAACCGCTTGGAATATTTAAACAATTTTTGGCATACTGATAGATATCAATGAGATCTAACCAATGAACTTGCGAAATATTACATTCCATTTAGTATAGCCTCGCCGAGGCGAAAAATGTGAACATTTTCGAACTGCTTCTCCTCGGAAACCGTTGGGCCGATTGAAGTCAAATTTCATATGGAGCCTCTATGGGATGGGGGAAACCAAAATTTGCTCATGGGGTCCAGGTCACATGACCAAAATGGCCGCCAAGCCATATATGGTAAATAGTCTTCTTCAGAACCACTGGGCAGATTTCCACGAAACTTGATAAATAGCATCTGGGACGTAGGCCACACATAAATTGCTAAAATGGTGACCCTGGGTTGACCTTGACCTTCTTTATGCCTAGGTCAAACTTTGACACATATGCTTTTGTATTGGAATAGTGAGAATGCATTTTATCCTGCAAACGATTCAGAATACACTACTAAAGTATAAGATATATTTTTGCTCCTTACGATAAGGCGCATTTATTGGGAGAACCGTTTTAGGTCCAGGTCACATGACCAAAATGGCCGCCATGCCCATATATGGTAACACTCATAAAGCTAAAAGCATCCGGCGGGTCGTGCACTTCAGCTGAAGCACTGGTTCTATTCTAGAATCGGGTGGACGATACATATTTCCTAGTAAAAAAGGTTTGCACTTGTCCTGCTTTGCCTCTAACCAAAGTTGCCAACCGTGATTGGGTTAACTACCATGCATGCAGTCTGTCGTATAACATCCATGTTGTACCCAATATTTTTATATCGAAGAGTGATTTTACGAAATTGGGTGCTGAAGTCATTGCGGTTATATATTTTTCTGAATTTATATACTAAGTCACCATAAAATTCGGGTGCCGATAGACCTTGTTGCAGAAGAGATTTAAGTCCAATATTGAATTTTGAAATTAAATCAGAATGGCGTCTATAAAATTTTGAAAATGCTTTGCGTAGTTTATGGTACCGATAACCCTGATTAAGCAGTTTAGCCGTTAATAATTTATTACGAGTGTTGAAGTCAGTTACATGACTACACACTCTAGCAAATCGAATTAATTGCGAAATATAAACGCTATAGGATGGCACACGAGGAACATCACCATCCAAAAAAGGAAAATTTACAATCTCAAAATCAAAGTCATCGCGTTTATCATAAATTTTGCACGAAACAAACCCATCTACAATAGATAGATATAAATCCAAAAACGGGGCCTCGGTATCAGAAGAATTTGCCTTATTTAATTGAAGTTCTGGGGGGTAAATTTGACTGATCAAACCATCGAAATAGGTATTATCAATAAATCCACTAAACACCTCAAGGATAACGGGCATCCTTAAAGCCCTGACACTAATTAGGACTCTCACTGCTGTGGTTTGCACCTCGTTCGGTTCAAGTTCTGCAACGTTGCGAGATGAGCGCGGTCGGTTCGAAATAAATGAATGTCCTGGCTTCATGAAAACACGCCTGGACAGGCTTATATCCTGTAAGCGGTTTACCAGTACTCGCATGCGGGTCGGTTTCAGCTATGCGTGGAAGCATCATGCAGCCCATCTATTTCATCAAGCTGAGCTTTTGGTAAATGTCACACATCATTATGGTAATAACCTACATGTACAACTCATTATGAGAACTCGCCAATTCAAATATATTGTAAAAATTTTACCACTAAAAACGGAAAATTTTCGGATAAAAATTCTGGCATATTTTCATATACATGTATCTGCTCAAGATTTTGGGTACACTTTAAAACGACTCGGCGAGGCGGTTCTAACGAGTACCCACAATCTATGTGAGCAGAAATTAGATAAATAATGTATACCCCTGTAAACCCCAGTTAAAAGTGGGGTTTAAGCGGGTAACAAATAAATAGGCGTATTTTCGTGATGTGAATAAAAGTTGCCATGAGACTTTTAAAAAGGGATTATACAAAAGAGAAATAAATTACTAAAATGAAACTGTGTAACATGAAAGAAAATTTGATTATGATTTAACAATGACTACAATTTGCCTTCGTTTTAAAAAACAACGCCAAAAAAACAAAGAAATAATAATGAGCCGAAAATTTCAAGTAAGCCCAGTTGTATTTTTTTCTCCGCGAAACGCGGGTAATTTCATTTTCAATGAAAGCAATCGGTTAAACTTTCGCCGAGAATCTCCGAGAATTTTCTCCGCAAAACCGGGAGAAATTTCAACGAGAATTTTCTCTCTCATTTTATCTTTTCTCGCTGTTTTGCGGAGAAAATAGCCGATTTCGCGTTAGGCGGTTTCTCCGCGAAACAAAAAAAAAAAATGGGTTATTACCGGTAGCTGGTCTGTACATTCGCAGAGCAGACTTTCGGATGAGTCTTTAAACCGAGGTCCCGTCTCCGTATGACCTTAGCTGTTGGTGGGACGTAAAACTCAAACACTCACTCACTCACATTCGCAGACGCGACGTCATATGATAAATATATTTTCAGGACTTTTGGCTGACCTTTACAGCAACATGTTTTGGAGATTGAACAAAGATTACGGGAGCAAGATTGACACAGACAATTTCCAATTTGAAGCCGAATTTCAACAACGAAATGAGGCGAATACATGCAGTTTTCTTATGGTAAAGGCAATAGCGAAAGAAACGCAGTCGTACATTATTCGTAGGTAACTTGTGTCTCAAGAGATTTTATTAGTAAATATTGCCATCATTGCAGGCATTAGGGTGCATACACTAGACTAACGCGCATGCTTAATACATAGGGGAACTTACATGAGCGGTCATTTCATATGAAATTAATCATTACGATAGCACTCCCATGCGACATAGTGTGTTTTTCACATCTCTAAATAGGTTACTTTTATGATGAAAATCGGTGATATTTTTCTAATAAATATTGCAAACCTAGGTTGTGGTGCCTCATTGAGGCGGTTCTAACGAGTACCCACAACCTATGTCTTGGACCAAAAATAAGAAAAATAATCTATACCCCAGTACACCCCAGTTTTCCCTATATGAATTGGGGTTTAGGGGGTCTTCATTTCACGGACGTGTTCACGTGATGTGAAAACAGCTTTCAGTGAGTTCCAATAGTTTCATCAATGAGCCCCGCCAAGCGAATTTGTGTCTTCGAGCATTCCGTCATGACAAATTTTAACTGCGCATGCCCAGCCATTCAGAGGGGCCAGGGATATGGCTTTCTTTCTGAAGGTTCCTCTTGATTCACTGCTTGTATGAGCGAGCAGCGAAGGTTCTGGCGAGACTGCGCGGATGCGCAGGCTCGCCTGAACCTTCGCTGCTCGCATAGGCGATAAGTACCAAATTCGCATGACGGGGCCCATATGATATAACACCGTGTGTAAGATTTTAATGTTCATCCTACGAGATTTTAATCCATATATGCCCAGCAGCCCTTTTTGAGGACATTTGTAAACAGCGTAGACCCAGATCAGACGCGCAAGTCGGTGTCTGATCTGGGTCTACACTGTTTGCTCAAAGAACGTACATTTTTGAACAAGTTACTTTTAGTTGTTTCTAGGGCTATTTTTGATGCGTCTGCAGTGGTCTTTTTCTGGATACCTTTTTCTGTTGTGCTTTGAAATATCTTATATAAAGGTTTTAATACTTAATTTGCTCTAGGATTGGTAACTTGTCTTCAGAAAAAGCCTGTTCCTTCGGAAACACGCCTATATAAATATATTGACAATTTTACCACCACAAAATGAAAATTTTCAGATGAAAAATCTGCTACTTCGCATATTTCTGCACAAAACATAGATTGTGGTAACTCGTTAGAACCGCATCGGCGGAGTGGTTCTAACGAGTACGCACAACCTATGTTTCTGAACAGAAATAAGAAAAAAGATGATTCTCCCTTTTAACCCCAGTTTCACTATAAAAGTGGGGTTCATGGGTTGGATGGGTGGGGTCAAATTATATAGAAGTTCTTTCGTAGGTATTTTTCTTGTTAGGTGGCAAATATTGTTTATGTTCTTATTTTTGCTACAAACATGGCTTGTTTGTGCATGAAAGAACCGCTCATTGAGGCGGTTAGAACCGCTCATTGAGGCAGTTCTGACGGGCGCTCACACTCTACAAAACAGTTTTGAGCATCAATAATGCAACTTCCACCTACTTGTGGACATTATGCTATATCCTTTATGCTTCCAGCTGGATTGAATATTGTGCTGTCTCTGGAGAAAGGTGAAGTCATCAATTTGTTTGAAAGAGACGCCACCTCCTGTAAATACACACTGGACCAGATACAAGCACTTGTACAGGCGGGGAACCAACACCTCGACAGCGTATGGATAGATGAGAATCAGAATGTTGCCTTATCTTGCTTATCAAAGAAATAATCCTTTTGGACTATTTGAGCCAATGTACGACATGAGCTACAATAAGACTGGTGGGATCAGCAGAGACCCAGATCAACCTGCTTATCCAACCACTTTTGCAAGTTTCATTAGATAGCACGTAAACTACAGGAGCTTCATGCGATCCGCGAGGACTCGGATCAGCATGCACGAATCGGTCGCTAAGGTCTCATAATTGTAGATTTCGTCGTTCGCCAGCATATTATATTTAGACGTGTAAAAGCATTTGTATTCATTTGATGGGATATTATATAAATTTTGCAGTAGAAAATAACGGTATACAGAGAAATACCATGATTTTTTCTTCCTCTTAACCAGGAAAAGCTGGAACTATTTTGGGGGCTATAGCCCCAGAAAACTGAAGAGTGATTTTGGCACTGCTTTTTGCATTAATGCTTACGACCTAATAACCACCAAGAGACACCGTGAAAAAATATAGCGCAATATTCGAAACGGTTTCAAACGTTCCTCGTAAAATGAAACAGCCGGTGAAAATAGATATTATAACTTGAATGTTTTATCAATAAAGTTTACCGTGACAGGGATTCACTGAGGGATTATCCATGTAAAAAACGTGAATGAAAGCAATGTAGACTAATACGCCATTCAGCGTCTTTTTATAGAGCAGTTCAATTAGACCATTTTAAAGCTCAGTTTGTACCGGAAATCCCAAAACTGGCAACTGGCAAACAGCGCAGGCCCAGATCAGATACCGCAGAACGCGCAGTCTCATTAAGGCATACACTGCAGCATTTTCCAGATAAATAAAGAAGCCATAACAAGACATCCCTAAATTTTGAAATGGACTCGTTTCATACTGACATAAGGTTGATGATTCCATTCAGTACAAAATGGGTTAAAAGTACGCAGTGTGAGTTGATTATGTAAGTCTTTGTGTCATTAACCCATATAAGACAATTGATATATCCCAGTTAAGAAGTTTTTGGAGTGGTACATGTCCAATTGTAGGGGAGCCAGGTTTGTATTGTTAGAAGTAAATTTTGCAAAACTTGTATGTACTTTCAGCAGATAGTTTAGACACAGATGAGACGCCAGGTGTTGTGGCGTCTGATCTTGGTCTGCAATGTTTGCAAATGTCCCCACAAAAGGCTGCTAGGTATATATGGGTTAATGGGGTGTGCGGAAGTCATTTTGTTTGTGAGACCTAATGGTTAAGTGTTAGCCCCCCAGGCATGTGAACGGCCTCGGTAGCTCAGTCGGATGCGCGACTGACAAATGATCAGGAGGACGCGGGTTTTGATACCATCCGGGATCGGCACCATGTTTCTTCGAGATTGATCATGAAATCTTTTCCACGGTGATTATCTCCCTTTTGCTGATTCACGAAGGGCAGTTGGAAGTTTCTTGTTTAGTTGTTTGTATTGGAGTTAAAGGCCCGGTCAACACTATTTAGGTCATTTATCTATCAACACTTTTCCTGGACAGGCTTATACGAAAGCGGTTAACCAGTACAGTGCACATTCTTTCGACAGAGACTGACAACTGCCCTTCTTGAAACAGCGGAATGGAAAAAAATGACCGTAGAAAATATTTCATGATCAATCTCCACGAAAGAATGTTGCCGACCCCGGCAGGTATCGAACCCGTGTATTCAAGACCTGACCACCAGTCAGACGCGCATCCGACTGAGCTACCGAGGCCGGCTGGAAGTTTCTGGTGAAAGAATTTGCATTGTACTGGTTTACCGTTTACGTATATATATAGGAGAAGTGCGGCTAGGTAAACTGACCATTTGCAGGATTCCAAAGAAGCTGTCTAAATATCTTCGAGGGACCAGACAAATGTTATTACAATGACCTAAACATACATGGTCGTCATTCTTGCATTTTCCACGGCAAATTGTGACGAAAACGCCCCACAACTCCATATCACGTCTTCAGATGCGACCGTTAAACTGCAACACTTAAAAATGGGACAACGTTACATCGCTCTAATGCGTAACGTAAACAAAGCAAGGTCCATTTTTTGATCTCCAAAGATCAAAACTCATGTTTCATGGGTTTTGTTGCGTTAACTGGACTTCTGGCCCAGAATAGCTTCAGACAGCTATGTTCATTGGATTTTATGTAAACAAAATATATTCTGTATGAGTCTGATTAAAAATACCAACCAGACGATAAAATTGCCTAACCCTATCCATTGATCACAAGCTATAGCCCCATCAACACTCTCAGTGCTTTGATTTGTACTAGATTCAAAATATTGCTTTTACAATGGACTCGTTATATTCCAGCGCGGGAAACAGTCGGGTCGACGTTATTGTGACGTTTGATTCGGACGCAATCTTCAAACAAAGATTACATGGACTTAACCGTTGAATTAGAAGGGCGTTTTGCATTCTGTCACGTCTAGCCTTTGTTTTGTATCCCTATATACGGGAGGAAGAGAGACAGAACAGTCCATGTAGATGAGTACAAAGAAAGTTTAAGAACAAAGAAGATAAGATAAAATTAGTGGAATAGAGAATGAAAGTGCAAGATATAAAGAGGCCCTAAGGGCCACTATATGCTCACTAGAACTGAGGATGGTAAAAATGGTCCAGCATCCTCCACCCCCACCCCGAGTTAATCTTTTTTCAAAAGATCATAACGGCTTGGTAGAGGTCCACCATACAATTACAGCAACCAACAACCGTTGGTTTTTTTGTGCATCCACAAAGGTTGGGATTTTCCAAGAGCCATCGTGAGATCGGATTTATTTCGAGGACCGGTCTACAAGCATCCCCAGTACTCTTTCTTTTGGCTCACCTGGAGCGAAGATGCCGTGACCTGTCATCCGTCGTCTGTCGTCCGTCCGTCCGTCGTTAAGTTTTTACATTTTCGACATCTCTTTCCGAACCGGAAGTCAGATTAACCTGATACTTGGTGGGAGGCATCCCGGGAGATTCAGATTTGCTAAAATTGTTCTGTTCTGATTACACAGATGGCCATCATGAAATTATTCAAACGACATCTTCTCCCGAACAAAAGGTCAAATTGAGCCGAAACTTGATGGAAGGCATCGTGGTGACATGGAGATTCTGATTTACTAAAGCGGCGGCCATCTTAAAATTCTCCAAACGACATCTACCAAACCAGACGTCGAATCAAGCTGATACTTGATGGAAGGCGACATGAAGATTCAGATTTGCAAAAATCCATTCATTCCGATATCCAAGATGGCCGCCATGACGGTCATCTTGAAATTCTTCAAACGACATCTCCTCCTGAACCAATTTTCTATGGTCATTATCTCCCTTCCGCTGATTCAAGAAGGGCAATTGTCAGTTTCTGATGAAATAATGTGCAAACTGTACTGGTTAACCGCTTACGTATAAGCCCGCCCAGGAAAAGTGTGGATAGGTAAAATGGCCGGCTCAAAAATGACCTAAAATACTTGTAGTGTTGATTTGGCCGTTAAACTCCAATACAACAAACAAAATCCTCCTGGACCAGAGATTGGATCAAGTTATAACTTTATTGGAGGCATCGGGGCCACATGGAGATTCAAAATTGCTATAATTGTTCTGTTCCGATATCCAGGATGGCCGACAAGGAGGCCATCTTGAAATTCTAAAAACGACATCCCTTCCCGAATCAAGGGTTGGATTGAGCTGAAACTTAATGGGAGGCATCGGGGCAACATGGAGATGCAGAATTACAAAAAATGTTATGTTCCTATATCAAAAATGGCTGCTATGGAGGCCAACTTGAAATTCTTCAAACGACACCTCCTTCCGAACCAGAGATCAGATCAAGCTTAAACTTGATGTGAGGCATTGGGGGGAGGGGGGGGGGGCGACATGGAGATTCGGATTTGCTAAAATCGTTACATTCCGATATACAAGATGGCCACCATGGCGGCCATCTAAAAATTCTTCAAACGACATGTCTTCCTGAACCAAAGGTCGAATCGAGCTGAAACTTGATTGGCGGCATGTGGGCGACATGGAGTTTCAGATTTACTAAAATCGTTCCATTCCGATATCCAAGATGGCCGCCATGGTGGCGATCTTGAAATTTTTGAAACGGCAAACGGCATCTTCCGAACTAAAGGATGGCTTGAGCTGAAATGCGATTGGAGGCATCCGGGCGAGATAGAGATTCAGATTTGCTAAACTCGTTCTGTTCCGATATCAAAGATGGCTGCTATAGCGGCCATCATCAAATTCTTCAAACGACATCTGCTACCAAACGAAAGGTCGGGTCGAGCTGAAACTTGATGGGAGGCAGTCATGTTTGCTAAAATTGTTCTGTTACTATATCCAAGATGGCCACCATGGTTACCATCTTGAAATTCTTCAGGGGACATCTCCTCCCTAACCGAATTTTCAGATTGAGCTGAAACTTGATAGGAGGCAACGGGTTGACATGCAGTTTCAGATTTGCTAAAATCGTTCTATTCCAAATTCCAAGCTGGCTGCCACGATTGCCATCTTTAAATTCTTTAAACGACATTTCCTTAACCAAAGTTCCTATTGAGGTGAAACTTGGTGAGAGGTGGGGAATGCATCGGGGGACAATGGGAGATACAGATTTGCTTAAATCAATCCATTCCGGTATCGAAAATGGCTGCCATGGTGGCCATTTTGAAAGTCCTTAAAGGACATCTGCTCTTGAACTGAAGTCAGATTGAGTTGAAATTTAATGGGAGCCATCGGGGCGACATGGGGATTCAAACTTCTTAGAACTATTCTGTTCTGATATCTCAGATGGCTGCCACGTTGGCCATCTTGAAAATCTTCCCACCACGTCTGCTACGGAATGGTCTGTTGCATTGCGTTGAATCGGTGGGAGGCATTTGTATGATATAGAGATTCTAAACTGCTAAAATTGTTGCATTCTGATATCAAAGATGGCGACCATCTTGAATTTCTTCAAAGCACCTTTAATTGTTCAATTTCGAATTCCATTCCAAGTTGGCCGCCATGGCAGTCATTTTGAAGTTCTTTAACGACATCTTCCGAACCAAAGGTGGGGTCGAGCTGAAAACGTGAAGGGGTTGGGTAGCATCGAGGTGACATGGAGAGCCAAGTTTGCTTAAATCATAAATTGGGTAATATTTTCTAGTCCTTCGGGATCATTGATTCCACTGTGAAATCAGAAAATACGTGAGGGTCACCGATGTGGCCTAGTTGGCCAAAACTAGCTAGTCTGGACCAGAAAAAACTGTTCAATCTACGGTTTTCAGTTCTTTGTTGTAGTCCTTGCCTCCAAAATCGTTGAGTTCCGATATCTAAGATGGCTGTCATTGGGGCTTTCTTGAAACTCTTCAAACAAAATCTCCACCCGAACCGAAAGTCTCATTGTGCTGAAACTTCATGGGAGGCATCTGGGTGACATGGAGACGCTCATCTGACTGAGCTACCGAGCCCCGCTTTGTTTCAGTGAAGCAAAATCATTTTAGCACTTTTGGTAGGGGGTCACCCAAAAAACATTTCTGTGAACTAATTTTGAAATCGGGTAATTGGCCTTGGAAGCGATGTCGTTTAAAGGTGTTTTTATTATCATTATTTTAGCTCTTACGAGAGGGGAACCATTTTAGCAATTTTTGTAAAGGGTCACTCAAAAAAACATTTCTGTGAAATTATTGCAAAATTTGGTCATTGGCCAACGAGGAGATGTCGTTTAAAAGTTGTTGTTTTTTTTTTCTATTTTTAGCTCTGGTGGTCATTTTGTTCAGCCGAGTGGAACCATTTCAGGGCTATAACAGAAATATTTTCTTGATTTTTTTTTTAAATTGGCTCAGTGTTTTAGGAGGAGATGTAATTTGAAGAAACTGTTGACGGACGGACGACGGACACCTGGCGATCTCAATAGCTCACCTTGAGCACTTCGTGTTCAGGTGTGCTAAAATGGGCGGCGGGCATGAAATCATATAGGTTATATAAAATGACAGAAAGTTTTAATTGTTATGTTTTTTTTATGGGCACACCAACCCATGTCGGTCATTGCAAGGACAGGAGGACTTGCCCAAGTGCAATCCAATAAAAGTTGGACGCCCCAGTGACGCAAAATTTCAGAAGGAACATTTTTAATAAGTTCTATCAAAAGATCTCCAGTGGCTTTGCAGTAAGTTCCTTTTCAATAGTCTGTGAAAATGCTGAGTAGTCAAAGCACCCAAACTAAAGAGCTGATTTACTTAAAGAAGACAAAATCTGTAAAGGTTATGTTGATGAACATTTTTATGAAGTCTCAGCCTTAAAGTTACTGAGGACATCCAGTTGTTTTTTATTTTTATTTATTTTTTTTGTTTTTGTTTTGTTTTGTTTTTTACTTTTTGGTTTCCATAGCAATCACTGAAATGTGCAGCGTGTATAAATCATATGGCTGATAGGATATTACTCAGAGAACATTTGTGTAAAAAGTCTTCTCAAAATAATGTGGAGAATCCACGTGACCAAATGATACGGAACACGTGTTTTGTTGCTATTTTTAGCACCGCTTCAGGTAGGTTTTTTAGGATATCTCAGTTTATACAGAATGGAATTTGTTCAAATAAAGCGCAGTGTTTGAGGGCAATTATATACTTTCTGATGGTGTAAGCAGTATTCTGAGTGTTGGGCTGGTTCTCAAGGTGCTTGCTTTCAGTCTCGGCTGCCGGGACAGCGTACATGAATTTTGACGAAAATCGTTTACAGCATCTCTTTGACAGGGTTTGAAGTTATTTCCTTGCTGGAAACAAGTCAAAAGACATTTTCAGAAAAAGCGTATGTTAATGTTTTTGTTAATACATGCCTCAGTTTAGTGTTCTTCTAGTTTTTCTAGAAATGACTATTTCCACGAAATGGAATATGACTGTTAAAAAATGAAACGGTTCACGAAATATTGATTCGCGTATCTAGATATCACATTCGACCATTTCTCGCATGTGTATTTTACATTCATTCCTGGTTTAAAGCCTACACAGTAATCATGTGATTACTAAAGTAGAGATCTTTACATTGCATAAGGGATGGTTTTCCCTGCATTGCTAACTGGGTTAATTTAAATTTTGAGTTTGTAGTTTCATAGTTAAATGTTGGGTACAGTCATAGAAAACAAAATAAAATTTGGGCTCGTCCGGGATTTGAACCCGGGACCTCTCGAGAATCATACCCCTAGACCAACGAGCCAGATGTTAAATAAAGTTATCAGTGGACTTATGTCTGGTGTGTGGGAATGTGTGGCGGGGGTAAAACGTCTCCCTGCCCTACATCATAGTGTAGATTATATTTTATTGTCCTTTGGGATCATTGATTCCATTGTGGAATTTTGAAAATATCTGAGGGTCACTGATGAGGCCTAATTGGCCGAAACTAGCTAGTCTGGCCCAGAAAACATGTACACTCCATATTTTTCAGTTCTCTGGTGTATTCCTTGCTTCCAAATGTGTGTGTGAATTCGGGTTTAACGTCGCTTTCAACAATTTTTCAGTCATATCACGACGGTGTCTGGTTGCGACAGGGAGCTCAATGCTCACGTTTATAGTGCTGCCTCACTGAAGTATCATGTCCCAGACACATTACATGATACCACACCCAGTCACATTATCCTGACACTGGATCGACCAGTCCTAGCTCTTCCCCGTAAACCTGAGTGCCAAGCGAGGAGCAGCTAGTACCATTTTTAACGACTTTGGTATGTCGCGGCCCGGGATCGAACCCCAGACCTCCCGTTCCCCGGATCGGACACTCTACCAACTGAGCTATCGGGGCCGGTGAATCCTTGCTTCCAAAGGATAACCCTTTTATAGAACATATTTGACTTCACTACAGCTGGTGTGTGGGAATGTGTGGCGGCGGTAAAACGTCTCCTTACCCTACATCATAGTGTACATCATAGTGTAGATGATATTTTATTGTCCTTTGGGATCATTGATTCCATTGTGGAATTTTGAAAATATCTGAGGGTCACTGATGAGGCCTAATTGGCCGAAACTAGCTAGTCTGGCCCAGAAAACATGTACACTCCATATTTTTCAGTTCTCTGGTGTATCCCTTGCTTCCAAAGGATAACCCTTTTATAGAACATATTATAATTAATTAAAAGTTATTTGGGTGAAATGCTTTCACTCTGGAGAACCGGCGTGAGTGAAGAGGATGGGTGCATATTGTTTGGGGTGCGGATCCTGTCGACGTCCGCGCCCGCAATCTATCTCCTGAATGAATGGATGGATTTTTACAAAACTTACACAGATACACTATTTGGATGGGGAAAAGTGCTGACTTTAGAGTTTGGCGACCGTGACCGCAAGCATCACGAAAACACGCCTATATAATTCAGACCCCCCCCCCCCCACCACCACCCCTGAAATGAGTGTGTGAACTTGACTTGGGCTTCGCGGCTTGGAATATCGATTTTTATAACTTCTTGAACTCTTAAAGTGTCAATCAAAACTCGACAAACAACATCTTTCGAAATTGTGTTAAAATCGTTTAGGGCAAACATTACAGCCGATTCAAATATGAATGAAATGTCTTTTACAATAAATAGATAAATAGGCTTATCTGTGTTTACATATTATGCTACTTTTATGGCGCCCTTTTAATTATTCAGGGACTATCTTATGTAATATACTGTATATCGGTGTATTGTTAACTCTTAAGGTGTCAATCATGACTTGGGAAGACAACATTTTTCAAAATGTCTTTACCTATCATGATACTTTTTATGGCGTCCTTTTAATTATTCAGGAAATATCTTTTACAATATACTGTATATCTCTGTAATGTAAACTCTTGAGGTGTCAATTACGACTGCGGCAGACCATCACGAAAATTTGACCCTCTAAAACCCCACTTTCATATAGTAAAACTGGGATTTGCAGGGTTATACATTATTTTTCTTATTCCCGCTCAAAAACATAGATGTGGGCAATCGTTAGAATCGCCTCGCCGTGGCGGTTCTAACGGATATCCACCATCAATGTCTTCAGCAGAAATAAGAAAAATATCAATTTTTTCATCTGAAATTTTTCTCTTTTTTTATGGTAAAATTTACAATGCATATGTGTAGGCGTGTTTTCGTAATGCAACACAATTGGTTTTAATGTATGAACTTTCTCATCCGAGTTCATCTTGATAGAGTCTCTTATAGGCGTGTTTTCGTGATTGGCTAACAATATTTCCATGGCGCTATTAGATAAAATAAATGCATAAAAAGGTGAATCGGAGTCAAGAGATCATATTTGATCTTAAGCCTTATTTTATAATCACTGGACAAGAAACTGCGCTAAAATATATAACGGTGGTCATAACCGGCCAGATTAAGAAAGACATTAAGTTGTCGTTAATTATCGAACAGTACACGTGTGGTTAGCCGTGCATTACAAAACACACCGATGTGATGAAATCGTTCCAATATTTTTCTATATAAAGTGGGATTTCAGGGCACAAATATAGATTATGGGTGTTCTTTGCAACACCCTGATTCGGGCGGTCTTACCAGTATCCTCAGCTATGTATTTGAGCAAGAAAAAGGAAAATAATATATACTCTTGTAAACTCCCAACTTACCAATTAACAAGGATGTTCATGACACAGGCATAGACCCAATATCATACATGTCGAAAAACAAAACAAAAACAACAACAAAAAAAAAAAGAAAAAAAAATACTACTGTTGCTACTACTACCACTCTACTACTACTAATAATAATAATATTAATAATTATTATTATTATTATTATTATTATTATTAATAAATTATTATTATTATTATCATTATTATTATTATTATTATTATTATTATTATTATTATTATATAGCCACAAAGTGAGCCATACTTAAGCGCTGCTATGGATACCTACAGGTAGACATATTAAGCAAAGTGTCATATCTGCAGATATATGATTAATGATTCCCTGAGGTCAGCGACTAGAGAATCTGTTCCTTGATCCAAATGGTGTACAGGGAGATAATTCGAATATCGACCAGACAGGTTTTAACGGAAAATCACGACTTATTCCGATCGCCGCCTATGAAGGAAAAAGTTCGGTATGTTAAAGTTTGGTCAACGTGACCGCAAGCATCACGAAAACACGCCTATATAATTCAGACCCCCCCCCCCCCTGAAATGAGTGTGTGAACTTGACTTGGGATTCGCGGCTTGGAATATCGATTTTGCCTAACATTCACTAATGTTTTGCTTTACTTTACTACTCCGGAATAAATCGAATTCCAGACTCCATACTCCAGACTCCAAGCCAATTTCATACACTTAAAATATAGTAAAACTGGGGTTTACATGGGTAAATACGATTTAAGGAAAATTTGAAATTTGAAGACCCACAGTGAGAAATCCTAGTTCCTTTTCAATACAACGCCCACGGGCAAGGAAAGTGGTACAACGCATATGATAAGAAACAAAATCCGGGGAAAATGGTAGTTGAACGGTCGTAGCAATAGTAAATTTCCATCTCAGATTAGGTTTTCCGATATTAATAATTAGTCCTACATAGTTTAAAGCACCAAGTGTGGCCTTTAGGAAACGTTCAAAGTTTGTGTGCCTTGTCTTGGCATGTGCATTGCTCTGGTTCTAGCAATATAATCATCCCCTATGTGGGATAGATGGATTGGTTTCATTGCGATCATGAATTAGAGAAATGATATATATGTCCATGCAGTATTTCTGGTAGAAAATTGTATGTTTATTTTTTGGCTGAAAATAAAGTAGATAACTTCGCCAAATTCGTGAGACATACAAATTGAATGGTCATTAAAGGGCCTGATATGATTTGGCTCCTTTTTGGCCACCACTTAAATCTTCTTCAGTGTGCATCGTTTCACTTGCCAACAGGCTTAATTAATGGAAACATACAGAAACAAATTGTTTCGTCTTCATGTATTGTCAGAACATCTTGACTTGTGATGTGTCGGTATTGAGTTAATAAATTATGACGAAAATAGAAAGAAAAGTGTGATAAAGTATATCCCTTCGAAAGAAAAAGACAATAGAAAGTGCCTTTGGAAGCACCTGATTATAGGTTTCGATTGGCGCACTAATATATCAGGTAGCGCTGCTAACCATTTGTACACTTAGTGAGTCGTATCTAGTTACCCAACCGACTTGCATTATCATGGAGATATATGAAAAATGAAAAAAAAAAAAAAACTGGATCGAAATGAAACAGGTACCAAATTATTCCTTGGGTCTGACTAAGAAAATGAGTAATAACAGAATATATTTATCTTTACTATGAACGCAATTTTTCATGTTGAAATTTCTGAGAATGACCAAAATTAAGTTATGAAAAATTAAAAAATAAACACAGAGTCCACCTTTCATTATATATATATATATATATATATATATATATATATATATATATATATATATATATATATATATATATATATATATATATATATATATATATATATTTTTTTTTTTTTTTTTTTTTTTTTTTAACACATGTTAACATATCAAAACTTTATGGGGGGGGGGGGGCAGATATAATGGTATATTGGGAATCTTACCAGGCCCTTTGTACGCAGTTCGTCGTCGGATATAACGCAATTATTATGTATGTACATGTATTGAAAACTGAATTTTTATGCCGGCCTCCGTAACTCAGTCGGATGCGCGTCTGACTGGTGATCAGGAGGACGTGGATTCAATACCTGCTGGGGTCGGCTTTTTCGTGGAGATTGATCATGAAACCTTTTATACGGCCATTCTCTACCTTCCGCTGATTCAAGCCGGGGCAGTTGTTAATTTCTGGCGAAAGAATGTACACTGCACTGGTTAACCGCTTACGTATACGCTTGTCCAGGAAAAAGTGGCTAGGTAAACTGACCGACTCAAAAATGAGCAGATCAGTTTACCTACACGTAAGCGGTTAACCAGAATGGTGCACATTCTTGATCAATCTCCACGAAAGAATGTTGCCGACCCTGGTAGGTATCGAACCCACGTCGAGTCAGACGCGCACCCGACTGAGCTACGGAGGCCGGCCTAGAGTGATAGGGGCAGGCTTGGGGCCAATTACATCTGAAAGTAATTGATTAAATTACAATTACTTTGCCCTAAAAATGTAATTGATTAAATTACAATTACAACATCATATGAATGTAATTGATTAAATTACAATTACTTTTGCAATGTAATTGATTAAATTACAATTACTTTTGCAATGTATTATCTAGGTACTACAGATATGACACTTTAACTCACTTTAAACAAATGCTACTAATAATAATTAATAGATGTTCATTTAAATTAAATGTTTAAAATGAAGTACAATCTCAAACAAACTTATTTCAAAACTAAATTTATGTAAGCTCTCTTTTAGCTTTTGTCATGTTCTACCAGTACTTTTGAGTTGATATAGTAAATGCATCCATTGTGAACAATGCACTAGTTCTCATAACCGAAGCCGAAGTGAAATATCCAAATTACACTTTTATCATCAGCATCTTTTCAAAAGTTACATCTTTCAGTCTACACAGACAGACAGGCTGGACAAAATGTGTAGACCCAAATCAGGCTGCTCATGGAAGAACAGTCTTCATGTAGGAGCAGTTTGATCAGTGTCTAGACTTTTTGCCCAACCTGTCCACATAATTTGGGCACACTTTATAAAAATGCAATTAATATTTTCAAATGATCTGTGTGAAGTGTTAGGATTTCAGTTTGTAAATCAGCCTCAATGGTCAATATGTGATTAAAAATTAAATTTATCAAAAGAAACCTATAGACAAAATTTGAGATGATATTGTTTTTCACAGTTACATGATAAACAAAGAGCAACTGGCAATAGTTATGTATTTTTTTCACACCTCAATGTAAATGGTTACTCAACAGAACAAAAGAAAATTATAGATGCTCCTACATTGTACAATTTACCTATGAAAAAAGACACTAAAATTTATATAAAAAAATAGACACCTGAAAAATGTTTTTTAATCATCTAGAAATTTACAAAAAGATACCTTTTCTAAGGAGAAATGCATGCAAAAAAAAAAAAAAAATAAAAAAAATAAATAAAAGGCAAATAGTGTGTACCCTGATCAGAGTGCTCTTCTAGACAGTCTTATCGGAGTATGCACTGTTTGACCATGCCTGTCTGTCCAATACCTCAGGATCATTATGGTTAGATGATAAAAATACTATGACTGCACTGCACAGCTTTACCCCATTCTCTGTTCTACCCATACCTTACACACTTTAAAGGGATACAACTATATGATCAACTTTATTTGCACCTGTGAGTGAGTGTGAGTGTTTGGGTTTTACGTCTCACCAACAGCTAAGGTCATACGGAGACGGGACCTCGGTTTAAAGGCTCATCCGAAAGTCTGTAGAAGCCCGGGATCGATCCTGCGATCCCTGGTTTACAAGGCGAGTAGCATAGCCACTGCACCACGGAGGCTTCTTTATTTGCACCTGTGCAGTCTTTATAAACTTATTTGAAAAGCATTCAGCACTTCCATTAACTTTTATGAAAGGTAACAGTTTGAAATGTTTAATTGCAGTTTATTAGGAATTACTGTTATTATGATGAGTATACATGCTAGCAATAGTATGTAAAGAATTGGTGTGATACAGAATCCTTATATTTTTGCAAAAATTCACAATTTATACATTTATATTAACAGAAATGTAATCAAATTGTAATCAGAAAATAATCATGATTACAGGTCAAAATATGGAAGTAATTGATTAAATTAAATTACTTGTAATCAGAAAAATGTCTGATTACTGATTACATCAGATTACTTGAAAATATGTAATCGATTACAGCTGATTACGATTACAGATTATGATTACCCGCAGCCTGGATAGGGGAGACAAAAAATAAAATAAAACAGAAAATACTCAGATACCTTCAATTCATTTAATATAAATTCAAACTAATTTGTGTTTTTTTTTTGTTTGTTTTTTTTTTTTCATTCAAACTTGTGTGTGCAGAGTGATCTTGATCCACACTGTTTGTAAACATTATTCAAAACATTGTTGTGGGTACAGAGTAAACTGTTGCCTCATCCGAGGCGATTATAAGGTGCAACATATACTACTGACAAGAAATAAGGAAGTTTATCCCAAATTATCTTTGAAACACATCCTGACAAGGGTTTGTTTTACAAAATCCTAAAAATATGTTGTAGGTCCATGTTAAGAGTTAATGAAAAATATCACAATGTATACACAAACAAACAAAACCAACAATTTAAGTGTGAAAAGGGTAATTAAGAAAGCAGTCAACAAATCAGTCAGCCAGTTAACCAAGTGCTAATTGATCTTGTCTTCCAACAAGCTTAAACAAAATCACAAAATTTATTTATTTATTTATTTATTGTATAGCGGCTTTGCTACTAACGATTTTGGCCAGACAGAATTTCACAGTAAAGTTTAAAAACAAAATAAAATTTCTTTGATTAAAATCTTCTTTAAAATGTTCCTTCCACAAGCATTACTGAAAACAAACCCAAAACACTAAATTGTCAATTTGAATTGGACGTTATAATAACCTGGCCAAATTGTCCTACCAAATATTTTGCTGGCCAAATTGTCCTAAGCCGAATTGTCCTACGTCAAATCGGCCGGGCCGAATCGTCCCTAGATTCACAGTGGGGTGGGTTGGGGTTATATTGCTAGAACCAGAGCAATGCACATGCCAAGACAAGGCACACAAACTTTGAACGTTTCCTAAAGGTCACAATTGGTGTTTTAAACTATTTCGGACTAACTATTAATATCGGAAAAACCTAATCTGAGATGGAAATTTACTAGTGCTACGACCATACAACTACCATTTTCCCCGGAAAATTGTGTGTCTTATCATATGCGTTGTACCCATTTCCTTGCCCGTGGGCGTTGTATTGAAAATGGAACTAGGAGTTCTCACTATGGACTTTCCAATTTCAAATTTTCCTTAAATCGTATTTGCATCAGTCCGATTTATCATGTGTATGTCTACAACTAACAAAAAATTGCATGCCATCCTCCCAGAAGAGCGTTTCTTGTAAAATAATGAGATTTCTTGGTTGAGTAGCTCCACTGTGTCCGGTTCTCCATTTCACTGGGTGTAACTGTCGAATTCGGACCATCGAAGATAAATTTGTAAATAATATGTGTCTTCCGTGAAGCTAATGTGAGCAACCGTATTGATTAGTAACCATAACACGAGATCTAGAACGACAACAAACCTGCACATGTGATGCCGATTCCGCCATTTTCTTCCTTATCCTGAGCGGACAAATTTCCTTATCTTGTGCGTTTGTTCCTTACCCTGCGCGCTTGCCTTTACCATTGTGGTATAGGCGTGTTTTCGTAATGAAGGGGCAAAGATTGTTGGAAAGTGTCTAGATAGCTTGTCTGCACCCTATCTTTTGAAGGAATGAATGGATTTTGACCAAACTTGCACAGCTGTATTGAATCGGCGTCGGTGTCCTATTTTAAGAGCTCATACTTGCCAAACTATTCAATGGATTTGGTTCATATTTGGTAAGATGATAGATAAAGATCCAGTTCTCGCCCGTGACCTGAAGGCCATGATCACAGGCTTAGAAATTTTATGTTATTCTTTAAGTTGTCATCTTTTCAAAACCAGATCACATTTGGTATATAACGATGGATATAGACCCAAAGGTTTATTCAGCAATATACCCCACTCCCATGCCTATGAATTAAAGGTGAAGGTCACTGGCG
The DNA here is from genome assembly GCA_963580285.1 of Lucinisca nassula. Classification (NCBI taxonomy): domain Eukaryota; kingdom Metazoa; phylum Mollusca; class Bivalvia; order Lucinida; family Lucinidae; genus Lucinisca; species Lucinisca nassula. The sequence goes on from OY757021.1 coordinate 75,074,809, forward strand.
TTGAAATTCTATGTAAAGTTTTAAGGGCTTATATTTTCCAAACCATATGATGATTGGGTTCATTTCTGGTGTATTCAGCAATACCCCCGCCTATGTCGAGGACCTCAAGGAGACTGTTCAAGGCCTGACACGCTATCAAATGGCAGCTCTTGTTTGGTTTGGTTGGACTTGCAACGGTCCTGTCTGCACTATTTACGAGGGTAGGCTGAAAAGTTCTGAGCTTGACCAAGATCCAATGGTTTGTCCATGCTGAAAGTGCCTTATTTTTCAACATAGTCTCCCTTTCTGTCCACACACTTTCTCCAGTGATGCTGGAGTCCTTGGATCCCAGTGGTATAGAAGGTTTCATCTTGGTCCCAGAAAAACGCCTCCACAGCAGCTATCACCTCCTCGTCTGACCGATAATGCTGCCCAGCCAAGTGCTTTTTCATGGTTGGAAACAGGAAATAATCTGATGGAGCTAGATCAGGTGAATACGGAGGGTGATCGACAAGTGTGAAGCCACAGTCATGCACAGCAGCCATTGCGACAACCGATTTATGAGGAGGCGCATTGTCCTGATGGAACAAGACCCCTTTGTCAATTTTCCGGGTCGTTTAGCCTTAATTGCTTTTCGCAATTGTTTTAGCAAATCTACAAAATACTCCCCATTAATTGTTCTGCCCTTTTGAAGGTAATCTATGAATATTATACTCTTGGCATCCCAGAACACTGATGCCATCACCTTCCCTGCAGAGGAGACGACCTTTGCCTTCTTTGGAGGGGGTGAGCCAGGGTGCTTCCATTGCATGGATTGTCTTTTGGTCTCTGGCTCAAAGTGATGAACCCAACACTCATCTTGAGTGACAAAACGGTCAAGAAAACCATCTTGGTCTGCTTCAAAAATAGCCAAGTTGGCTTGTGACAGGTTCAGTATGCTCAACTTTTGATCAGGCGTCAAAAGCCGTAGCACCCATCTGGCGGAAACCTTCGACATTCCCAATTCACTGTGTAGAATTTTCTCTCCTCGTTCACGGGAGATGCCAACAGTGTTAGCTAACTGATTCACAGTTAAACGCCTGTCATCCATCACGGCCCTGTGAACTTGGCTGATGGTTTCCTCAGTTGTTGCCGTTGTGGGTCGTCCACAACGGTCATCATCTTCAAGGCTGTCCTTGTCCATCTTAAAATTTGTTGCCCACCTTTTCACGGTTGCATACGAAGGAGCACCATCCCCTTATGTAGCAACCATATCGGCATGAATGTCCTTAGGAGCTAACCCCTTTTTATGGAGGTACTTGATGACACCATGATGCCAGATTCTGTCCCTCTTCTCAAAAACGTGCTAGTATCAATTTTCAAAGTCTAGAATTTCTACGTTATTGCAGGTAAACTTGAACTCATTTGAGTCAAATCAAGTAATAAAGGTTTGGATTTAACGAATACAAAATTTCATGGCTGTTCGATGCCTGCTTCTTGGTCAGGCTCAGAACTTTTCAGCCTACACTCGTAGGCTATGAGGTCAATATCAAAACTTTATGCCTTAACATCAAATGTTTGCATTGGAACAGTTGTTCAGATAAAACAATGCCGGCAGTTAATGTATTTTAGCTCACCTGTCGCGTAGTGACAAGGTGAGCGTCACTTTTCGTCCGTCGTCCGTCGTCAGGACGCCCGTGTGTGCGTCCGTGTGTGACGTAAACAATTTCTTCAAACGCAAACTCCTCCTAAATCACTGATCGAATTTTGACCAATCTTCACAGGAATGATCCTTAGGTGGCCCCCTTTCAAAGTTGTTCAAATGGGTCCGGTCCATTGCACATGTAGATTTTTAATGAAAACCTCGTATATAGGGAAAACCTTTAAAAGTCTTCTTCTCTTAAACCGCAAGGCCCGGGTCTTTGATATTTGGTATGAAGCTTCATCTAGTGGACCTCTACCAAGATTGTCCAAATTATAGCCCTGGGGTCAAAAGTGCTCCCACTCCAAGGCGCAACGGTTTTACATGGACTAACATAGGGGAAACCTTTGTAACGTTTTTAACCGAGCGGATAATATATGTATATGAATTTTTCCGTGGGGCTCCTTGTCCCTAGTTTAATTATAATTAAATTGCAATACGAAAGAAAGGCTGGACTGCTTTGTCTCAGAATTTAAGTGACAATTAATTCATTGGGGTTAATAAAATGGAATCATACGGGAATTAACAAACATATAGGGGTTCAACCTGACACCTTAATAAGGCTCCCAATTCGCCTCTGATTGCTTTCCTATACTCCTGCAGCCTTTACAAGTTCCAGGAGCCTGCCTAATTTGGCTCCCAATTCACACTATTTGTATCAGACACGGAGTCCTCTACTAACTCTTAGACACAAACAGAAGCCCAGTCCCAGGTTTCGCAATGATCCCAATGAGACTAGTGCTTCAGTATGATAAAAATCAAAAAGGAGTTCCTTTAAGAGCAATGAAAACATTCATAAGAAAGAAGATGGGTCATACTACGTAGTTTCGGCTAATAAAGCTTCATCAGTGACCCTGTAATGATCCGGCAAAGAAAGCCAGAGGAGACATACTGCAATTTTGCGAATTTCGCATAGGCAGTCGATTCAAAGACTGATATAAATCAAAATGGGGTCCTAATAATTAAAAACCTGTCTAGAATATGAGTCTAAACCAATAATCAATTTCTGATTTCTCAGAATATTCACGCTGATCTCAAAGGACCAAAAGTAAAATATAAACTGCACTATGGTTGATGTACGGGGAGACGTTTTACGGCCGCCACACGGCACAACACCAGCTGCAGTGAAGGCAAATAAAAATCAAAAAGGAGTTCCTTTAAGAGCAATGAAAACATTCATAAGAAAGAAGATGGGTCATACTACGTAGTTTCGGCTAATAAAGCTTCATCAGTGACCCTGTAATGATCCGGCAAAGAAAGCCAGAGGAGACATACTGCAATTTTGCGAATTTCGCATAGGCAGTCGATTCAAAGACTGATATAAATCAAAATGGGGTCCTAATAATTAAAAACCTGTCTAGAATATGAGTCTAAACCAATAATCAATTTCTGATTTCTCAGAATATTCACGCTGATCTCAAAGGACCAAAAGTAAAATATAAACTGCACTATGGTTGATGTACGGGGAGACGTTTTACGGCCGCCACACGGCACAACACCAGCTGCAGTGAAGGCAAATAAAAATCAAAAAGGAGTTCCTTTAAGAGCAATGAAAACATTCATAAGAAAGAAGATGGGTCATACTACGTAGTTTCGGCTAATAAAGCTTCATCAGTGACCCTGTAATGATCCGGCAAAGAAAGCCAGAGGAGACATACTGCAATTTTGCGAATTTCGCATAGGCAGTCGATTCAAAGACTGATATAAATCAAAATGGGGTCCTAATAATTAAAAACCTGTCTAGAATATGAGTCTAAACCAATAATCAATTTCTGATTTCTCAGAATATTCACGCTGATCTCAAAGGACCAAAAGTAAAATATAAACTGCACTATGGTTGATGTACGGGGAGACGTTTTACGGCCGCCACACGGCACAACACCAGCTGCAGTGAAGGCAAATAAAAATCAAAAAGGAGCTATGCTTTATTTATTTTACCTGATTAGTCTCCGATGTGAACAGCTTCAATACAACGTCAAGCCTGACTTACTATCCACGTGCACGGTATTTATACCCAGGAGTGTCCATTAAGAGAGGGGTGTCAGGTTGAATCCATTTAAATGATTCTTATAATTATCGCATACCTTTGTGTTTGAAATCAATCTTTACATGGTAAGACATTATTTTGGAAGCATTTGAAAAGTGATTTACCGGCTTAATTAATTGTTTCCAGAAATTTGTTGCCATAGAGATATCGCTTAGGCCCCAAAATGGCTTAAGAATGCGATCGTCCGGTGATTCGTGGCACCTTAGACGCTTGTCGAGCGCCTACGCCTTCGGATGCAACAATAATGGCTGCGCCCAGTAAAAGTTATTGATTCGTGTTTTGTTTGTACTAAAACTATTGTAAAGGGCTGTTTTCTAAGCAGGTAAGTTATGTTTGCATGCTTATTATTGCTTCCAACCTCAAGTAATGGGTGGATGTACATGAACGGCGCAGAATCGTCTATTTTTACCAATCAATTGGATCTCGTAATGAATTTTCGTGACACTACCCACGCCTCCGAGTTCATGCGTCCCGCATGCATTATCAAAAATATGGATCAAGGAAAACATATTCAAACAAATCTTTATCATTCACTTAGACATACATTATTTTGTATATATTTTCATCATCATCATCATTTTTTTTTTTTTTTTACTATTATTATTATTTCTTTACTTATTTATTGACTGCCTTGTCAACTGTCACGCTTTATCATGCTTACAACATTATGTTATATTTCAATATTCTGTATAAAAATGTCAAAAGTCACTTGATACAAATATTTGCTCAGATTCCTTCGAGCTACATTTATGTCAATACACAGGCCTTGTTTCAGTATCATCCATAGGACTCCTTAGTCCTTACATAAATGTTCAGACTCCTTAGTCGCTGCATAAATGTCTAGGCTGTGTGAGATCTTCCCAGATGGGAATAGAATGAATACTTATTTTGGCAGATTTCGCCACACAAATTACACTGGAAAGGATCTCTGAGACTGTGCCATCCCCGATGAATAGCATGCACTATCTCATCATCAAAAGTGATTTCGCAATGGTCACACCTGAGTGAAGGAGAAACTTGCACCTCCTTGTCCTGTGTCTCCATAAGGGATACTTTTACCCCTTTCAAGTTTTTGGTCACTGCTCCAGAGTCTGTCTGACTAACTTTCGGTTTCTTGGCCGTAGCTGATTCACTTGTTAGCTCACCTGACCGAAGGTCATGGTGAGCTTTTGTGACAGTAAGATGTCCGGCGTCGTCGTGCGTCGTCCGTCGTCCGTCGTGCGTAAACTTTTTCTTGTGAACACACTAGAGGCCACAGTTTTGGTCCAATTATCATCAAACTTGCTCAGAATGATAATCATGACAATATCTCGGTCAAGTTCGAATTTGGGTCATGTCGGGTAAAAAAGTTGGTCAGTAGGTCAAATCATAGAAAAACCTTGTGAACACTCGAGAGGCCACAATTTTGGTCCAATCATCATCAAACTTGCTCAGAATGATCATTGTGACAATATTTTAGTGAAGTTTGAATATGGATCATGTCGGCTTAAAAAGTAGGTCAGCGGGTCAAATCATAGAAAAACCTTGTGAACACCCTAGAGGCCACAATTTTGGTCCAATCATAATCAAACTTGCTCAGAATGATCATCATGACAATATCTTGGTCAAGTTCGAATATGGGTCATGTCTTGTCAAAAAGTAGGTCAGTAGGTCAAATCATAGAAAAACCTTGTGAACACTCTGAAGGCCACTGTTTTGGTCCAATTATCATGAAACTTGCTCAGAATGACCATTGTGACAATATTTCAGTCCAGTTCGAATATGGGTCATATCGGGTTAAAAAGTAGGTCAGCGGGTCAAATCATATAAAAACCTTGTGAACACCCTAGGGGCCACAATTTTGGTCCAATCATAATCAAACTTGCTCAGAATGATCATCATGACAATATCTCGGTCAAGTTTGAATATGGGTCATGTCCGGTTGAAAAGTAGGTCAGTAGGTCAAATCATAGAAAAACCTTGTGAATACTCAGGAGGCCACAAGTTTGGTTAAATCATTAATCTTGCTCAGAATGGTCATTGTGACAATATCTTGGCTTAAGTTTGAATAAAGGTCTTTTCGGGTCAAAAAGTAGGTCAGTAGGTCAAATTAAAGAAAAAACTTGTGAACACTCTAGAGGCCACAATTTTGGTCCAATCATCATCAAACTTGCTCAGAATGATCATTGTGACAATATCTTGCTTAAGAATGAATATGGGTCATGTCGGGTCAAAAAGTAGGTCAGCGGGTCAAATCATAGAAAAACCTTGTGAACACTAGAGGCCAGTTTTGGTCCAATTATAAACAAACTTGCTAAGAATGATCATCATGACAATATCTTGGTCAAGTTTTAATATGGGTCATGTCGGGTCAAAAAGTAGGTCAGTAGGTCAAAGCATAGAAAAACCTTGTGAACACTCTGGATGCCACAGTTTTGGTCCAATCATGATCAAACTTGCTCAGAATTATCATTGCGACAATATTTCAGTCAAGTTGGAATATGGGTTATGTCGGGTTAAAAAGTAGGTCAGCGAGTCAAATCATAGAAAAACCTTGTGAACCCCCTAGAGGCCACATTTTTGGTCCAATCATAATCAAACATGCTCAGAAATGATCATCCTGACAATATCTCGGTCATGGTTGAATATGGGTCATGTCAGGTCAAAAAGTAGGTCAAATCATATAAGAACCTTGTGAACACTCAGAAGGCCACAGTTTTGGTCCAATCATCATTAATCTTGCTCACAATGGTCATTGTGACAATGTCTCAGTCAAATTCGAATAGGGGCCATGTCGGGTAAAAAAGTAGGTCAGCCGGTCAAATCGTAGAAAAATCTTGTGAACACTCAAGAGGCCACAATTTTTTATCCAATCATAATTAAACTTGCTCAGAATGATCATCATGACAATATCTCGGTCAAGTTCGAATATGGGTCAATTCGAGTCAAAAATAGGTCAGTAGTTCAAATCATAGAAAAACTTTGTGAACACTAGAGGCAACACTTTTGATCCAATCATCATCAACTTTGCTCAGTTTGATCATTGTGTCAATATCTCATTCAGGTTTGAATATGGGTCATGTAGGGTTAAAAAGTAGTTCAGCAGGTCAAATCATAGAAAAACCTTGTGAACACCTTAGAGGCCACAATTTTGGTCAAATTATAATCAAACTTGCTCAGAATGATCATCCTGACACAATTTTGTCCAATTATAATCAAACTTACTCAGAATGATCATCATGACATATCTCGGTCAAGTTTGAATATGGGTCATGTCAGGTCAAAAAGTAGGCCAGTAGGTCAAATCATAGAAAAACCTTGTGAACACTCTGAAGGCCACAGTTTTGGTCCAATCATCATTAATCTTGCTCAGAATGGTCATTGTGACAATATCTGGTCAGGTTCGAATATAGGTTATGTCAGGTTAAAAAGTAGGTCAGCCGGTCAAATCATAGAAAAACCTTGTGAACACTCAAGAGGCCACAATTTTGGTCCAGTCATAATCAAACTTGCTCAGAATGATCATCATGACAATATCTCGGTCAAGTTTGAATATGGGTCATATCAGGTCAAAAAGTAGGTTAGTAGGTCAAATTATATACGAACCTTGTGAACACTCTAGACGCCACAGCGTTAGACCAATCATGATCAAACTTCTCTGAAACCACAAGGCCCAGGACTTTGATATTTGGTATGAAGCTTCATCTAGTAGACCCCTACCAAGATTGTTCAAATTATAGTGCTGGGGCCAAAAAAGCCCCCGCCCCGGGGCCCTTTGGTTTTACATAGGCTTATATAAGGAAAATCTTTAAAAATAAAATCTTCTTCTCTGAAACCACAAGGCCCAGGTCTTTGATATTTGGTATGAAGCTTCATCTAGTGGACCCCTACAGAGATTGTTCAAATTATAGTGCTGGGGCCAAAAATGCCCCCGCTCCGGGGCCCTTTGGTTTTGCATGGGCTTACATGTATATAGGGAAGAGCTTTAAAAATCTTCTTCTCTGAAACCGTAAGACCCAGGTCTTTGTTATTTGGTATGAAGCTTCATCTAGGGGACCCCTACCAAGATTGTTCAAATTATAGTGCTTGGGCCAAAAATGCCCCCATCCCGGGGCCCTTTGGTTTTACATGGGCTCATATAGGGAAAATCTTTAAAAATCTTCTTGTCTGAAACCGCAAGGCCCAGGTCTTTGATATGTGGTATGAAGCTTCATCTAGTGGACCCCTACCAAGATTGTTCAAATTATAGTGCTGGGGCCAAAAATGCCCCCGCCCCGGGGCCCTTTTGTTTTACATAGGCTTATATAGTAAAAAATCTTTAAAAATCTTCTTCTCTGAAACCACAAGGCCCAGGACTTTGATATTTGGTCTGAAGCTTCATCTAGTGGACCCCTACCAAGATTGTTCAAATTTTAATGCTGGGACAAAAAATGCCCCCGCCAGGGGGCCCTTTGGTTTTACATTGGCGTATATAGGGAAAATCTTTAAAAATCTTCTCTGAAACCACACGGCCCAGGTCTTTGATATTTGGTATGAAGCTTCATCTAGTGGACCCCTACCAAGATTGTTCAAATTATAGTGCTGGGGTCAAATATGCCCCCGTTCCGGGGCCCTTTGGTTTTACATGGGCTTATATAGGGACAATCTTTAAAAATTTTCTTCCCTGAAACTGTAAGGCCCATGTCTTTGATATTTGGTATGAAGCTTCACCCCACAAGGCCCAGGTCCCCCCCCCCCCCCCCCTTTTGGTTTTACATAGGCTTATATAGGGAAAATCTTTAAAAATCTTCTCTGAAACCGCAAGGCCCAGTTCTTTGATATTTAGTATGAAGCTTCACCTAGTGGACTCCTACCAAGATTGTTCAAATTATAGTGCTGGGGCCAGAAATGCCCCCGCTCTGGGACCCTTTGGTTTTACATAGGCTTCTATAGGGAAAATCTTTAAAAATCTTCTTCCCTGAAACCACAAGGCCCAGGTCTTTGATATTTGGTATGAAGCTTCACCTAGTGGACCCCTACTAAGATTGTTCAAATTATAGCCCTGGGGACAAAAATGCTCCCGCTCCAGGGCCCTTTGGTTTTACATAGACTTATTTAGGGAAAATCTTGAAAAATCTTTTTCTCTGAAACCACAAGGGCTAGGTCTTTGATATTTGGTATGAAGCTTAATCTTGTGGACCCCTACCAAGATTGTTCAAATTATAGCCCTTGGGCCAAAAATGCCCCCACTTGGGCCCTTTGGTATTACATAGACTTATATATAGGGAAAATCTTGAAAAATATTCTTCTCTGAAACCAGAAGACCTAGGTCTTTGATATTTGGTATGAAGCTTCATCTAGTGGACTTCTACCAAGATTGTTCAAATTGTAGCCCTGAGACCAAAAACACCCCTGTCTCGGGGGCCCTTTGGTTTTACATAGACTTATATAGGGAATATCTTTAAAAATCTTCTTCTGTGAAACCACAAGGCCTAGGTCTTTGATATTTGGTGTGAAATTTCATCTAGTGGACCTCTATCAAGATTGTTCAAATTATAGCCCTGGGGCCAAAAATGCCCCTACCTCGAGACCCTTTGGTTTTTCATAGACTTATATAGGGAAATCTTTAAAAATCTTCTCTGAAACCACAAGGCCCATGTCTTTGATATTTGGTATGGAGCTTCATCTAGTGGACCTCTACCAAGATTGTTCAAATTATAGCCCCTGCCCCGCGGCCCTTTGGTTTTGCATAGTTTTATATATAGAGATAATCTTTGAAAATCTTCTTCTCTGAAACAGCAAGGCCCAGGTCTTTGATATTTGGTGTGAAGCTTCATCTAGTGGACCTCTATCGAGATTGTTTAAGTTATAGCCCTGAGGCCAAAAATGCCCCCGCCCCGGGGCCATTTGGTTTTACATAGGCTAATGTAGGGAATATCTTTAAAAAATCTTTTTCTCTGAAACCCCAAGGCCCAGGTCTTGGATATTTGGTGTGTAGCTTCATCTAGTGGACCTTTGCCAAGATTGTTCAAATTATAAGCTTTGTTGATATTTGGTATGAAGCTTCACCTTTTTAGACCTCCCTCAACATTATGCACATTGTAGCCCTGGGGTCAATAATGGCCCTCCCCGAGGCCCACTTGTTACTCTATCATATGGGTCAGGTGAGCGATCCAGGGCCATCATGGCCCTCTTGTAATATCTAGTTTCTTTTTCATGGGTGCCCTAACCGGCAGAGGAGTACATGGCTTTCTCTGAGTACGACCGATTGTAAGTTCGTTATCGTTAATGTCCAGTTTGTGTCCAGAATCAGCCTCATCACTTGACTCAGCTGGGTCTGAGTCCACTAACTTCTCCTCATCCGAGCTGGAATCACTAATACTATAATCCAGTTCAATTTCAGGGTCTTTATCCCACTCATCATGTTCAGTGTGGACTTTTATATTAGGTGTTTTCTCACTCTTGTTCTCGACATTGTCCGGCTGAGATGCAGATGTACATGTTGCGGAGACTGGGTGGAACTTCTTTACGTGTTTGTTCAAGTTTGCCTTTTTACTGAACAAACTATTGCAGATGCTACATGAGAAGTTCTTAGTTGGTTGTTTAGGCTTCCCACACTGCTTTACATGGTCTAGATAGTCCTCCCATTTTATGTCTGTCTTGCATGTTGGACACATTGACCTCTTTCTCGGAGTTTGTTTGGTCGCAGGCATATCTCTGCAAAGAGAGAAAACAGATAAATAATCTCGTAACCATTTTGGTTTCCTAACAACCCTTTTAGACCTAGTTTCAACCAAAGATTCCTCTTTATCTGCTTCCTCGGACAATTCATATTGTTCATTCTGAGGTTCATGAATGTCTGTTTGTGCTTCAACATGCTCGGGCATTTGCCTAGTCTCGGATTCGCCCAATAAAGTCTGATCTCTTACTTTACGAACCCTATCAATATGTATGGTCTGTATTCCCCCATTTCGACCACAGTTTACGTTTAGAAGAACTTCGGATATTATGTCTATCACCTCAAATGGACCCCTCCAAAACAAAGTGAATTTAGGTGACTGTCCTGATTTCTTAACAGGAAAGTACACCAGAACTCTGTCCCCAATTTTAAAACCCTCATAAGATAATCTTTTGTCATGAATTTTCTTCTGCCTTGCGATTGCTAAGCCCGTAGTTTCCCTTACATATGTATGTACGGACTCCAACCTTTCTTGTAGTTCCCAAACCCATACATTTGATGGCATATGTTTAACATTTGGGGGCATTTGGTATATCAGATCAAGCGGGGTTCTAGTATTATGGCCAAACATTAGCATATTAGGGCTTATCCCTGTGCTTTCATGGTCTGTTGCCCTGTATGCCATCATTATGTAAGGTAGAAGGAGGTCCCAGTTAGAATGGTTATCATTTATGTAAGCACGCAGCATTGAACAAAGAGTTTTGTTGAATCTTTCTACCATGCCATCTGATTTTGGGTGATATGGCGTAGTGCGCGTTTTGTCAATTTGAAGTAACTCACACATTTCTGCAAATAAACGGCTTTCGAACTGGCGTCCTTGATCCGAGTGAATCTGATCGGGAATTCCAAATTTCGCGAACACTTCCTCAACCATTATTCTTGCCACTGTTGCTGCTTCTATGTTTTGCATTGGGAAACTCTCTGTCCATTTTGTAAAGTAATCTGAGACTACTAAAACATATTTGTTGCCACGTTCCGTGACAGGAAGCTCTCCTAGTATATCTACTGCTATCCTCTCCATTGGATAACCACTACGAGCTACTTGCATTGGTGCCCTTTTGTTTGGTATTGGATCTTTACCTTTCTGACACGTTTCACAACCGGTCACGTACATTTTTACATCTTGGCTTAACCCCGGCCAATAATAGTTTTGCCTTATTTTACTAAGCGTTTTATTGATCCCAAGATGGCCAGAAGTTTGAGCATCATGTGAAAATCTTAGAACAATCCTCCTTTGTGATTTGGGTATTATTGCCTGTTCCATGACTGAATTTGTTGCTATGTCTTCATATCTCCGGACTAGTAACTCATTTTGTATATCAAGATTCCTCCATTGACTGTATAGTGCCTTTAAGAAATAACCTTCCATTGCAATCGCCTTTGCGTCTGGTTTGATACCCTTCTCCAACCAACTCTTGATGAGACAGATATCCCGGTCGCCATCCTGTATGGATTTTAAATCAAATACTTCTGAACTCGATGATTCAACAACATTCAGAGAAGGAGGGCTGGCTTCTTCATTAACACCACACTGTTTGAATGGAATTCGACTGACTCCATCTGCGTTTTGATGCAGCCGACCTGGCCGGTGTTCAACTTTCATGTCATAGCTGGATAATGTCTCTATCCAACGGGCAATCTGTCCTTCTGGGTTTTTGAAGTTCATGAGCCATTTCAAAGAGCTGTGGTCGGTCCTTACCAAGAATTTCCTTCCATAAAGGTAATGCTTAAAATGCTTCACAAACGTGACCAGAGCCAGCAACTCCTTTCTGGTTACACAATATGCCCGTTCAGACTTCGTAAGGGTCCTACTTGCAAATCCTACGGCATGCTCTTCTCCATTAATTTTCTGCGATATAACCGCACCTATGCTTTGGTCACAGGCATCAACATCCAGAATGAAACTCTGACTGAAGTCTGGATGAGCCAGTACGGGAGCATTCACCAATTTAGTCTTGAGAGTTAGAAATGCACTCTCGCACTCCTTGGTCCACGTGAACCGAACTCCTTTCTGTGTAAGTTTATGAAGTGGTTTTGCTATTTCCGCGAATCTGAATATAAACCTGCGGTAATAACTACAGAATCCTAGAAATGATCTTACTTCTTTCACATTTGTTGGGTTCGGCCAGTTTTGAACACATTCTGTTTTCTTAGGGTCGGTACTTATCCCATCCTCTGAAATTACATGCCCTAAAAATTCAACCTTTTTAGAAAACAGTTGACACTTTCTGGCTTTGAGTTTCAGGCCAGCTCCCTGAAGTCTTGCAAAAACTTCATCTAGATTTTTTACCATGTCCTCAAATGTCTTTCCACATACAATTATATCGTCGAGATATACTAAACATGTTTCCCAGTGTAGTCCAGCTAAAACTATTTCAACCAGTCTCTCAAACGTGGCCGGTGCATTACAAAGGCCAAATGGGAGGACATTGAATTCAAACAATCCTTTTCGACTTATAAAAGCTGTTTTCTTCCTATCCTTAGGGTTCAATTCGACCTGCCAATACCCAGAATTCATATCTAAGCAAGAGAACCACTTTGAGCCTGTTAGTTGGTCAAGAGATTCGTCTATCCGTGGCAGAGGGTAGGCATCTTTAATCGTTACGTCGTTTAGCCTGCGATAATCTATGCAGAATCTCTTGCTGCCGTCCTTTTTCTTCACTAGCACAATGCCACTGGCCCACGGACTTTTTGATGGTGTGATTACGTCCTTTTCTAACAATTTATCTATTTGCTCATCTATTTCCTTTTGCATGTGGTAAGGAACCCTCCTTAATGGTTGTTTTATGGGCTGCACATCCTTAGTTGGTATTCTGTGTTTTAAAACTCCGGTTCTCCCAATGTCGTTATCATTTTCTGAAAACACTTCTGAATATTTGTTCAATAAGCCAGCCACTTGTTTCTGTTGAGCTTTGTTCATTCCTTCCACTGTTCTCTGATAAAGATCACTTAAATGACTTGGAACATTATTTTGTATGGAAGTCTTGGATTTAACGTTTTGTACCTCAACAACAGAGCTTGCCTTGGCTATGTTTGTTCCAGGGTAGATTTGACAAATTTCGTCTGTGATATTCATAATACGCACAGGTATTTCAGTTTGACTGTATGATAAGGATTTGGCAACCAATGCACTGCCTTTTTCAAGAAAACTCTCAGCGGGTTCAATAATACAGAGCCTTCCTGTTTCAAGCTTTGAATCAGTCATTGATGCATTGATTATTTTTTCTGACCTAGGAGGTATATGAACCATGTCTTTTGCAACAACTCTGCTACACCCAACATAACCTATGTGATCAAGCTTTATGGGTTCATTCTGAATGGTGAGGCTACCTTGGGCAATATCAATTTTGCAATTATTCTTTTCCAAGAAGTCAAGACCCAAGATTGCCTCATTATCTATATCTGCAACGATCACATCCATATAGCATGTTGATTTTGAAACCTTGATTTGAACTTTTGTTTTACCTATCACATCTATTGGGTTTCCTGACGCGGTAGATATTACCTGTTCAAACGAATTCAAAGGGGGCAGAGAATCCCCTATTGTTTCCCAAACCCTCTTAGAGATGATAGTAACAGTAGCTCCTGTATCTACTAAACTGCTCAATGGTTTACCATTTATACGTGCAGTCAAGAACAGTCCGGAGCTTTTCTTTCCTGAAACTTTGACTCCTTCCTCGTCAGCTGTTTCATTTTCTTTTTGCTGAGCTCCAGGTTCAGGTTGCTTCTGCTTGCATTGCCACTGGATGTGGTCAGTAGAACCACAAGAATAGCACCTTCTTTTATATTGTCTTTTCTCCTCTGTAGCTGATGCTCTTGGATTGGGTTTCCACTGGCCCTGGGGTCTGTACCGTCTGTAGTCAGATCTTTGTGTTTTGAGAGATTTTATCTCATCCTGAAGGAGTTTTAACGTTTCAGTTAACTGATCCATCTTAGTGCTGGTATTATCATTCTTCTCTTGTACTGACATATCGGTGGTATTAGCTGAAAAGAGGTATCCATGTCCTTCTTGTTTCTTCCGTTCTGTCCTGTTATATGCTTCCAGCTCGACTGCATGTCGAACAGCATCATTCAGATCGCTAGGTCTGGCTTGTTTAACTCTCAGCCTTATGTCTGAGCTATGTAACGCATCAATGAATTGCTCCTTTGCGAGTGTTTCCCTTACATCAAATGGTGCAGTCGGATATGCAAGGTTTGTGAGCCTACGGATGTCCTGGCCGAGAGCTGAAAGCGTTTCTGATACAGTTTGTCTTCTTTCCCTTAGTTGTACCCGATAGAGTTCTGTTTGGTTTGGTGGAGCAAAGCGTTCTTCCAATGCTCGCACCAGTTTGTCATAGTCCTTGGATTGGGTAGAAATATTTCCGAACACACCCTGAGCCTGACCTCTTAATGACACAGCTAAATACAATCCTTTTTCTGTCTTACTCCAACCATTGATTTCAGCCACAGCATCAAAATGAGCCCGATAGTCCAACCATGATCCTGTACCATCAAACGTAGCTGGTTTTACTTTCACACCACCACTTGGGTGTGGTTTGGTCTGAACTACCCTAGGTGTTGATGTCTGGGGTTCAACCATACTTCTTTTCCTTGAAGGTTGTGGTAGTGGAGTATGGCTCCCCACTTCTATACTACTCTCATCATATTTGTGCAGCCCGGGTGGTTCCCTGGCCTCCATAGGATCTTGTCGCCCTCTTGGTAGGTCTGGCAGATGCCTCATTGGCTTCTGTTCACTAGCTGTTTCTCCATATGAGGCTCCATCATCACCTTGTAACTCTAACATCCGAAGGTCATTTTCTAAGACTAACAGTTCAGTTTGAATAAGCCTGGCCTCATTCCTTTTTTTCATGACTTCCAGTCGTTTTCCTAACACTTTCATCGAGCTTTCTAACTTATCTGTTCCGTCTAGGGTTTCCATTTTTAGAATGTTATGGCCTGAGCTCGTGATATTTGTAGTTTATCAATATCCCAGAAACGCTGCCACCAATGTAGCGTGTACCGGGTCGTCCACGAAGTCAAGCAACGCGGTCACCCATCCAGGTACTAACTGCGATCTCCGTTGCTTAACTTCGTGAATAAGCCAACCACTCTACCCGCGTCGCTAAAAGAGCCGGCTCCCACAGTAAGGCTGTAGAAGTGGTATCTATCCATAACCGTTACACCTTTAAAAGTCTTCTCCTCTGAAACTGCAAAGCCCAGGTCATTGATATTTGGCATGAAGCTACATCTATTGGACCTCTACCAAGTGTGTTCAAATTATAGCCCTTGGGCCAAAATGCCCCCGCACTGGGTCCCGCCGGTTTTACAGACTTATATCGGGAAAACCTTTAAAAATATTCTTGTCTGTTTTCAGATGGCCCAGGTGTTTCATATTTGGTATGAAGTTGTATCTAGTGTACCTCTACCAAGATTATTCAAATTAGAGCCCTAGGGCCTAAAATTCCCCAGCACTAGGGCCTACCGGTTTTACATAGACTTACATAGGAAAACCATTGAAAATCTTCTTATCTGAAACCAGAAAGCCCAGGCCTTTGATATTTGATATGAAGCTTAATCTAGTGGACCCCTACCAAGATTGTTCAAATTATAGCCCTGGGGCCAAAAATGCCCCCGCGCCAGGGCCCACCGTTTTTACATAGACGTATATAGGAATAACCTTTAAAAATCTTCTTGTCTTAAACCAGATGGCCCAGGTGTTTGTTATTTGGTATTAAATTGCATCTAGTGGACCTCTACCAAGAATGTTCAAATTATAGCCCTGGGGCCAAAAAATGCCCCCGCGCCAGGGCCCACCGGTTTAACATAGACTTACATTGGGAAAACCTCAAAACTATTCTTGTCTGAAACCATAGGGCCCAGGTCTTTGATATTTGGTATGAAGCTTCATCAAGTGGACTTGTACCAAGACTCTTCAAATTATAGCCCTGGGGCCAAAAATACCCAGTGGTTTTACATAGACTTACCCAATCACGGTTGGCAACTTTGCTTCCCTCTTTAATTGCACGCCGGTGGGTCAGGCCTCAGATTCTATGACGGCTCCAACGTAAAGGCTTATTGAGAATTAGAGAGATCTAATTCAAGGTAATGTTGGTTGGTGCCTGATGCTCTGTCTCTGGTCGGGCTCATCGGAGTCTAACTGTTGGTTTTCTTTTGCTCCAGCATTTCAGTGGTTTCTTGCTGTCGAGTCCTCACCGTTGTCTCACCTCTGTGGTTCTTTGATTTTTGTGTTCACGGAGATGTTGCACTGATGAGTTAGGAGGCCTTCATGCGGACTGAACAAATTATTTGTCTAAATCGCGACGGAAGTAAGGGCGAGGATTGTGGCCACGTAAAATCGATTTAAGCCCCCCAGTGGAAATCTTCCACTGACCGTTCCAAGGCGGCTCTTCTGTGGCGATTTATTTTATGTTGTTGTTTGTTACTTACTGTGTGTATCACTTGTGTCTTTTAGTTTCGGATGACCATATGGCCATTTTGTGGGAAAGTAACTGTCCTTATGGCCTTCCTTTGTTTAGGTTTCCATTATGGTCTGGTCGCTTAATGTTTGTATTTCTTTCCCTTTGGTGTCTTTTATGGGTGGAGTAAGTTAATTGTATCAATTCCTGATCTTTGTTTTACTTCTACTTTACGTAGAGAAAACCTTTAAAAATCTTCTTGTCTGAAACCAGATGGCCCATTTGTTTGAAATTTGGTATGAAGTCGTATCTAGTGGGCCTCCAACAAGATCATACAAATTATAGCCCTGGGGGCAAAAATGCTCCCTCGCCAGGGCCCACCGGTTTTACATTGACTTACATAGGGAAAATCTTCCTGTCTGAAACCGGAAGGCACAGGTCTTTGATATTTGGTATGAAGCTTCGTCTAGTGGACCTCTACCAAGTTTATTAAAATTATAGTCCTTGGGCCAAAAATGGCCCCGGGCCCTACTTGTTTTACTTAGACTTGTAGGGGGAAAATCTTTTTGTCTGAAACCAGAAGGCCCAGGTCTTTGATATTTGGGATTTGATATTTGGTATGGAGTGCGCCTCTACCAAGATTGTTCATATTATAGCCTTGGGGCCAAAAATCGCCACGGCCCCAGGGCCCAGTGGTTTCACATGGACTGATATAGGGAATCCCTTTAAAATCTTTTCGTTTGAAGCCAGAAGGCCCAGGTCTTTGGTGTTTGGTATGAAGCTGCATCTTGCTGACCTCTACCAAGATTGTCCAAATTATAGCCTTGGGGCAAAAAATTTACCCACGCCGGGGCCCACCAGTTTTACATAGACTTATATAGGGAAAGCCTTTAAAAATCTTCTCGTCTGAAACCAGAAGGCCCAGGTATTGTATTGCAAGTAAGACTGAGCCGCTTCATCTCCTACTGGTGCACTAGGACCTGACTATCAGTGTCCGTCCACAAGGTGTCCAAATAGTGACATACAAGTCAGCTATGTATTGTCACAGGGAATCACTGATATATATGGCTAGCATCAAATGCCAACTCTTGATTTCTAAACATTGATTATGGCTCATCTGGTGACAGGTGAGCGTTACCGGGCCATCTTGGCCCCTCTTGTTCTTAATTTTGATCACTGAATATGAAATATGCGTATATATTCTTAAATCATAAAATGTGAGTAGCTACAAAACTCCCAAAATCGAGTATATACAGTAGAACTTCGATGGCTCGAACACCGATGGCACGTTTACCATGGATGTGTCGAACCCATTCTTGAGCCCCTAGCGAAATCCTCTACACAAGAAATAGTGGGGGATAATTAAGGAGATTTTAGTCTTTAATCTTGCAAATGTATGCTGTGTGTACTCATTAGAATCGCCTCGATGAGGCGATTCTAATGAGTACATACAGCATACATTTTCATTATAGAACAGCGAAAAGATGTCCAAAAGTATCTCGTTATGCCCCCTGACAGTAACCCTCAGTGGCTCGAACTACCCCTGTCTCGAACAGATTTTCGAGGTCCCAAAGGTGTTCGAGCCATTGAAGTTCGACTGTATATCAAACTGAGAAATAAAAATAAGCATGCTTAACCTTTACAACTCTCTAAGCTAACTCAGCAGGCGCCAAATTAGTGATACAGTCAAATTTCAATGGCTCGAACACCTTTGGGACCTCGAAAATCTGTTCGAGACAGGGGTAGTTCGAGCCACTGAGGTGACTGCCAGGAGGCATAACGAGATACTTTTAGACATCTTTTCGGTGTTCTATAATGAAAATGTGTGCTGTGTGTACTCATTAGAATCGCCTCGATGAGGCGATTCTAATGAGTACACACAGCATACATTTGCAAGATAAAAGATTAAAATCTCCTTAATCATCCTCCACTATTTCTTATGTAGAGGATATCGCTAGGGACTCAAGAATGGGTTCGACACATCCATGGTAAACGAGCCATCGGTGTTCGAGCCATCGAAGTTCTACTGTATTTTCTTTAATTTCCCCTGAAAACAAGTTTTAACAAATCCTGTTTTCTGAGAAAAATAAGAAAAATATTTCAAAATGTCGTCTGCTGAAAAGAATATCCAGCACACAAAGCATTAAGTCACATTCAGAAACTGGATGCAGGCTTGCTTAACGCTCTGCATGTTGGGTTTACCAGCAGACGACATTCTGAATTTTTTTTTTTTTCTTATTTTTTTTTTTCCAGAAAAGAAAAAATCAACAATCGGTCATCTGCTGAATTAGCCCAGAGAATGGTGAAGGTTAAATTAGGTTGCTTGCTAAATGGAGGTGGCCACTATGACAGGTGGTAAAGGTCATTTTGAGAATGACAGGTCTCATCACGAAAGCATGCCTGTATAATTCTGACCCCTTAAAATCCACTTTTATATAGTAAAACTAGCGTTTACAGGGGTAAACCTTATTTTTCTTATTTCTGCTCTAAAATATAGATTGTGGTACTCGTTAGAACCGCCTCGATGAGGTGGTTCTAACGAGTATCTGCTACAGATACCCATTACGACAACACGCCCGTATGGCAAAGTGAACTTTTTCACATCTCCAAAATGGCTACTTTTCTGATTAAAATATGCGATAGTTTTTATAAATACTACAAACATAGGTTGTGGGTGCTCGTTAGAACCGCCTCATTGAGGCGGTTCTAGCGAGTTCCCACAACCTATGTCTTGGAGTAAAAATAAGAAAAATACTGTTTACCCCCTTAAACCCCAGTTTTCTCTATATAAAGTGGAGTTTAGTGGGGTGTTCATTTCACGGACTTGTTCACGTGATGTATGCTAACAGTGTAGGTCAAAATATGACAGCTCCTTTCATCAGGATCAACTCTGCGTTTGCCATTCTGATAATGGTTTTGATAAAAAATAAAAAATAAAATAAACAAGAGGCCAATGGACCACTATGCTCACCAGAGCTCAGGGAGCACAGCCCACTGACAGCAATGTATTTTAATTAACCATGGAAGCCCTGCGCCCAAAGACGCTACAGCTAAATTTGGACCCAATCAGCCTAGTGGCTTCAGAGGTCTGATGTCTCTTGAATGCGTTGTTGCAAGACAACAGACCATCATCATCATCAACGGATTTTTTATTAACGTGCAGGTACAGGGGCAACGTCTACATAAGTGGGCCCCCTTCCAGGTAGCTGGCTTGCTGCACGCATGGCAGGTCTTACACCAGATCTCCAGGCTTGTCTATCATGAGGATCGATAGCAGGGAGCTTCCATTCTCTGCAATCTCTTTCTGTCAGCTGCTTCCAGGTCATCTTGGGCCTTTCAGGCCCCCGCTTTCCACATACCTGTATGTCACAGGCAGTCTTGACTGCACCGTTGGAGCGTTCCGCATGTCCATACCAGCGGAGCCTTCTCTTATTCAGGATGAGGTCCAGGTCCTCAATGCCAAGACGCTCAAGTAACTAACTGGACCTGATGGTGACAGCGTCCTGTGACTTGACATTGCAGATCTGTCTGATCATTGCCCTGTCATTCCGCTGAAGACGTTGGAGGTTTGGCTTTGTCAGTGGCCATGTCTCACTGGCATGGAGCATTGCGCTCCGCATACAAGAGCTGTACACACGGCCACGTGTCTTGAACGAGAGGTGGCGGGAACAGAGAACTGGTAGCAACTCCTTGAATTTCTTCCAGCCTATTTTCACACGTGATGGGGTTGAAAGGTCGCAACCACCCGCTGCTGAGAGCACATCACCTAGGTAGCAAAATGAAGCTACAACCTCCAGCTTGTCGAATCCGACTTGGACTTCCCTCTGTGGTCTGCCATCTAAGGGTCGTGCAGTTCCTCGACAATTGAAAAACATCTGTGGCAACCAATTAGCCTTAAAATCATATGACATATAGAACATTGTTTAAGGAATATTTATGTGAAAGTTTTTAAAATATCTTGAAAGGTGTAACAGTAATTTTTCAATTTTCCCCATTATAAGTCTATGGAAACTCTTAACTTCCCATAGCAACCAAACTAAAATGCCAAATTTCATTAAAAAAAACACACACCAAGCGGTAAAGGCAATTATGGTGAATATTTCCATAAAGCCTCAGCCTCATAGAGTATATGGGGAGGTATTGTTTTAATATATATATATATTTTTTCTACTTTTCTTCTTTTATTTTGGTTTCCAATGACAACCAGTAAAAATGAGCAGTAGGCCTTAAACCATATGGCAGAAAAAAAGATTGCTGAAAAAATATTTAAATGAACATTTTGCCAAAATATCCACTAAGGCTTGGCAGTAAATGCAAATTTTCAATTTTCCCCATTACAAATCTATAGAAACTCTAAGATGCCATAGCAACCAAACTAAGGAGCCCAATTTCATAATAAAAACATTAAACCTGTTCAGGCAAATTTCCATAAAGTCTCAGCTTGATAGAGCATATGGTTTTTCGAGAAGACTATTTTTAAGTGTGTTTTTATTCTATTTTGGACGCATTTTGATTTCCAAGGCAACCAATAAAAGTCACCAGTTGGCCTAAAATCAGACGGCAGATAGCTGATTGCTTAAAAATATTTCTGGGAAAGTTTTGTCAAAATATCTGGAAAGGCGTAGCCGTAAATTCCATTTTTCAATTTTCCCCGTTGTCTATGGAAAATATTAGTTGCCAAAGCAACCAAACTCAAATGCTAAATCTGCATGAAAAAAAAAACTGTATTAGCAAAAATGGTGAATATTTCCATAAACTCTTAGCCTTATAAAGCATATGGTTTGTGAGGAGATGGTTTTTATGCTCCCCGAAGAATTTCGGGGAGCATATAGTCGCCGCTTCGTCCGTGCGTCCGTCCCGCTCTTGTCCACGCGAATTCACAGAAACTGCTGGTCGGATTTCAATGAAACTTCATGGGAATATTAAGTTTCGAAGGTGGATTCGCATATCACCTGCGTGTTTTGGTTCGATGATTTTTCCAACAGTTGTGGCCCTTTGGTGAATTCTGCATGAATATATAGGGTGCTTCGTGTCCACGCGAATTCTCAGCAACTGCTCAATGGAATCTTAAGTAGCAATAGGGAATGCGCATATTATCCATGCTATCTGGTTAGATGATTTATCACAGAGTTATGGTACTTTGTTTAAAGCTGCAGTGTAAGGTCACTGTGGCTATTTTTAGAAAAACTTTGTCATTACTCTGGTGCGTACATTTATTGATGGATTTTAATATAACTTCAAACAAATGCTGGGTATGATAATATCTTAAGCATGTTCGACTTTCAGGGTCCTGGGATCAAGGTCAAGGTCACTGTGGCTATTTTTAGAAAAACTGTTTTCGCTCTAGTGCCTACATATATTGGTGAATTTTAATATAATTTTTACAAAAATGTTGAGTATGATAATATCTCGAGCAAGTTAAACTTTCAGGGTCCTGGGCTCAAGGTCAAGGTCACTGCGGCTATTTTTAGGAAAAAACTTTGTCATCGCTCTAGCGTCGTCATTTGCCGATGGATTTCAATATAACTTCACACAAATGTTGGGTATGATAATATCTTGAGCATGTTCGACTTTCAGGGTCCTAAGGTCAAGGTCACCGTGGCTATATTTAGAAAAACTTTGTTTTCGCTCTAGTGCCTACATTTATTGGTGAATTTTAATATAATTTCACAAAAATGTTGAGTATGATAGTATCTCGAGCAAGTTCAACATTCAGGGTCCTGGGCTCAAGGTCAAGGTCACTGCGGCTATTTTTAGGAAACAACTTTGTCATCGCTCTACCGTCGTCATTTGCCAATGGATTTTAATATAACTTCACACAAATGTTGGGTATAATAATATCTCGAGCACGTTCAACTTTCAGGATCCTTGGGTCAAGGTCAAGGTCACTGTGGTTATTTTTAGAAAAAAACTTTGTCATCGCTCTAGTGCCTACATTTATTGGTGAATTTTAATATAATTTCACACAAATGTTGGGTATGACAATATCTCGAGCAAGTTTGATTTTCAGGGTCCTGGGATCAAGGTCAAGGTCACTGCGGCTATTTTTAGAAAAAAAACTTGCTGGGGTGGGGGGGGGGGGGGCAGAAATCTTTCCAACTGTACACGGAGTTCCATTGCACACAGCCTTTCATTATCAACCTCTCATCATTCTGATATGACTGAAAAGATTGGGTGCACGTAAAGGCACCCAATACGGAACCATACCTAGAGACAGTCCTATGAGGATTGCCTCTGCGTACGAGTGTAAGTTTTCAATAATTTGTATTAAACAGTTTTACCCAATTAATATAGCTAAACTACCACCCAGGATCTTGGGGTATGGTATCGTACCTGAAGACACTTCCTTTCATTTATTCCGACTTTAGTGTTGCTGATGTTTGTATGACAGTGCCATCAGGCAAGCTGATCTGTTCACCGACAGGTTTTGTTATACTCCATTTTGAAGTACAGTGAGAATACACAGTATACCGCTCTTTAACTAGGATAATGTTTCCTGTTCCGACTATTGCACCTTCGGGGAGCATTCATCGGTTTCACTGATATTCTTGTTTAAGTATCTTTTATTTTTTCATTTTGGTTTCCATGGCAACCAGTGAAAATGAGCAATAGGCCTAAAAGGATTTGGTAGACGGCAGATCGCTTAAGGAACATTTCTAAGAAAGTTGTGTCAAAATAGTTGGAAAGAATTGGCAGTTAATGCCATTTTTCAATTTGCCCCCATTATAAGTCTATGGAAAATCAAAGTTGGTGTAGCAACCGAACTAAAGAGCCGAATTTCATAAAAAAAAAACCTGTGAAGGCAAATATGGTGAATATTTCCATAAACTCTCCGCCTCATAGAGTATACGATTTCTGAGATGATATTTTTTGTATTTTTTCTATTATTATTATTTTTTCATTTTTGTTTCCATGGCAACCAATACAAATGAGCAGTAGGCCTGAAATCATATGGCAGATAGTAGATTGCCTAAAGAAAATTTCTATGAAAGTTTGGTCAAAATATCTGTAGGCTAGGCTTGGTAGTAAATGCCATTTTTCAACTTTCCTCGAAACTCTAAGTTGCCATAGCAACCAAACTAATATGCCAAATTTCATAAAAAGCATAAATTTTCAATCCCTCAGCCCAAGGATGCTACAGATGAAATTTGGGCCCAATCGGCCCAGTGGCTTCAGAGGAGATGTCGTTTGAAAGTGTTGACGCCATACGACGTCAGACGACAATGACAACAACAGACAACTGCCTATCCTATAAGCCCCCCCCCCCCCCCCCCCCCCCCCGGAGCCTTCGGCTATGGTGAGCTAAAATAATAAATAATACAAGAATGGCCATGCCTATACTTAAAGAAGAAAAAGTTCATTTAAGAAACTCAGGGGTGAAAGGGTTAAAATTTATACATGTATCTTCCCCTGTGAAAGGCAGTTCATAGCATGATGAACTTTTCAAAATCTTTAATAAAAAGTCCTCTATTTTATATTTTTGAATTGTCCGTGAAGTTCTGTTAATGAACAGTCATTGAATTATGTTCATGAAATATTCATGAACTATTGAAGCACTGATGAAGTGCTTGAAATTTTGTATAACATAATCATTGACTATTCATGGGTGTTTCATGAATTGCAATATCTCGAATAGTCTTTGAAAATATCATGAACATAGTCACTGATCATGCATTGAAATTTCGTGAACTGCAATACTCTGAGGCCACTTCCTCTTCCGGAGGCATACAAGAGTCACTTCCACTTCCTATGACCATGCTTTTGATAGGTCACCAGCTTCGTTTAGGCTCAAGGGCCGCTTGAAAATCTTAATCGTTCCTATAGAGTGCAACGGGAATCAGAAAAAATCGCCGAAATTTCCATTTTAATTTCATATAACAAATTAACTGGCCCATAGATTTTTTTCAAAAACTAATATTTTATGACAATGCTATTTCTGATTATAACAAGCTGAAAAAAGTCCTTGACTACCAGGTTAGTTTTCGAAGTTCAGCCAGATAAAGAAGAGTTGGGGTCTTCGTTTTCTGACGTTATTTATAAGCGACGTTACCGGCAACGTCAAATGACGCGCCAAAACATTATTTCTAGTGCGATTTTTCTTAAAAGGTATAAACTAAAGAATATTTAGTTTTATCATATGACGTTGCGTCTGAGAGTGTAATAACGTCATGTATTATTTTCGATAATCCACTAGTGGATTAAATATGCAAATTAGCTAGATACGTCCCGTAACGTTACATGTACGACGTCCTTAACGACGTCGTGCGTCCTTAACGACGTCGTGTTTACTAATGGCGGAATATTGTCATTTTTTGTAAAATCGTGAATAAAATTCGTTTCAAATGTCATATGATAAACAGAATCTTGCATTCGTGCTCATGTAAATTCAATAATACATGAGCACTCATGTAAGATCCTCTATATATCGAGTTTTATCGAGATCATCGCATGGTTTTGGACTGCGGAATGCAAAATCATAATAGAAAATGCAGTTAGCAGGATGAGAAATTTTCTTGACGTTCTGGGTCCAGTTGTTCAAAACTAACGACGTCGTTAGTTAACGTATCGTTAAAACTTTGATCACTAAATATGGTAAATATGCTGAAATTTTTGCTGAAAAAATGTGAGCAGCTTTTGCGGATGCAAAAGCTGCTCACATTTTTTCAGCAAAAATACCAAAATTTACAATACATTGTATTATACTTGCTAGAAAAGTTAACAATATGACCACTAACGAGCTCATTAAGCTAACAATGCTTTGAACAACTGGCCCCTGGTGAAGAATGATCAATGCAGTCAGTACGTATACAAAAGTGGTCCTGCGAGGTCTAGTGGCAAGGACCGCGACTGTTAATCATTCAATCTCGTATCGCTGTGGTTCGAGCCTCGCTCGGGTGACGGCAACGGATTGCCCCCCCCCCCCCCCCCCCCCGCCCATCGGGGCTTGAAGAAATAGATTGGCTGTATGATGCTTCAACGCAGAGCTGAAACCGACCCGCACATGAGTACTGGCAAACCGCTAGGATCTAAGCCTGCCCAGGCAAAGGGGTGCGAGTCAAACCGCCCATGTTTATAAACCCTATTGGTTTCATTGGGCGGCAGGGCTTGAGATGTCATTTCATCTCAATGTCGGGTAAAAGTCCCTCCAAAACGTGGACGTTAAACCTCGAATCAAACAAAAAGACGGCATCGGATGAGATGGATTTTCTCCGTTTTGCGTCGACATCTGATGAGCGTTTGGTTCAAATTAAGTGAACTAATCTTTAATGGGTCGTAAAACAACAACAACAAAACACACACACACAGACACACAACAGCCAAATGTATCTTCAGACATGAGCGCACGGTAAAGGCTCGGAACAGTTTTCTCGTTTAAGTGTCAGAACGCCATGACGTAACGTCCTTCGCAACGAACATAAATTATTGCGCCATTCATTTACATATTCTTGACCTTAACAAAAAGTGTAGACCATGATCAAATGCAACATTATGTTACGTTTGATCTGGGTCTGCACTATTTATGTCCATTTAATGGGTTTCAAGGTGAGAATGGGTTAAACAGTCCATGAATTGTTCGTCAATTTAAATCCATGAACAGTTCTTGTCTGCATTGTTAAGTCTAAATGAGACAATATACTTATGTTCATGAATGGGTATTGAACTGCTCATAAAGTATTGTCTTTGAACAGTTAATGAACTTAACAGTTAAAATGTGAAATGTTCATAAAATTTGAGTCCATGAAGTGTCCATGATATGTCATCAAGAATTATTCCGCATGGAAAATTCACTGACAAATGTTCTTATAAAGTCCATGAAGTGTCCATGATATGTCATCAAGAATTATTCATGGAAAATTCACTGACAAATGTTCTTATATGTCATCAAGAATTATTCATTGAAAATTCACTGACAAATGTTCTTATAAGAACATTTGTCAGTGAAGTTTCCATGAATAATTCTTGATGACATATCATGGACACTTCATGGACTCAAATTTTATGAACATTTCATGAATTTGTCTCAATTAGACTTCAAGCATTTTCAAGAATTCTTCTTGAAATCTGGATATGCCATTACGCAAACACGCCTATACAAATACATTGCCACCTTTATCGCCGAAAAAGTGAAAATTTTATAATGAAAAATTGTGATATTTTTCTTATTTCTGCTCAAAATATAGATTGTGGGCACTCGTGAGAACCGCCTCATCGAGGCGGTTCTAACGAGTACCCACAATCTATATTTTGGAACCCACAATCTATATTTTGGAGCAGAAATAAGAAAAATAAGGTATACCCCCGGAAACCCCAGTTTTACTATATAAAAGTGGGGTTCAAGGGGATCAAAATTATATAGGCGTGTTTTCATGATGACTATCCATGAACATTACATGGTTGTTCATTTCAAAGGGATCTGCACATTTTTGCCACCCGGTCATGTGACCAGTATTTCATTCCCAAAGTCTGTGAGGAGGCAAAAAACAGGGGTGTTGTTGCTCAACAAATAACAGATAACAGAACGAAAACAATACCATAATAAAGATTTTATTTCATGATTGTAATAAATACAGAAAAAAACATTATCAAATACATACACACAAAGTAAAAGACACAACAATTATGGGTTTTCTGAATGATAATTAAAATTACACAACTGGATTACAAATGATATGCATCAAAATAACAAGTCCGTGAAACAAAGACCCCAGTTAATGTAAACCCCACTTTTCTCTAAATTTGGGTTTACCCCAATTTAGAGAAAAGTGGGGTTTACATTAACTGCCTTATTTTTGCTCAAAAACATAGATTGTAACGAGCACCCACAATCTATGTTTGAAGCAGAGATAAAAATGATATCATTTTAACCTAATATCTGTCATTTCTGACACTATGTTGGACGCAATTATTTCTCACGGACATGTTTTCCATAATGAGAAAGCCCATCTTCCGGGTCTGCAACCAGGTACAACATAAGCTGGCCTGCTCAGCTAGATGGAATAAAAAGAGTCTTGAAATTTTAGATAAAGAAAATGGAGGTAATATACTATCTAAGTAGTGAACAGAAAGGTACTGGTCCAAAGTTGGACCAGTTGTTTAAAGCACTGTCAGCTTAATTAGCTCGTTAGTGATCAAACTGTTAATTGTTCTATCAAGACAATATCCAGCATTTTGTTATTTTTGCTGAAAAAATGTGAGCAGCTTTTGCATTTGCAAAAGCTGCTCACATGTTTTCAGCAAAACTATTAGCATATTTGCCATATTAAATGATCAAAGTTTTAACAATACATTAACTAACAATGTCGTTAGGTTTGAACAACTGGTCCCTGGTCTGCACATTTGTTGATCACAAACAGCAAAAACAGTTTTTTTCATGACATGATATGTTTGTTTGTTTGTTTGATTTGAGGTTTGACGTCCCCGTCAACACTGTAAAGGTCATTTTGGAGACATTGCTTCCAATTTTGTGGGACATAATGTGGATATATGATCTACACTGTTTGTCATTTGATTTGTGCATTGAATGAATCCATTATATCAAGTAACTTGATTGGCTGATAGTCAGAAATGAGTGTGTACAAATCAGTTTATTCTAGCAACATAAAAAATTTCCTTTAACCCACCCCAAAACGGGTAATTGGCAAACAGTGCAGGCCCAGATCAGACGCCACAAAATGCAGCATCTGATCAGAGCCTACACGGTTTGCAAGAAGTTCAGCCATTTTCCAAATAAATTTCTGAGAAAACATAAACTGACACCCCTAAATTGTGAAATGGACTATTTTTAAAGAGGACAATTCCATTTGGTACAAAAATGGTTAAAAATTGCCAATCACAACATTCAATGCAGACATGCATCTCAAAACTGACCTTAATAGTGTTAACAGGAACGTTAAACCTCAAATCAAACAAACAAACTGGCAAGCCTGATCATAAATGATTATTGAATGTTGTCTTGGTAGATAATTCACATAAAATGCCAAGACCAATTTTTTCCTTGTCCTTAATGAAGCAATTGAAAAAGTTCAGAATAGAGCTGCTAGATTTGTAACAAGCAATTACTGCTTTGAAATTGGGAGCATGACCTAAATTCTAGGAAAATTAAGATGCGAGTCTCTCAAGAAAAGGAGAAGAGACAGTACGCTCATACTTTTATACAAAGGTCAAAAAGGTGCTGCCAGCATTCCAACAGTTGACCTTGTTCCCCCAGCTAGACACTGTAGAAATCATCATTCACTGGCATTTCAGACCCTTACTGCAAGAACTGACATCTATAAAGAGTCGTTATTCCCCAGAACCATTAGAGATTGAAATGCCCTTCCCCGATTTGATCATATCCACTGCTGAAGGTGCAGAGGATATTGTAGCTAAGTTTATCTCTGGTGAGAGCTAGGGACTAACTTCCCCTATCACAGGTGTATGAATGTCATTTGAAGTGTCACCAGTGACAATTCTGATTCTCTAAACACTTTCATAATGATCCTAAGTATTGGAACAGAGGCCTTAGCAAACAGTGAAGACCCAGATCAGACTGCTCCTGATCAGGGTCTACACTGTTTGCCATACATCTGCACCTTTTGGACTCCTTGCCAGATAGTGAAACAAATATGTTAAAATCTTAGTAGCATTACAGCAAGTCCTCAAGGTGTCTGAATTTTTTAAGATTTTTACAGTACATGTATGAATGTTGTCAAGGTTGACAATTCAATAAAAGAGGGCCATGATGGCCCTGGATTGCTCACCTGATCCGTACTGTACAAATGAAATGGTAGGTAATACAGTCAGGTGGAGTGGAGGGTTTGAGCAAGTTTGATTAACAGTGACCCAAGGAACATTTCTGGGAAGTCATTTAAGGGTTTTGATATTTTTAGCTCTGGGGGTTATCATGTTCATTTGTGCAAAATTGATTCATAAGCTATAAAAGGTTTTTTCTAGAAATAGCTACAGTGACGTTGGCCTTCAGCCCAGAACACTGAATGTTGATCTTGCTTGAAAATATTATCATGCCTAACATTTGTGTGAAGTTACATCAAAATCCACTGATACATCTAGGTGCTAGCTAGAGTCATGAAACAGTTTTTCTAAAAACAGCCACAGTGACCTTGACTTAAGCTTATGACCCTGAAAGTCTAACTTTCTTCATATATTATCATACCCAACATTTGTGTGAAGCCACATTAAAATCCATCAATAAAAATAGGCACAAGAGCGATATGTCAAAATGTTTTTCTAAAATAGCCACAGTGACCTTGACCTTAAGCCCAGGACCCTTAGAGTCAAACTATTATCATACCCAATATTTGTGTAAAGTTACATAAAACCCTTTGATAAATGTAGGCGCCAGAGGGCCTTGTGGTTTCAGAGAAGGTTTTTAAAGGGTTTCCATATGTAAGTCTATGTAAAACCGTGGGCCCTGGGGCGGGGTCACCTTTGGCCCCAGGGCTAAAATTTGAACCTTCATAGTAGAGGTCCACCAGATGAAACTTCATATCAAATATTAAAAACCTCGGCCATCTGGTTTCACACAGGAAGATTTTTTAAGACCCTATATAAATCAAAGTAAAACCAGTTGGCCCTGGGGTGGGGGCCATTTTTAAACACAAGGCTATAATTTGAACAATTTTGGTAGAGGTCCGCTAGATGAAGCTTCATACCAAACATCAAAGATCCAGGCCTTGTGGTTTCAATTGAGAAGATTTTTAAAGGGTTTCCCTATATAAGGTTATGTAAAACCAGTGTGCCCCGGGGTGGGGCTAGTTTTGGCTCCAGGGCTATAATATGAACAATCATAGTAGAGGTCCATCTGATGAAGCTTCATACCAAATATCAAAGATCTGGGCCTTCTGGTTTCAGACAAAAAGATTTTTAAAGAAGTATATGTAAAACCAGTGGGCCCCGGGTGGGGCTAGTTTTGGGCCCAGGGCTATAATATGTACAATCATAGTAGAGGTCCATCAGATGAAGCTTAATTCATAACAAATATCAACGACCTGGGCCTTCTGATTTCAGACAAAAATATTTTTAAAGGTTCTTCCCAATAAAGTCTATGTAAAACCGGTGGGCCCAGGGGCAGGGCCATTTTTGGCCCCAGGGCTATAATATGAACAATCTCGGTAGATGTCCACAAGATGAAGCTTCATACCAAACATCAAAGACCTGGCCTTGTTTCACACAGGAAGATTTTCAAAGGTTTTCCCTATATAAGTCTATGTAAAACCAGTGGGCCCCGGCGCTGGGGCATTTTTGGCTCCAGGGCTATAATTTGAACAATCTTGGTAGAGGTCCTCTAGTTGAAGCTGCATACCAAATATTAAAGGTCTGGGCCTTCTGGTTTCTTCCCTATGTAAGTCTATGTATAACTGGTGGGCCCCCGGTGCGGAGGCATTTTGGCCCCAGGGCTAAAACTTTAACAATCTTGGTAGAGGTCCTCTAGCTGAAGCTGCATACCAAATATCAAAGGTCTGGGCCTTCTGGTTTCTTCCCTATGTAAGTCTATGTAAAACTGGTGGGCCCCCGGTGCGGAGGCATTTTGGCCCCAGGGCTAAAACTTTAACAATCTTGGCAGAGGTCCACTAAATACAACTTCATACCATAGAGGTCCACTAGATACAACTTCATACCACAAATCAAAAACTTGGGCCTTCTAGTTTCAGAAAAGAAGATTTTTAAAGGTTTTCCCCATATAAGTCTATGTAAAACTGGTAGGCCCGGCACGGGGGCATTTTTTGACCCAGGGCTATAATTTGAACAATCTTGGTAGAGGTCCACTAGATGAAGCTTCATACAGAATATCAAAGACCTGAGGCCTTGTGGTTTCATATAAGTTTTTTTTATCTCTTATCCTGCTGTTCATGACAGGCCCTATCTTTGCAAACAGTGTAGATCCAGATCT
The DNA here is from genome assembly GCA_963580285.1 of Lucinisca nassula. Classification (NCBI taxonomy): domain Eukaryota; kingdom Metazoa; phylum Mollusca; class Bivalvia; order Lucinida; family Lucinidae; genus Lucinisca; species Lucinisca nassula. The sequence continues at coordinate 75,106,498 of OY757021.1, forward strand.
TCTTCAGAAGCCATCTAATCAGGATCTACACTGTTTGGCATTTAGTTTATGAATTTGTAGGAATAAATTACATCAAGTAATCTGATTGGTTCCTAGTCAGAAATGGGTGCGGCAAAATTGAATAGTCAGCAAGAGAAGGGTTAAGTTTCCATTGAAAAAAAAAAACACCTATTTTTGGCTCCTGTGACCTAGATGTGCAACGGACCTGAACCATTTTAACAACAAGGGGACCACTTAATGATCATTCCTGTGAAGTTTGGTCAAAATCTGATAAGTGGTTTAGGATGAGATGTCCTTTGAAGATAGTTCACACACTGACGGATGCACACACCACAGACAAAAAGTGATCCCAAAAGTTCCCCTCGTCACTACATGACAGATGAGCAAAAAATGTCAAGCATGATTTTCTCTAAAACCATTACGAAAACACGCCTATACAAATACATTGTAAATTTTACCATCACAAAATGAAAATTTTCAGATGAAAAATTGTGATATTTTTCTTATTTCTGCTCAAAACATAGATCGTGGATTCTCGTTAAAACCACCTCCGCGAGGCGGTTCTAACGAGTAGCCCCAATCTATGTTTTTGAGCAGAAATGAGAAAAATAATGTATACCCCTGCAAACCCCAGTTTTACCATATAAAAGTGGGGTTTAAGGAGGTCAAAATTATATAGGCATGTTTTCGTGATGTTTTGATTTTTAGAATGTGATCTGCTACTATTTTACTTGATGCTTTGAAAATTATGAGGCAATACAAGATAATTAGTCATAGCAACAAAACAAAACAAAAACAATAATATGAAAAGTTACGAAATTACATTTAATGCAAATTATTCACTTAAGCTCCCAGTTGTAAGAAACATGATTCCTTTATTTTGATAAAAATGTACCAATGTTATGGTGGGTACAAAATTGTGAGAACATTGTCTTGCAGCTCCAGTTGTTCAAAATTAACAATGCTGTTAGATATACTACCTCCCTTCCAATATCTACATTGGTAGATCATATGCATAGCTTCTAGGTTTATAACCACTCTCTGACAACTGCCTCAGGGAGTTGACTCTTTGGCTCAGCAGTTACAGCACTGGACTATCACCCAAGCCGCCCGGGTTCCAATCCCACCAAAGGCGGGGATTTTTTTCAGGCTATGCTTCTTTCCTTTCTTACGGCTTTCATGTCGTAAGAATATATTTGATGAAAAATGTGAGTAGCTTTTGCACTTTTGTTCATCAGAAATACCACTCTTTTGATTATTGTACTTACCAAAAACTGCAAACATTTTGACAACTATCGATGGTCCATGCCCATCGGGGCTTGAAGAAATAGATGGGCTGCATGATGCTTTCACGCAGAGCTGAAACCTACCACACACAAGTACTGGCAAACCGCTTAGAGGATCTAAGCCTGCCCAGGATAAGCAGTGCGAGTCGGACCGTCCATGCTTATAAACCCTATTGGTTTCATTGGGTGGCAGGGCTTGAGATGTCATTTCATCTCAATGTCGGGTAAAAATTCCACAAAATTGGAAGCAATGTCTCCAAAATGACCTATACAGTGTTGACAGGGATGTTAAACATCCATCAAACAAAACAAAACAACTATCAAACTTGTTTAACGCCAACAATGTTTGAAACAACTGGATCTGTGAGATTTATTTTAATAACCCATTTAGTACCGGAAATCCCTAAAGGGGTACTTGGCAAACAGTGCAGACCCAGATCAGACGCCGTAGAATGCGGCGTCTGATCAGGGCCTCCACTGTTTGCTAAAAGTTCAGTCATTTTCGAAATAGATTTTGATGAAAACACAACCAGACTTGAACCTGACACCCCGAAATTTTGAAATGGACTCCTGCTATATATATAAGTAGGAAGATTTCAGTTGGTACAAAAAGGGTTAAAGATATGTGTTATAAATATGTTAGTTATACTGAATGAAGCAGTTAAGTATTTTTGTATCATAATGTTCCTCTGAAATAAAATCTGGTTATATAGTATAGAAAGTTGTAAGTGAGTGAGTGAGTGAGTGTTTGAGTTTTACGTCCCACCAACAGCTAAGGTCATACGGAGATGGGCACTCGGTTTAAAGACTCATCCGAAAGTCTGGAGAAGCCCTGGATCGATCCTGCAATCCCTGGTTTACAAGGTGAGTAGCGTAATCACTTCACCACAGAGGCTTCTATATATGGGCCCCGTCAAGCGATTTAGGTACTTATCGCCTATGCGAGAAGCGAAGGTTCAGGCAAGCCTGCGCATCCGCGCAGTCTCGCCAGAACCTTCCCTGCTCGCTCATACAAGCAGTGAATCAAGAGGAACCTTCAGGCAGAAAGCCATATCCCTGGCCCCTCTGAATGGCTGGGCATGCGCAGTTAAAATTTGTCATGACGGAATGCTCGAAGACACAAATTCGCTTGGCAGGGTTCATATAGAAAGGTGTATTCAAATAATTGAAATATAGGCCTCCATGGCCTAGTTGGTAGAGTGCTGTCTCTAAATCATTCTGTCTTTTACCACTATGGGTTCAAGCTTTACTCCAGACAAAACTGATATGAGCCCCGCCAAGCGAATTTGTGTCTTCGAGCATTCCGTCATGACAAATATTAACTGCGCATGCCCAGCCATTCAGAGGGGCCAGGGATATGGCTTTCTGTCTGAAGGTTACGCTTGATTCAATGCTTGTACGAGCGAGCAGCAAAGGTTCTGGAGAGACTGCGCGGATGCGCAGGCTCGCCTGAACCTTCGCTGCTCGCATAGGCGATAAGTACCAAAATCGCTTGACAGGGCCCATATAATGAAGTGATGTGGTTATCTTAATAAATATGATTCTAACCTTTATACAAATCTCTGCATTCAAAACTTATGAACAGTATAGACACTGATGAGATGTGGCATTTTGTGGCATCTCATCTGGCTTTACACTGTTTTGCTAAGGCCTGTCTATCCCAATACATACAATAAATATGGTATTTCAATATAAAGAATATGTAAGTTTTAATCACAAAAGCGGAGTACACTTGCAAAGAAAGGACATTTTTATTACATACAACAAGGAAATTTAACAAAATCACCTTTTTTTGAGATGGGGCTTCGCTTAATGAAAATGTCTTGTTCCCACCAAGAGCAATCGCCAATCACGTGAATAAGTCCATGAAATGAACACCCATCTAAAGCGAATACTGGGGTGTACGGGGGTATGTATTATTTTTCTTATTTCTGCACTGGTTATTGGTACTCGTTAGAACCGCCTCAATGAGGCGGTTCTAACAAGCACCCACAACCTACATTTGTAGTATAAATAAGAAAATTATCATCGATTTTCATCAGAAAAGTAGCCATTTTGGCAATGTGATAAAATACACTATGTTGCATGGGTGCGTTATCATTATGTAATCCTTTCCCATGGTTTAAGTGCAGCCATTATGTAATGAGAAGCAAATGCTTTATATTTGTCAGGGCCCAGTTGTTCAAAGCCTCGTTAGCTTAACGAGCTCGTTAGTGGTCATATCGTTAACTCTTCTAGCAAGTTTAATTCCTAAAATTTTGTTACTTTTGCTGAAAAAAATGTGAGGAGCTTTTGCATTTGCAAAAGCTGCTCACATTTTTTCAGCAAAAATATTAGTATTTTCACCATATTGAATGATCAAAGTTTTAACAATACGTTAGCTAACGACGCCGTTAGTTTTGAACAACTGGTCCCAGGTTGTTTACCATTTACAAACAAAGGTGCAGATCGGACTGTGCTTCACCTTTGTGTTCACTGCTTGGACAGTATAAAAACCTATAGTTTATCAATTGTAACAGTGGAGCGTGATAGCTCAGTGGTTAGTGCACTTGCCTCTGATGCTAGAGGTCCCTGGTTCGATCCCTGGCAGCAGCGATAAAATTTCGGTGTCCAAACACGCTCCATTGGCATCATTTGCAGGAATGAATGTCAAAGTGCACCGTCCTTCTGATCTGGATGTTAACTGGAGGCCCCCTGTGCAGGGAGAACCATCCCCTGTGCAGGTTAAAGAACCCTACCGTAATTACATGATTACTGTGTAGGCTTTCATCCTGCAAAACCTGGAGTATATGTAATATACCCCTGCGGTAATGGTCAAATGTGACCGATGCAGTATCAGAAGATAGATAGATAACCGTTCAACACTAGTTAGTCTGTGAAGCAGCTGTGCTGGCCAGTTTGTGTCTTAGTTTGATTAAAATCTGAACAGATTTTTTCATATGAGCCCCGCCAAGCGAATTTGTGTCTTCGAGCATTCCGTCATGACAAATTTTAACTGGGCATACCCAGCCATTCAGAGGGGCCAGGGATATGGCTTTCTGTCTGAAGGTTCCTCTAGATTCACTGCTTGTATGAGCGAGCAGCGAATTTTCTGGCGAGACTGTGCGGATGCGCAGGCTCGCCTGAACCTTTGCTGCTCGCATAGGCGATAAGTACCAAAATCGCTTGACGGGGCCCCTATATATACATATAGGATATCAAACTTGCCTTAATTTACTGAAAATGGTTTTCATAATGCACATAAGCAATATGTGTAATGAAGCTACACCTACTGAGTTAGCCTACTTCCCATTCACGGAATAAGAATCAAAATACTATTTTAAACGTTGTCCTGCTGAATAAATTAAATTAAGCCACACCCATTCCTGACTTTCAACCAATCAGATTTCTTGAGCAAATTACGCCTATAAATTCAAGTGAATGTCGAACAGTGTACATATTGATCAGATAGTTCCTGATCTTACACTGTATGCAAAAAGTTGTGCATATTAAGGCTAAGCAGGTCAAGGGCAAACACATCCTGATGAATATGAAAACCCCTACCGGTACCTTTGCAAACAGTGTAGATCCAGATCAGATGGCTTCTGCAGAAGCCATCTGATCTGGATCTACACTGTTTGTCATGCAGTTTGTGAATTGAACGAATACATTGTTTTTTGTTTGTTTGATTTGAGGTTTAACGTCCCCGTCAACACTGTAAAGGTCATTTTGGAGACGTTGCTTCCAATTTTGTGGGACTTTTACCCGACATTGAGATGAAATGACATCTCAGGCCCTGTCGCCCAATGAAACCAATAGGGTTTATTAGCATGGACAGTCCGCCTCGCACCGCAGTTCCTGGACAGGCTTAGATCCTCTAAGCGGTTTGCCAGTACTAGTGTGCAGGCCGGATTCAGCTCTGCGTGGAAGCAACATGCAGCCCATATATTTCTTCAAGCCCCTATTGGTTAAATTTCAGCAATGGGTAATGTGCTAAATTAATTTATTAAGCAGTATAAGGGTTAAAGTAAACTATATGTACCAAGCTTAAGAATAAAGAAAATAACAACAGTGACAAGATGGCATGTGAAACTAGCGAAGCCAGTCTAATAATCAATATTCACAGGCTGCACTAGCCCCATCTAGCATAGCTTTGTGACACACGCTCATCACGAAAACACGCCTGTATAATTTTGACCCCATTGAACCCTACTTTTATACAGTAAAACTGGGGTTTAAAGGGGTACACCTTATGTTTCTTATTTCTGCTCTAAATATAGATTGTGGGTACTCGTTAGAACCGCCTCATCATCGGCGGTTCTAGCGAGTATCCACAATCTATATTTTTGAGAAGAAATAAGAAAAATATCACAATTTTTCATCCAAAAATTTTAGTTTTTCCGGCGGTAAAGTTTACAATGTATTTGTATAGGCGTGTTTTTGTAATGTTTCTTTCATATCTCCAAAATGGCTACTTTCCCAATGAAACTTTGTGATATTTTTTTTCTTAATTATATTCCAAACATAGGTTGCAGGTGGTCTTTACAACCTTATTGAGACAGTTCTAACGAGAACCAACAACCTAAGTATTGGGGCAGAAATAAGCAAAATAATGTATACTCCGGTATACCCCAGTTTTCTCTATATAAAGTGGGGTGTAGGGGGTGTTCATTTCACGGACTTGTTCACGTGATGCACATGCCTTTCTTTCACATCTCCAAAATGGCTACTTTCCCAATGAAACTCTGTGATATTTTTTTCTTATTTATATTCCAAACATAGGTTGCAGGTGCTCTTTAGAACCACCTTATTGAGGCAGTTCTAATGAGAACCCATAATCTATGTCTTGGAGCAGAAATAAGCAAAATAATTTATACCCCTGTAAATCCCAGTTTTCTACATATAATGTGGGGTTTAGAGGGGTGTTCATTTCATGGACTTGTTAAAATGATGAACTGTGGGGCATCAGAATGATAAAAGATGAAGTATTGTTAGAACTGCATGTGTCCAAGCCTGCCTGCACAGGCCAACATTATCTCTTGCTATGATCAGTTTACATTGTATATAAGGAATGTTTTACATGTAGATACATCACAACCAATATTACAACAATGGTCCCAAAGGCCTAAATCCTTATCCTGCTGCATAAATTAATTTAGCCACACCCATTCACATTTCAACCAATCAAATTATTTATTGAAATTTATTCATTCAAATTTGGAAACTGAATGAGAAACAGTGTAGATCCTGATCAGATGACTTCTCAAGAAGCCATCTGATCTAGACCTACACTGTTTTCAAAGATAGGGTCTGTTGTGTACAGTATTGTGTTTGTGTGTGTGTTTTACATTCCATCAACAGCTAAGGTCATATAGAGATGGGACCTTGGTTTAAAGACTCATCCGAAAGTCTGGAGAAGCCCAGGATTGAACCCATGACCCCTGCTTTATGAGGCAAGTAGTAAAACCACTACACCACAGAGGCGTCTATTGTTGTTTTCAGTAGGATAAAGGTTAAAAATGTAGACAATGTTTTCAATATCTGACAATGTAAAAGATGTAAAATATACTACCAAAAAAAACTCTCATAAACACTCTAAACACAATGACAAACAATCCATAGACCTGTAGTTGGCAGTAAAACTCTGCTATCATTCCAACAAGTGTACAACAAAATGTTTTCTATACATAAGGTATATTTATGTAGAACCAATCAGATTACTTGATGATATTTATTCCTACAAATTCATAAACTGAATGTCAAACAGTGTAGATCCTGATCAGATGGCTTTTTCAGAAGCCATCTGATCTGGATCTACACTGTTTGCAAAGATAGGGATTGTCGTGAACAGCAAGATAAGAGTTTATGTATATCTCGGACTAAGGCTGGCTAATCAGTGCTGAAAAGATACCAAAAACGAGGGCTGGCACATCAGGACAGCAAAGATAATCAATTGTCAATCCTGCCATTGTGATCAATAATCAATTAGTAATCGCTAATGAATTGGTCATCATTCACCTTTCTGTCTACCATATGCTGTTTGTTTGTTTGATTTGCGGTTTAACGTCCCCGTCAACACTGTAAAGGTCATTTTGGAGACGTTGCTTCCAATTTTGTGGGACTTTTACCCGACACTGAGATGAAATGACATCTCAAGCCCTGTTGCCCAATGAAACCAATAGGCTTTATTAGCATGGACGGTCCGTCTCGCAGGACGGTTCCTGGACAGGCTTAGATCCTCTAAGCGGCTACCATATGCTGTACTTTACCATGTTTGTACAGACAGGCCTGAGCAAACAATGTAGACCCAGATGAGCTTGTATAAATTTTAGAACAAGTATGCTATAGAGCCAATGAGCATGGGTGCTGGTTGACAGTCAGAAATGAGTGTGGCTAAATTAATTTATTCAGCAGGATAATGGTTAAGTTCAACAGATACAGCAATCTCGAGACAAGAAAATAAAATCATTTAATGACATGAAAGCACAACACAAAATCAAATTATTCTAATGCACTTGCATATTTAACGCGACGTCTGATTAGATAACGTCAATACTCGTGTTTGTGACAGCATACTGGTATTCTGCGATATACTGTCAGAAACCTGACGTCAAGTAATGTCACTTTTCATTGGCTAGCATTTGGTTTTACATAGCTCACAGGGCTTGCCACTTTCAGCAAAATAATACCATTTTTAACAAAACAACTGGGGATAACTGTATTGTTCATATGTTCTGCACGTCGCCTCAGGGTGCTCGACATATCTGTGAAGTTTCGTGAAAATATCTCAAATGGTATCAGAGTTATGGAACGAGCAACAGCTATATTCAAAGGGCAATAACTCCGGTTAATATGTTCTGCACATCCTCTTATGGTGCTCTACATATCTGTGAAGTTTCATGGAAACATCTCAAATGGTATTGAAGTTATGGAGCAGACACGGAACTATGATAGAAATGGCTACGTTCAATGTTCAAAGGGCAACAACTCCAAAAGTAGGAAAATCAGAGTTACAATTCATACATTCTGCACATCCTCTCATAGTGCTCTACATATCTGTGAAGTTTCGTAAAAATATCTCAAAAGGTATCAGAGTTATGGAACAGACAAGAAACTATGAGGAGCTGACAGACATAACGACGGATGGACAGACACTCAAAACTTTGAAATGTATTACATAATACCCCGCCATTTTTTTAATGGTGGGGCGTAAAAATTATCCCTCAATTATGTTCTCTATGCCTCAAAATCTAGAGCTATGAAATACAGTATGTACAAGCACCAACAATGTAAAGGTATTTAACATACAGGAAACCGCAGATACTGAAAATTAGAGAAAGTGACAACAATACATGTAAAAATGCCTATGTGCATGTGTGCATGTGCAATGCATGCATGGAATGTTTTTTGTGAAGTCTAAATATAAGCACCAAAATCACAACCAAACCGCTGTATTAGCATGGTGAGGTAAAAATGAAAAATAAAATAAAGAAAAACGATGAAAACAAAAATAGTATAAAACTGGACAGTGTGCATCTATCAAGTATATGGTCTGTAAAACATTATGCAAACACGCCTATACAAATACATTGCCACCTTTATCGCCGAAAAAATGAAAATATTAAGATGAAAAATTGTGATATTTTTCTTATTTCTGCTCCAAATATAGATTGTGGGCACTTGTTAAAAGCGTCTCATTGAGGCGGTTCTAACGAGTACCCACAATCTATATTTTAGAGCAGAAATAAGCAAAATACAGTATACCCCTGGAAACCCCAGTTTTACTATATAAAAGTGGGGTTCAAGGGGGTCAAAATTATATAGGCGTGTTTTCATGTTGAGAGCAAATAAATGCTCAGCTAAGACATAACCCTGAAAGCACCACAGACAATTTCAGAGCAGATGAAAATCTATTATTTCTTCATATATTCCAGAGTTAGCAAAGCCTGACATTTTATATGAATTATCTGCCCATGGATGATTCATGTGCTCTGAAGCTTTGTTTACCCTGAAGAATAAGGAAAACAAAATCTTTGAAAATGATGTCTGCTGTCAAAAGTGGTCCTTTAAGGGTTAACTTTAAGCTACCATACATGTACAGACATAAAAGTCCCCTTTTATATTTTGAAACTCACACAGCTGGTAAACCCAGCAACTACAAGCTCTAGCTCTAATCATTACTATAACACATCCGTACAACATAGTGCAATTTTTCACATCTCCAAAATGGCTGCTTTTCTGATGAAAATCTGTGATATTTTTCTTATTTATACTGCAAACATAAGTTGTGGGTGCTCGTTAGAACCGCCTAATTGAGGCGGTTCTAACGAGTACCCACAACCTATGTCTTAGAGCAGAAATACGAAAAATAATATATACCCCCTGACCCCCATTTTCTCTATATAAAGAGAGGTTTAGTGGAGTGTTCATTTCAAGGACTTGTTCATGTGATGTCCTTTAAATCACTATTTAGTGACTAGTTAGCAAACAAAAAATAAAATAAAATAAAAAATGAAAAACACAACCTGGAGCTTGCTTGCTCACAGCTGGTCCAAAATGTGTAACTACTCTGCAGTCTCTTTTATAACATAGATCAATATTATATAGATCACTATAACATGGTTTTAACAGTTAATTGTAACATGGTTGTTTTTCTATACTCCATAGGTTAGTTTATACTAATTTATTTTAGTTCGATTGCGATGAAAGCTTTAAGCTTATTGAATCGCTCTCGAACACTCATTCCGGGTGTTTTCACGCGCGCGAGAGAGAGAGGCAGTGGCTTTTAGACCACTGCTACCCATTTACACCTGGGTGGAGTGGGGCAGTGTCATTACATGTCTTGCCCAAGGACACACCTCGATACCGGTGGAGGATTCGAACGCACAACCTCTCGATTATGAGTCGTACGCGCTAACCACTGCGCTATCGAGGCTGACCATCAACCTCCATAGGTTGATGGTGCTCATTAGAACCGCCTCAATGAGGCTGTTCAAATGAGTACCCACAACCCATGTCTTGTATCAGAAATAACAAAAGTAATGTATACCCCTGTAACATGGTTTAAAGATGAATCCCAAAATGCAGTTCCACCAAAGGCTATTATGCCATGTCTATAGACTTGAACATTACATTAAAAGATTTGGTTGTCGCAAATACTGACAGCTTTAGGAACAAATGAACGTTCTAGCTGATAGACACCGGACTATTAGCATAAAGCCAGCCCATCAAAAATGTTTATGCCAGCCCATCCAAAAAATGTAATCTGTGCACTTTTGTTTGGATATGAGCCAGCACATGACAAAACCTACACTAAGACGTGTGTCTAGCGAAGACTCAGATCAGCCTGTGCATCCATGCAGTCTGATCAGAGTCTTCGCTGTGTGCTCTAAGGCTAGCTAAGGGTCCAATGCTCTTTCTTGCAGCAAGAGAAGTCTCTGGTCAGACTAAACTGATGCACAGGCTGATCTGATTCTTCGCTAGGCGCACATATAAACTGTAGGAAATGCTGTGCCCCGGCTCATATAACACTTGTATAATTAACTTAATTTCTGCTTTGGACCCCAACAACTATGTTAGAAAGAGGAAGTGGAGAAGTCCAAGATGCCATAAATACTCTTGAGTCCTGGATCTTGAACAATATCACAATGTAGAGTATAAACTCAATATAGGATGGAAAAAGTGAGTTGTAAAACATGTACAATGTTCAACACTTTGTGACCTTTGCTACCTGGGCAGTGCAAGAGTTCTTCATATAATTTTTCATACAGGCAAATATCGAAAGTTGAACTTCATCACGAAAACACACCTATATAAATTTGTGCCCCCTGAAACCCCATATTTATATAGTAAAACTGGGGTTAACAGGGGTACACAACATTTTCTTATTTCTGCTCTAAAATATAGATTGTGGGTACTTGTTAGAACCGCCTCGATGAGGCGGTTCTAACGAGGACCCACAATCTATGCTTGGAGAAGAAATAAGAAAAATATCCGGACTTGTGTCTCACAAACATAGGCAGAATAAAATATTTGTACACATATCAAGGAAAACATACAGATCTTTCATCATGCTAACAAGTATGTGTAATGAACACCCCTCTGAACCCCACTCTATATGCAGAAAAATAGGGTTTACTGGGGTAAATATATTTTTTTCTTATTTCTGTCCCAAGGTATAGGTTGTGGGTACCCGTTAGAACCGCCTCAATGAGGTGGTTCTAACAAGCACCCAAAACCTATGTTTTGAGTATAAATAAGAAAAAATTCTCAAATTTTCATCAGAAAAATTACTGTTTTGGGGGTATGAAACAATGCACTATATCACATAGATTACTTATCATAATGTTCATTTTTTTTCTAACTCCCTTTTGTAAGCTTATTTGAGGGTGCAATATATAACCATTGTAACCCTGTCTACCGATACAAGTGTAAACAGTGTAGATTTAGACATGTCATCACAACAGAAAACCTTTATATAGGGAAAAGAGGGGCTTACTAGGCTATACAGTATTTTCTTATTTGTTTGATTTGAGGTTTAACGTCCCCATCAACACTGTAAAGGTCATTTTGGAGACGTTGCTTCCAATTTTGTGGGACTTTTACCCAACATTGAGATGATATGACATCTCAAGCCCTGTCGCCCAATGAAACCCATAGGGTTTATTGGCATGGAGCGGGGAAGTTAAAAGGAACACTTCCAAACAGTGCAGACCTCGCACCGTAGTTCCTGGACAGGCTTAGATCCTCTAAGCGGTTTACCAGTACTAGTGTGCTGGCCGGATTCAGCTCTGCGTGGAAGCATCATGCAGTCCATATATTTCTTCAAGCCCCTATGGGTGGGGGCCAGTATTTTCTTAACTTTGCTCAAAAACATAGATTGTGAGTACTCTTTAGAACCGTCCCAATGGGGCGCTTATAAGGAGCAACCACAATCTATGATTGCAGTAGATTGTGGGTATTCTTTAAAATGCCTCTATGAGGTGGTTCTAATGAGCACCCACAATCTATGTTTGCAGAAATAAGAAAATTGACAAAACTTTTCAACTGAAAAGTTCAGTGCTACAGATATTAACCCATTTAGTACCAGAAACCCCAAAACGGGTAGCCCGGCAAACAGTGCAGGCCCAGATCAGACGCCGCAGAACGCGGCGTCTGATCAGGGCCTCCACTGTTTGCTAAAAGTTCAGTCATTTTCCAAAAAAATTTTGATGAAAACACAACCTGACACCCCTAAATTTCGAAATGAACTCCTGTTATATATAAGGAGGAAGATTCCATTTGGTACAAAAAGGGTTAAAGATGCCTTTGCAGCAAATGGTCACGTTATCGAAATGCCTAGAGATCTACCTGTGTTAGAAGTTAACATTTTTTTGCAAGTAGCAAATAGTTGTTACCTGGTCTGAAAGTAGAAAATAAAAGGCATCTACTTCCATCACCTGAACAAGTCCGTGAAATAAACATCCCTCTAAACCCCACTTTATGCATGTATAGAGAAAACTGGGGTCTACAGGGGTATACATTATTATTCTCATTTCTGCTCAAATACATAGGTTGTGGGTACTCGTTAGAACCGCCTCAATGAGGCGGTTCTAACGAGCACCCACAACCTATGTTTGCTGTAAAAATAACAAAATTATCACAGGTTTTCATAAGAAAACTAGCCATTTTGGAAATGTGAAAAAAATGCACTATGTTGCACACGGATGTTATAGTAATGGTTGCAAAATATGTCATTCCAGTAGGAGCTCTCGCTCCTACAGATTGACTCTTCAAGCACTATTGAAAGTATATTTAGTAGATGAAATTTTCAAAGTATTTTCTATAATTTTCAGTAATTTAAAAAAAAAATGAATAACTAAAGAGACTAACTGCATCTACTCTAGTCTTTCTACAGTATAATACTGCTCACATTTTTTCAGCAAAAACACTAGCATATTTGCCATATTAAATGATCAAAGTTTTAACGGTATGTTAACTAATGACATTGTTAGTTTTGAACAACTGGACCCTGGTTGCAAATTTGCTACTTGCTACTGTTTGTTTCAAACCCTGTATATTATCCTTAACCCATAAATTGCCAATCACGACAACTGTCGTCTGCTTTGTAGTCTGTATACTGTTAAAGTCATTGTTGCAAACAGCATTGACTCACATCAGACTGTTCCTCAAGCAGCAGTCTGATCTAGGTCCACACTGTTTCCCAGTATGCAATTTTTTAAAAAGTTTGCATGAAGATTCAGCAGATGAACAAATAGCATTTTCAGATGCAGTTGTGTTTTTTTTTGGCATCTAAAGGGTTAATGCACCAATCACAAAAAAAAAATGTCAAAGATTGATTAATGTAAAACTTTTTTTTTGTGTGTGTAAAACTTGTATCCAATACATTTGAGGTTTTAGCAATAAAATACATGTATGTTTAATCAAATGTAAAACAAAATCAAAAACAGTATAAGGGAGACTACCTAACTTTACCTAATAGACAATGTATCAGATCTTGTAAATTCAGGCTACTCTTTAACCCTTGTCTTGCAGAATAAATAAATTTTGCCACACCCATTTCTGACTAACAGCCTATCAAAATACTAGATTCAATTTATTCAGAAAAATTCTTAAACCAAATAACAAACACTGTAGATCCTGATCAGATGGCTTCTGCAGAAGCCATCTGATCCGGATCTACACTGTTTGCAAAGTTAGTATGTGTCCTGAATCAGTAAGACGGTAAAGAAAAACTTTTGCTCCCATATGGAGTAAATTTGTTCCATAAAGAGTACCCCCTTATGATAAAATAGGAAACTGCTTCTATCAATGGCACAGGGGACTTTGATATAATCCATGGTTATCTTTCCTTGAGAGTGTATTTAGTTTCCTAATGCACACGTGTAATGTGTAAAATGGACGTTATATTTATCAATAATTTTAACCCATTTTGTACTAGAAACCCCAAAACGGGTATGCTAGCACTGTTTGCAGGCCCAGATCAGAAGCTGCAGAACCCGGCGTCTGAACAGGGCCTACACTATTTGTAAAAAGTTCAGCTATTCTATTTGCTTGTATTGGAGTTTAATGGCCCAGTCAACACTGTTTTAGGTCAATTTTGAGCTGGTCAAGCTATTTTCAGAATCAATTTTAAAGATAACACAACTTGTCACCCCAAAATTTTTAAATGAAAGCCTGCTGTATATATGGAGGAAGATTCCATTTGGTACAAAAAGGGTTAAAACAATAGAATATTTCTATAAGTCCTGGTCATCCTCATCATGATATGCGTCTTTGTGATAGTCTTTTCTGAATGGTGGACGGAGCCGCTCTTTCTGTCGGAACCGTATACACGCAATAATTGCACCGAGGAGAACTCCGAATACAAACATTCCTACTCCGACACCTGCCACAAGCCCTGTAAGCAAAGAACAAAATGTCAGCAAGTGTTGTTTTTAACCTGGGTTTTATGGCCATTTCAAGAACACTTTACTTATATGTAGCCGTTGGCTAAACAGAGGTGAGCAAAGACATGGAAAACTGCAGTACTTGGAGAAGAAAACACCAGTCATACATGTGCAGGACATTACAGTCAACCCTCTTTATACTGACATTTGTTATAACGGCAATTTGAATGGAATGACTTCTTAGCTAAAGGCTTAGCCTCGGTTCCGAGCGGCATGGACTTCCCTCGGCTTGGAAATGCACAAATGGAGTCCATACTCATGAAATGGTCTTGTAATCTACGTGGGGAAAAGGCCTTTTAATACCTATCATACTCCTAACTGGGATTCTTTATAACGGCAAATTCTTTATAATGGCACAATAATAGGGAACAAATACTGTCGTTATAACAAATGTCCTTTGTAATTCTTTTGTGATCAAAACGAGGTTCATGCCCAGTGCTTTTGGAAATCCACAGTTTAACAATACCATATTTGCCATAAATATTGCGCATGGTCTTATAAGTGCACACAAATATTTTTTCGAAAAGTATCATAATGATCCTAAGTATTGGGAGACATGGGTCTAAGCGAACAGTGCTGACCCCTGAAGGGGCAGTCTGAACAGGGTCTTCACTGTTTGCAACTTTCTGAACTCCTTGCTGTATCATGGAAAATAAAAATCTAAAACATTTTAGAATTAGAGCAAGTTTTCAAGGTGTCCAAATTTTAGGATGTTTAGGGTATATTTGCCATGATTTAAGAGTGCAAGATTGTTGAAGTTGAAAAAGTGCTAAAAGATCACTCTTTAGATGCCTGCTACTCAAGACAACCCCTACCTTTACAAACAGTGTAGATCAAGATCAGATGGCTTCTGAAGAAGCCCACTGATCAGGATCTACAGTTTGTCATGCAGTTTGATGACTAAATGAATACTATATATGAAGATATCCGATTGGATGATAGTTTGTAGTAGGTGTGGCTTAGTCAATACAAACCTTATTTGGAAGGTAAGTCAGTCACATGGACATTAGCAACAAAGCTCTTATTCAGACATTTACTCTGAGTCTGACGTAGCTCCAGATAAGGTGCTTTTTTTTTTTTTCATCCGAAAAGTACTTAAATTTTTCTTATTTCTGCACGAAAACATGTATTGTGGGTATTCAATAGAAGCGCCTCATCGAGACGCTTCTAATGAATAGCCACAAAATATGTTTTCCTGCAGAAATAAGAAAAATAAGATGTGGATACCCCTTCTTATCTGGGGCTATGGACAGTCAATTGATATGCAATTGACCCAAAAATACATACCTGCAACATTGCGGGTATCTTTCGTATACTTGTGTTCGCTGGTAGACAGTAAAGTATGAAGAAGCCAAGCAAACATCTCGCTGTTAAACTGTTTCCCAGTCCTTATTTTACTCTTAGATAAGTCATCTCCTGTATACACTACACAGCCTGTAATAACAAGAATATCGGTGAAACCGATGGATGCTCACCGAAAGTGCAATAGTTGGAACAGGAAACATTATCCTAGTTAAAGAGCGGTATACTGTGTATACTCACTGTACTTCAAAATGGAGTATAAAAAAACCTGTCGGTGGGCATTTTTTTCTAAAAATAGCCGCAGTGACCTTGACCTTGAGCCAAGGACCCTGAAAGTCAAACTTGCTCGAGATATTATCATACATAACATTTGTGTGAAATTATATTAAAATCCATTCAATAAATATAGGCACTAAAGCGATGCAAAGTTTTTTTCTAAAAATAGCCACAGTGACCTTTACCTTGAGCCCAGGATCCTATGTCAAACTTGCTCGAGATATTATTATACCCAAAATTTGTGTGAAGTTATATCAAAATCTATCAGCAAATGACGACACTCCAGTGATGACAAAGTTTTTTTTTTCTAAAAATAGCCGCAGTGACCTTGATCTTGAGTCCAGGACCCTGAAAGTCAAACTTG
Source organism: Lucinisca nassula (assembly GCA_963580285.1). NCBI lineage: Eukaryota > Metazoa > Mollusca > Bivalvia > Lucinida > Lucinidae > Lucinisca > Lucinisca nassula. The sequence goes on from OY757021.1 coordinate 75,123,153, forward strand.
CTCAAGATACTATTACACCCAACATTTGTGTGGAATTATATTAAATTCCATCAATAAATGTAGGCACTAGAGCGATGACAATTCTTTTCTAAAAATAACCACAGTGACCTTGACCCCAGGATCCTGAAAGTTGAACTTGCTCGAGATATTATTATACCCAACATTTGTGTGAAGGTATATTAAAATCCATCAGCAAATGACAATGCTGGAGCGATGACAAAGTTTTTTTTCTAAAAATAGCCGCAGTGTCCCTTGACCTTGAGCCTAGGACCCTGAAAGTTGAACTTGCTCAAGATATAATCATACTCAACATTTGTGTGAAATTAAATTAAAATCCATCAATAAATGTAGGCACTAGAGCGAAAACAAAGTTTTCTAAAAAAATTGCTGCAGTGACCTTGACCTTGAGCCAAGGACCCTGAAAGTCAAACTTGCTCGAGATATTATTATATCCAACATTTGTGTGAAATAATTTTAAAATCCATCAATAAATGTGACGTGACCTTTTGACCTCTTGAGATGGCCCTTTTGGGCGGAGCCAACTATAATGTCCCTCTCCCACGCCTTCACCATGTAAGGAAGTCATGTTTCAAATATGGTTGCATTCCGGCCAGTGGTTAAGGAGGAGACAGCCGGAGGGACAAACGGACGGAGGCGTTGACAATATCTCCAAACACTTTCTTTAAAAGTGTGGGGATAATAGAAATCCATCAATAAATGTAGTCAGTAGAGTGATGACAAAGTTTTTTAAAAAATAGCCACAGTGACCTTAACAATGAGGTCATGACCTTGAAAGTCAACTCGCTCGAGATATTGTCATAAGGAACATTTGTGTGAAGTTATATTGAAATCGGACAAGAAATGTAGGTGCTAGAGCGATGGCAAAGTTTTTCTTAAAATAGGCACAGTGACCTTGACCTTGAAAGTCGAACTCACTCAAGATGTTGTCATACGGAACATTTGTGTGAAGTTATATTGAAATCGGACAAGAAATGTAGGTGCTAGAGCGATGATAAAGTTTTTCTAAATATAGGCACAGTGACCTTGACCTTGAAAGTCAAACTCGCTCAAGATATTATCATAGGGAACTTTTGTGTGAAGTTATATTGAAATCAGACAAGAAATATAGGCGCTAGAGCGATGACAAAGCTTTTCTAAAAACAGCCACAGTGACCTTGACCTTAAAAGTGGAACACACTCGAGATATTGTCAAAAGGAACATTTGTGTGTAATTATATTGAAATTGGTCACAAAATGTAGGCACTAGAGCGATTACAAAGTTTTTCTAAAAATAGTTCAGTGACCTTGATCTTGAAAATTAAACTCGCTCAAGATATTGTCATAAGGAACATTTGTGGGAAGTTATATTGAAATTGGACAAGAAATGTAGGAGCTAGAGCGATGACAAACCTTTTCTTAAAACAGCCACAGTGACCTTGACTTTGAAAGTCAAACACACTTGAGATATTGTCAAAAGGAACATTTGTGTGTAATTATATTGAAATTGGTCACAAAATGTAGGCACTAGAGCGATTACAAAGTTTTTCTAAAAATAGTTTAGTGATCTTGACCTTGAAAGTCGAACTCGCTCAAGATATTGTCATAAGGAACATTTGTGTGAAGTTGTATTGAAATTGGACAAGAAATGTAGGCGTTAGAGCGATGACAGAGCTTTTCTAAAAATAGGCACAGTGACCTTGACCTTGAAAGTCGAACTTGCTCAAGATATTGTCATAAGGAACATTTGTGTGAAGTTATATTAAAATAGGACAAGAAATGTAGGCGCTAGAGAGATGACAAAGCTTTTCTAAAAATAGCCACAGTGACCTTGACATTGAAAGTCATTCACACACGAGATATTGTCAAAAGGAACATTTGTGTGAAATTATATTGAAATTGGTCAAGAAATGTAGTTGCTAGAGCGATTACAAAGTTTTTCTAAAAATAGCCACAGTGACCTTGACCTTGAGGCCATGACCTTGAAAGTCAAACTTGCTTGAGATATTTTCATAAGAAACATTTGTGTGAAGTTATATTGAAATTGGTCAAGAACTAGAGCTGCCGCCTAACGGGCGCCAATTATACCCCTGCATGCGTTGTCAGACAAATTTTTACAAGTATTTTCACCTTGAGGAAGGTCAACGTAAAGGTCAAGGTCAGGTTTGTGTATATCAATCTTAAGTACTAGTGGCAAGGTGTGTGGTGTGTGAATATTAAAGAAATCGGTCAAAGAATAAGGAAGTTGTGAGCAATGTTAAAGTTTTTTGTAACGGACCGACGACAGGCGACGACGACAGACGACAAGCTGACTCCTATATACCCCCTTCAAACTTCGTTTGCGGGGGTATTAATATATGCGCTAGAGTGATGACAAAGTTTTTTCTAAAAATAGCCACAGTGACCTTGACCTTGAGGCCATGACATTGAAAGTGGAACTTGCTTGAGAAATTATCAAAAGTAACATTTGTTTGAAGTTATATTAAAATCCTTCAATAAATGTACCACCCCCGCCCATAGGGGCTTGAAGAAATATATGGGCTGCATGATGCTTCCACGCAGAGCTGAATCCGACCCGCACACTAGTACTGGTAAACCGCTTAGATGATCTAAGCCTGTCCAGGAACCTCGGTGTGAGGCGGACCGTCCATGCTAATAAACCCTATTGGTTTCATTGGGCGACAGGGATTGAGATGTCATTTCATCTCAACGTCACGTAAAAGTCCCACAAAATTGGAAGCAACGTCTCCAAAATGACCTTTACAGTGTTGATGGGGATGTTAAACCTCAAATCAAACAAACAAACAAAATCAATAAATGTAGGCGCTAGAGCGTTAAGTTTTTCTAAAAATAGCCATAGTGACCTTGACCTTGAGGTCATGACCTTGAAAGTCGAACTCGCTCGAGATATTGTCATAAGAAACATTTGTGTGAAGTTATATTGAAATCGGTGAAGAAATGTAGGCGCTAGGGCAATAGCGTGACTTTTACAGCGGACGTGACCTTTTGACCCCTTGAGATGGCCCCTTTGGGTGGAGCCAACTATAACGTCCCTCTCGCATGCCCTCACCATGTAAGGAAGCCTTGTAGCAAATTTGGTTGCATTCCGGCCAGTGGTTAAGGAGAAGATAGCGTGACGGACGAACGGACAGATGGAGGCATTCACAATATCCCCGAACGCTTTTTTTAAAAGTGTGGGGATAAATATTCAGCATGTGAAGGGTTAATGACATATCAACGTTTGTGTGTCATTTTGTGTTGTCTCCTAGAGAAAGCAAGAAAAGTTATAGTAGAGATAGCAGAGAAGATGATAGTGGAAGACTGATGAACTGGAGTGTAGAAACAGAAGGAATATCAACACTCCCCCTCTACTCTTACCCGCTACAAGGACAGCAGGCCATCATGCCCATCTGTAAGCCAATATTAGTTGGATACCCCAGTGATGCAAAATACATGTCACCTTTGCCTCTCCCAAACTCCCCCAATTTTATTTCTAGAAATTTAAGGGGCCACTTGAAATCCTGTAAATGACATTTCAAACATTTTAACCCATTTTGTACCGGAAACCCCAAAACAGGTACCCTGGCAAACAGTGTAGGCCCATTTCAGATGCCGCTGAATATACTATTTGCAAAATGTTCAGCTATTTTCCAAATAATTTTTTTTTAAATGACACAACCTTCACCCCTAAATTTTGAAATGGACTCCTGCCACATATAAGGAGTAAGATTCCATTTGGTACAAATAGGGTTAAAGTATCTTTTCAACCACTAAAAGTGCATCAAGCACTGCACCACACCCTGCCAATGCATGTTCATCAAGCAATTGCCATAACTCTGTCAAAAATGATATCCAGAGTTATGGTTCTTGTGTTCTTCATGCCATCTTATGTCATTAATTCAAAAAAATCTCTGAAACCATTTTCATGTTATAGAAGCGGCATAAGTATATGACTGGGATCACTATTTGTAATGTTCAAAGGGTGGTAACTCCAAAAGCAGGCAATTATAATTCAGAGTTACGTTGTTTCTTTGTTCTGCATATTTTATTGTGGTGATATGCATTTGCATAAAATTTCAAGAAAATATCTCAAACAATTATAGGTTACAGAGCAGACACTAATATGTTACAGAAATCACTATTTTCAATGTTCGAAGGGTCATAACTCCAAAAGTAGGTCTAACAGAGTTATGGTTCTTGTGTTCTGTGCCTCTCCTCAAATGTGAAAATTAAAAAGAGAAACAATCAGGAACTAATAGAATCAGATCCAAAATTCTTCCCACAATATCACTAGGGAAAGAAGTCAAAACATGCAGTGATGACAGTTAACAAAATGGACAACAGGTAAACCGAGTCAGCAGCTCTTTCCCAAACTGTCTATTTTGACTATTCATTATGTTCAGAGGGCCTTAACTCAAAAAGTAGGATAATTAGAGATTATCATATGGGGTTTTGATTATCTCCTGCAGTATCAACATGAGACCCGACTATTAGCCTGAGAGCTTTAGCTCGAGGATGATAATGGTCGAGGGTTGATACTGCCTGTGATTACCAAAATCCAATGTTATAATATGGTCATCACATCTTGTTTCTGTATTTTAATGGAGGGTGGCCATATTTACATATTGATAGATCCAATGAACGTTGTTGCTTAATGTAAATTTGGTACTGTGTTTTACCCGTAACCAAGGTCACAAAATGGGGTTTTGGTTATTGCCCACAATTGTGAAGATATTTGACAACCCCGGTTGTGTCTCTTTTAGTGTTTTTCAAGTCTTCAACAAACGTGTGTGTTTTCTTTATTGAAACCTCTCTAAAACGTCTTTCTCTTCACCCATGCTTTTTCACAGGCACTCGTTTCATATAAAATGACACCAGGGTGGGAGTTCATTTTTTATGAAACGAGTGCCGGTGTACCGTCTGGATCTAACATTCTGATAGTAATGCTAACATCCCTTCAACTGGCTGTTGTTGCTGTGCGTTCATTTCGGGAGTCGTTGATGCCATTTATCTTGCATCACTGGTGAGTCCTACTGATATTGGCTTACAGATGTGCAAGGCCTGTTGTTGTTGCAGAGGGTAAAGGTAGAGGAGGAAGGTTGTTGTTTCTTCTGTTTCTATACTTCAATTCATTTTCCCCAGTCTCCTGTGTCCCTCATTTTCATCTCCTCTACTATCTCTTCCACACTTTTCTCTTTTCTTTTGGAGATCACATAAAGGTTGACATGTCATTAAACCCTCAACAAATCAATCACTTTGACAGACTATGCTAGAATGTTTACATCACGTGTTGACGTAGTTGTTAGCAATGACGGTGTCACTGATGATTTTTAAAATAGGTAAATCAATTTTTACATTTAAACGTCGTGACACAGTCTGGAGTATACTAACCTAGCATCATAACATCTCTTAATGTAAAATACATTACTTATGGTTATCAACCAGGGGTGAGCAAAAACTGGTTATCAGGGACTGTGGGTGTCCATAACCTTCGGTATGTTCCACTGTTATCACATACCGTATTCGGGTGTGTACTACCCGCAGTTTTTTTCCTCAAATGATAGGCCCAAGTTCAGGGTGCGGGTAATCCGTCCGAATTATTTTTGGACCGTTTTTTTTTTACTTTTGTCAGCTGAAAATACGATGCATCTCAATGTTATGCTCTATCCCTTTACGATTCCCGACATAAATAACGTTAATTGTCGACTCAATTTTACTTACACATGAGTAATAAAACAATATTCATTACTAGCAAGCCCGATTTGGTGCTTATTATTCTTAAAACTCTGATTTTAAACGAAATAAACAAGCAAGTTCAATGCTAACATCAAAGTTTTCCGGCATCCAAAACGCCGCCCACAAACTACCGCTACAATTTTTCTGCACGCGATCGGTGAATGACGTCATCGGAACCCCAGCAACGACACACGTGTCTATTGTTTTATTTTAATGCGGTGTATCTCTTTCATTAAAAAAATGTTTGGAAACGGTAAAAATAGTCGATAGCTCGGAAGCTCCGTGTCAATAACCAACAACAGCATACAGATGTGTTTACATAAATTAAAGCGTTCGACATTTTGGCGCCAAAACATAACCATTCACGAGATATTAGAATATACACAAATCTACCGTAAGATTTAGCAACTCGTCTTAGGAGCAATTAAATCATTTTCACATTGATTGTGGATTAAATTATTGATTGGTGAATAAACATAACTTGACCATATTTTCACACCTTATTGACACGCACCGCAGGGTGGCAATTATACGACCGGGATTAACAATAGTGTCATAATTGAACCGTTATAAATCATCAAACAGTGTAAATCCAAATCGGACGTCTGCGGTTTCTTTCTGCGGTGTCTGATCTGGGACTGCACTGTTTGCCGATGTCCCCCCAAAAGGGCCGCTGGGTATATATTGGTTAATAAATAAATAACAAGGGTGAACAGGTTAAGTTTTTTCAACGTTTTAGTATAAAATACATGCATTCTGGTGATACTCGCACGCACGTGCATTTTCCCGCCTTTTGAAGACAATCGCGCGTTCCGTTGTGTGTTACAAAAACTGGCCAAATTCTTACTTTTTCTCACTTACGCACCCACCAAAATTTCAGCAAATATTTCATGCGGGTAATACTACAGAATAACAGTTTTTCCCCAGATTTTGGCTAAAAAAGGGGGGTGCGGGTAGTACGCAAATGCGGGTAGTACACACCCGAATACGGTATGCAGATTTGTGGTCATGGATGTTAATATGGATTCAAGTATGTGATAACCAGAGTGATGGCTCTTGTGTTCTGCATGCCATCCTATAGTGCGTTACATTGTAAGAAATTTCACAAACATATCTCAAACGCTTTTCAACCTACAGAGAACACAAGTACATGGTAGAAATGGCTTTGTTCAATATTCAAAGGGCAATAACTCCAAAAGTAAACATACATATACCAGACTGACTTTGGTTCATGTGTTCTGAAGGTCCTCTCATGGTGAAGTTTCGTGAAAATATCTCTAATGGTATCAGAGTAACAGAGTTGACACAAATGATGAAGCGCTGACAGATGGACAGCACAGTCAATATTATTAAGGTCACGCTGGGCCTGTGAACTTACCAATCCACACTCCATATTCTTATACAGGCTTATACTGAAGCTGTTAACCAGTACAGTTTACATTTTTTTGCCAAAAACTGACAATTACCCTTCTTGAATGAGTGGAAAGGAGACAATAATTCTATTACCTTTCACACTGTGATGGTAGACAACAGAATATTTGGCAGTTAAACTGGAGTAGTCCTCAAACCAAATCATGTGTGTGTTATTCTGGGCATCCTGAAAAGAAAAATATATCACAAAAGTTAAGACAAGAGGGCCATGATGGCCCTGGATCGCTCACCTGATCCATAGAGTAATGAGTGGGCCCCCGGGGAGGGCCATTATTGACCCCAAGGTTATAATGTGCATAATGTTGAGGATGGTCTTAAAAGGTGAAGCTTCATACCAAATATCAACAAAAGCTATAATTGTCCAGTAGATGAAGCTCCATAACAAATATCAAAGACATGGGCCTTGCAGTTTCAGAGAAGAAGATTTTTTAAAGATTTCCCTATATAAGTCTATGTAAAACCAAAGGGTCTCGGGGCGGGGGCATTTTTGGCCCAGGGCTATAATTTGAACAATCTTGATAGAGGTCCACTAGATGAAATTTCAAACCAAATATCGAAGACCTGGGCATTGCTGTTTCAGAGAAGAAGATTTTTCAAAGATTATCTCTATATAAGTCTATGTAAAACCAAAGGGCCCCGAGGCGGGGGCATTTTTGGCCTCAGGGGTATAATTTGAACAATCTTGGTAGAGGTCCACTAGCTGAAGCTTCATACCAAATATCAAAGACCTAGACCTTGTGGTTTCAGAGAAGAAGATTTTTCCCTATAAAAGACTATGTAAAACGAAAGGGCCCCGGAGCGGGGGCATTTTTTTTTGCCCCAGTGCTGTAATTTGAACAATCTTGGTAGAGGTCCACCAGATGTAGCTTCATACAAAATATCAAAGACCTGGGCCTTGCAGTTTCAGAGAAGAAGATTTTTAAAGATTTTCCCTACATAAGCCTATGTAAAACCAAAGGGCCCCGGGCGGGAACATTTTTGGCCCAAGCACTATAATTTGAACAATCTTGGAAGGGGTCCACTAGATGAAGCTTCATACCAAATAGCAAAGACCTGGGCCTTGCAGTTTCAGAGAAGAAGATTTTTAACAATTTTCCCTATTAGCCCATGTAAAACCAAAGGGCCCCTGGGCGGGGGCATTTTTGGCCCTAGCACTATAATTTGAACAATCTTGGTAGGGGTCCACTAGATGAAGCTTCATACCAAATATCAAAGACCTGGGCCTTGCGGTTTCAGAGAAGAAGATTTTTAAAGATTTTCCCTATATAAGCCCATGTAAAACCAAAGGGCCCCGGAGTGGGGGCATTTTTGGCTCCAGCACTATAATTTGAACAATCTTGGTAGGGGTGCACTAGATGAAGCTTCATACCAAATATCAAAGACCTGGGCCTTACGGTTTCAGAGAAGAAGATTTTTAAAGATTTTCCCTATATAAGCCCATGTAAAACCAAAGGGCCCCCGGGGCGGGGGCATTTTTGGCCCCAGCACTATAATTTGAACAATCTTGGTAGGGGTCCACCAGATGAAGCTTCATACCAAATATCAAAGACCTGGGCCTTGTGGTTTCAGAGAAGAAGATTTTTTAAGTTTTTGGTGAAAAAAATCTGTTTTTGGCTCCTATGACCTAGATGTGCAACGGACCGGAACCATTTGAACAACTTTGAAAGGGGACCACCTAAGGATCATTCCTGTGAAGTTTGGTCAAAATCCGATCAGTGGTTTAGGAGGAGATGTTGTTTAAAGAATTGTTTACGGACGCACGCACGGACGCACGCACGACGGACGACGGACAAAAAGTGATCCCAAAAGCTCACCTCGTCACTATGTGACGGTGAGCTAAAAACAGCTGGATATTTTTAAGGGAAAAACTGTCAGTTGCATGAAGTGCCAAGAATCAACATTTTGAAACAGGACTATAGAGTTTTTGAAAATTAAAGGTAACACATGTTGCTTTAAATACGTTAAATGGCCAACAAGTATGATTTTTGTTTGTTTGTTTGTATTGGAGTTTAATGGCCCAGTCAACAATATTTTGGTCATTTTTTAATCCGTCAGTTTACCAATCCACACTTTTCCTGGGCAGGCTTGTATGTAAGCGGTTAACCAGTACAGTGCACATTCTTTCGCCAGAAACTGACAACTGCCCTTCTTGAATCAGTGGAAGGGAGAGAATGAATGTAGAAAAGATTTCATGATCAGTCTCCAAGAAAGAATGTTGCCGACCCCGGCAGGTAACAAACCCGAATCCTCCTGATCACCAGTCTGACGCGCATCCAACTGAGCTATACCGAGGCCGGCCCAACAAGTATGATACAGAATGCCCTCGTCACAACACCAGTATATGTTCCCTGTTATTTTGCCATAATAATAATTGCTGCTATAATGGGTCCAAATATAGTATAGTTTACTACATAATAAAGAGTCTTTTTCCCTGAATTACTTAAAGAAATTGATATTGACAGTTGTAGACACTTGTTAGAATGGCATCTTGATGCCTTTCTAACAAGTATCCAAAACATCAATTTCTTGGAGAACTAAATATAGAGTATTCTTGAATAACTTCATTAATCTGCCCCATTTTCAGCTAAGGATTCATTCCAAAGAAACTTTGGTTATAGGGAGTTTTTGCATTATATGTCAGTACAGAGATAATTTGGGCCCCGTCAAGCGATTTTGGTACTCATCTCCTATGCGAGCAGCGAAGGTTCAGGCGAGCCTGCGCATCCGCGCAGTCTCGCCAGAACCTTCGCTGCTCGCTCATACAAGCAGTGAATCAAGAGGAACCTTCAGACAGAAAGCCATATCCCTGGCCCCTCTGAATGACTGGGCATGTGCAGTTAAAATTTGTCATGATGGAATGCTCGAAGACACAAATTCGCTTGGCGGGGCTCATTTGGTGGGCTGAGCTCTCGGATCTTCCCATGAGGTGTTTACTGAGCTAAAAGTACCAATTGAAGAAATATTTCTAAATAATGCCTAGACAGATGCATGACAAATACAAACCTGTATGTACAGAAAACTGCGTCAGGCTAAAAGGCTTCCAAATTTATTTGCTGTGATTTTTGAAGTGGGTTTTTATGGCATCTACTTAGAATCTATGAACATAATAACATCAAAATTGTGACTTCAAAAGTGTAATCAACAAATACATGATCAAACATTTTGTTTTACAGTCATAAAGCTGATCATCCATCTCCCCAAATTGCAATATTGAAGACCATTATCCCCTTCCAATGTGCTTATTCACTTTTATTTGAAAATTGTTCTGTATGCTAAAAACATAAAAGCCTGGTCAGCTGTGTATAATCAAAACAAAAGAAAAGTGACACTGTATGTTGACATCCAGTTTCCGATTGCAGATTCTAATGCACTTGCATATGTACGAGGCCGTCAATAAGTAACCAGCCTATCCCATTTCCAATTGACAGAGAAAACCGTCAAAAGTTGAGTACCGTGCTGTAATTCGGTACTTGTATTTGGAAGTAAAAACAGGTCAGTAAATACATTTTGTGCTGACTAATGTTTATGGGTCTTCTGCACCATGGTATGCACAAGTTAAATTCTGGGTTGGGGAATTGTAAACGCGGAAAAACGTCTTTAGATGACGAAACCAGGTCTGGATGCCCATCAGATGCCATGGATGAAGAAATGTGTAACTAAATACGGGATCTGGTGTTACTCTGATATGCAAATTAAGGTGGAAGAAATAGCAAATGCATTATACCTTTCATATGGTAGCATTTCAACAATTTTACATGATCGCTTGGGTATGTGCAAGCTAACAGCCCATTGGGACCCAAAATCCCTTAGTGATGAGCAAATGGCAACCAGAGAATCAGTATGCAGCGCATTGTTGAAGCGGTTTAGGTCAATGACTTTCATTCTCATCTGGTGACTATAGATGAGACCTGGATCCATTATTATGAGCCAAAAAATAAAACGCAAAGTCACCAGTGGTAGGGCTAGGGTCTCCAAGGCCAAAGAAGTTCAACAAAGAGTGGGTGTCAGCTAAGGTCATACGATTTAAAAACTCATCCGAATGTCTGGAGAAGCCTGGGATCGATCCTGCCACCCCTAGTTTACAGGACGAGTGGCATGACCACTACACCATGGAGGCTTCTAGTTCAACAAATAAGTGCAAATTTTCTTGACCAATTGAGAACTGCGATCTGTGAAAAACACAGAGGTAACAGAAGTAAACTCTCCAAAGGGATGCGGCTCCAACAGGACAATGCAGAGTCCAAGCTTGCAAAATTGCAATGGATGCTGACGAGCGGAATGGGTGCTAATTCTTTCTGCACCTTTTTGACTCTGTGCTGGACCGTGAGACAATTTTTTTTTTTCAAAATTATAGAAGAATGACAGCAAGTCCTGAATGTGTCCGCATTTTTAGGATTTTTTCGGTATTTTAGCACCTAGGACAGTACAATACCTCTACATCTAAAATTTTAAGAATTGCTAGTCTTTGTAGCTAAGCAGGTATGTTTGTTTGTTTTGGAGTTTAACAGCCTAGTCAACACTATTTTAGGTCATTTTTGAGACAGTCAGTTTACCCATCTACACTTTTCCTGGGCAAGCTCATACCTAAGAGGTTAACCAGTTTTGTTTGTATGTGAGTTTAATGGCCCAGTGAACACTATTTAGGTCATTTTTGAGCCAGTCAGTTTACCTATCCACACTTTTCTGGGCAGGCTTATATGTAAGGGGTTAATCAGTATAATGCACATTCTTTCACAGAAACTGACAACTGCCCTTCTTCGCTCAGCGGAAGGGAAAGAATGACCCAAGAAAAGATTCCATGATCAATGTCCACAAAAGAATGTTGCCTATCCCAGCAGGTAAGGGGGTTAACCAGTACAGTGCACACTCTTTCGCGAGAAACTGACAACTGCACTTCTTGAATCAGCAGAATGGAGGTAATGACCATAGAAAAGTTTTCATGATCAATCTCCATGAAAGAATGTTGCCGACCCCGGCAGGTATCAGTCACGAATCCTCCTGATCACCAATCAGCCGCACATCCGAATGAGCTACCAAGGCCAGCAGTATGTCTGTTTTGGCATATACTTGTCCAGTCAACACTATTTAGGTTAAGCCCATCAGTTAACCTAACCAAACTTCCTGGGCAGACTTATACATTAGCGAGCAACCATTACAGTGCACATTCATTTCCCCAGAAACTGACAATATCCATTCTTGAATCAGCAGAAGATAATAATAATAATAATAATAATCGACCTTATTTATAGAGGGTAACACATTTAGTATACTAGTACTAATCTTCCATGTGGCCCTCTTTTCCTGGGTAGAACCAGTACTAAGCAATGTGGATAAAGTCTCTTGCTCAAGGAAACAACACATGCCGCTCGTGGGGTTCGAACCCGGTACCTCTCGATCCCGAGGCCGATACTTTACCACTGCACCACTGCGCTCCACAAGGGTGAGAATGATCATAGAAAATTATGTTGCTGACCCGACAGGAATCAAATCAGTGACCTCCTGGTCACCAATCAGATGCTTATAAGACTAGCCTACTGAGGTCTGCGAATAGGTTGGTTGTGTGTTACCCAGTCGCAAACCCCGAGACAGGTTTTTTTTGTGACAGGCTCAAGTATCATGGGTAGATCATTTTTTCATCAAAAATCTTTGTTACAATAGTACATGAATCAAAAATGTTCTTCCAACCTCTTTATAACAATACTGTTGGGGTCCAGAGAAGAACCATGTTAGTTAAACAAACATGTTACATCCAAACAAAAATGTAGAGATTATGTATAGAAAAATGACCGTTTATGGCCAATTTTTGTGATGAGCATCTATATAACCTATAATTTTTGTAGAGATTATATAGCAAAATTACCATTAATGGTCAGTTTTCTCTATATCACACATTTCTGGAATCTATCTTTGTTTGTTTGTTTGTTTGATTTGAAGTTTAACATCCCTGTAAACACTGTATAGGTCATTTTGGAGACGTTGCTTCCCATTTTGTAGGACTTTTACCCGGCATTGAGATGAAATGACATCTCAAGCCCTGTCACCCAATGAAACCAATAGGGTTTATAAGCATGGACAGTCCGACTCGCAAGCTTTGCCTGGTCAGGCTTAGATCCTCTAAGCAGTTTACCAGTACTTGTGTGCGGTCAGTTTCAGCTCTGCATGGAAGCATCATGCAGCCCATCTATTTCTTCATGCCCCAATGGGCAGGGACCGAGGAATCTATCTTGAAACTATGTTGTATTCAAAACTATGTTTTAAGGAACAGTGTTATAATAAGGCTGTGGCAAACATGGCCACAGTGCTTTCTTACCTTTCCTGTAATAGAGGGCGCCTGCTGAGTCCGGCTGAAGATAGTGGTGTCCATTAACAAGCTCGGGTTCTTATCGTAAAAATCTCCGAGTTTAACTCGCTGCCTTGATCCGTCATAGTCACACGTGTCTACTTCTTTAACCACACCACAAACAGTCTTATTTTCTTTCTTTGTCTTGAGCATACAGAGGCTGTCAGCCTGCAAAATATCAAATACCTTACCCCAGCTGTTCAACAAACTCATGGGACATCAAAACCTTAACTCTTATCATGCTGTTCACAACAACCCCTATCTTTGCAAACAGTGTAGATCCAGATCAGATGGCTTCTGAATAAGCCATCTGATCAGGATCTATACTGTTTGGCATTCAGTTTATGCATTTGTAGCAATAAATTACAACAAGTAATTTGATTGGTTGATAGACAGAAATGGGTGTGGCTTAAATGAATATTCAGCAAGATAAGGGTTAACTGTTCTGACAAGTACATCTACAATGTCTAATTCACAAATATTTTTGATGGAAAAATGTACGGCCCCCGCCCTTAGGGGCTTGAAGAAATATATGGGCTGCATGATGCTTCCACGCAGAGCTGAATCCGGCCCGCACACTAGTACTGGTAAACGGCTTAGAGGATCTAAGCCTGTCCAGGAATCGTGGTGCGAGGCAGACCATCCATGCTAATAAACCCTATTGGTTTCATTGGGCGACAGGGCTTGAGATGTAATTTCATCTCAATGTCGGGTAAAAGTCCCACAAAATTGGAAGCAACGTCTCCAAAATGACCTTTACAGTGTTGACGGGGACGTTAAACCTCAAATCAAACAAATCAAACAAATGGAAAAATGTAAGTTGCTTTGGCATTTGCAAATGCAATTTACATTTTTTGCTGAAAAAATCTGAGTTGCTTTGGCATTTACATTTTTTCAGCAAACATACTAGCATATTGGGCATATTAAATTATCAAATCTTCACAGTCAACAAATTTTCGCTGTTAGCTTGATCAATTAACATGGAAAATATGCTATGTTCATGTACTATTTTCGCTGACAAAATATGAATAGCTTCTGTAAATGCAAAAGCTACTCATATTTTTCCAGTAAAAGAACGAAAGTATAAGATATTGTAAATGTACATGTACATGTTGGAACAGTTAACTATCTCAGTGGCTAGTTGTTCAAAACTAACGACTTAACTATCTAAAGTATCATTAAAACTTTGATCATTCAAAAAGTGAAAATACTAATATTTTTGCTGAAAAAATGTGAGCAGCTTTTGCAAAAGCTGCTCACATTTTTTGCAGCAAAAATAGCAAAATTTTAGATATTGTACTTGCTAGAATGGTTAACAATTTGACCACTAACAAGCTTGTTAAGCTAACAATGCTTTGAACAACTGGGCCCTGAACACTATCCAGCTTGTTAAGATAACTATGCTTTGAAAAACTGGGTCCAGGCTGGGTGAAATTAATAATTTCAAATTATTCTGTCAAATTTGCAGACATGTTAAGTCTCCCTATTTTTAGTGAAACTAACTAATTTTTGGCTCCTAAAACCCTAATTGCATTGTCTCCCTAATTTTTTTCCAAAAATTTCCCTAGATATTTTTTTTGTTTTATGGCCCTTTTAAAACTTATTTCTCGCTGATCGTAAATCAGAGGTGGGCAAAAAGTGGAGTACAAGGAGTTGTAGGAATTTTGAATGACTTCAGGATAATCCATGACACATTACCAGATTGTTCTGTAATTTCTTGCTTCAAAACCATCATATCATTAGCAATTGCTGCATGCAAAATTCTTGCTATCCTTTCACCGAAAGCCTACTCTGTTGTACAGATGAGTGCAAATACAAACTGGAGTGTGTTTAAGGTGTCCACTTATGCATTTTGGGATATGTGTGTGTGAATTTGGGTTTAACATGGCTTTCAACAATTTTTCAGTCATATCACGACCGTGTCTGGTTGCGACAGGGAGCTCAATGCTCACTTTTATAGTGCTGCCTCACTGAAGTATCATATCCCAGACACATTACATGATACCACACCCAGTCACATTATCCTGACACTGGGTCGACCAGTCCTAGCTCTACCCCGTAAATCTGAGTGCCAAGCGAGGAGCAGCTAGTACCATTTTTAACGACTTTGGTATGTCGCGGCCCGGGATCGAACCCGTGACCTCCCGTTCCCCGGAGCGGTCACTCTACCAACAGAGCTATCGGGGCCGGTAACAGTTTGGGATAAGTGAATACATATTTACTTTCTGTAAATTAAAAAAAACTTTTGGGGTCTATCTAAAGTTACTAAGCACAGTAGCTTTTCTTTGCAGGTGTCCATATGACTATCACTAATTTGTAGGAAACAGACAACAGCCGCATTAATTGTATTGCTGTGATGCCAGAGAGTTATCTATAGAAGCTGGACTGGAGTCATGTGTTCGGTTCAGCAAACAGTGTAAACCCAGACAGTGGCTATGGAGTGCAGCGTATGATCAGGGTCTGCATTGTTTGCTTAGAGTAAAAGAATTTAACCCTTATCTTGCTGTTCACGACAAACCCTATCTTTGCAAACAGTGTAGATCCAGATCAGATGGCTTCTGAAGAAGCCATCTGATCAGGATCTACACTGTTTGGCATTCAGTTTATGAATTTGTAGTAATTAATTAGATCAAGTAATTTGATTGGTTGATAGACAGAAATGGGTGTGGCTTAAATGAATATTCAGCAAGATAAGGGTTAAAGGTTAACCCTTGTCCTGCTGAGCCCGGATATGCCTTATTTTCCAAACAATGAAGAAGCCATCTGATCAGGATCTACACTGTTTGTAATGCAGTTTGTGAAAATATCAAGTAATGTGGTTGACCAATAGTCAGAAATGGATTTGGGTAATAAATTTATTCAGCAGGATAAGGGTTAAATAGTTTTTTAAACAGACTATAGGCACAAAAAGCAAAATCTCAAAGCCTGAAATCAAGAAAAAAATCAAGTTCTAAAAGCCTGAAATCCTGCAAATGCCTGAATAATACGAGACCTGCTAAATTGTCTGTCTGGCTTATAATCATCAAAAGGATGGCAAGCAATATTTTGTGGTGAGATGAGCCATCTCATCAGGAGCTACACTGTTTGCATGGGTATCTGTATTGAACTACAGGGTTGAAAGTGTTAGCTTTTGTAGTTGTATTTGAGCATAATTATTATGCAGCAAGCAGACATCCAAATCAAAAGGGATAATTCGAAACATAAAATGTAACATTCTATGTAGGAATACAGTCATCTATTCCACAATGAAATATCAGAACTGTTCTGATTAAAAACAAAGCAAACATCCAAACATAATGCCCTCTCGATTATTTAAAAGAAAAACATAGGTTGATAATATAAATCCAGAATATTTCAAAAATAGCATGTAAATGGCAATAAATCTGATTTCAAATGTGTAATTTGATGCAGTTGCAAATAAATAATTATATAAAAAGTGTTTTAATTTTATTTATCATATGACGTCGTTGATAAGCAGTAGATAACATCCTCTAATAAAAATGGTATGACCACATGTGTAATAACACTCTGGCGGGAAAAAGTAATGTCATGACAATGTCCACGTTACCATGCATTTTTGCGGAAATTTTGTCAAATTAAAGGCGATGAAATCCAATTAAAGGTGGCCATATGATAAATAGAATCACCAAAGGCTCGTTTCATAAATTTCATATTAAATGACCACTTGTGTAAGATCCTTTATATAAATGCAAACTTCAGTAACTGATAATTTGCTTACATCATTGATAGCACCCCACCCCTAGGAAGATTGGATTGCATGGTGCGTCCGCGCAGAGCTGAAACCGACCAAACTTGAGTACTGGTAAACAGCTTAGGTATAAGCCTGCCCAGGAAAAGTGATGCGAGTCGGACCGCTCCTTAAACCATAGCGGTTTCTATGGGCGTTAGGGCTTGAGATGCCATTTCATCTTAATGTCGGGTGTGTGTGTGTGAATTCGGGTTTAATGTCACTTTCAACAATTTTTCAGTCATATCACAACAGTGTCTGGTTGCGATAGGGAGCTCAATTTTATAGTGCTGCCTCACTGAAGTATCATGTCCCAGACACATTACATGATACCACACCCAGTCACATTATCCTGACACTGGGTCGACCAGTCCTAGCTCTACCCCGTAAATCTGAGTGCCAAGCGAGGAGCAGCTTGTACCATTTTAACCATACTGAGCTATCGGGGCCGGTCTTAATGTCGGGTAAAAGTCCCACAAAATCGGAAGCAACATCTCCAAAATGACCTTAATAGTGTTGACAGAAATGTAAAACCTGAACTCAAACAAACAAACAAATACATCATTGATAAATCAAAACACATGAACACATACTCCACCATCTCAAACGCATCACAAATGCTGCTACATTATGGTACACAGGGCAATGATAAGCTATAAGGTGTAATACTGGAGATTATCTAGTACTGATACTTACTGCTGATTTGGTGTTATTTGTGAAAGATTCGCATGTGTAGTTATAGCCGTGCCATGGAATACCAATGATGATCTCATCTTTGGTAACACCGGAGGCTTCATAATCATCCAAACCTGAAATACACTACAGATGAACTTCAGTGGAACAAACATTTATAAGATCATGGTAACTTAATTAATTACCCAATCTCTTATATTGACCAGTTATTTCATGGCCGGTTGAGCATATAGTCCAAACTATTGCTCCGAGGAGCTGTGGACGAATTAATGCACTACTGTCCGAGGCCGGAGGCAGAAGTTAAGGTTTTTGGTTAAGATGTGACAAAAGCACAGACAAAAGCAATGTAGTTATGGCCCTTTGTCAGAATGCAGGTCTTGTGATGGTAAGTATGTGTGTGATATTTCATGAAAGGCAAATATTTTTGAAGTTATGACCAAGGTTAAGCTTTTTTGCCAATGACATACACACCAACAAAAGCAATATAGTTACGGCCATTTGTCAAAATGTAGGTCTTGTGATGGTAAGTACAGTCAAACCTGTCTTAGTGGCCACCTCAATTAAGCAAGCAACCTGTCTTAAGCAAGCAGGCATTCAGTTCCCGAAAAAGGAAAATGCAATAAAGTTCACCTGTGTTAAGCAAGCACCTGCCTTAAGCAAGCACTTTTTGAATATCCCAGAGGTGCTTGCTTAATACAGGTTGGACTGTATGTGTAAAGTTTCACGAGAGTAGCCTAAGGATAACACTTAAGTTATGACTGAGGTTAAGTCTTTAGGATAAGGTGTGACAAACGGACTGTCAAGATGATTACTATAGGATACCCACTCTACCGTGGGGGGATAGGGGCTAATTAAGAAGTGATGTAACTTCTTAAATTCTGCTCGCAGGGTTATGGTTCATACATTCCGTGATCCCCCTTATGGCCCCATATCAGTGTATCATGTTTTACTTAATTACCTTTAAGACTTAAGATATGTTTCAGACAACTTAATATTGCAAAAATTAAAAGGGTAAATAACCCTGTTATTACTTGTGATTACTTGTGATAGAGTTATGGTTCTTGTACTATGCACTTCCTGGCCATCTATCAATGTATCAAGTTTCATTTAATTACCTTCTTTTCTTTCAGGGATTATGCTCCAGAGAAGCTTTTCACTGTCAAAACTTAGAAGGGAAGTAACTCCATAAACACTAACCTGACAGAGTTATGGTTCTTGCTTACTATGATTCCCCTCATGGCCCTCTATGAGTGTATCAAGTATCACTAAATTACCTTAATAGTTTTAGAGATATGCTCCAGACAAAAGTTTGATGGATGGACGTATGAATGTACTCACACACAGACATTTATCTGGATAGGCATCAGCATATTGACAACATACCGTAAAACTTCTATTTACAGTAATGCCCCAGGCATTTATTAGAATCATTACCTTTCATGGGCGTATCAGAATACTGCCCTTTATCGCAAATGGATGCCATCTTGAAATGTACAACGGAATTATGCACTAGTGATGCTAAATGCGTTAAAGACTATTGATATAACAATTTGTTCTTGCTCTTTGGGCAAACTGCTCTTCGGGACAATTCGATAGCAAGGCATACAAATTTGATGCCTTTTGTTCCACGAATTTAGGTTTGTTCCAATTCAAATTGTGATGAAAGGATACCATGTGTATCGAGTTTCTTATGCATCAGAGTGCATCTTGGAACCTAAAAAGCAGATAGATTTCTTTCATTTGATGAATATGTATCTGCTACAAAAATCATCTGAAATACATTTTTGGCACCTTTTGAAACAGTTGTGAGACATGTGTTGAATGTCCATGCTTTGGAGATCATTATCTAATGCAGGCGGCTTACCCTTTGATAATAAATACTGCTATGTAAACATGCATCAATTATCACTTATCTTATCTCTGGCTCATAAAGCAGTTGTGGATTAGCATAATCAAATAAGACTAGTCATTTGTGTTAATTATTTGAAAATGGATTAATTTCAGTGTTTACTATTGAAACAGAATGTGATCATGTGCTTGTAATTTTCCATGTACTCTAATGATTTTTTGTCTAAAGTGGATAGATTAGAATTCATTTCTCAGTTCTTGATAAGTACTGTGTACCTGTTCGCTACTGCCCTAAATCACGAATCGGCTGTAATTTTAATGCCTCTCTCTCACGACAGGCAGACCTCATGAACATGTTCTTACTACCGATGGCGCAGGAGATTAATGGATAATAATTAGGACAATAAACAGTTTGACACTAGACTGGGTATTTGTGTGTGCCATCTTCATGCAGGCAGGATCAATTAGATGTTTGAATTTACAAAACTGGCCCTATTGCGAATTTCTCAGGAAGAATTTTCATTTTTCAAGATTCCATAATGGGCATTTATTAGAGGCTCATGTTTTCAGGAATATTCTGAAAAAAGTTGGCAATTTTTGCATCCTAATTTGGAGATGGTTGTTTATTTGAGCATGGGCGTTTAACAGAATTTTTACGGTAAGTGGCAAATTCTCTTAATCAGCACACAATGCTTGAGCAAATGTTTGCCACTTAAATATCAAATCTATTTTAAGTCCATACAGACTCACAAATGACTACTTAGGTGGCAAACTGTCAAAAATTTTTGCCCCCTAACTGTCGGTTTGTGAGTGCGGTCAGATGGAGGCATAAAGCTGTTACTATAAATTATGCTCTCCCTTCAGGGAGCATAAAAACATAACCTTCCGTTGCAGAACATGGCACCTCACATGACCAGAGTGAGACTCAAAGCAACAGGTTTACCTATAGCTTTAAATGTGCCTCAGATTTACAGATTTTTTCGTGTGTTTTGATTTAGAGTCTTAAAACCTATTCAATACTATAAAGGACATAACAACGCAGTCATTTTTTCTTGGACAGGCATATAGAAGACTTTACGATGCCACCGGTTGCTAAGGAAAAGCGATCCCATACTGCAGTATTCTCGCGCATGCGCAAATTACGTAGGGCAGAAAGCAATAAATTATTGTTAAAAACAGTGACCCTAGTCATGCTGATCGTGTCTTCAATTGTTTGCACACAAAAAAACCTAACTTACCCGATGTTTAAAAAATGCAGTTGGCATACAATGCTATCATATCTTGTTGTGCTCGGCTGCACAAACAGGGAAATCAGTGAAAATGTTTTCCGTCACCAACTTCGAACGAGTACAAATATAACAGATTAGTAAAGAAAATTAATCGTGCAGTGCCAATATCGGGACATGAAAATGCTAGATCAGACGGATTATAGGAGTCTCAATACCACGACAGAGGGTGCAGTGCATATTTAATAATAAATCTTATTAAACCAACCGTGTCATGTTCGAGTATTGCATTTCTTTCTGAGATTCCCATGCCATAGCTCAGCCAACAAAGAATGTCGGGCCAGCGTCTGACCGACACCGATATGGCGTAGTAACGTCGTATCGCTGCCCGTCTGACGTTTGCCCGCTGTTTTGTGCTGGCTGGATGCATCCCATCTTTTACTACCCCTGCCTACATAGTTTGTCGGGCTAGCGTCAAGCCGACAGCGATACGGTGTTACCACGTCGTATCGCTGTCGGCCCAACGTTGGCTTGCTGTTTTGTACTGGCTGGGAGCATCCCATCTTGTACTATCACAGCCTGCATAGAATGTCGGTCCAGCGTCGGGCCGGCAGAGATGCAAGGTGGCAACGTCGTATCGCTGTCGGTCTGACGTTGGCCGCAGTGTGGTGCTGGCTGGGACATCTCACCAAACAGTTTCTTATATGTTGTGTTGTAAGATAATTCTGTCTGTCACACCTTATCCTGTTTACTTAAGTACATTCTTTACATCGCCCCCGTCCATCGGGGCTTGGAGAAATAGATTGTGCTGCATGATGCTTCCACGCAGAGCTGATACTGACCGCACATGAGTACTGGTAATCCGCTTAGGTCTAAGCCTACTCAGGAAAATCGCTGCGAGTCGGCCCGTCCATGCTTATAAACCCTATTGGTTTCATAGGGCGGCAGGGATTGAGATGTCATTTCATCTCAATGTCGGGTAAAAGTCCCACAAAATTGGAAGCAACGTCTCCAAAATGACATCAATATATTGTGTTGACGGGGCCGTTAAACCTCAAAACAAACAGATCAAACAAAACATCCTTTACACGAAGCATAGACGAGGCAAGATAATTGCAAGCCTCATTCTCTCTCTCTCTCTCTCTCTCTCTCTCTCTCTCTCTCTCTCTCTCTCTCTCTCTCTGATCTGATCTTGACTGCTTCATTCACAATCGGGCATTAAATGCAGGCGTAGAATGCACACTCTTGTTTTTGCAAGCAATCACTTTTTTCAGTCTGTAGCATAAGTACTTCTAATCTTGAGCCTGCACAGGGTATGCCTCTCTATTTTGAGCCTGTACAGGGGTGTATCTCATAGCACCGGCTGGGGTGGCGTTGGGGTGGGCGGGGCGGATCAATTTATTGCGTGATCCGGACCCACAGTTTACAAACCATCACAGCGGTTCGATACACACAAACATAAGCGAACTCAACAGTTGGCTTTTTGTGCCATAACAAAGACGTATCAGATTTGCTCAATTTTGACAATACATTGTACATCCGGTACATGTAAACAGGGACAATCCTTTTCCACGGTATTTTAAATTTGTTGTAGTACCGTTGTTGTGTTTATGGCGATAATTGTTTTGGCATAGTGACTCATTTTTCAAGCAATATTTACAAAAATACAGTGAAGTTTCACTTTACACTTGAGACTTTTTGCCTTACACAAACTGCGCATGCGCGAAAATCGGACTGCGGTTGCCAGGAAGTGAAAGTGCCTAAAGTCATCTATACAGGTATGTAAGTGGTTAACCAGTTCAATGTATATTCTTTCAGCAGAATATGACAACATTGGACTGTCTTTCTGAAGCAGGGTAAGGGGGAGTATGACCGTTGAAACATTACGATAACACACCCGTCTGACATTGTGTATTTTCACATCTCCAAAATATCTACTTTTCTGATGAAAATCAGTGATATTTTGGTTAATTATACTGCAAACATAGGTTGTGGGTGCTCGTTAGAACCCCCTCATTGAGGCGGTTCTAACGAGTACCCACAACCTATGTCTAGGAACAGAAATAAGAAAAAATAATGTATACCCCTGTAAACCCCAGTTTTCTTTCTATAAAGTGGGGTTTAGGGGGTCTTTATTTCACGGACTTGTTCACGTGATGATATTTTGTGGTCATTCTCCACAAAAGAAATAAGAAATTACACAATTTTTATCTCATCCACAGAAACACTGAAGGTGGGTATTTGGTAATAACTGAAGGATAATTTTTGTCAACTCTCCATAAAAACCTGTGGTGTGGGTATTCATTAGCACCACCTCAACGAGGCAGTTCTAATGAATACCAACAACATAAGTTTATATGGAGAAAAAAGGAAAATCATCCTTCAACCAGAATTTGTTTTTTTTACAAATCAGAGATGTCTCCCCCTTTTTGACCTCTAAGTAATACCTTGACATTGGAAGTATTTTGTGTGCAACAAATCATCTAATGAAGATGAACATTTGTGCAAAGTAACTTTAAAAAGGTCATAGAGAAATAAGAAAGTTATTGACCGTACACAAAAAAAAACTTTTTACCTTTGACCTCTAAGTATGGCCTTGACCTTTGAGGTACAACACATCATCTCATGATGGTTAACATTTCTGCCAAGTAATTTTACATGTATAATTCATCAAAGAATAAGAAAGTTATTGACTGTACACAAAAAAGGCCCCTTTTCTGACCTTTGACCTCAAGGTATGACCTTGACATTGCAGGTATGGACCTTGGTCTTGCACACGACTCATCGTCTAATGAAGCTGAACATTTCTGCAAGGTTGCTTTAAAAAGTCCGTCCAGAAATAAAAAAGTTATTGACTGGACACAAAAAAAAGACGTTTTTGGACCTTTGACCTCTTAGTATGACCTTGACCTTAGAGATACCGACCTGGGTCTAGCGCGCAACACATGGTCTCATGATGGTTAACATTTCTGCCAAGTAATTTCACAATCTATCCAGGAATAAGAAAGTTATTGACTGAACACTAAAAATGGCATCTTTTTTACCTTTGACCTCTTAGTTTGACCTTGACCTTTGAGGTACCAACCTGGGTCATGCACGCACCACATCGTCTCATGGTGCTTAACATTTCTGCCAAGTAATTTCAAATTCCGTCTAAAAATAAGAAAGTTATTGACCAAACACAAAAATTCAATTTTTTCTACTTTTAACCTCTAGGTAGGACCTTGACCTTTGAGGTACTAAACTGGGTCATGCGCGCAACACGCCATCTCATGGTGGTTAACATTTCTGCCAAGCAATTTCAAAATCCATCTAAAAATAAGAAAGTTATTGACCAAACACGAAAAAAGGCCCCTTTTTTAACTTTGACCTCTATGTATGACCTTGACCTTTGAGGTACCAATCTGAATCATGTGTGCAACACATTGTTGCATGATAATTAACAATTCGGCCAAGTAATTTCAAAATCCATCTTAAAGTAAGAAAGTTATTGACAAAACACGAGAAAGGGCCCCTTTTTACCTTTGACCTCTAAGTATGACCTTGACCTTTGAGATACCATCCTGCGTCCTGCGAGCCACACATTGTCTCATGGTGGTTAATATTTCTGCCAAGTAATTTTAAAATCCATCTGAAAAAAAGAAAGTTATTGACCGGACACGATTTGCCCATACATATATATATAAACTGACAAACTTCCAAGGGAGATAACTCAAAAAGTATAAATGCAAGAGTTATAGTTCTTAAGCTCTGCACGTCGTCTAATATTGAATAATATTTATAAGAAGTTTCGTGAAGATAGCTTGAACGGTTTTCAAGTTATATAGCGGACTCGAATTTGTGACAGACGGACGTTCCAACATATTGGTTGAAGGGCTATTTCTTTTGTTATTTTCATTTGTTTGGTTTAGGGGCTAACCTCCTAAACCTTTTATTTACGGAATAAATCTATTATTTACCAATCATTTTCAATCATTTTCTATTGTTTTCCAATCCGGACACTAGCCCCTAACCTGACATGTTCGCCCGGACAGACAGACGGATGGACAGACAGGAGCCCGGCGGAAAAACAATATGTCTCTCTGAAAAACATTTTTCGTGGGAGACATAATTATTAGCAAATATCCACCTTATCTGCTGCTATGATATGTTTCTCTTACCACTGAACAGTTTGGTGAATGGTACTGTCGCCCTGGCTCGACATGACTGACTACAGTATGTTGTAAAACTATCTGGACTGATAATGAATGCATCACAGTGAGTCCTCAGCACCGGTGTAACTCCACAATTATGCTCGTAACATGGAGGTTTCCATGGCATCACACACAGAACCTGGAGAAAATATCAACATAAATTTACATGGCAGTGGATTCACTTAGCATATTTTTATACCCGCTTTTTCCAAGAATATTGTTTTCGTACCACAGTTCACTCCGGCGTCAGTTCGTCTGTCCGTCCATCACGTTTCTTGTAAATGGATCTCCTCTGCAACCACTGAAGTTACACTTTTGAAACTTTGCATGTGGATAGTACATGGAATGTAGATGGCAGTGGGCAACTTTTTTGTGACCTTCACCTCAACATGACCCCAAGGTCAAAGGTCAAAAATTATGATTTGCCATTTCTCCTAAACTATTGGAGTTACACTTCTGAAACTTTGCTTATTGGATGATCCTTGGAATATAGAATATGTCAGGTTACTTTTGGTGTGACCTTGACCCCAAGGTCAAAGGTCAAAAAGTATGACTTAGCCATATCTTCTAAACTATTGGAGTTACACTTCTGAAACTTGGTTATTGGATGGCCCTTGGAATATAGAATAAATTTGGATACTTTTGGTGTGACCTTGACCTCAACATGACCCCAAGGTCAAAGGTCAAAAATTATGATTTGCCATATCTCCTAAACTATTGGAGTTACACTTCTGAAACTTTGCTTATTGGATGGTCCTTGGAATAAAGAATATGTTGGGCTACTTTTGGTGTGACCTCGACCCCAAGGTCAAAGGTCAAAAAGTATGACTTAGCCATATCTTCTAAACTATTGGAGTTACACTTCTGAAACTTGGTTATTGGATGGCTGTTGGAATATAGAATAAATTTGGATACTTTAGGAGGACCTCAACATAACCCCAAGGTCAAAGGTAAAAAATATGACTTTGCCATATCTTCTAAACTATAAGAGTTACCCTTCTGAAACTTTGCTTATCAGTTAGAATGTTCTTTGCAACTTTTTTTAACTCACATATAGTTTTGGCTAGCTAATACATAGTCATTAGTGTTATTAATAGAAAAAGCGGGTATTTGCGATGGTATACCATCGACTGCAGATCTAGATTTTTACTGGTTCTATACAGGAATGCAAAAATCAGAACAAGTGAGTGGCAAATATTGCAGATTAACCCATTGTATACTGGTGGACTCTTCCATTACTATATGTTGGACAAGTCCATTTGACATATTTATAAGGGGTGTCAGGCCTATTTTTTCTTTTTTGTTCCATATTTGATGGAAATTTTTTTAGCAAATAGTGCAGGCCCCGATTAGACGTCGCCTTGTGTTGCGTCTGATCTGGGCCTGCACTGTTTGCCAAGGTACCCCTTTAGGGGTTTCCCACATGCAATGGGTTAAGATCAGACACAACATGCAAAATATGATATCTGATCTGGGCCGGCTCTGTTTGCAAATGTACCCTTTTTTGGATTTATAAACTTGCCCTTGCCTGCACTGAAACCCGTCTAAATTTGAATGAATGCATTATATCTAATAATATGACAGATAAGTAGTCAGTATTGGGCGTTACAAAATTAATTCATTCAGCAGAACATGATCAATAAAGGCATGTCAAGACAGCAAGATAATCAAACCACAGTTTTTGGGGGGCTATTACCGGTAAGCTTACAACGTTTAAGCATTAAACCAGTACAACATACTTTGTTGCCTTGGTAACAAAGCTGTGCCAATCAAAACTCTGTCTGCAGACATTTGTGCTCAGTGACTCCAATCAGTCTGTATACCTGCTTATCCAGAACATCAGACCATAGCAATAGATGGGCCCTGTCAAGCGATTTTGGTACATATACAACAAGTATTATCATTTTGATTATTATTATTATTGTAATATATATGTGTTGGAAAAAAATGAATAAACACTTGCTGAGAATTCATCAGTATAATAAATACAGAAAACGATGATTCAGTTGATGATAATAATAATAATAATAATAATAATATAAACACGCATGCCATTAATGGACTCTTGTTATACTCTATGTATGACCTTGGCTGTTGGTGGGAAATAGAACTCAAACACACACACATTATCTGTTGCTATGCAGAACATGAAAAACACTTGGTTCATTTATCCATATAGCACACAGAGAAAATCCACAAACAAGAGGGCCCAATGGCCCTATATCGCTCACCTGTGTACCAGAATATCATTAGTGTAGGAGACCACTTGACATTGCTACATGCTAAATATCTAAGCTCAGGCAAAGCGGTGTCCATGCTTATAAACCCTACTGGTTTCATTGGGCAACAAAATCTGTGCCTTATGGTTTTGGAGAAAAAGATTTTTTTAAGTTTTTTCCAGTATAAGTCTATAGAAGCTGATGAGCCCTGGGGCCTGGCCAATTTTGACCCAAAGGGCACGGTTGGCAGGATTTATGTAGGCGACCATTTTGTGTTGCTATATACTAAATATCTAAGGTCTGTACTTCATGGTTTCAAAGATGTTTAAAGCTTTTTTCCAATATAAGTTTGTTGAGTTAAGGGGCCACAGGATTTGGACCCCAGGGGCATGATTGGCAGGATTCATGTAGGCGACCACTCGACATTGCTACATGCTAAATACCTAAGCTCTGGGACTTATGGTTTCAGAGAAGAAGATTTTTTCCCCATTTTAAGTTGTTTTTTTCTTTTGTTTGTTTTTTTTTATTATAAGGGCCCTGTGGTTTCAGAGAAGAAGATTTTTGAAGTTTCTCCAATTGTAAGTCTATGGAAGCTAAAGAACCCTGGGGTGGGGCCAATTTGGATCCCAGGGGCATAACTGGCAGGATTTATGTAGGTGCCCACTTGACGTTGATACATACTAAAAATCTAAGCTCTGGGCCTTATGGTTTCATAGAAGAAGATTTTTTAAGTTTTTTCCATTATAAGTCTATTGGAGGTGATGAGCTCGGGCGTGGCCAATTTTGACCCCAGGGGCAGGGTTAGCAGGATTTTTGTAGCTGGCTATTTTATGTTGCAAGATACTAAATATCTAAGTTCTGTGCTTCACAGTTTCTGAGAAGAAGATTTTTGAAGCTTTTTTCCATTATGATTCTATGGGAGCTAAGGGGCCCCGGGGCATGGCCCATTTGGACCCCAGGGGCATGATTAGCAGGAAATATGTAGGTGACCACTTGCCGTTGCTACATGCTAAATATCTAAGCTCTGGGCCCTGTGGTTTCCGAGAAGAAGATTTTTGAAGTTTTTTTTCCCATAATGAGTCTATGGGAGCTAAGGGTGTGGCCCATTTGGACCCCAGGGCCATGATTGGCAGAATTTATGTAGGTGACCACTTGTCATTGCTACATGGTAAATATCTAAGCTCTGGGCCCTGTGGTTTCAGAGAAGAAGATTTTTGAAGCTTTTTTTTTCCATTATGAGTCTATGGGAGCTAAGGGGCCCCGGGGCTTGGCCCATTTGGACCCCACAGGCATGATTGGCAGGATTTATGTAGGTGACCACTTGCCATTGCAACATGCTAAATATCTAAGCTCTGGGCCCTGTGGTTTCAGAGAAGAAATTTTTTGAAGTTTTTTTTTGCCATTATGAGTCTATAGGAGCTTACGACCCCGGGGCGTGGCCCTTTTGGACCCCAGGGGCATGATTGGCAGGAATTATGTAGGTGACCTCTTGCCGTTGCTACCTGCTTAATATCTAAGCTCTGGGCGCTGTGGTTTCAGAGAAGAAGATTTTTTTAAGATTTTTTCCAATATGAGTCTTCGGGAGCAAAGGGGCCCCGGCGCGTGGCCCATTTGGAACCCAGGGGCATGATTGGCAGGAATTATGTAGGTGCCCAATTGCCATTGCTACATGCTACATATCTAAACTCTGGGCCCTGTGGTTTCTGAGAAGAAGATTTTTGAAGCTTTTTTTTCCATTATGAGTCTATGTGAGCAAAGGGGCCCCGGGGCGTGGCCCATTTGGACCCTTTGGGTAGGATTTATGTAGGTGACCACTTGCCGTTGCTACATGCTAAATATCTAAGCTCTGGGCCCTGTGGGTTCAGAGAAGAAGATTTTTGAAACTTTTTTCCATTATGAGTCTATGGGAGCTAAGGGGCCCCATGGCGTGGCCGTTTGGACCCCAGGGGCATGATTGGCAGGATTTATGTAGGTGACCACTTGCCGTTGCTACATGCTAAATATCTAAGCTCTTGGCCCTGTGGTTTCAGAAAAGAAGATTTTTTAATCTTTTTTCCATTATGAGTCTATAGGAGCGAAGGGGCCCCTGGGAGTGGCCCTTTTGGACCCCAGGGGCATGATTGGCAGGAATTATGTAGGTGACCACTTGCCGTTGCTATGTGCTAAATATCTAAGCTCTGGGCGCTGTGGTTTCAGAGAAAAAGATTTTTTAAGCTTTTTTCCATTATGAGTCTATGGGAGCAAAGGGGCCCCGGCGCGTGGCCCATTTGGAACCCAGGGGCATGATTGGCAGGAATTATGCAGGTGACCAATTGCCGTTGCTACATGCTAAATATCTCAACTCTGGACCCTGTGGTTTCAGAGAAGAAGATTTTTGAAGGTTTTTTTCCATTATGAGTCTATGGGAGCTAAGGGGCCCCGGGGCGTGGCTCGTTTGGACCCTAGGGGCATGATTGTCAGGATTTATGTAGGTGACCACTTGCCGTTGCTAAATGCCAAATACCTCAGCACTGGGCCCTGTGGTTTCGGAGAAGAAGATTTTTGAAGCTTTTTTCAATTATGAGTCTATAGGGGCTAAAGGGCCCTGGGGCGTGGCCCGTTTGGACCCCAGGGGCATGATTGGCAGGAATTATGTAGGTGACCACTTGGCGTTGCTACATGCTAAATATCTAAGCTCTAGGCCCTGTGGTTTCCGAGAAGAAGATTTTTGAAGCTTTTTGTTCCATTATGAGTCTATGGGAGCGAAGGGGCCCTGGGGCGTTGCCAATTTGGAACCCAGGGGCATGATTGGCAGGAATTATGTAGGTGACCACTGGCCGTTGCTACATGCTACATATCTAAGCTCTGGGCCCTGTGGTTTCAGAGAAGAAGATTTTTTAAGCTTTTTTTCCATTATGAGTCTATGGGAGATAAGGGGCCCCCGGGGATGTGGCCAATTTGGACCTCAGGGGCATGATTGGCAGGAATTATGTAGGTGACCACTTGCCGTTGCTACATGCCAAATATCTCAGCTCTGGGCCCTTTGGTTTCAAAGAAGAAGATTTTTGAAGCTTTTTCCATTATGAGTCTATAGGAGCTAAAGGGCCCCGGGGCGTGGCCCATTTGGACCCCAGGGGCATGATTGGCAGGAATTATGTAGGTGACCACTTGCCGTTGCTACATGCTAAATATCTAAGCTCTGGGCCCTGTGGTTTCTGGGAAGAATATTTTTGAAGCTTTTTGTTCCATTATGAGTCTATCGGAGCGAAGGGCCCCCCGGGCCTGGCCAATTTGGACCCCAGGGGCATGATTGGCAGGAATTATGTAGGTGACCACTGGCCGTTAATACATGCTAAATATCTAAGCTCTGGGCCCTGTAGTTTCAGAGAAGAAGATATTTTAATTTTTTCCCATTGTAAGTCTATGGGAGCTATATGTTGCCATGGCAACCAGAACTCCAATCTGATCAGCCCAAAAACCTTATGCAGCCTTTCCCCCTACCTGATGATGCTTCTCATGAAATTTGATCAAGATTGACCATGGGGTTTTAGAGATATACTTATTTGAAATTGTTTACGGACGCATCCACGCACACACGCACGGACGCACGCACGGATGCACGCACGACGGACAAAAAGTGATCACAAAAGCTCACCTTGTCACTACGTGACAGGTGAGCTAAAAACACACAAGTTGCTTGGATGTTCAGGCTGATCCGAGTCTTTACTAGACATTCATGCTTTAAAAGACTATTTAACTGACAACTGCCCATCTTGAAATTTTCTCATGATCTGAACTTCAAGAATGTGTTCTGACCCAGGCATCACACCACGAGCAGATCGCCACTTGGGAGCACATGTATCGACTGAACTGCAGGACCCAGTCGATCCATAATACACCAGTTGTTTTTTCAAAATGGCATATAAAAATAAATGACAATTCAAAACAAAGAAATGGTAAAGTATTTCTTCCAGTGTAGTTGGTTGGTCGATTTGAGGTTTAACGTCCCGGTCAACACTGTAAAGGTCATTTTGGAGACGTTGCTTCCAATTTTGTGGGACTTTTACCCGACATTGAGATGAAATGACATCTCAAGCCCTGTCACCCAATGAAACCAATAGGGTTTATTAGCATGGACGGTCCGCTCGCACCGCGGTTCCTGGACAGCCTTAGATCCTCTAAGCGGTTTACCAGTTCTAGTGTGCGGGCAGGATTCAGCTCTGCGTGGAAGCCTCATGCAGCCCATATATTTCTTCAAGCCCTTATGGGTGGGGGCCAACTTCCAGTGTAGTATTCTATGCAGTATGCAATTCACTATTCATTAGACTTTTAGTCAAATGTAGCTGATCAAAGAGGTACATTTTGACACAATTTCAGAGGTCATTGCACAAGGAAGATACATCAGTCTCTCACATGTTTCTTTGCACTGCAGACTTGTCACAGTTTGATCTGTGACAGACATGTCTCTTATTGGACATGTGCTAATGATTGAAAGAGCATTGTATCTGATTTGAAACGGTGTTATAACTGGCCGAATACTTTTCTGTCTTTGTCAGTTTGTGATGTCATAATTTGAAGTTTGGAGATCTAGTATATAGCAAGAGTCCATTTCAACATTTAGGGGTATCAGGTTGTTTTTTCTTCAAAATCTACTTGGAAACTGGTTGAAGGGTTTGCAAACAGTGTAGGCCCAGATCAGACGCTGCAGAATGCGGCGTCTGATCTGGGCCTGCACTGTTTACCAACTAACCGTTTTGGGGTTTCCGGTACAAAATGGGTTAATTGACAAGCCAAGTACATGTACTTTAATGCAGAAAAGGTTTAATTGTGATATTTTTGTATTTTTGTCAAAGGAAACAGCTGGTTTAGTCCAGCAGAAGTCCAGCTTGACCTGGAAATGTGGTTCAAAGTTTTTTTCTTTGCTGATTTTTGTTGGTCAGGCATTGTATTTGAAGAATCCGACTGATGTCACCTTGATATCATTGAGCATTTTGAAAAAATCAAGATGGCGACCAAGACTACAGTTTTAACATAATAACAGACGTATGTTGCCAAATAATTGGCTACACATGGTTGTTAAATACAATATATTCCTTAACTAGTGATATTTGTGCAAAAGGCTTGCCCACAACAAATAAAAATCAAAAATGAGTTCCTTTAAGAGCAATGAAAACATTCATAAGAAAGAAGATGGGTCATATTACGTAGTTTCGGCTAATAAAGCCTCGTCAGTGACCCTGTAATGATCCGGCAAAGAAAGCCAGAGGAAACATACTGCAATTTTGCGAATTTCGAACAGGCAGTCGATTCAAAGACTGATATAAATCAAAATGGGGTCCAAATAATTAAAAACCTGGCTAGAATATGAGTCTAAACCAATAATTTATTCTGATTTCTCAGAATATTCACTTTGATCTCAAAGGACCAAAAGTAAAATATAAACTGCACTATGGTTGATGTACGGGGAGACGTTTTACGGCCGCCACACGGCACAACACCAGCTGCAGTGAAGGCAAATAAAAATTAAAAATGAGTTCCTTTAAGAGCAATGAAAACATTCATAAGAAAGAAGATGGGTCATACTACGTAGTTTCGGCTAATAAAGCCTCGTCAGTGACCCTGTAATGATCCGGCAAAGAAAGCCAGAGGAAACATACAAGTCTAGCGAGAATGTACATATTTGTAATATCACAAAATAGCAAGATGGCATCCAAGATGGCTGCTTATTATGAATTTTTTCCTCGAATTTTGGTAAAATATGATGATCAATTTCTTAGAAACAATTCTTATTGATTCCCAATTGCTATTCAGGAAAGTTATGGCTTGATTTCTATTACATTTCAGAATTTATCAAATAGATAATATGGCATCCAAGATGGTTACCAAATGTATACCTGTTAACACAAGACTTTTCTAACTTCTTACTTCTAATTTCTAACTCATTACTTATAACTTCTAACTTCCACGTGGTAGGTAGGTAGGTACGTAGTACATAGGTGTGTAGGTAGGGTGGGTGGGTGGATAGGTAGGTCGATGTGAAGGTAAGTAAGTAGGTAGGTTGGTAAGTAGGTAGGTAAATATAAAGGTAGGTAAGTAGGTAGTTACGTACTTAGATAGGTAGTTACATGCTCAGGAAGTAAGGTAGGTAGGTAGGGTAGGGTGGCTGGCTGGCTGGATGGATGGGTAGGTAGGTAGATAAGTAGGCTTGTTTGTTTGACCTGTATAGGTCAATTGAGAAGAAATGACATCTCGAGCCCTGCTGACCAATGAAACGAATAGGGTTCCATGTTATAAGTAGGTAGGTAGGTAGGCAGGAAGATTGGATGGATGGGTGGGTAAGTAGGTACGTAAAGTAAATAAGTAGGTAAAAGTAGGTAGTTACGTACTTAGGTAGGTAGTAAAGTGCTTAGGTAGGTAGGTAGCTAGGTATGGGCTGGGTTGGTTTGTAGGTATGTAGGTAGTGTGAGTGAGTGGGTGTTTGAGATTGTAGGTAGTTAGGCAGGTAGGCAGGCGGGCGGGTGGGTGGTTGGATGGGTAGGTAGGTGGGTATAGGTAGGTAGATAGGTTTGATTTGAAGTTTAATGACCCCATCAACACTTTATAGGTCATTATGGAGAC
Organism: Lucinisca nassula; assembly: GCA_963580285.1. NCBI lineage: Eukaryota > Metazoa > Mollusca > Bivalvia > Lucinida > Lucinidae > Lucinisca > Lucinisca nassula. The sequence continues at coordinate 75,157,181 of OY757021.1, forward strand.
GTTGCTTTCAATTTTGTGGGACTTGTACCCGACATTGAGATGAAATGACATCTCAATCCCTACACACAAAGGATTTATAAGCAAGGACGGTCGGTTGAATCTCCTGTTAAGGACAGAAAAACAGTTGATATCCGAGAAACGGTGAGGAAAAACACAGAAATTATCCCAGATTTCATTTCTGCGCATACTATATCTGGCTGTGACATGGTGGCCTGTTATTATGTGATTGCCAAAGTGGTGAAGATATTAAGATCGGGGCAAACACTGCGTAAATTAGGTGATGTAACAGCAGCATTTCCTGATGTTATGAAAGACGCCACGCACTTAGTGTCAGCTTGTTATGGGCACCAACAATGTGACAGTATGTCCAGAACAAGGCTATTAATGTGGACATCAAAAGTTGGTTAATCCTCTTAATCAGTTATCCTCTCTTTCTCCAACTACAGAATCATTCACAGAAAATGTGAAAGGAGCACACTTCCAAGCATCTGTGTGGAAACATGCCCTTGATTCGGACACACTAGAAATCAAGGTTGGCAAAAAGCCGGTCAATACTCATATTGACCGGGCCGGTGGTTAAAACCGGTTTTAACTGGTCATTACTGGTCGATTAAATCATTGGAGTAGATGCCTCTGATCTTGATCTTGCTATCTGATCTTGAAAGCTTCCCCTCCCTACATCATTTACATGGGGTTAGACTATATTTTTATCAGTGAACAAGACAAAATAGTTTTTATTAATAACAGTAATTATTTGAGGGTTTTTTTTTTATTTGTTCAGAAGTCAAAAACATTATTTCTGTTCAACTGAAGAGGTTAGATTGACTTAATGAACTGTAGATATGTCTGTTCTTTTCAATGAAACAATCTTTATAATTTATAGTTATCCTTTATAGGTTAGATCAATTGTTCATATTTTGATTTACTGAAAAATGAATAAGCTGAATTTATCATGGATTTTGAAGGATTTATGGAAGGTCCTATTTTGTTTGACAGAATAGAAGAATTGTTGTACCAGATTGTGCCACCCACTCTCTCTCCCTGTGTTTGAAGATTACTAATGTCTTTGCGGTATGTTTAAGTATCTGCAACACCTGTAAATTGCTGTCAAACAGATTAAAAGATGCAAAAGCTGCCACTGTAGTGGGTGTGGCAAAGATCTTAGTGCCAAAGTGACCAATCACATGTCCCTAACAGGGGTATTATTCACTGACACCAGGCTTTATTCCTAATGTGTGACATTTTTATTTATCTGCAATCTAGATAGTATCTTATCATCAAGCTGTTACTGAAGGTGTCACAAATGAATGAAACATAAAGACCCAATTTGGAACTTCTTTACTATTTTGAAAGAAAAACAAGAGGGCCATGATGGCCCTGGATCGCTCACCTGATCCATAGAGTAACAAGTGGGCCCTGGAGAGGGCCATTATTGACTCGTGTTATAATGTGCATAATTTTGAGGGAGGTCTAAAAAGGTGAAGCTTCATACCAAATGTCAACAAAGGCTATAATTTGAACAATCTTGGCAAAGGTCCACTAGATGAAGCAACACACCAAATATCAAAGACCTGGGCCTTGCGGTTTCAGAGAAGAAGATTTTTTTTAAAGATATTCCCTACATAAGCCTACGTAAGCCAAGGCGGGGGCATTTTTGGCCTCAGGGCTATAATTTGAACAATCTTGGTAGACATCCACTAGATGAAGCTTCACACCAAATATCAAAGATCTGAGCCTTGTGGTTTCAGAGACAAAGATTTTTAAAGATTTTCCCTGTATAAGCCTATGTAAAACCAAAGGCCCCCGTGGCGGGGCATTTTTGGCCCAAGGACTATAATTTGAACAATTTTGGTAGAGGTCCACTAGGTGAAGCTTCACACCCAAGTTCAAAGACCTGGGCCTTGTGGTTTTAGAGGAGAAGATTTTTAAAGATTTTCCCTATATAAGCTGATGTAAACCGAAAGGCCCCGGGGCCGGGGCATTTCTGGCCCAAGGGCCATAATTTTGAACAATCTTGGTAGAGGTCTAATAGATGAAGCTTCATACCAAATATCAAAGACATGGGCCTTTCGGTTTCAGAGAAGAAGATTTTTAAAGATTTTCCCTGTATACGCCTATGTAAAACCAAAGGCCCCACGGGAGGGGGCATTTTTGCCCCCTAGGGCTATAATTTGAATAATCTTGGTAGAGGTCCACTAGGTGAAGCTTCACACCAAATATCAAAGACCTGGGCCTTGTGGTTTCAGAGAAGAAGATTTTTAAAGATTTTCCCTATATAAGCCTATGTAAATCCCAAGGCCCCCGGGGCAGAGGCATTTCTGGCCCATTTTTGCCCCCTAGGGCTATAATTTGAACAATCTTGGTAGAGGTCCACTAGGCGAAGCTTCACACCAAATATCAAAGACCTGGGCCTTGTGGTTTCCGAGAAGAAGATTTTTAAAGATTTTCCCTATATAAGCCTATGTAAATCCAAAGGCCCGCGGGGCAGGGGCATTTCTGGCCCAAGGGCCATAATTTGAACAATGTTGGTAGAGGTCCACTAGATGAAGCTTCACACCAAATATAGAAGACCTGGGCCTTTCGGTTTCAGAGAAGAAGATTTTTAAAGATTTTCCCTGTATAAGCCTATGTAAAACCAAAGGCACAAGGGGCGGGGGTATTTTTGGCCCTAGGGCTATAATTTTAACAATCTTGGTAGAGGTCCACTAGGTGAAGCTACACACCAAATATCAAAGACCTGGGCCTTGTGGTTTCAGAGAAGAAGATTTTTAAAGATTTTCCCTATATAAGCCTATGTAAATCCAAAGGCCCCCGGGGCAGGGGCATTTCTGGCCCAAGGGCAAAAATTTGAACAATCTTGGTAGAGGTCCACACGATGAAGCTTCACACCAAATATAGAAGACCTGGGCCTTGCGGTTTGAGAGAAGAAGATTTTTAAAGATTTTCCCTGTATAAGCCTATGTAAAACCAAAGGCCCCCGGGGCGGGGGTATTTTTGGCCCTAGGGCTATAATTTTAACAATCTTGGTAGAGGTCCACTAGGTGAAGCTTCACACCAAATATCAAAGACCTGGGCCTTGTGGTTTCAGAGAAGAAGATTTTTAAAGATTTTCCCTATATTAGCCTATGTAAACCCAAAGGCCCCCGGGGCGAGGCATTTCTGGCCGGAGGGCCATAATTTGAACAATCTTGGTAGAGGTCCACTAGATGAAGCTTCATACCAAATATCAAAGACCTGGGCCTTGCGGTTTCAGAGAAGAAGATTTTTAAATTTTTCATTTTAAAAATCTATTTTTAGCTCCTGTGACCTAGATGTGCAATGGTCCGGAACCATTTGAACAACTTTGAAAGGGGACCACCTAAGGATCATTCCTGTGAAGTTTGGTTAAAATCCAATCAGTGGTTTAGGAGGAGATGTCATTTGAAGAAAAAGTTTACGCACGCACACACGCACGCACACACGCACGACGGACGACGGACAAAAAGTGATCCCTAAAGCTCACCTTGTCACTACGTGACAGGTGAGCTAAAAAACAGTGTAAGGTGCAAAGACTGTAATATTGACGTTAGTGCTGTCATAGATTAAAATGCCTAGGGATAAAAAAAGCCAGAAAATAATGCTAAGAGGCCACTTGAAGAAATATCTGAACCTGAAACTCTATCAAATGATATCAGCCTTCACCAAAGGGACAAAAACTTCAACAGACTAGTTTCATTAGTTTGGCATTTCAACACAAAAAATATTCAATTCACCACTCAATATTTCAATCGACCAGTATTGACCAGTATTGACCACTCCGTGAGTATTGTTTGGGGCGGTTTTAACCAGTTAAAGCCGCCCCTGGTATTGACTGCCCAACATTGCCAGATATGGCACCAGAAGAATTTGGATGGCTTCGAGAAGAAACTTCACAATCTCTAATCCTGTCAACAGTGCCTCAGGGTACTTCTCTTGCACCGAAAGATGTCTTGAAACTAATTAGGTGTCAGTGTGAGTCGGAGGAGCCGTGTTCATCACTGCGTTGCGGCTGTACCAAAGCCAGACTTGGGTGTACTGTGGTCTGCGTGTGTCAAGGGACAATTAATTGCAAGAACGAGCAAACAGTTTTAAGGAATGACTGAACAGTTGTTCTGATTTGTTGAACTCTTTCTGAGTATTTGGCTGGTGTAAATCATAATATGCAAGCATATAGTTTTATGCTTGTGTACACCATTTTGAAGAATTTCCAGTATGGTTTCATGTTGCCTCAATTCAGGAAGGGACCCTTCTCTTTACAGCCGTATTGAAAACAAGCAATAATCATACAGTATGATTCTAATATTATATAGATGTATACCAGCTGTAAAGTTGCATATGATTATACTTTGTGATGTTTTCATACTTCATCTATATTCAGTCAAGAATACTTGTCTAGTGTTGGATTGTTGTTTCGCTGGTGAAAGTTTTTTTTCCCATGCGAGTAAAGAGTGACAAATACATTTGTTTGTCAGCCATCTTGAATGCATAAACATAGTTTTACACATTTAAAGGTTGTTATACACATCAAAATGTCAAATGATATGAACAAAGTAACTATGACTAGTTTTGAGCCAATCAAACCGTAATTTCAAGATAAGTTTCATAGTTTTACGTAACATAGCAGCCTTCTTGGCTGCCATTTTAAGAGTCATTTCCCACAGAAAAGTGCTTGTAGTCTATGCCTGGGTCCACAAACAAATCTGCAACAAAAGTGAATGTTTGGGGGCACTGAAAACCGTATTTAGGTAAAAACTGATATTTGGAAGCCATCTTGGACGCCATCCTGAATTTCTCAAAATGCTCAATGATGTCAGGATGACATCACTTAGATTCTTTCAGGGGAATGTCTTGGCTATTAGAATCAGCCAAGAAAAAAACTTTGAACCCTATTTCCAGGTCCCCACAGAATATGCAGTTTTTCTGCCGGACTAGTTGGGGTATGTTAGACAGTTAATGAGTATCATGTCCACTCCAAAGTCTAATGAATATTGAAATCTGTTGTAACACCAACAGACTAGCACAATTGGAATATTCCATTGTATTTCTCCATTACCAACTATACTGAACACAAAAACCACTAATACCTTTGCAAAATGTGTAGATCCAGATCAGAAGACTTCTGAAGAGGCCATCTGATCAGGATCTACACTGTTTGTCAAGTAGTTTTCATATTTGAATAAAATAATTTATCATGTACATGTATTTTGATGTTGTGACAGTCAGCATAGGATGCAACTTAATTCATGTATTCAGCAGGATATGGGTTAAGTGATATTTCCTTATACAGCAAAATTCCTATAATTAGACCACCTTTGGGGCTGTTCAAAAGTGGTCTTGAAGACCACTTTTGAACAGTCCCATAGGTGGGCCCTCATAAGGAGACACTGGGTGTAGAAATGACCTAAAAAGAAAAACTGAAACCTTATCAATAACCTTTTTTAACCCTTCTCTTGCTGAATATTCATTTAAGCCACACCCATTTTTGTCTATCAACCAATCAAATTACTTGATGCAATTTATTGCTACAAATTCATAAACTGAATGCCAAACAGTGTAGATCCTGATCAGATGGCTTCTTCAGAAGCCATCTGATCTGGATCTACACTGTTTGCAAAGGTAGGGGTTGTTGTGAACAGCAAGATAAGGGTTAAAAGTAGCTTAAGTCTAAATTTTAGGTGGTCTTAACAGCCAAGTTTTACTGTATAATTATGGTGAGTTGATTCTATAACAAGTATGCAAAATATATGTTTCTATCAGAAATAAGAACAACTATCTTCATTTAGTGCTCCTTATCTGGAGCTCAAAATCATATCAGCTTAGTACTGTAAAACACTAAATCTGGCAGTCTATGAGAGTGGAGCTTTTGGTGGATTTATATTTCTGGCAGATTTCCGATTTCCAAAAAAATCTGTGATTCCTGATGAAGCCCTGTGTGTCTTATACATACAAGTGTTACACAGTGATTTGCAATTTATTCACAGTGATTTTCAACTGTTTTCCCGGCCCCCGCCCATAGGGGCTTGAAGAAACATATGGGCTGCATGATGCTTCCACGCAGAGCTGAATCCGGCCCGCACACTAGTACTGGTAAACCGCTTAGAGGATCTAAGCCTGTCCAGGAACCGCGGTGCGAGGCGGACCGTCCATGCTAATTAACCTATTGGTTTCATTGGGCGACAGGGCTTGAGATGTCATTTCATCTCAATGTCGGGTAAAAGTCCCACAAAATTGGAAGCAACGTCTCCAAAATGACCTTTACAGTGTTGATGGGGACGTTAAACCTCAAATCAAACAAACAAAACAAATCAACTGTTTTCCACATTGCATTGATCTTGGTGTGTTGGGCTGGGACGATTCAGATGGGAGTCGATCTGAGAACCCACGATAACGTATAGATATGGACATCTCAAATGTATCAATTTTTCAATTTTCATTACATCCCGCAAAATCAGTTCGTGTCATTCATATAGCCAGTCCCGCAAAAAAGCGTCTACAACTGTCAGTCTTTTGAGTCCTAATATGGTTAAACTAGACCAATAAGTAAATCACAAAAATTGCTGCACTGTCCGGCTTTGTCGACAATTCAGAGACAAACTATCTCTGTATTTAGAACGGTTCAATTATGACACTATTGTTAATCCCTGTCATATAATTGCCAATTAAACATAATTGCCCTGCGATGCATGTCTTTCATTTCTGGTGTACGGCGCTTTCGATAAGCCAACTTGAACAAGGTGTGAAAATACGGTCAAGTTATGTCTCTTATTTGGGTTTATCCCCCAATCATAAAATTTAATCCACAATCAATGTGAAACTGGCTTAATCTCGCTATATCAAACGGCAGATGTATGCATAATAAAAACGGTCTCGCGAATGGTTATGTTTGGCGCCAACTAGCAGACGCTTGACGGGAAAAGTTGAATGCTGTTGTTGGTTATTTATACGGAGCTTCTGGGGATAATAATTCGAGAGCTGTGCAAAGCGCTGTTTTCTATCTACCTCTAGCTATCGAGCAAATATATATTTTTTACCGGTTCCAAATATTTTTTTTTTTGAAAGAGATACACCCCATTAAACTAAAACAATGACATTAATTTTCATGTGTGCGTTGCTGGTGTCCGTCGGCGGATGACATCATTCACCAATGGCGTGCAGAAAAATGGTAACAGTCGTTTGTGGGCGGCGATTTGGATGGCAGAGAACTTTGATGTTTGCATTGAACTTGCTTGTGTGAAAGTTTGGGCTCATTTTTTGATGGAGGGGGTCCTCATCTTGTGGTTGGATCATTAAATTGTAAACTAAACTGCTTTCTCCTAATCTCTTGAGAAGCTGGCAGAGCTCTTCCTCTACAATACAACCTTCTCGCCAGATGTGATCAAAAATAAAAATTAAAGAAGTTACCACCCAAAAACGTGGCAAAAAAGATAAAAAAATTGACTTAAGTTGTATTTTTCTTTCTTGCATCCATGCTTCGGTACTTAAAATGTCCGACTAGGTTTACTCACAGGCAAAGCTGTCAATTAATAACCAATTATGTACATGCAATTTTTTTATACTTGACAAGTTATGCATAGAGAAAGACTTGATAAAATGTCTTTTACTCTGGCTGGATGGAATAAGCATGCTCCCTAATACTATGTTTGACTTCTTAAGAAGTAAATACCCTTTTTCTTTAGTCACAGATAATGCCCTTGACTGACTGACATTATAATGCCCTAAATCATATTTGTGATGTGTATTGGGAATAAAACTTTTGCCAGTTTGTTTTTCTTCTCTTGTGCACTTTTATCGTTATTGGCTTTTTTATATTGCCTTGTTTTTTTTCCTTGATCGCCAGATAGCGCCAAAATAAAAAGACTGCCAAATATAAGTGTTTTACAGTAAATAACTTCCAATAGTGCCTGTTATAACTTTTGTAATGACCCTCCATGTCTGGCCAACACAGCTTTCTGTATTGCCATATTGTCCAAGCAACTTCATAAGATCAAGGTAATACTTTCCGTGTACAGTCCAACCTGTATTAAACAAGCACCTCTGGGATATTCCAAAAGTGCTTGCTTAAGGCAGATGCTTGCTTAACACAGGTGAATTTTAATGCACTTTCCTTTTTTGGGAACTGAATGCCTGCTTGCTTAAGACAGGTTGCTTGCTTAACAGAGGTGGCCACTAAGACAGGTTTGACTGTATTTCTCTATTACTGACTAGTCATAGCTCCAGATAAAGCACTAACCTGAAAAGTACTGATATTTTTCTAAATTCTGCATGAAAACGTGTTATGGGTACTCATTAGAAGCGCCTCAATGAGGTGCTTCTAATGAGTACCTACAACATGGTTTCATGCTGCAATAAGAAAAATAATATGTGGATACCCCCTTTATCTGGGGATATGTCAGAATATCAAATATGATAATACTAACCTTTAGCTTAGGAAACTGCTTCTTAGTTTCTGTTATAACTTTTGTAACGACCCCCAAAATCTGTTGGACATGGTTTTCCGTATTGCCACAATTGCCCAAAAGCTTCAGTAGGTCAAGTGCAAGAAGATCTGCATTGTGCATTTTTATAGTTCCTGGTAGATCACGATTTACAAAATCATTTATATCACTGCTGTTAACATCATAATTCACGGGTATATCGATAAAGAAGCCGTATTTTCGTCCTTTTGAGTGGGCGTAACACATCAGTTCATTATGAGGTGTGTAAGCATCATTAAGTTGCAACACGGACGTGATTGACTCCCACATCCAGCTTGTATAGTCTTCTTTTTGTCCTGAGGTTGCTACTATTACCTGAAAAAAAAAACAAGAGGGCTCAGAGGGCCCTTATTCGCTCACCTGAGTGTCACTATCACTGAGTGAACATTCTATAGGACTACGATTTCTCTTCATATGACTAATATATGTGTTTAACCCTTCTCCTGCTGAGTAGTCAGTTTAGCCACACCCATTTCTGACTTTGAACCAATCAGATTAATTGATGATATTTATCCCTAAAAATTCATAAACAGAATGACAAACTGTGTAGATCCTGATCAGATGGCTTCTTCAGAAGCCATCTGATCTGGATCTACACTGTTTGCAAAGATAGGGCTTATCGGGAATAGCAGGATAAGGATTGAAATTTGTTTAAAATAATCGTTCTGGGATGACACACTGGAGGTTTAAGATCTGTTTTATACAGGCCTTGGAAGGAATGTGATGGCGCTTGGCAGATTTCAGGCCTTTCAATCAATTAGGATTACGGCAGTTGCGGTCAGTTAACCTAGCCACACTATTCCTGGGCAGGCTTAGACCTACATGTAAGTGGTTAACCAAAAGCACATGCTACTACATATACTTTCCCCAGTAAGTGACAACTGCCCTTCTTGAATCAGCAGAAGGGGGAGAATGATACTAGAAAATATGCCATGATGAAGTACATGTGTGCAGCTGGATTGGGTCTAAACTCCGCAACCTCTACCTTCTCAGCCAGACCTCCTTCAAACAGTAACTATGCTAAGAAGTCTGAATCCCAGCTTTATGCCATAGGACACAGAAATGAATGTTGTGAGCCACTGTATATGAGAGAAACTAGACAAAGCTGTGTACCAAATTATCGAAGGCCTGGGCCTTCTGGTTTCAGGCAAGATTTTAAAAGGTTTTCCCAACATAAGTCCATGTAAAATATATGGCACCCTGGATGGGGCCATTTTTGGCCCAAGGGCTATATATAGTTTGAAGAATCTTGGCAGAGGTCCACTACTTGACATGTATGCAGCTGGATTGGGTCTAAACTCTGCAACTGCTAGCTTCTCAGCCAGACTTGCTTCCAACAGTTACTATGCTAAGAAGCCTGACTCCCCAGCTATATGCCATAGGACACAGAAATGAATGCAGTGAGCCCCTAGGTATGAGAAACTAGAAAAAATATCAAAGGCCTGGGCCTTCTGGTTTCAGGCAAGATTTTTAAAGGTTTTCCCTACATAAGTCCATGTAAAATATATGGAACCGTGGGTGGGGCCATTTTTGGCCAAGGGCTATAGTTTGAAGAATCTTGGCAGAGGTCCACTACTTGAAGCTGTGAACCAATTATCAAAGGTCTGGACTTTCTGGTTTCAGCCGAGATTTTTAAAGGCATTCCCTATATAAGTCTATGTAAAATAAGTGGGCCCCTGCACGGGGTCATTTTTGCCCCAAGGCTGAAAGTTGAACAATACTTGCAGAGGTCCACTAGGCGAAGATTTGCACAAACTGTCAAAGGCCTGGGCCTTCTAGTTTCAGACAAGCATTTTTCCATATACATATGTAAGTCCATATGTATGTAAAACTTGAGGGTTAACAAGGTTTTAATGCAATTTTACCTTGTGATCCAACATGACCCATATTCAAACTAGACCCAGATATTACCAAGACAAATGTTCTGGCAAAGTGTCATGAAGATTGAAGCAAAATTATGGCCTCTAGAGGGTGAACAAGATTTAAAAGAAAATTGACCTAGAGCCCTAGTTTTTGACCCAACCAACCCTTTTTTAACATAGACCCAGATATAATCAAGGCAGACATTCTGGTAAAGTTTCATCGGTGGCCTCGTGGATAAGAGCGCTGACTCTTAGTCATTAGGTCTCTCACCGCCGAAGGTTCGAGCCTCGCTCAGGCCACGTGCGAGACGCCAAGTTCTGCAACGGAAGGTCAGGTGGTTTTTCTCCGGGTACTCCAGTTTTCGCCCACCTCTGATTAACGATCGGCTTGATATGAGTGAAATAATCTTGAAAGGGCCGTAAAACCCAAACCCCCAAAAAAAAAGTTTCATAAACACTGAAGCAAAATTATGGTCTCGACAGGTCGGACAAGTTTTAAAACAATTGGACCTTGTGACCTAGTTTTTGATTTTACATGACCCATCTTCAATCACAACCCAGATATTTTCAAGGTAAACATTCTGGTAAAGTTTCTTGAACATTGAAGCAAATATGGCCTCTAGAAGGTGAACAAAGTTTCAACGCATTTTGACCCAGTGACATAGTTTTTGATCCAACATGACAAATATTTGAACTTGACCCAGACATCATCAAGGCAAACATTCTGGTAAAGATGCATGAAAATTGATGCAAAACTTAGGCCTCTAGAAGGTGAAAAGGTTTTAAAGACATTTGACCCAGTGACCTAGTTTTTGACCTGACATGACCCATATTCGAACCTGACCTTGATATTAACAAGAAAAACATTCTGCTAAAATTTTGTGAAGACTGAAGCAAAATTGTGACCTCTAGAGGGTGACAAGTTATTACTGCAATTTGACCTAGTGACCCAGTTTTTGATCCAACAAGACCCATATCCAACCTTGACCAAGATATAATCAAGGCAAACATCCTAGGCAAAGTTCAAGAAGATTGAAGCAAATCTATGGCTTCTAGAAGGTGCACAAGGTTTTAAAGAATTTTGACCTAGTTTTTAACTTGACATTGATATCATCAAGGCAAACATTCTGGTAAGAATTGATGAAGATTGAAGCAAAATTTTGGCATCTACATGTAGAGGATGAACAGGATTTGACTGCAATTTTACCAAGTGACTTGGTTATTTACCCAACATGACCCATATTCAAACTCAACCCAGATATCATTAAGAACATTCTGGTAAAGATTCATGGAGATTGATACAAAATTATGGCCTCCACATGGTGAACAAGGTTTTCAAGAAATTTGAACTTATGACCTAGTTTTTAACCTGACATGACACATATTCCAACTTGACCTAGATATCATCAAGGCAATCTTTCTGGTAAAGTTTTATGAAGAATGAAGCAAAATTATGGCTTCTAGAGGGTGAACAAGGTTTCACAAATCAAATTTTTTAATTATGATAAACTCTATGATTTTAAATTTTCCTTTCTTGGATGGTGATTTCCTTGTGTAGCATCCTATGGTGTTTATATTTTGCAATTAATTTAATTTGCCAGAGTGTCTAGATACGTAACTGACTTCAACACTTGTAATAAATTGTTAACTAATAAACTTCTTAATCAGGGTTATCTGTATCATAAACCACCCAAAGCCTTTTCTAAAATTTAAACATGTCATTCCGATTTAATTTCAAAATTCAATGTTGGACTTAAATCTCTTCTGCACCAAGGTCTATCGGAACCCGAATTTATGGTGACTTAGTATATAAATTCAGAACAAGATGTGGTTGTGAAACACAAATAAGTCCATGGGCATGGTCATTTTTTTCTTCAAAGTTAGTCACAGGTCAAGATTTTTTGTTTGAGTAGGAAGACATTCTCACAAGCAACCTAAATGCTCAAAATAAAGATTTAAACTCAAACGGTTCAAAGGTTATCATTTTATCTTTAAAATAAGTGAAGGCAACAGGTCAAAATTTTTGGTATGGGCGTGCAGACATTGCCGCAAGAAACCTACATGCACAATATTTGAAAGCTCTATCTCGAATGGTTCAAAAGTTGTGGCCAATGTTTTTTTTTCTTTTAAGTGGGTCAAGGTCAGAGGTCAAATTATTTTGTATGGACGTGAAGCCCTTGTCACAAGGAACCTACATGCAAAATATGGACTCTATCTCAAACGGTTCAAAGTTATGGCAAATGTCAAATGTCAGGTCAACGGTCAAGGTCACAGATCCTTGTCACAAGGCACCTACATGCAAAATATGGACTCTATCTCAAACGGTTCAAAAGTTATGGCAAATGTCAGGTCAACTGTCAAGGTCACAGATCAAACGTTTGTATGGATGTGAAACCGTTGTCACCAGGAACCTACAAGCAAAATAATAAGGCTCTATTTCAAATGGTTAAAAAGTTATGACCAATGTTATTTTTTTCTTTTATGTAGATTATGGCAAATGTCAAGTCAACGGTCAAGGTCATAGATCAAACTTTTGTATGGATGTGAAACCCTTGTCATAAGGAACCTACAAGCAAAATATGAAGGCTCTACTTCAAACGGTTCAAAAGTTATGACCAATGTTATTTTTTTCTTTTATGTAGGTTATGGCAAATGTCAAGTCAACGGTCAAGGTCACAGATCAAACTTTTGTATGGATGTGAAACCCTTGTCACCAGGAACCTTCAAGCAAACAAGAATTCCGCCAAAGGCTATGTCGCGCCTGTGTGGGCGCCAAGTCATCAAACCATGATATGTAGGTCAAGGTCAAACATAGATACTTGCACAAAAGATTCCATTCTCAAATGCAAGCTTGTACTAAGTATCATAAATGAAGCTCTAATAATTCTTGAGAAATGAACTTAACCATTCGGGTGAACGCCAGGGTGGTCGCAATATTTTACAAAGTCAGTGAACCATGAAATTTAGGTCAAGGTCAAATATGGATGCTTGCATTAAAGTTACCATCCCCAGATTCAAGTTTGCACCTAATATCATTAATGAAGCTCTTAAAAATCTTGAGAAATAAACTTGACCATTAGGTTGAACGCTAGGGTGGTCACAATATTTTACAAAGTCAGTGAATCATGAAATATAGGTCAAGGTTAAATATGGCTGCTTGCATTAAGTTACCATCCCCAGATACAAGTTTGTACCAAGTATCATTAATAAAGCTCTTATAGTTCTTGAGAAATAAACTTGTTTTGTTCGTTTGATTTGAGGTTTAACATCCCCGTCAACACTGTAAAGGTCATTTTGGAGACGTTGCTTCCAATTTTGTGGACTTTTACCCGACATTGAGATGAAATGACATCTCAAGCCCTGCCGCCCACAGAAACCAATAGAGTTTATTAGCCTGGACGGTCCGCCTCGCACCGCGGTTCCTGAACAGGCTTAGATCCTCTAAGCAGTTTACCAGTACTAGTGTGCGGGCCGGATTCAGCTCTGCGTGGAAGCATCATGCAGCCCATATATTTCTTCAAGCCCCTACGGGCTGGGGCCTGAGAAATAAACTTGACAATTAGGGTGAACACTGGGGTGGTCGCAATATTTTACAAAGTCAGTGAACCATGAAATGTAGGTCAATGTCAAATATGGATGTTTGTATTCAGGTCGCCATCCACAGATACAAGTTTGTACCAAGTATCATTAATGAAACTCTTGTTCCTGAGAAATAAACTTGACCATTAGGGTGAACGCTAGGGTGGTCGCAATATTCTACGAAGTCAGTGAACCATGAAATGTAGGTCAAGGTCAAATATGGATGCTTGCATGTAAGCTGTCATCCCCAGATACATGTTTGCACCAAGTATCATTAATGAAGCTCTTATAGTTCTTGAGAAATAAACTTGAACCTCAGGGTGAATGCTAGGGTGGTCACAATATTTTACAAAGTCAGTGAACCATGAAATGTAGGTCAAGGTCAACTATGGATGCTTGCATGTAAGCTGTCATCCCCAGATACATGTTTGTACCATGTATCATTAATGAAGCTCTTATAGTTCTTGAGAAATAAACTTGAACCTCAGGCTGAACGCTAGGGTAGGTGTAAATGTTGACGCCTTGACAAACGGATGGACAGACGAACACACGGAAAACCGGGCGTCTATATCGCGCCATGCTAATAGCAGACGTGACAAATATGAAGGCTCTATTTCAAACAGTTCAAAAGTTATGACCTTTTAAGTAGGTTATGGCAAATGTCAAGTCAAGGTCACATCAAACTTTTGTATGGATGTGAAGCCCTTGTCACCAGGAACCTACATGCAAAATATGAAGGCTCTATTTCAAACGGTTCAAATGTTATGACCAATGTTATTTTTTCTTTTAAGTAGGTTATGGCAAATGTCAAATGTCAGGTCAATGGTCAAGGTTACAGATCAAACTTTTGTATTGATGTGAAGCCCTTGTCAGCAGGAACCTACCGGTATATGCAAAATATGAAGGCCATATTTCAAAAGGTTCAGAAGTTATGACCAATGTTATTTTTTTCCTTTAAGTAGGTCAATGTCACAGTCATGGGTCAAATATTTTTTTAATGGATGTGAAACCCTTGTCACAAGGAACCTGCCTGCAAAAATATGAAGGCTCAGCTATCTTAAATGATTCAACTTCAAAGGTTATGACCAATTTTATTGTTTTCTTTTAAGTACGGTAGGTCAAAGATCAAAGTCACAGATTAATTTTTCTGTAAGGACGTGAAGCATTTATCACAAGGAAACTACATGCAAACAAGAGCACCGCAAGCGGGTGCCAACACTCGTCTGCAGTTTCTTTTAGAAAACAAAAGTTCTAAGTCAAATCAAATTGCAAGATGGAGTTATAAAACTTGTAGGGAATGTAGCTCTTGTGATGGTGAGTATGTGTATGAAGTTTGATGAAGGTAGGCCAAATACTTTTGGAAATATGGTCAAGGTTAAGTTTTTTGGCTAATTTTTCGAAAAATAGGTCAAAGTTCAAAGGTCAAGGTCACAGGTCAAAAAGCGTGGTATAACTGAAAAGGTCTTGTCCCAAGGAACATTCATGTGAAGTTGGAAGGCTCTGTTGTGAATAGTATTGAAATAAGAGACAAAAACAATTTAAAAAAAAACGGAGAGAAAAGGGGAGATTATTCAATCAAATTGCAAGATGGAGTTATAAAACTTGTAGGGAATGTAGCTCTTGTGATGGTGAGTATGTGTATGAAGTTTCATGAAGGTAGGCCAAATACTTTTGGAAATATGGTCAAGGTTAAGGTTTTCAGTTAAATTTTCGAAAAATAGGTCAAAGTTCAAAGGTCAAGGTCACAGATCAAAAAGTGTGGTATCACTGAAAAGGTCTTGTCCCAAGGAACATTCATGTGAAGTTTGAAGGCTCTGTTGTGAATAGTATTAAAATGAGAGCAAAAAATGTGTTTCAGAAAAAAATTGGAAAAGGGGAGATAATTCAGCCAAAATCAAGAATGTTGTTATGGTCCTTGGTCAAAATGTAGCTCTTGTGATGATGAGTGTGTGTATGAAGTTTCATGAGGCTAGGTCTAATACTTTTTAAGTTATAGCCAAGGTTAAGTTTTTTTGGAACGACGCAGGACGACGCAGGACGACAACGCAGACGCCGGAGTGATGACAATAGCTCGAAAGTTTTTTTTCAAAAAACAGACGAGCTAAAAATGAAGGCTCTATCTCAACTGGTTCAAAAGTTATGAGCAATGTTATTAATTTCTCTTACAAGTAGGCCACAGGTCAAGGTCAAAGGTAAATTGTTTGTGTGTAGGTGGGAAGTCCTATGTCACAAAGAACCCACACGCCAAATATGAAGGCTCTATCTCAAACGGTTCATTAGTTATGACCAATGTTATTTTTTTCCTTAAAGTAGGTCATGGGTCAAGGTCAAGATCACAGGTCATATTTTTTTTGTATGCTTGGAAAACCCTTGTCACAGAGAACCTACATGCCAAATATGAAGGCTCTATCTCAAACGTTTCAGAAGTTATGACTAAGGATTAAGCTGTATGTCCCGGCCTCAGGCGGTTCTTATGAATACCCACAACACAGGTTTTTAAGGAGAATTGACAAAACCATCATTCAGTTATCACAAAATACGAAGTTTATCTCAAGTTATCTGTTGGTATGATGTGCATTAATCAGAACAAGACAATTTGGGAGCCAGGAAAGTATACAGTTATTCACATGGATGTGTAGCCTGATAATAAGAAATTTTTGTCTATGTTCTATGCAGGATCAAGATCAGAACTCCAACTTTTTATGTGGAAATCCATCATTTTACCTGTGAATCCAACTTTTTACAAGGAAGGATTCCTGGAATCCTGTTTTCAAAATCCTTAAGTGAGAGCTCTGAAGTTTACATTGGTGTTCATTTCACAGACTTGCTATTCATTACGAAAACATGCCTATACAAATACAGTGCAACCTTTATCGCAGAAAAAATGAACTGTGACAGTTTTCTTATTTCTGCTCTTAATAGAGATTGTGTGTACTCGTTAGAACCGCCTGATCGAGGCAGTTCTAACGAGTACCACAATCTATACTTTAGAGCAGAAATAAGAAAAATAAGGTTTACCCCTTCCAACCCCAGTTTTACAATATACAAGAGGGCCCAATGGCCCTATATCGCTCACCTGTTTGGACCCCAGGGGCATGATTGGCAGGAATTATGTAGTTGACCACTTGCCGTCGCTACATGCTAAATATCTAAGTTCTGGGCCCTGTGGTTTCAGAGAAGAAGATTTTTGAATCTTTTTTCCATTATGAGTCTATGGGAGCTAAGCGGCCCCGGGGCGTAGCCCATTTGGATCCCATGGGCATGATTGGCAGGATTTATGTAGGTGACCACTTGCCATTGCTACATGCTAAATATCTAAGCTCTGGGCCCTGTGGTTTCAGAGAAGAAGATTTTTGAAGCTTTTTTTTTCCATTATGAGTCTATAGGAGCTAAGGGGCCCAAGGGCGTGGCCCTTTTGGACCCCAGGGGCATGATTGGCAGGAATTATATAGGTGACCACTTGCCGTTGCTACGTACTGAATATCTAAGCTCTGGGCGCTGTGATTTCAGAGAAGAAGATTTTTTAAGCTTTTTCCATTATGAGTCTATAGGAGCTAAAGGGCCCCGGGGCGTGGCCCGTTTGGAACCCATGGGCATAATTGCCAGGAATTATGTAGGTGATCACTTGCCGTTGCTACATGTTAAATATCTAAGCTCTGGGCCCTGTGGTTTCAGAGAAGAAGATTTTTGAATCTTTTTTCCATTATGGGGCTATGGGAGCTAAGGGGCTCCAGGGTGTGGCCCATTTGGACCCCACAGTCATGATTGGCAGGATTTATGTAGGTGACCACTTGCAATTGCTACATGCTAAATATCTAAGCTCTGGGCCCTGTGGTTTCAGAGAAGAAGATTTTTGAAGCTTTTTTTTCCATTATGAGTCTTTGGGAGCAAAGGGGCCCCGGCACGTGGCCCTTTTGGACCCAAGGGGCATGATTGGCAGGAATTATATAGGTGACCACTTGCCGTTGCTACGTACTAAATATCTAAGCTCTGGGCCCTGTGGTTTCAGAGAAGAAGATTTTTTAAGCTTTTGTCCATTATGAGTCTTTGGGAGCAAAGGGACTCCGGCAGGGCCGGCATGTGGCCCATTCGGAACCCAGGGGCATGATTGGCAGGAATTATGTAGCTGACCACTTGCCGTTGCTACATGCTAAATATCTAAACTCTGGGCCCTGTGGTTTCAGAGAAGAAGTTTTTGAAGCTTTTTTTCCATTATGAGTCTAAAGGAGCTAAGGGGCCCCGGGGCATGGCCCTTTTGGACCCAAGGGGTATGATTGGCGGGAATTATATAGGTGCCGTTGCTACGTACTTAATATCTAAGCTCTGGGCCCTGTGGTTTCAGAGAAGAAGATTTTTTAAGCTTTTTTCAATTATGAGTCTTTGGGAGCAAAGGGGCCCTGGCATGTGGCCCATTCGGAACCCAGGGGCATGATTGGCAGGAATTATGTAGGTGACCAATTGCCGTTGCTACATGCTAAATATCTAAACTCTGGGCCCTGTGTTTCAGAGAAGAAGATTTTTGAAGCTTTTTTTCCATTATGAGTCTATGGGAGCTAAGCGGCCCCGGGGCGTAGCCCATTTGGATCCCAGGGGCATGATTGGCAGGAATTATGTAGGTGACCACTTGCCGTTGCTACATGCTAAATATCTAAACTCTGGGCCCTGTGGTTTCAGAGAAGAAGTTTTTGAAGCTTTTTTTCCATTATGAGTCTAAAGGAGCTAAGGGGCCCCGGGGCATGGCCCTTTTGGACCCAAGGGGTATGATTGGCAGGAATTATATAGGTGCCGTTTGCCGTTGCTACGTACTTAATATCTAAGCTCTGGGCCCTGTGGTTTCAGAGAAGAAGATTTTTTAAGCTTTTTTCAATTATGAGTCTTTGGGAGCAAAGGGGCCCTGGCATGTGGCCCATTCGGAACCCAGGGGCATGATTGGCAGGAATTATGTAGGTGACCAATTGCCGTTGCTACATGCTAAATATCTAAACTCTGGGCCCTGTGTTTCAGAGAAGAAGATTTTTTAAGCTTTTTTTCCATTATGAGTCCATGGGAGCTAAGGGGCCCTGGGGTGTGGCCAATTTGGACCCCAGGGGCATGATTGGCAGCAATTATGTAGGTGACCACTGGCCGTTCTGGGCCCTGTGGTTTCAGAGAAGAAGATTTTTGAAGCTTTTTTTTCCATTATGAGTCTATGGGAGCTAAGGGGCCCTGGGATGTGGCCAATTTGGACCCCAGGGGCATGATTGGCAGGAATTATGTAGGTGACCAATTGCCGTTACCACATGCCAAATATCTCAGCTCTGGGCCCTGTGGTTTCAGAGAAGAAGATTTTTGAAGCTTTTTTCCATTATGAGTCTATAGGAGCTAAAGGGCCCCAGAGAAGAAGATTTTTGAAGCTTTTTGTTCCATAATGAGTTTATGGGAGCGAAGAGGTCCCGGGGCATCGCCCATTTGGAACCCAGGGGCATGATTGGCAAGAATTATGTAGGTGACCACTGGCCGTTAATACATGCTAAATATCTAAGCTCTGGGCCCTGTGGTTTCAGAGAAGAAGATATTTTAATTTTTTCCCATTGATAGTCTATTGGAGCTATATGTTGCCATGGCAACCAGAATTCCAATCTGATCAGCCCAAAAACCTTATGCAGCCTTTCCCCCAACCTGATGATGCTTCCAATGAAATTTGATCAAGATTGACCATGGGGTATTAGAGATATACTTATTTGAAATTGTTTACGGACGCACGCACGCACGCACGCACGCAATGGCCCTACATCGCTCACCTGTGTACCAGAAAATCATTAGTGTAGGAGACCACTTGACATTGCTACATACTAAATATCTAAGCTCAGGCAAAGCGGTGTCCATGCTTATAAATCCTAATGGTTTCATCGGGTGACAGGGCTTGAGATGTAATTTCATCTCAATGTCTGGTAAAAGTCCCACAAAATTGGAAGAGACATCTCCAAAATGACCTATACAGTGTTGATGGGGATGTAAAACCTCAAATCAAACAAAATCTGTGCCTTATGGTTTTGGAGAAAAAAAAATTTTAAGTTTTTTCCAGTATAAGTCTATAGGAGCTAATGAGCCCTGGGGCTTGGCCAATTTGACCCAAAGGGCATGGTTGGCAGGATTTATGTAGGTGACCATTTTGTGTTGCTATATACTAAATATCTAAGGTCTGTACTTCATGGTTTCAAAGAAGATGTTTGAAGCTTTTTTACATTATAAGTTTGTTGGAGTTAAGGGGCCACAGGATTTGGACCCCAGGGGCAGGATTCATGTAGGCGACCACTCGACATTGCTACATGCTAAATACCTAAGCTCTGGGACTTATGGTTTCAGAGAAGATATTTTTCCCCATTTTAAGTTTGTTTTTTTTTTGTTGTTTTTTTTTCATTATAAGGGCCCTGTGGTTTCAATGAAGAAGATTTTTGAAGTTTCTAGCTCCAATTGTAAGTCTATGGAAGCTAAAGAGCCCCGGGGTAGGGCCAATTTGGATCCCAGGGGCATAACTAGCAGGATTTATGTAGGGGGCCACTTGACGTTGCTACATACTAAAACTCTAAGCTCTGGGCCTTATGGTTTCATAGAAGAAGATTTTTTGAGTTTTTTTCCATTATAAGTCTATTACGGGCCTCCGTGGCCTAGTGGTTAAGAGCGCTGACTCTTGATCATTAGGTCTCTCACCGCTGTGGTTCGAGCCTCAATCGGGTCACATGTGAGACGCCAAGTTCTGCAACGGAAGGTCAGGTGGTTTTTCTCCGGGTACTCCGATTTTCACCCACCTGTGATTAACGATCGGCTCGATATGAGTGAAATAATCTTGAAAGGGCCGTAAAACCAAAAACAAAAAAATTTTAAGTCTATTGGAGGTGATGAGCTCGGGTGTGGCCAATTTTGACCCCAGGGGCAGGGTTAGCAGGACTTATGTAGCTGGCTATTTTATGTTGCTTGATACTAAATATCTAAGTTCTGTGCTTCACAGTTTCGGAGAAAACGATTTTTGAAGCTTTTTTCCATTATGAGTCTATGGCAGCTAAGGAGCCCCGGGGTGTGGCACATTTGGACCCCACAGGCATGATTGGCAGGATTTATGTAGGTGACCACTTGCTATTGCTACATGCTAAATATCTAAGTTCTGGGCCCTGTGGTTTCCGAGAAGAAGATTTTTTAAGCTTTTTTTTTTTCATTATGAGTCTATAGGAGCTAAGGGGCCCCCGAGGTGTGGCCCTTTTGGACCCCAGGGGCATGATTGGCAGGAATTATGTAGGTGACCACTTGCTGTTGCTACGTGCTAAATATCTAAGCTCTGGGCGCTGTGGTTTCAGAGAAGAAGAAATTTAAGCTTTTTTCCATTATGAGTCTATGGGAGCTAAGGGGCCCCGACGCATGGCCCATTTGGAACCCAGGGGCATGATTGGCAGGAATTATGTAGGTGACCAATTGCCGTTGCTACATGCTAAATATCTAAACTCTGGGGGCTGTGGTTTCAGAGAAGAAGATTTTTGAAGCTTTTTTCCCCATTATGAGTCTATGGGAGCTAAGGGGCCCCGGGGCGTGGCCCATTTGGACCGTAGGGGCATGATTGGCAGGATTTATGTAGGTGACTACTTGCCGTTGCTACATGCCAAATACCTCAGCTCTGGGCCCTATGGTTTCAGAGAAGAAGATTTTTTAAGCTTTATTCCATTAGGAGTCTATAGGAGCTAAAGGGCCCCGGGGCATGGCCTGTTTGGAGCCCAGGGGCATGAGTGGCAGGAATTATGTAGGTTACCACTTGCCATTGGTGCATGCTAAATATCTAAGTTCTGGGCCCTGTGGTTTCCGAGAAGAAGATTTTTGAAGCTTTTTGTTCCATAATGAGTTTATGGGAGCGAAGAGGTCCCGGGGCATCGCCCATTTGGAACCCAGGGGCATGATTGGCAGGAATTATCTAGGTGACCACTTGCTATTGCTACATGCTAAATATCTAAGCTCTGGGCCCTTTAAATTTTTTCCCATTGATAGTCTATTGGAGCTAAGGGGCCCCCGGGGTGTGGCCAATTTGGACCCCAGGGACATGATTGGCAGGAATTATGTAGGTGACCACTTGCCATTGCTACATGCCAAATATCTCAGCTCTGGGCCCTGTGGTTTCCAAGAAGAAGATTTTTGAAGCTTTTTGTTCCATAATGAGTTTATGGGAGCGAAGGGGCCCCGGGGCATCGCCCATTTGGAACCCAGGGGCATGATTGTCAGGAATTATGTAGGTGGCCACTGGCCGTTGCCATATGCTAAATATCTTAGCTCTGAGCCCTGTGGTTTCAGAGAAGAAGATGTTTGAAGCTTTTTTTTCCATTATGAGTCTATGGGAGCTAAGGGACCCCGGGGTGTGGCCAAT
The DNA here is from genome assembly GCA_963580285.1 of Lucinisca nassula. NCBI lineage: Eukaryota > Metazoa > Mollusca > Bivalvia > Lucinida > Lucinidae > Lucinisca > Lucinisca nassula. The sequence continues at coordinate 75,179,497 of OY757021.1, forward strand.
TTGGCCCCCAGGGGCATGATTGGCAGGAATTATGTAGGTGACCACTTGCCGTTGCTACATGCCAAATATCTCAGCTCTGGGCCATGTGGTTTCAGAGTAGAAGATTTTTGAAGCTTTTTTCCTTTATGAGTCTATAGGAGCTAAAGGGCCCCGGGGCGTGGCCTGTTTGGACCCCAGGGGCATGATTGGCAGGAATTATGTAGGTGACCACTTGCTGTTGCTACATGCTAAATATCTAAGCTCTGGGCCCTGTGGTTTCCGAGAAGAAGATTTTTGAAGCTTTTTGTTCCATTATGAGTCTATGGGAGCGAAGGGGCCTGGGGGCGTGGCCAATTTGGACCCCATGGGCATGATTGGCAGGAATTATGAAGGTGACCACTGGCCGTTAATATATGCTAAATATCTAAGCTCTGGGCCCTGTGGTTTCAGAGAAGAAGATATTTTGATTTTTTCCCATTGTAAGCCTATTGGAGCTATATGTTGCCATGGCAACCAGAATTCCAATCTGATCAGCCCAAAAACCTTATGCAGCCTTTCCCCCTACCTGATGATGCTTCTCATGAAATTTGATCAAGAATGACCATGGGGTATTAGAGATATACTTATTTGAAATTGTTTACGGACGCACGCACGACGGACAAAAAGTGATCACAAAATCTCACATTGTCACTACGTGACAGGTGAGCTAAAAACTGGGGTTTGTAGGGGTAAACCTTATTTTTCTTATTTCTGCTCTAAGATATAGATTGTGGGTACTCGTTAGAACCGCCTCATCGAGGTGGTTCTAACAAGTACCCACAATCTATATCTTGGAGTAGAAATAAGAAAAATATCAGAATTTTTCATCTTAAAATTTTCATTTTTTCGGCGATAAAGGTTACAATGTATTTGTATAGGCGCATTTTCGTAATGCAAACTGACTGCAGTATATAGCTTCATTGTGCCAAGAGATGAAATATAAAATTTTTGGATCTGCATTTTTTGGCTCGGCCCGGCCTTGGCTTTTATACCCGACCACACTCCAGGTTTGCAGGATGAAAGCCTACACAGTAAACAGTTAACTTCCTGATCTGATTGTTGAATTTGTGGCAGTCATCCCTGCAAATGATATCATGGTACAGCACGTTTCTGACACTGCAATTTTATTGGGGACCATTTTATTACTGATCTAGCACACCGGCACTTGTTTCATAAAATACAAACCCCCACCCTAAATATCCTCTAGGCTCTACCTAGGATGGAGGTTCATATTTTCTCTAGCATCATAGGCGGCATGAGGCAACCACTGAGCTACCACCTTCCCCGCATTTCTTGGTCTGGAACTTACCTCTGCCCTTGTAATGTATATGGGCGACTTTTATCACTCATCTGAAACATGTTTAAGTGCGAGAAAAACCTTGCTCACTGCTGGCAAATATTTATAAACGCCATCCCTAAAAAGTCTTCTCCTGATATTCGTCTGCAGAATACGCGAGTGTGCATGTTTATCAGACTTTACTGGCCATACATATCATCAACTGACCAAACTCTTCTCTTTTTTTTTTTTATTGGAGATAAACGGCCCAGTCAACGCTATTTAGGTCATTTTTGATCCTGTTAGTTTACCTATCCACACTTTTTTCCGGAAAGGCTAACATGTATACGAAATCATTTAACCAGTACAGTGATCAGTATTTCGCCAGAAACTGACAACTGTACTTCTTTAATCATCGGAAGGGAGAGAATTACTGTAACGGCCCCCGCCCATCGGGGTTTGAAAGAATAGATGGGCTGCATGATGCTTCCACACAGAGCTGAAACCAACCCGTACACGAGTACTGGGGTACACGAGTACTGGGAAACTGCTTAGAGAATCAAACCAAACAAAAAGAAAATTAAACCATATGCAAATCATACATAAATGATACACTATCAATACGCAGTTTTGCGAGTTGTTACAGCGTATGGAAGTGATACGCTTAACAAACCACCTTCAATACGCAAAGAGTTAATGCGTATCATTTGCGTATCATTTCACTTTGATTATTACAGTATACTTCATTCACATATGGTTAAACTTAGTCTGAGGAAAAAGCCTATGATTTGCATATCATTTAAGACAATCTCATAAACTTGTGTATCATTCATGGTTTGTTTGCAGATCTAAGAAACTTGCGTATTGTTTGCGTATGATTGCTTTTGAAAATTTTACCACCAATAGAAATCAAGCTGACTCACTTCCTGTATTTCAAATATACTGGAGGGAACCTGTGTGTAGAGTCCACATGGTGGTGTTTTGTTTTGAAGGCCTGTTGTGTTTAAATTTTAATCAAATCAAAGGAATTTTTTTTCTAATACATGTTTATACCAAGCAAAAGTAAGTATTGATTTAGACATAATTAAATTTGCTCAAGACTTTGCAAATAAAAGCTTTAAATTATCTTGCAGTATATATGTTACATCAATTAAACTCTGTTGCACATTTAATTACTATATGCTGTTTAACATTTTAATTTTCATTTAATTTATTGTTAAATTAGTATTTGACTTCAGCTGGGTGAAGGCTTATTGATTATTGGAAGCCCTTCTGACATGCAAACTACAAAAAAAAAAAAAAAAAAAAAAACTGAAATTTGCATTATACCATGTCCCAAATTTACCCCAGAAATTAATTAACACACCTGTATGAATGTAATTTAAGTGGCAAAAAACATGGTAAGCTTTCAGTCATGGACACAGGCATGGACATTCACTAAAAAGTTCAAGAAGCAATGATTTTTTTTTTATTCAAGTGATCATACAAACAAAGGAGATTTAAAATACACAGTAAACACAAGGCAGCCACATATGCATGTGTAAATATTTGCTGACATGACCTTTATTTCACCTTTTATGTTTTGTTTGCGTTGTTAACAGTATGCTGTTCATGCATTGGTTCTGCGTATTATTAGTATATGGTTTCTTGCGTATTGAAAGTGTATGGTTACTGCGTATGGTTAGCGTATCATATCAACGTATTATTAGCGTATGGTTTATTGCATATTGAAAGCGTATTGCTAATGCGTATTGTTAGCGTATCATTTCAGCGTATGGTTAGCTCATTTGCATGTGAAAATATACGCTTTAATGAGGTCGCGGGACGTTTCTGTCCTGAGTCGTTTCGGCCCAATTTCGGGGATGGGTCGTTTTGGCCAAATTGGTGGGTCGTTTCGGCCTGATTTTTCTATCACTTTATTTATATGTATATATATTTTGTTTGTCGAAGATCAGCCTGTGCTTTTGCTATCTTCGCTCGTTTTAAGCCTTTATAATAGGTCAGAAAACAGAGTGCTTTTTCGAACTGTGCAGACTCGGAGATCAGACTATGCTTTTGGTATCTTCGCTCGTTCAGTTTTAATAGCTCAGAAAACAGAGGCCTTTTCAAACTGTGTAGACTCTGATCACAATGAACAGATTTATAGGTTTTTAAGTCTTTGAATGTATCACAACGACAGATGCAGGCTGATCATATAAAATAATAACATCGTTCAGTTTTTAATAGCTCAGAAAACAGGGGGCGTTTTCAAACTGTGTAGACTCTGATCACAATGAACAGATTTATAGGTTTGCAAGAGTCTTTGAAGGTATCACAACGACAGATGCAGGCTGATCATAAAAAATAATTACATCGTTCAGTTTTTTATAGCTCAGAAAACAGGGGGCGTTTTCAAACTGTGTAGACTCTGATCACAATGAACAGATTTATAGGTTATTAAGCAGGGCCCAAGCTAGCCCAAAAAATTTGGGAGAAGTGACTTCTCCCTCCTGGGAAAATAGGGAGAAGTTTGCTGGGTCTAGGGAGAAGTGGGTGCGGCTAAACGCCGGACAACAACAATGTAATGAGTTCTCCTGTAAACCCCTATTTGGAGAATAGTGTGTTTTATAGGGGTATCAATCAATTTCGCTATTAAGACCACCTAAATGAAGACTAATTCTGCTTTAAAATGCTTATTTGGTTGGCTGCAGTTATTCTTTCTTTCTGTTTTCTGCATACAGTGACCCCTGATCAGAGACCACTTTTGGGACTGTTCTAAAGTGGTCTTAAAGACCACTTTTGAACTGCCCCAAAGGTGGTCTAAATATAGTAATTTAGTAATTTTACTGTATTTGGGCAAGCTGTAACTTTTGTTATATCCAACCATGTCATAATGAATGGTGTTTTAAAGAGGTTTCTGTGTAATAGTTAGATCATTTCACTAAGTTCCTGTCACAATTATATTTTAAAACAGAATATAAAAACAAGAGGGAACAACCTCGCTAGATGAAAATCAGTTGTAATTTTTATGAATTTGGTATGAATTTGGATAATTACTGAATATTTACCTGCAAGTAATAGTTTTTTTCACTTACAAAATAAAACAATTGCTTCCTACTTTTGTTGTTGTCCATGAAAAAAAATGAAAGCGATTGATGGATGCAAAAGTAATGTACAAACAAATCAATGGCGAAACTATCTATATTTAAAATTTATTAAATCCTAATCCAGTGTCAACGTCAACGGTCACAACAATCTTATTACCGTATAGACACATCCAAACACTACGTCATCACTCAATAAAACTATTTGCCGGGACTTACCGGTGGTGGGCAAAAAACGTCTTTGGCCGTTTGGCGCGATTGTAAATGTGATGTTATTTTCTGTAAACTTGTATTTTGTTTGGAATCGAAGCGACAAAATTGATCTTTAAACTTTTAAAATAGACATGTCTTAGCTAGTAATTGTTGGTTTCTAGAATATTTGAGGATGTTTTGATGATAATTACCTATTAACCTTAGGCAGGTAACGAGGCGGGATGGTCTTAATTATTTGTAATAAAATGCGCAAAACGAATGACTAAAAATGCGGAAGATACAGGTATGAAGTGTAAAATATATTTATCTACTTATTTAAAGCGTAATTCGATCGATTTTCTGTAACAGTCAACTAAAATATGCCCGTAATATTAAACCTATTACACCGAAAAAACAGGCGAAATTTCAGGGCGAAGTTTTTTCGCTTTCATCGCCAAAGTCGGCGAAGTGAGCCCCAACAGGGCGAGTGAGCCCCAACAGGGCGACTTCTTCGCCTGAGTCGCCCTCTAGCTTGAGCCCTGATTAAGTCTTTGAAGGTACCACAACGACAGATGCAGGCTGATCATAAAAAATAATTATATCGTTCAGTTTTTAATAGCTCAGAAAGCAGGGGGCAAATGTCACTTACTCAACAATAAACATCACACAAAAAATGAAAGAAATCGCCATGAAGTTAAGAAATTAGCTTATTGTATGGTTTTCTATGCCATTCTTTAATAATTTTGTCTCTCCTGAAATGTTGCCAATTTGCACTTACGTTATTGCACTCAGCAGACGATATAATGATGAAAAGAACAGTAAAGTTAAAGACAGCAAGATTTACTGAAAAGCAATAAAATAGGCACAGTGCACATAAAAATATTTAAATCAGTCTTGCCAGCAATATTTTTCTCACCAATTCCATTATAAGGGACCACCCCGCTAATAAGACCACTTTTTAGAAGTCTAGAAAGTGATCATAATAGCGGAATTTTACTGTGAATACTGATCATTCTCAGACAATAATCACGTCCTAGTCACACCTCCTTGTTGGTGCTAACTGGACACATGGCTATGAATAGAACTTTTAAAACATTTTATTTGGGCTATCATAACCATGGCTAACGTGAGAGGTCGCTGAAATAATATTCCAAATTTAAATAATAATCACTATTCAATATGTTTTATGCAGAAAAAATGCTATCTAATAAAATCGGACCGAAACGACCCAGGCAGGTGACAGGACATCTCGGCCCCTAACAAACTCGGCCCCCAAAATTAGAATATGTGTATATTAATGTTGGAATTGACTTATTATCAAACTATTACACATATTTTAATGTACATATGCCTAATTATTTTCATTTTTGGCAATTTTTCCAATATATTTGAATCGGTGAGTTTTCTTAATGAGCCATCTGATCAGGATCTAAACTGCTTGCCATTGTTTGATAGTCTTAGCGAAGGAGGTAGTTCTAACAAAACCCACAAACTGTTTTGATGTTGATACAATACATAATCTAAACTAAAGTTAACCCCAGTTTTACAAGCATGATTATACAGGCATGATTTCATGATGATATACTGTGCTAGCAATGCTTTGGAAGTGTACTGGATGGAAATCAATGTGCTAAAAAGTTTTCTACCGACTCTGTATCAAGCTACAAGCATGCAAAATGTTGTGTCAGTTTTGTTCAATGTCGAAACTATTCCATTGGTGTGTACGCACTATGCTGATATGTTTACATGAAACATGTGCATTGTTTGTTTTGTCTTACATGTGCTGCATTTAAGAGATGAATTTTATTTTTCTGCTGTTCATGAAAGTATGAAAGCAGCAGTTCGCATGCAAAGAAACTTGACCTTAAGGGGATTTATGTAAACTTTGCTAGCCATGTGAACTTACTGCAGTTGGTTAAAGTTAATACATGGATTTATATAGGAACTTGATAACTATTTCCCCATAAAATAACAACTAATAAAAATATCTTTTCTGTGCCAGCGGCTCATGATTTTTCATTCTTTTTTTTTTATATTCACAATGAACTTTTATGAACAACTTTCTGGTCCTTTTTACATATATTTGGAAGCACATTCTAAATGTATAGTTTGTTTGTTTTGTTTAATTTGAAGTTAAACGTCCCCGTCAATACTGTAAAGGTCATTTTGGAGAAGTTGCTACCAATTTTGTGGGACCTTTAACCCAACATTGAGATGAAATGACATCTGAAGCCCTGCCGCCCAATGACACCAATAGGGTTTATAAGCATGTACGGGCCGACTCGCACCGCTTTGCCTTGGCAGGCTTAGATCCTCTAAGCGGTTTACCAGTACTCGTGTGCGGGTCGGTTTCAGCTCTGCATGGAAGCATCATGCAGCCCATCTATTTCTTCAAGCCCCGATGGGCGGGGGCGAAATTAATGTATAGAATATATAGTAAAACTACTGAATGAAGCAACAAAAACTGATGAATTTATTTTCATAACTTTTTTGTAAATTGTTATTTCTTTTCTGTGCCAGGAAATTTATTGTGAACACGTCCATTTAATTTTGTAAAATAAAAATGAAAATAATTTGGTCCTTTTTGAAAATGAAATACACTACCCATTTTTTTCTTTTTTTCTTTTTCTTTGGATCAGATGTCACCCAGGTAACCTTGGCTAGGTAGTTGAGGCCTTGAGGAGATAACCATTTATTTTTTGTGTTGTACGCGTTAATTCCCTTGATTATCAGCCCAGCAGAGAAAGGTCGTGTCTGTATAAGTCCGGTATGGCTACGCTGTTATTCATACTTCCATGAACGGCAGAAAAATTAAGTTTCTTTCTTAAAACTGGGGTATACAGGGGTAAACATTATTTTTATTATGCTCAAAACAGATTGTGAGTACTCGATAGTAGCATCGAGGCGGTCCTATCGAGCCCTCGTAATCTATGTTTCGAGCAAAAATAAGAAACATATCACAATAATTCATCTTCAAATTTCCGTTTCTGGCCAAACAATTGATAATGTATTTGTATAGGAGTGTTTTCGTAATGAATATCGCCAACGCACAATCAGATCGTGGAGAACTATGTACACCATGAACTATAATGTTTTCTATAGGTTTACATTTGTTTTTACAGGCCATAGGGGTTTGAAGAAATATATGGGCTGCATGATGCTTCCACGCAGAGCTGAATCCAGCCCGCACACTAGTACTGGTAAACCGCCTAGAGGATCTAAGCCTGTCCAGGAACAGTGGTGCGAGGCGGACCGCCCATGCTAATAAACCCTATTGGTTTCATTGGGCGACAGGGCTTGAGATGTCATCCCAGCCACAATATCAGTACAGTTAAAGTATATGAGAAGTATAAATGAAGCTCTCTGCTGAAGTACCAAGTGAGCCTTACTGAAGTACAGGCTTCAAATGTACTTCAGCTCTATGGCAACAGCTAACAATAGCAATTTATTGGAAGAAGTTCCTTTAAAGTTCCGTCTAAAATATGCAAATTATGCCTCAAAAGTACTTCATTCGGGGCAGTATCTTTGAAGCTTCACATGAAGCACAACTGAAGTCCCACACATGAAGCACAACTGAAGTCCCACACTATCTATAAACAAAAGTACATTTGAAGTTCCACCTAGGCTTCAAATGTACTTCAGCTCTATGGCAACAACTAACGATAGCAATTTATTGGAAGAAGTTCCATCAAAGTTCCGTCTAAAATATGCAAATTATGCCTCAAAAGTACTTCATTCGGGGCAGTATCTTTGAAGCTTCACATGAAGCACAACTGAAGTCCCACACAAGAAGCACAACTGAAGTCCCACACTATCTATAAACAAAAGTACATTTGAAGTTCCACCTTAAATAAGTAGCAATATGTGCCTCAAATGTACTTCATTTAAGGAAGTATCTTTGAACTACCTCAAGAAGCGCGGATAAAGTCCTATATAAAGTACCTTCAAAGCACCATCAAGGTATGTTTTAAGCCCTCTGGAAGTTGTAATATGCATGTACCCAACTACCTGCAAATTTTATTGCTAATATGTTAGTTTTATCTGAAGACCGTGCAAGCTTTGTATTTATATAAACTAAACAGTATGGAAAATGTTCTTCCACCCAGATTCTGTAACACTTCGCTGATTGAACCGTTTACATGGGCTGTAAACAGTCAACTGAACGGGCATTCAGATCCAAAATTCAAGATCCAAACTCTCCTAAAAGTCTATGGAAGTGCATGTAATATACAGATTATACATTTCTCCTATTTGAAATATGGGATTTACATAGTTCTTTTTTGTTACGTGCATTCAGTAGATATTTACTGTCAGATATAACCATTAATTTTTTCTTTTGGTTATTAGTTGGCAACAAGAAAGGTTTTTCCAAGTATCGTATGCAATCCTTTAGACCCATTATTGCTTTTTTATTTTATATACATCAAAAAAGTGCCAACAACCATACATGCATACCACAGCAGCATGAGACCTAATGCGTGGCGTACCATTGTACAAACAACACAGTCCCAGGCAGCTGTCGCATACCTGTAAGGCGTGTGATATCTATTATAGCTAACTATGACATAGTAAAATATCTAATATATTGATGTGTTTTGCTTATACTAAGGTTTGAGTAAAAAACAATAAAGAAGGGGTCCAATCATAGCACCCTGCAGTACAATTACAGAGTTGAAAGTCTATATTGTTCAGAATCACATTACGATAACTGTAGTTATATTTCTTGATCCATATTCAAGTTTACATTATTATTATTATTATTATTATCATTATTTTTTTTATCACACTAGATAAAGAAGGGGTCTAATCATAGCACCCTGCAGTACATAATTTATATTCTAGTGTACACTGTTATATAAGCTACACCAGATAAAGAAGGGTGGCCTATCATTTTTTCTGATACATTCTAGTTTACATTTTAAACCACACTAGATAAAGAAGGGGGTCTAATCATAGCACCCTGCAGTACATAATTTACATTCTAGTGTACACTGTTATATAAGCTACACCAGATAAAGAAGGGGGTCTAATCATTTTTTCTAATACATTCTAGTGTACATTGTTATTAACTACACCAGATAAAGAGGGGTTCTAATCATAGTACCCTGCAGTACAAGTCAGTGTATTAAAAACACAAGTGTTGTATTCCATATTGTATACAGTGTATTAAAAACACAAGTTGTATGTCACTGTAATGTCTTCTTAAATGTACACCTTAGTGTAACTATTTAGTAGCACACAATGCATATGTAACTATTTAGTAGCACACAATGCATATGTAGGTAGGATTGAAATATTAAATAATATTAAGACATTGTGTTATTATTCAGTAATATTATTCTATAGATGTATTCCCAATTGAATCTGTTTAAATTCACACGTGTTAAGGCTGGGTTTCTTCTAATAATCCAGTTCAGTTCTACATTTTGTCTACATCAACCACCATATGATCTGCCATAAAAATAAAAGGGTTTGTTTACTATTTATTGTTATTAGGTATCATTTATTGTGTTCTTTTCTTTTTCTTTATTTTTATTTATATCAATACATACGCCAACCACACACAACCACCCGCGTGGCACTTCATTGTGTTCACACCATGCTGATCCCATGCAGCTGTCGTATGTACACCAGGATCTCTGTTATCAGTTAGATTTTATTCACATGTTAATTTGATTTTATACTCAGTCCCACATTGCCACCATCAGTTTATATTTTAAAGTCTCATAAAATAATGTAGGGGTTAATGGGTTATAAATTAGGGGTTATTATGTCAGTAAGTTATGGTAATGGGGTGGGGTCTGGGATGTATGGGATTCGGTGGGGGAAAAAATGGTGGTGGGGTGGGGTCTGGGATGTTTGAGAGTCACTGCAGTAAATTAGCCAGGGTTAGGGGTCGGCTATATAGTGATATGGCTCAGTGGAGATAGGAATTGGTAGACTTCTAGGGTATAATTATATTTAGACGTGGTTCTGGTTAAGTATGGGTAGGGTTGGCCATTTGTGTACAGGTGACCTGTTTACAAGGCTGAAAATGTGGATAAAATATCTGTTATGTTTAATAAATGTACGTAACGATTGTCATCGCCTCGCCGAAGGTAAGGAACTGAATCAGCACTCATAATAAAGTCTAGTATGGTATAATTCTTATGTCAAAGTTTTCTTGGGCTTGAGGGAATAGGGTCGGCGACGACTGTGCAAAGTTTTCTTTTCTATTTTACGATAGAAAGTTATGTGGCTACATACAATGATATTACTCGTTAGCAGCACTAAATTGATGTATAAATAGCATTGAAATCGGTAGTTCTTACCACAGAATATTGTAAAAATCAGTAAGGATGTCTTGAAATGCAGCAGCAGAAGAACAACAAAGAACGCAATGGCGCACTGGGCTGGAAATGACGTCACAAGTTTGATGACGTAGTAAGCATTGCACGCGATCGTATCACGTGATCGTGGTCATGCTATTTACCGAATCGCTATATAATGTATCTGGAGTCAGTGCATGCTAGGGGTAGGGTGGTAGGGGTGGGGTAGTACTAAAGTTGTTTTCAGTCTCGTTGTCTATGTGGGTCAGTCTACAACTCGAGTGCCGGTGGGCCTATCCAGCCGTATATAAGCTTTGTATTTATATAAACTAAACAGTATGGAAAATAAAAATCTACAACATTTTGAAGTAGATAGAGACACATAACTAAAAAGACCATCTCGGCACTTAGATTAATGAAGAAATGGATAGGTAAATAAAATGAAAGCAACTAAAATGTAAAATGTACCATATATACATTGAAGATAAATGTAAAAGTTCAAAAGATCAAGATAAAATGAGAGTAAACGGATATCAGAAAGTTTCTTATAACGGCTTAATGCTGCAAATTAAACATCCAGCAATTAGCACCAGCAGAAACTATTTTATATAGTCTTTTCAAATCGCAGTCATTGTGCCATTTGTATCTGTCTTACTTGGTCTTAAAGCTGAACATGATAGATAGATAGATAGATAGATAGATAGATAGATAGATAGATAGATAGATAGATAGATAGATAGATAGATAGATCTCACAATGATTCTGAAGTCCAAAATCCTTCATTTTGAAAAATTTAGTTCCTGATCTTGATTGAACAAAAAACATAACATTTCTACACACATGTGTGCACTACATCATAGTTGCATGTTTCCCTAACTGCCTCTTTCGTGACTTCAATCCAAACTTGTACAGTGTGGAAACTCAATAGAACCATGCCATTGAGGTGGTTGTAATAAGAAACCACAATGTACATGTATATTCTGGAGCAGAGATTGGGAAAAAATATATCCCCAGTTAAGTCTGCTTTCCCCTTTAACTAGGGGCATGCAAGGGTGAATAGTTAGATCCTCCGGAAGCAAAGAATACACCAAATAAACGAAAATAGCAGACTCGGTTTTATTGAGTCTGTTCATCTCAATGTCGGGTAAAAGTCCTGCAACATTGGAAGCAACGTCTCCAAAATGACCTTTACAGTGTTGACGGGAACGTTAAACCTCAAATCAAATGACCAAAATATAACAACGTCATGCCTGTTTAAAGAATGGATATATTTTAGACACTTTTTTAGAAATAGATTGTTGCCTGTTTGATGGTTTACCGCTTATCCCGCCGTTTATTGTTCCAAATTATCTCACTTTAAGATTTGATGACCAGTGTACATGTAAACGATTAGGTGTGAAAAGTTACCTGACCAGTGTTATCATGTGCATATGCGGCCAGTCTGATCGGCGAGTGTCTAAACTTTCCGAGAAATGAAACCTTGTGAACAATAAACTCAGATCAGACTGTGCAGAACTTCCAGCTGATCTGAGTCTTTTCTGTGTGCGCATACGCATTCAGTGCATTTCTCGGAAAGCATTTCTGTTGTCACCACCATATGACATCCTAGCTCATTAACTACCGTCTTTGTCAGACATATATTACAACAGGCTAAACTGCTTCCTGCACTCACGAAAAAAAAATTCTTTTAACCTAAGATCAGCCTGTACATCGAGCTCTTCGTTTGCTGCTCTCTGCATATCCCAGAAGCCATACTACAACAAGTTTGAACAAAGAGCAAAGACTGATAAGACTGCGCAGGCTGATCTGTGACTTCACCTGTCGCACAGTTTACTGTCATGTTTTCCAAAAATTGGATGCGAAGACCGTGTGTGCAGACTATTGATGACGTGTTATTGAAAACGTGGGAAAATTTCAGACTGCAACAAATGCACGTTCAAAATGACGGCGGGAAATTAAGCGCGGCATGACAAAAACTATATATGTATGACCAGCGAAGACTAAGATCATCCTGCGCATCTGTGGAGGCTTAGCTTTCTGTTCATGGAGATAGTGAAAATACTTGAGACATTTACACAAGCTGTCTGCATTATTTATGTTTGTTGAAGCGTGCACACTTGTCTGATTATCGCTACAGGTGATAAAACATGATTTGGATAATTTTTATTGTCACAAAAGTAATCTGATTATTGAGAGGGATAATACCGTCACAGTCTGCATACCGCAAGAAATGTGCGTCATTGTCCTGTTTTATGCGTCCGAGACTAGGGTTTTATGCATCTTGCACTTCCGAGAATGAATTGCATTCAAAATTTGTGGGTTCCGACTGCTTCTTAATTTTGCCTCTCTTACCGGTCCATGGAAAATACCTGTTGATCACAGGAGGCAACAGACGTTTTACCCTATGGTAGTAGTAGTTTTTTTTCCTATTTATTTTGTTTCCGGTGGTGGTTCTATTGGCTTGCATGAACGGTCTTGAATGTGCTAAGTACTGGAGATTTTGGATTATAATTATGGGTTACTTCAAAGCGTCGGCTTCTTCAGAAGTAGCCACGTGCCATATCCCTGACCCATTTGAACTGTAACTGGCTAATTGTTATTGATTGGCACAGGCCACTTACCGTTAACTGACAGCTCGCGGCAGTTGATAAAAAAACAGCTTTTAAATAGCGATGCTTACGATATGCATTTTTATTCTAGGCTCACAGTTATTTAGAGACAAACACGGATGTTTTTGATGTTTGTTTTTTTGTTTTTTTTCAGACGCACACCATTTTCATGCGTAAATACGACCAGATTGTCCTTTAATGAAAGCGCTTTTTAATGAATATGTACTTAAATACTTTAACCATGAAAAATTGAAAGACCGTTTTTGCACATAAAATGTTTAGAATATTCATGATAGAAAAAATAATTAGGGTCGGCGGGAAAAAGCTAGGCACGGTCGGGTAACCGGAACCACACATATATTTTGTATTGGCCTTATATATACTCGAGTCGTCGGGAAGCACGGTTATACAACATTTATCAACCATGGTTGACTCAATATGATGTTGTCGTTTATATATATGCTGTTATCAATGTTGTTTTACTACTTAACTGCGTTTTCAGCGTTGCTTCGACGTCGATTTGACGTTGAGTGTATGTTGGATATCATCTGCCTGGTATCACTCAGCTCACCCTTATTGAACACAGTCACTTTTGTTTCTAATGTCCCACAGGGCACTGTGCTCAGACCCACATTATTCGTTTCCAAAAATTACCTTGGTATCACTCAGCTCTCCCTTATTGAACACATTAATTTTTGTTTCTAGTGTCCCACAGGGCTCTGTGCTTAGACCCACCTTATTAATTTCCAAAAATTACCTTGATATGTTTCTAACCTGACTGGATCGCAGCACAGCTCATCATGGTTCCCCTTATAAGGTGTATTTCTATTCGGATGTTATGTACCTCTTGAAATGTGTATATTTCAAGAATTTTACCTTTAACTCCATACTAATATACAAGTACTGTATTTGGCTGACTCATTACCTTAAAACCGGACTGACACCACAGCTCACTACGGCTCCTGTAAAAGGGAGTGCTTGTACTTCGCTAACACCATTGCGATACCGGGAGTGCTATTGCACGGGTTATTTTCCAACAAAGCCACCCTTTTTCCTCCAATTATTATGTAAACAACCTTAGTTATTCCTTCTATTAAACTTCAGTTTATGAGTTATTATACCTTTTTAAATTTATTTTACGTTTAAGTTACTTTCATTTTATTTATCTATCCATTTCTTCATTAATCTAAGTGCCGAGATGGTCTTTTTAGTTATGTGTCTCTATCTACATCCTAACGTTGTAGATTTTCATTTTTCCACACTTTTTAGTTTATATACAACCAAGTTCTGCAACGGAAGGTCAGGTGGTTTTTCTCCGGGTACTCCGGTTTTCGCCCACCTATGATTAACGATCGGCTCGATATGAGTGAAATAATCTTGAAAGGGCCGTAAAACCCAAACCAAAAAAAAATAGACAAAATATCTGTAAAATTTTCATTGTTTATTGCAAATATACAGTTTGGCAGGGATTTCACTGTATAAAAAACATTCCATATAAATTGTGGAGAAATTTCAGTTAAGGAGGCATTTCAAAAATAACAAGTCATAGAAGTACATATAAAGTTCCTTTGCCTATGCGCGACTATTTTCAAAGTTCAGAAAGTATCATTGAAGTTCTACTTAAATTCCAGTTTGTTTGTTAAAGATTCTAAAGTATCTACAAAGTCCCCAGTACTTCTTTGGCAGTCCCATGTACTAAAGTGGAGCATAGTTAAAGCCCCAGAGACTTTAGTGAAATATGATTCAGAAGTACAATTGAAGTCTCGGGGACTTAAGTTGAAGCAGGTCTGTGTGATTGGAAGTCCCTTTGAAGTATATCAGAGGTATATGTGAAGCAGGGGGCTTATCTGAAGCCTGTACTCCTTTTGTGGATGGGATTTCATCTCAATGTCGGGTAAAAGTCCCACAAAATTGGAAGCAACGACGGTCTCCAAAATGACCTTTACAGTGTTGATAAAAGGACATTAAACCTCAAATCAAACAAACAAACAAAAACATTTGTTTTTACACGGGAAATGTAAATATCACAAAAACACGCCTATTCTAAAATATTGACATTACGAAAACACGCCTATACAAATACATTGTTAACTTTACCGCAGAAAAACGAACATTTTAAAATGAAAAATTGTGATATTTTTTCTTATTTCTGCTCAAAATATGGATTTTGGGGACTTATAGATTGGTTGGATTGGTTTACCCTTGTAAACCCACAATCTATATTTTATAGCAGAATTTGGAAAAATAAGGTTTACCCTTGTAAACCCCAGTTCAAGTGGGTCAACATTATATAGGCGTGTTTTCGTGATGATTTTTCACCCCCCAAATATGAAAATTATCAGATGAAACATAAACATATTTTTCTTATTTCTGCTATAAACATAGATTGTGGGTACTCGCTAGAACCCATTGACAAGGCGATTCTAACAAGTACCAACAATCTATGTTTTTGAGCAAACAGATTGCATCGACGACGCGGTTCTTACAAGAACCAACAATCTATGATTTTGAGAAGAAAAAATAAAAAAAAATAATATAAACCCTTGTAAAGCCAAGTTTTTCTGTATAAAAGTGTGGTTGCAGGTGGTCAAAATTATATAGGCATGTTTTCGTGATGTCACTTAATTGTAATACCGTCCCAATTCAGCATCGGTTTCCGCGATCTTTTATCGTGGATAAGGTTTCGTATTAAAAATGATAAATTTGTTCAAACTTTCTGTGAAACTATCTATCCACATTCCAAATTGATTATCGGAAACAAAAACATAGTATTTTAGGACCTAAATGCTGCTAGAGACTGAGTTTTTAGGGACAGAGTTGAATGGGGGCCGAGTTTGCTAGGGGCCGAGTTTGTTAGGGGCCGAGATGTCCATAAATCCCCAGGCAGAATCGACCCAGGGCGGAAACGACCCACCGAAATAGGCCGAAACGACCCAGGTCCAAATCTGGGCCGAAACGTCCCGGATTCCTTTAATGATACGCAAATCAAACATATGTAGCATTTATAATATATTAAAGCGTATCAGTCCCCTGTTTTTTTCATTTGGGTGCCCAGGCAAAGTGATGCGAATCGGACCGTCCATGCTTATAAACCCTAGTTTTGATTGGGTGACAGGGCTCGAGTCTCCAAAATGACATATACTGTGTTGACAGGGGTGTTAAACCTGAAATCAAACAAACAAACCAAATAATGATCACAGAAAATATTTCATGCTCTATACGGACAGACGGAAGAATGTTCCCGAACCCTGCCGGTATCGAACCCGCATCCTCCTGATCACCATTAAGGCGCGCATCCGACTAAGCTATCCATGCCTGTTTTACCATTTCGAAAATGCAATGGCTCAATAAACGTTATAAAAAAAAAATGGCATTTTTTTGTTTGTTTGTTTTACCTCACGGTCATCTTTGTTCCAACTTTCCACGGGATGACATGCCACTGGGTTCTGACACGTGCACTCGGGCACCTTTGGCGACTCGCTGGACACAGACTTTACTATAATTAACAGAAGCACAAAATAAAGTCGAACGTTTGCCATTTTAGCATCACAGGTAAGTCATTGGAATCGCTCAAGCGTAACCAGGTGAGTTATACTTCCGGAATGTTGCGGTGCATAAATTTACCGGACGGACCGGAACGGACCATAATTACCGGAACATACCGAAACGGACCAATTTTTTACCCCAGTTTATCTTTTTCTTTTTTGACTTGCATATTGAGTTGATAATTAAATAAATACCATTTCTGAAAGGCATTTGATTACCCTGTGCATTATAATTAAACTTAAACATTGTTACATTGCAATATGACCATAGTTATACAGAATTGCTTTAGTTTAATATATCAAATTTATATCCTTGTACATTAACCCAACATTTTCTCTACATAAAATATGGTTTTACAGGGTGTTCATTACATGCATTACATGCACTTGATAACTGTGGCGTGATTGTTTTTGTTATTTCTTCTGTTAGTAAGTTGTCACAAATTAAAACCACTTTGTGGGACATACATTTTTTTTCTCATTACTGCTGTTGATTGTATCCAACTCCAACACGACCTCGACAGCCTTCAGGACTGGGAACGCAAGTTGCAGATGGCCTTCAATGCTGATAAGTGCGAAGTTCTACGCATCACAAACAAGAGACAACCAATCTGCGCCGACTACTATGTTCACAGTCAAAAGCTCGCAACAAAGTCTGACGCCAAGTACTTAGGAGTCACAATCAGTAGCGACCTTTCCTGGAGCAAACACACTGACAACGTTACCAAGAAAGCAAACTCCACTATGGCTTTCCTTAGACGAAACATCAGGTCAGCCCCACAAGCAGCAAAGGAGACCGCTTTCAAACCAACGCTGGAATATGCCAATACAGTTTGGGCACCCAACACCGAAACTGACACCCAGAAACTTGAAATGGTACAGCGGAGGGCAGCGAGATTTGTCCTCAACGACTACAAACTAACAAGCAGCGTCACAACTATGATGGGAAAGCTCGGCTGGGACACATTACAGCAGCGACAAGACCACGCCAGGCTCGCCATGATGTACAGAATCGTGCACCAGCTTGTTGACATCCCTGCTGAGCCATATCTGATTCCGCTAACTGGTAGAACTCGAGGACATGACTCCCGCCCGCTTCCGCCAAATCCAGACCTCCTACACCGGATAACAGTACAGCTTCTTCCCGAGAACGATCATCCTCTGGAACCAGCTCCCTCAGTCAACAGTAAGCCAGTCAACGCCGGAAGCCTTCCAGAGACAGCTGGCCGCCCCCTCCAACTAAACGCCACAGACTGTTTTTAATCTTTTACCTTTTAACGATGTACATACCTCTTTTAACCGTGGCGCATGGGCTATCTCCAACACATTGCGAGAATACTCAACTACTGAGGGAGGCAATTACTGAAGATGATGATGATGATGATGATGATGATGATCATAGATTGTGGGTACTCACTAGAATCTCCTCATGGGCTTTCCTAACGAGCACCCGCAATCTGGGTTTAAAGAAGAAATAAGATATGTCTCCAGGATGATTGCTGAACGTGGATGACAGTCACTTGAAGATAGACGCCACATACACAGGCTGTCTACTGTACTAGATACAGCGGAGATTGATAGACCTAAATCCAGGTGACAATCTACATTGAATGTTATTTGTAGGAGGAGTCAGCCGAAAACCAAACGTTTACAGCAATTTTCAAATAAGCATAATTCTGTTAATATTTGGTGGACTGCAACATCGGAAGCCTATGCACTGCTCCACATCATGATCTAACTATATATTAAGTTTCAGCTTGATCGCATCTAAATTTTAGGAGGACCTATCCGGAAACTAATTGTTGGCAGACTCTGTAAGTATTAAGTGGACCGTAACCTCGAAATATTATGCGCTGCTCCAAATCATGGTCTACCTATATATGAAGTTTCAGCTAGAACGGATCTTAATTGTCGTAGGAGTTGGCCAGAAACGAAATGTTTACAAAAATTTTCAAAGGGATATAACTCTAGTCTCTATTAATATTTGGTGGATCGTAATCTCGAAATAATATTCGCTGCTCCACACCACGATCTAACTATATAGTATAGCTCCAATATATCGCGTTCCGATATTTCGCGATGTCCAATCTATCGCGGTCGCGCCGTGGATCCCGTTTTTGTTTTTTGTTTTTTTTTCCCTTAAAAATTCATAATTAAAAAAAAAAGTTTTAAGTCGTTAAAATTTATTTAAAACCAGGTTAAACCAGGGGCCAACAGCGTTTGACTTTTCCCGCCCAGCGTCTGCTATTTGGCGCTAAAACATAACCATTCACGAGATCGCAGAAAAGTCCGTTTTTATTATGCAAACATCTACCGTTAGATGTAGCTAATTGTCTGAGGAGCGATTAAATCATTTTCACATTGATTGTGGATTAAATTTTATGATTGGAGGATAAACGCCAATTAGAGACATAACTTGACCATATTTTCACACTTTATCGACATGCACCGCAGGGTGGCAATTATATGACAGGGATTAACAATAGTGTCATACTTTAACCGTAATAAATACACAGATGGTTTGTCTCTCAATTGACAGTGCAGCAATTATTGCGATTTACTTACTGGTCTTGTTTTACCGTATTTAAGGACTCAAAAAGACTGACAGTTGTAGACGATTTTTTTACACTTGCCCGAAATCAAAACACAATAGACACATCCAAACACTACGTCATCACTCAATAATACTATTTGCCGGGACTTACCGGCGGTGGGCAAAAAACGTCGTTGGCCGTTTATCGCCATTGAAACTGCGATGTTATTTTCTCTAAACTTGTATTTTGTTTGGACTCGAAACGACAAAATTGACCTTTAAACTTTTATAATAGACATATCTCAGATAGTAGTTATTGGTTACTAGAAGATTTGAGGATGTTTTGATGATAAAATTACCTGTTAAACGTATGCTGGTAACGAGATCGGACGGTCTTAATTATTCGTATCAAAATGCGCAAAACGAATAATTATACGCGGAAAATGCATGAATGGACTCTAAAATATATTTATCTACTCATTTAAAGTGTAATTCGATCGATTTTCTGTGACAGTCAACTAAGATATGCCTGTAATATTAAAGCTATTTACAATGTGTTTATATGGAACCAGGGGCTTTTCGCCAACCACGAAAGATCGTTATCAAGAGGAACAGTAATTTTGCGCATGCGCAATTACATGTAAACAAGGTCACGTGTCAAAACATTGGATCCGTCATGATAGTTTTGTTGTTGTATTGATTTTCGGCCCGTGGTAGACGTTAAACAATTTTTTTCCTACCGCTACTTTTAATGATCCTGAGATCTGGCAAGCCAAGGGAAACAACTAGAATTGCTTTAGCGCTTAGCGCCTTGGCCGTCACCGTTACAGACAACCGGGGGAACCCGCAAATCCAAAATGGCGTCCTGTTTTGACATTTTAGCAATCACATGTTTTCAGACGCAGATTTTCAGCTGTTCTCGAATGTAAGTTAATTGGTAGACATAGTCCCCTTTGTTTGTTCTGTCACTGATTAATTCTGAACCTACTTTAATGGTAAAATACGGCTGATAGCATTACTAACAGCCATTAGTGTGGCTTGATAAACGGTATCTCATCAAAATATCACCGCGACTTGTATTGGCATCTCGGCAAACTACCGCAACTTATATCGCGCTCCGACCACATCGCGGTTTTCGGGCTATGGATCCCGACTACCGCGATATATTGGAGCTATGTATCAAGTTTCGGCTTGATCGGATCTAAATTGTACATAGCAGGAGTTAGCCAGAAACGAAACGAAATGTTTGCAAACAGAAACTTTCAAAGCGGCATAATTATTAATCAGTATATATCTAAATCGGAGATTTTTTAAATCAGAAAAGGGCGTGACAGAGTTATAGTACGTTTTCTACATATTCTCTGTAAGTTACAGGCTAATATTAAGTTGTAAATCAATTACCCGAAGTTAACAAGAGTCAAAATACGTCTGAATAGGACAATTTCTAAATAGAAGAAAATACAACCATCTTTATACATTAAAGATACAAGAAGATTCAGTCATTAAATCAGTCTTGCTCTTACACAGCCAGCCTGACACTACCTTATTATTCTATTATATTATCATATCATTTATTTCTTTACTAATTTACATTATTCAACATCACCTTCATATCTTTCACCATATTGTTGTTTCGTTTTTTAAAACCATGCTTTCAATATCCTATTGCTTGCCATTAGCTCATGTGTATTGTTGTAAACATCTGTAGGGGAGGGCCGTAACTAATGTTGGTAGAACTTGTGGCCCAACCCCTTTGCTTTGAAAGATGCAATAAAATATACTCACCGGAAATAGAAACTATACACTTTTAAATTGTCTCGCCTGACAAAACAAATGGATAATTCAGTTAAAAATTACTGATTAAGGATTTGACTAACTATAGACATTAATCCTGTAACAATTGCAAGAAAATATGGTGTTCAAAATAAAAGTTTTTTGGGAAAATGTAAAAATGTGCATTTTTCACAAAATCTGTTTGTAATCAAATTTTGACTTCAACATGTTTGCGTATAGGTATCCAGTGAAAAGCAAGGAATAAAAAAATAACATAACATCTAAAAATTATCGAGAAACAAACATTTTATTGAAATCTCAAAAACTGCTTTTTTTTCAGCGAAATTTGCAAAATAATGTTTCAAGCCAAAAATGGACCCAAAAGTGCCTTCAATCATTTTAGCATCTTCAGCTGTGTCTTAAATATTGATTAAACCAAAAACCGCAATCAGAAGTGCCATACTTTTCGCTCACTTCCGGTGGTTTGGTCCAATATTTACACGTCGATAACATTTCAACCATTGCGAAAATTTTCATTTTGTAACGTTAGATGATACGTAATAACTGGTAAAAATGGGAATCACATTCTCGACACAAAATGTTTGACCCAATGGAAACTTGAACAGCAAGATTTGGACCCTTGCTTTGAACCCGTGGCTTTACCCGTTAAATCGTAGCTATCATTAAACGTTTTATTCGATAAATAAGACATGTCAATGATGATAATTTATATGATTGTAATTCAAATTTCATTAAAATGTTTTGCCAGTGACAACTTAAAAATGAGTGTATAGTTTCTATTTCCGGTGAGTATATGTTTATACATACTTCTAAATAGAAGTGTAGACAATGATCAGGGATTGATACAATTAACCCACAGCTCCCATCAGAGACACCAAAGGGAAAGAAACACAAACATGAAATAACTAAACCCTAATGGAATCACCAATAGCGGAAAGCCAAAAGGACAGTTACTTTACCACAAAATGGCCAACTGGCTATCCAAAACAAAAAGATATAAGCGATACACACACTCAAAGACAAACCATAACAAAAATAAACCGCGACAGAAGAACCTCATTGGAACGGTCAGTGAAAAGAATTCACTGGTCGGGGGGAGGGGGTGGGGGCTGGGTGGGGGTGGGGGCTTAAATCGATTAACGCGGCCGCAATCCTCGACCTTGATTCTGCCGCGATTTAGACAAATAATTTGTTCATTCACCAGTGCAACATCTCAGAGAACACAAAATAAAAACAAACAGAGATGAACCAACGGTGTGGACTCTACAAATTGCTGGAGCAAAAGAAAACCAACAGTTAGACTCTGATGGGCCTAACCGGAGACAGAGCATCAGGTACCAACCAACATTAGATAAGTAAAATAGAAGTAAAGGCAATGATCTGGAATCTATACAATTAACCCACAACTCCCATCAGAGACTCCTGAAGACACCTTGGGAAAGAAACACAAACATGAAACAACTAGACCCTAAAGGAAACATCACTAGCGGAAAGCCAAAAGGGCAGTTACTATCCCACAAAATGGCCTTTACGCTGGAACTGTCATAGAATCTTAGGCTTGACCTACCGTCGTGCAATTAAAAGAAAGAAGTAAAGTTATCAACAGTGATTGGGTTAACTTCCATGCATGATGTCTGTCGTATAATATTTATGTTATGCCCAAGCTTTTTTATATCGAAGAATGATTTTACGAGATTGGGTACTGAAATCATTGCGAGTATATATTGGTTTGGTCGCCATGAGGCGGGCAAACCGGGTCTAATGACCAGAGTGTAACTGTTCCATGGAGGAGCACGTGTCGCGATCAACCAATCAGCTTTAACGATGATGCAATACTATACTGCAATTACAGGAATAGCGAAACAGACCGAAAAGCAAGCGTCTCAACTCCAACAATAACTAGAACACTGTCGATGGCGCGCCATCGCAAATCCCCACGTTTTCTACAGAGGGACCAAGTACCGAAAACCCCTCACCCTGGGCCCTAATTTGACTCCATGGTCAAAATATTACCTGTATTATATTCTACTAATCATGCCCTTCAATTTCATATGCCACATGACTATGTTCCAAAACACTTAAATTTTGACCCTTTGACCCCTCTCCCAGGGCCCCAATCTGACCCCAGGGTCAAAATTTTACTTGTAGTTTATTCTACCCATTATCCCCTTCGCATAGATATGCAACATGCCTATGCTCTGAAAAACTTTAATTTTGACCCCCGACCCCCCCCCCCCCCCCCAAGTCCGACCCCCAGGGCGTGACCTAGGGGTCACAGCCAAAATCCCGTTCAATATGTTTTACTTTTTTCATAACTAAGTACATGTGCAAAGTTTGGCATCAAAATCTTCAAAATTGACTTTGTAATTGAATTTTATTGATATTTGACCTTTTGACCCCTCCCCAGGGCCCCTGGGGGCGGGGACAAAAAAATGTGCTCTTGCGCAAGCCATTCATGTAAGCAACTCGCATACCAAATTTGGTTGAATTCCGGCTAACGGTTTAGGAGGAGATAGCCGGACAGACAGACGGACAGACAGACAGACGGACAGACGGACGGAGGCGATAACAATATCCCCACTTTTTTTAAAAAAAACGTGGGGATAAATATCTTAAGGGAAATGCATACATCTGGCAGGTGTGGCAGTTAGTCTACCATTTTTACCGTATTTCGAAACACACCTATACAAATACATTGTCATTTTTTGGCCAAAGAAAAAGAAAGTTTAAAAAGAAAAAAATCGAATATTTGCCTTTTTTTTGCTCAAAACATAAATTGCGGGGGGTCGACAGAAACGCCTCGACGAGGCGAATCTATTGAGTACCCACAATCTAGTGTCTCCGAGCATGAATACGGAAATTAATGTATACCCCTGCAAACCCGAGCTTTACTATATAAAAGTGAAAATTATATTTTCTTGTCCTTTGGGATCATTGATTCCATTGTAGAAGTTTGAAAATATCTGAGGGCCACTGATGAGACCTAATTGGCCGAAACTAGCTAGTCTGGCCTAGAAAACATGTACACTCCATATTTTTCAGTTCTGTTGTGTATTCCTTGCTTCCAAAGGATAGCCCTTTTATAGAACATATTTAACTTCACTTCAACTGGTGTATGGGAATGTGTGGCGGCGGTAAAACGTCTCCCTGCCCTTAGCGAAACAGACCGAAAAGCAAGCGTTTCAACTCCAACAATAAATATCTTAAGGGTAAATGCATACACCTGGCAGGTGTGGCAGTTTGTCTACCATTTTTTACCGTATTTCGAAACACACCTATACAAATACATTGTCTTTTTTCGGCCAAAGAAAAAGAAATTTTAAAAAGAAAAATTGGAATATTTGCCTTTTTTGCTCAAAACATAAATTGCGGGGAGTCGACAGAAACGCCTCGACGAGGCGAATCTATCGAGTACCCACAATCTAGTGTCTCAGAGCATGAATACGGAAATTAATGTATACCCCTGCAAACCCGAGCTTTACTATATAAAAGTGAAAATTATATTTTCTTGTCCTTTTGGATCATTGATTCCATTGTGGAATTTTGAAAATATCTGAGGGTCACTGATGAGGCCTAATTGGCCGAAACTAGCTAGTCTGGCCCAGAAAACATGTACACTCCATATTTTTCAGTTATGTGGTGTATTCCTTGCTTCCAAAGGATAGCCCTTTTATAGAACATATTTCACTTCACTTCAACTGGTGTATGGGAATGTGTGGCGGCGGTAAAACGTCTCCCTGCCCTACATCATAGTGTAGATTATATTTTCTTGTCCTTTGGGGTCATTGATTCCATTGTGGAATTTTGATAATATCTTAGGGTCACTGATGAGGCCTAATTGGCCGAAACTAGCTAGTCTGACCCAGAAAACATGTGCACACCATATTTTTCAGTTCTGTGGTGTATGACTTGCTTCCAAAGGATAACCCTTTTATAGAACATATTAAAGGGGATCACAATTCTATAGGCATGATTTCGTGATGGAAATACAACTTTAAGGACCTTATGGTTGCTACATGTACTCTGTCTGCTCTGTCCAACTGAAAAAGGGGTCTACTCTAAAAGGGGAAGAATTTGCTTCTCAATGGGTCTACTCTTAAAGGGAAGAATTTGCTCCCCAGGAGCAAATTCTTTCCTTCAGGAGTATACACCTTAGACATATCCAAAGAGAAACTACTTTTACAAGAGTAGCCCCACCCCCATAAGGCGTATCTATTTCCCTTATGGGGAACTTATAACAGCCGCAGTCATTTTCGCAAATTTTACGTCTTGCAATGCCATTAAAGAGTAAGTCCATGGGGCCAAGGAAACGAAAAAAAAAACAGAACATAACTACTACTATACACAAAGTGTGGCTGGCTGCGGTAGCTCAGTCGGATGCAGTCTGACTGGTGATAAGGAAGACTCGGGTTCGATACCTACCGGGGTCGGCAACATTCTTTCGTGGAGATTGATTATGAAATCTTTTCTATGGTCATTCGCTCCCTTCCGCTGATTCAGGAAGGGCAGGGGTCAGTTTTTGGCGACAGAATGTGCACTGAACTGGTAAACCGCTTACAGATAAG
Source organism: Lucinisca nassula (assembly GCA_963580285.1). Taxonomy (NCBI): domain Eukaryota; kingdom Metazoa; phylum Mollusca; class Bivalvia; order Lucinida; family Lucinidae; genus Lucinisca; species Lucinisca nassula. The sequence continues at coordinate 75,205,420 of OY757021.1, forward strand.
CCTGCTCAGGAAAAGCGTGGATAGGTACACTGACAGGCCCAAACATGACCCAAATCAGTGTTGACTGGGCCGTTAAATACAAATAAACAAAACTTGCAAAGTTTACTTCACATAGATAGGAACAGATTTATATATTCTGAACATCTTTCGGTACGCTGAAAGCTCTAATAATACGTATATGTAAATGTTGGAAAGACAGAAAACGTTATTTTTCCTTATTTACAAAGATCGCTGGATGTAACGGGCCTCCGTGGCCTAGTGGATAAGAATGCTGACTCTTAATCATTAGGTCTCTCAACGCTGTAGGTTTGAGCATGGCTCAGACCACATTATGAGAAGTTCTGCAACGGAAGGTCAGGGTTTTCATCAGGTACTCCAGTTTTCGCTCACCTCTGATTAACGATCGGCTTAATGTGAGTGAAATAATCTTGAAAGGATCGTAAAACCAAACATAAAAAAGATCGCTGGGTGTGTAAAAACATTTTCATGTCTTTGCTACTAGAATTAACGTCAGTGCCAAGGTCAAAGGTTCTAACTCTTCCAAATATATAAAAGATTTAGACAACAAAACAAAGTCATAACGTTGATGGGTCGTTGTTTATTGTTCTTCAGCCCAGCACAGATAGCAATAGTTTCTGTTCAAAAACTTCATGACTACTAAGTGACCTGCCACTAGTTACAGACTGAGTTGTTAAAAGACTTTTTGGCGCATTCGATGGGAGCTATTGTATCTGATATGCCGAGAGTGGTGTTCTTTATTTTCACTCAATACTTGACGTTTTACTAATCAGTTTCTTTTACAATTGAATTGTGATCAAGGAAGATATACAAAAGGATTGCAAATTTCAGGTTTTTGCGGAGGTACCGCTCAAAGAAACTGCGGAGGTTTAAGATACAGTCTGATTCGAAGCACTTTGTCTGGGCAGGCTTAGATCTTCCTAGGCGGTTCAGCAATACTTCAAAGTTCGGTCGGTTTCAGCTCATGCAGACCAATATATTGCCCAAAGGTCTGATCGGCCCCCGTCCATCGGAGAATGAAGAAATAGATTGGGCTGCATGATGCTTCCACGCACATGAGTAGTGTTAAATCGCCTAGAAGTACTAAGCCTGCCCAGGAAAAGTAGCTCGTGTCGGACCGTTCATGCATTTCAACCATTTAGTTTCATTGGGCGACAGATTGGAAGCAATGTCTCAAAAAAGACTCATACAGTGTTAACAGGGGCGTTAACAACAAATGAAATAGATAACCAAGGCCCTATAGAAGGCCTGGTGACTTAGGAAAAATCTTTTTATATCCCCGTTTAAAAAACAACAACAACAAAAAACGGTCGTATTAAGTTATGGGGTTGGTGTCCGTCCGTCCGTTCGTAAACTTTTTTTCGTTTCAGTATAACCCCTACTATACAGTTTTCATCCGATCAAGCCTAAAATGTGTATGTAGTAAGGCTAAGATGTGAAGATGTTCTTAAGTTTCGAGAATTCCTGTCCACTAAATATTAACAGAGTTATGACCTTTGAAAAATTCGGTTTACATTTTCGATTGGTTAAGTTTTGTGCTATACATGTGTAAACCATATGTGAGTTACATTTAGTTTATACTTGCCATGGCCTTAAACAATTTACCACAGAATACTCATCACTACCTACCCCTCCTAATACCAAGGTCACAGACTTCGAAATTTTATATACACGTTTTGTATTAAAAAATAGAAGTGGAGGCAATGATCAGGAATCGTTACAATCAACCCACAGCTCCCATCAGTGACACCAAAGAGAAAGACACACAAACATGAAACAACAGACCCTTATGGGAACACCAACAGCGGAAAGCCAAAAGGACAGTTACTTTCCCATAAAATGGCCAATAGGCTATCCAAAATAAAATAACATAAGCGACACAAACATCCAAAGACAAACCATAACAAAAACAAACCGCGACAGAAGAACCGCCTTGGAACGGTCAGCGGAAACGAATTCCACTGGGGGGCTTAAATCGATTTTACGTGACCACAATTCTCGCCCTTACTTCCGTCGCGATTTAGACAAATACTTTGCTCAGTCCGCATGAAGGCCTCCAAACTTCAGACAAACCATAACAAAAATATACCGCGACAGAAGAACCGCCTTGGAACGTTTAAAGTTTATTATTTTTATTCAAAAAAATGCATTAAGTGGGTTAATGATATCAGCTGGCTCAAATCAGAATGTAGACTGACAAGACCAAACCTATTGGATGCTTTTTGAAAGCAGCCAACTTGTTTTACTAAGTCACCATAAAATTCGGGTTCTAATAGACCTTGTTGAAGAAGAGATTTAAGTTTAACACTTAATTTTGAAATTAAATCAGAATGACGTCTATAAAATTTAGAAAAGGCTTTGCGTAGTTTATGATACTGATAACCCTGATTAAGAAGTTTAGCAGTTAACAGTTTATTACGAGTGTTGAAGTCAGTTACACGAGTAGACACTCTGGCAAATCGAGTTATTTGCGAAATATAAACGCCATAAGATGCCGCACCCTCCAAGAAAGGAAAATTTACAATTTCGAAATCAAAATCATCGTGTTTATCATACATTTTGCAGGAAACAAACACGTATACGATAGATCTATGTAAATCCAAACACCAGGCCTAGTTTCAGAAGAATTTGTTTTATTTAACGGAAGTGCTTGGGGGATTTGATTGATCAAACCATCAAAATAGGTATTGTTAATATTTAATAAATCATCCAAATATCTAGAAGTCGAGCTAAAGGCTTCAATGATTTCAGCTGAATGTTGATTAAGAGTCTTGATTAAAATTCGTGGTTTTTAAAGGCATTCACTTTGTGCACGTCTTTATTGAGCAGATCTAGTCTCACCTTTTTATGTTCCCCGCCCTTAAAAGCTTGCTTCAAATTATCTTGGGCTTAGTTATCCAGTTGAACAACATAAGTCATACAAAATGTTCCATGAAAAAAACAAGTTATAATATTTATTTACAACGGTGGGACGTTTCAGCCTTTTTAAAAGCTTTCCTTGTACAGTTGAACGAATACTGCGTATCTCTTATTTTGAATGCATTTTCAGTACACATTAAACCCGATATTGTCTACTATACTGCATAAATACGTGGGGTACGCAGTCTTTTTAGGCTGTTATCAATCCAATCTAAATCTAAATGGCGTCCAATCAAAATTGGAAGGCAAAAACAATGCATATAATATTTAAGTCTTTAGAATAATTCATCGGGGCTTGAAGTAATAGATGGGCTGCATGATGCTTCCACGCAGAGCTGAAACCGACCCGCACACGAGTACTGGTAAACCGCTTAGAGGATCTTAGCCTGCCCAGGCAACCCGGTGCGAGTCGGCACGTCCATGCTTATAATCCCTATTTTTTTCATTGGCGGCAGGGCTTGAGATGTCATAACATCTCAATGTCGGATAAAAGTCCAACAAAATTGGAAGTTACGTCTCCAAAATGACCTTTACAGTGTTGACGGGGACGTTAAACTTTAAATCAAACAAACAAACTTTAGAATAATTGACTTTTGTCTCCAGGGGTGTGCATTAATACATAACAATAGCAAAGCAAGGACAAATCAAAGCACTGCGAGTACTGACGAGGTGTTCGTTTGAGAACTTTGGATTGCGTCAGGCAAATTGTGCATCTGTTTGGTAGTTAAAATATAGAAATTTAAATCTGGCTTGAATATAATGTTGGGTCACTGATGAGGCCCAATTTGCCGAGTAGCTAATCCGGCACATTTATTTGGGGTATTTCTTGCTTCTAAAGCTTTATAATAGAACACATTAGCTACAGCTGGTGTTAAGGGACATTAACTACAGCTTGTGTTAAGGGACTGCTTGGTCTACAAATTTGTTTTTATTGTTGTTGTTTCTTTTTAAGAAAAACAAGTTGGCTGCATTTAAAAAGCATCCAATGGGTTTGGGCTTCTCGGTCTAAATTATGTTGTGAACCATCAACTATCATCATCTCAAACATTATCCACTTAAAGGCTTTTGGAAAAGTAAATCCTATAACCTTAATAAAAAAATAAAATTGCGAAGTTTGTGACCTTTGTATCAGGGTTACGGACAAGAAGGTCTGCATAGTGCATAGTAATCTTTGCACCAACATCTGACACCATGTATAAACTCAATCTATGGAATGTATTGGATCTTAAAAGTCTAGCGCAAAAATTGATCGATAAATTTAATATGCCCGTAATCTCAACCTTAAGCTCACTTGGATAGAGCTGTCTATCAATGAGTTTAATACATTGTCGGTTTTTAACGAAAACATGTACACTGTAGTCAATTGCCGGGAAGATAATTACAAGAGTCCTACTCAACCGATTGGAGGAAGGCCTTGAACAGCCAGAAGCTTCTACCGGGAACAGCTGACATGATATTTACAGCAAGGCTGCTTCAAAAAGAAGAAGAAGAAATAAAAAAGGCCCAGAGGGTCCTGGTTCGCTCACCTGTGTGTCACTGTCTCGAGTACATTCTATTTTTAGCTATGGTGGCCATCTTGTTCATCAGCAGAGTGATTTTAGCTCATTTTGTAGGGAGTAACCTAGGCAACATTCCTGTGAAGTTTGAATCAAATTGGCCTTAGGGTTTAGGAGGGGTTCACGTTTGAATCAAATTTACAATATTTATTCTATTTTTAGGGATTGTTTTAGCCTTTTGGTAGAGGGTCATCTAAGCAACATTACTTCGAAGTTTGAATGAAATTGGCCCGAGGGAAGAGGAGGAATTATCGTTTGAATATTACTTTTTATTTTTAGCTCTGGCAGCCATCTTGTTCATTGGAGTGGAATGAGTTTTAACTATTTTGGTAGGGAGTCATCTAGGCAACATTCCTGTGAAGTTTTAAATCCAAATGGCCCAAAGGTTTAGAAGGAGCTCGCATTTGAAGCAAATTTACAGTTTTTCTATTTTTAGCGCTTAGGACCATTTGTTTGTTTGTTTGATTTGGGGTTTAACGTCCTCGTCAACATTGTGTAGGTCATATTGGAGGCGTTGCTTCCAATTTTGTGGGACTTTTACCCGACATGGAGATGAAATGACATCTCAAGCCCTGCCGCCCAATGAAATCAATAAGGTTTATATGCATGGATGGTCCAAATCGCACCACTTTTCCTGGGCATGCTTAGAATCTCTAAGTGGTTTACCAGTATTCACGTGCGGTTGGTTTCAGCTCTGCGTGGAAGCATCATGCAGCCCATCTATTTCTTCAAGCCCCGATGGGCTGTGACCATTTGTTAATCGTTATGCTATTTTCCTAGAGGGTCATCTACACAACATTCCAATGAAGTTTAGAAGCCTTCATGGTGAAGTGGTCATGCTACTTGCCTTGTAAACCAGGGGTAGCAGTATCGATCCCAGGCTTCTCCAGACTTTCAGATTAGTTTTTAAACAGAGGTCCCATCACTGTATGACCTTAGCTGTTGGTGAGACTTAAACCCAAACACTCACTCCTATCAAGGAACCTATATGCCACATATGAAGACTGTATCTTAAATGCTTCAAAAGTTATGACAAAGTAGGTCAAAGGTCAAGGTCATGGGTCAAAAGTTTTAAATGGTTGAGAAAACCTTGTCACAAGGAACATACATGCCGAATATGAAGGCTCTATCTCATATGATTCAAAAGTTACGATAAAGTAGGTCACAGTTCAAGGTCACAGGTCAAATCTTTATATCAGTGGAAAGCTCTTGTCACAAGGAACCTATATGCCAAATATAAAGGCTCTATCTCTAATGGTTCAAAAGTTATTACAAAATAACCTACTGATCTACTTTTTGATTTAACATGACCTATATTCGAACTTAACTGAGATAATATCCAGATGATCATTCTGAGCAAGTTTTATGATGATTCGACTAAAACTGTCGCCTCTTAGAGTGTTCAAACGTTTTTCTATGATTTGACCTGCTGACCTACTTTCTGACCCGACATGACCCATATTCGAACTTGACCCAGATATTGTAAAGATGATCATTCTGAGCAAGTTTGATGATGATCGGACCAAAACTGGGGCCTCTAGTGTGTCCACGGAGTTTTTCAACAATCTGACCTACTTACAGACCAGATTTGACCTATATTCGAAATTATCTGAGATATTGTAAAATGATCATTTTGAGCAACTTTGATGATGATCGGACCAAAAACTGTGGCTCAAGTGTGTTCAGAGGGTTTTTCTATGATTTTACCTACTGACCTACCTTTTGGACCAACATGACCCATATTCGAACTTGACTCAGATATTGTCAAGATGATCATTCTGGGCAAGTTTTATGATGATCTGACCTAAACTGTGGCCTCTAGTATGTTCACAAGGTTTTTTTATGATTTGACGTACTGACCTACTTTTTGACCTGACATGACCCATATTCGAACTTGACAGATATATTGTCAAGACTATCATTCTGAGCTAGTTTGATGATGATTGGACAAAAACAGTGGCCTCTAGTGTGTTCACAAGGTTTTTATCTGATTTGACCTACTGACCTACTTTTTGACCCGACAAGACCCACATTCGAACGTGACCAAGTTGAAGATATTTTCAAGATGATCATTCTGAGCAAGCTCGATGATGATCGGACCAAAACTGTGGCCTCTAGTGTGTTCACAAGGTTTTTCTATGATTTGACCTACTGACCTACTTTTTTGACCCGACATGACCCGTATTCAAACTTGACCGAGATATTAGCAAGATGATCATTCTGGGCAAGTTTGATAATAATTGGACTAAAACTGTGGCCTCTAGTGTATTAACAAGTTTTTTCTATGATCTGACCTACTGACCCACTTTGTGACCTGACATGACCAATATTGAAATATGACCAAGATATTATCAAGATGATCATTCGGAGCAAGTTTGATGATGATCGGACCAACACTGTGGCTTCTAGTGTCTTCACAAGGTTTTTTATCGATTTGACCTACTGACCTACTTTTTGACCCAACATGACCCCTATTCAAACTTGACCGAGATATTTTGTGGTGGTACAAATTGTGTGCAAGTTCAGTTAAAATCAGATCATAAATGAAACAGCTATCATGCAGACAAGACCAAACCAGAAATTCAACTTCGGTGAAGTTGATGTTGCACCTGCTCCCCACCTGCCCAACACAAAAAATAAAAGTTTATTTAAGGCAGAAGAGATGAATATAGGGCTTTGAGAAGAATCCATAGCCTATATATGTGAGGTAAAAAACTGACTAAATCACAATGTGATAAAATGAACTCAAATTATCCAAGAATTATATCCAAAGCATATGAACATCCTCATATCATGGAGAAAACACAAGCTAAGTTTCAAAATGATTAGTATAAAACTGTAAGAGGAGTTGCGATGACGAGGTACCTATCATATATCAACTGAAGGTTAACAATGACTAAGTTCACAATGTGGAAAAAGTTACAAAAATTGATTCGAAGATTAAGTCCAAACCACATGCTGGGCGTCATGCCATGGCAAAAACACATGCAAAGTATCAAACTGATTAGTATAAAACTGTAAGAGGAGTTGCGGTGACAAAGAGGTACCTCCTGTATATCAATTGAAGCTTAAAAATGACTAAGTTCACAATGCGCAAAAAGCGAAAAAAAAATTCTGAGAATTATGTCGAAATCACATGCACATTCTCATACCATGGCAAAAGCACATGCAAAGTTTCAAAATGATTGGTATGAAACTGTAAGAGGAGTTGCGATGACAAGAGGTACCTATCAAACATCAATTGAAGGTTAAAAATGACTAAGTCCACAATGTGGGAAAAGTGATATAAATTGATCTGAAGTTAAAGTCCAAACCACATGCACATCCTCATACCATAGCAAAAACACACACAAAGTTTCAAACTGATCAATATAAAACTGTAAGAGGAGTTGCGATGACAAGAGGTACCTATTGTATATTAACTTAAGCATAATAAAAACGGCTAAGTTCATAATGTGCAAAAAGTGAGAAAAAAATATTCTGAGAATTATGTCGAAACCACATGCACATCCTCAAACCATGGCGAAAGCACACGCAAAGTTTCAAAATGATTGGTATAAAACTGTAAGAGGAGTTGCGATGACAAGAGGTACCTATTGTATATCAACTAAAGCATAAAAAATGGCTAAGTTCATAATGTGCAAAAAGTGAAAAAAAATATTCTGGGAATTATGTCAAAAGCACATGCACATCCTCAAACCATGGCGAAAGCACATGCAAAGTGTCAAAATGATTGGTATAAAACTGTAAGAGGAGTTGCGATGACAAGAGGTACCTATCATATATCAATTGTAGATTAAAAATGACTAAGTTCACAATGTGGAAAAAGTGACAAAAATTGATCGGACAATAAAGTCCAAACCACATGCGCATCCTCATACCATGGCAAAAACACACCCAAAGTTTCAAAATAATTGGTATGAAACTGTAGGAGGAGTTGCGATGACAAGACACCCAGTGTAAAATGTTGACGGAAAGATGGACGGACAACCGGACGGACGGACGAACGCACGGACAGAAACTTGCACGCCTATGTCTTCCTGCTAAAGCAGGTGTGACAAATAGGCATTTTTTGCCCTTTCAGGGGCCGTAACTCCGTAACACATATTGGGATATAGCTGGTTCAAGAAAGGAACCCAGATCTCATGGTTGTACAAGTTGTGTGCAAGTCTGGTTAAAATCAAATCATAAATGAAGATGCTATCGCGGGGACAACACCAAAATAGGCAATTTTTGCCCTTTAAGGGCCGTAACTCAGTAACACATGATGGGATATGGTTGGTTCAAGTAAGAAACCCAGATCTCATGGTGGTACAAGTTGTGTGCAAGTCTGGTTAAAATCAAATCATAAATGAAGATGCTATCGTGCAGACAAGACCAAAATAAGCAATTTTTGCCCTTTCAGGGGCCGTAACTCCATAACACATGACGGGATATGGCTGGTTCAAGAAAGGAACCCAGATCTCATGGTGGTACAAGTTGTGTGCAAGTCTGGTTAAAATCAAATCATAAATGAAGATGCTATCGTGCGGACAAGACCAAAATAGGCAATTTTTGCAATTTCAGGGGCCGTAACTCCGAAACACATGATGGGATATGACTGGTTCAAGAAAGGAACTCAGATCTCATGGTGGTACAAGTTGTGTGCAAGTCTGGTTAAAATCAAATCATAAATGAAGATGCTATCGTGCGGACAAGAAATTGTTTACCCACGCACCGACGGACGCACACACGATGGACAAAAAGTGATCACAAAAGCTCACCTTGTCACTACCTGACGGGTGAGCTAAAAAAAAAAAAGGCACAGAATGTGAACTTTTAGACGACGTTTGTTGACCTTACCAAAGCATTTGACTCTATCAGTCTTAAGGAGCTTAGGAAAAGCGACTCTGTTGGTAAATGTTGAAGTCCTTGAGGGAGGCTTTGAGGGTGTCCTTGTAGCACTTCTTCTGACAACAATGGGAGTGTTTGCCCATTTCTAGTTCTCCAAAGAGAATTTTCTTTGGCAATCGTTCCTCAGGCATCCAGGTAACATGGCCTGTCCATCTTAACTGTCCATCTTAGATGGTACAATGTATATGCAATCAGCTAAAGTTAATGAAGCTGCATGGGTACTAAATGTCAATGTTACTCATTGACCTTGTTCCAGGGTCATTAAGATATCAAAATTAAGTTTTTTTTTTGAAAAACAGCTGTGCAGATGTAGGCTGAAATTTGATGTGAAAAGTAGAAGTAAAACAAAGATCAGGAATTGATACAATTAACTTTCTCCATCCATAAAAGACACCAAAGGGAAAGAAATACAAACATTAAGCGACCAGACCATAATGGAAACCTAAACAAAGGAAGGCCATATGGACAGTTACTTTCCCACAAAATGGCCATATGGCCATCCAAAATTAAAAGACACAAGTGATACACACAGTAAGTAACAAACAACAACATAAATAAATCGCCACAGAAGAGCCGCCTTGGAACGGTCAGTGGAAGATTTCCACTGGGGGGCTTAAATCGATTTTACGTGGCCACAATCCTCGCCCTTACTTCCGTCGCGATTTAGACAAATAATTAGTTCAGTCCGCATGAAGGCCTCCTAACTCATCAGTGCAACATCTCCGTGAACACAGAAATCAAAGAACCACAGAGGTGAGACAACGGTGAGGACTCGACAGCAAGAAACCACTGAAATGCTGGAGCAAAAGAAAACCAACAGTTAGACTCCGATGAGCCCGACCAGAGACAGAGCATCAGGCACCAACCAACATTATCTCTTTAATTTTCAATAAGCCTTTACGTTGGAGCCGTCATAGAATCTGAGGCCTGACCCACCGGCGTGCAATTAAAGAGGGAAGCAAAGTTGCCAACCGTGATTGGGTTAACTACCATGCATGCAGTCTGTCATATAATATACATGTTGTATGGGATGGAGGAACAAAGGTTTGTTCAAATAGTTTAGTTTACATGACCAAGGTGGCTCCCATGGAAAAAAAACTTTCAACTAGAATTGTTTTCTAAGAAAACAGATGTCCCCCCACCACACTCATTATTTCAGCCCTGTGACCTTGAAAATTAGGTCAAGGTCACCAAAATCTAATCAGTTCTTAAGATCAGCCCACTGATATAATGTACCTAGTTTGAACCAAATCCATCCACTTGTTCAGGAGATAGAGTGCAGACAAGGCAATTTTCAACAGTCTAAGTCCCGTGGTGACCTTGAAAATTAGGTCAAGGTCACCAACATCTAATCAGTTCTTAAGACCAGCCCACTGATATAATGTACCAAGTTTGATCAAAATTCATCCACTGGTTCAGGAGAAAGAGTGCAGACAAGCCAATTTTTAAAAGTCTAACTCCCGTTGTGACCTTGAAAATTAGGTCAAGGTCACCAAAAGCTAATCAGTTCTTAAGACCATCCCACTGATATAATGTATCAAGTATGAACCAAATCCTTCCATTGGTTCAGGAGTTAGAGTGCAGACAAGCTTTTTTGGTCTAAAATTTGACAATGGTTTCAGCCCTGTGACCTTGAAAATTAGGTCAAGGTCACCAAAATCTAATAAGTACTTTTCCCCCTCCCAATGGTGTATCTGTGTAAGTTTAATCAAAATCCATCCATCCATTCAGGAGATAGAGTGCAGACAAGAGGCAACGCCGACGCCGACAGGATCCACACCAAAACCAATATGTCCCCCTCCCTTTCGGGTGGGGGGACATAAAAAGCTGTTCAGGATCACTGGTTCTCCGGTTTTCCCCTTGGAGTCTTGGATTGGAGGTATGATGTAATTGTATTGATTCCTGATCATTGCCTTCACTTCTATTTTACACACAAGTGATAAAGCATTACAGTGCAAATGTTTTCACCAGGAACTAACATTTTCTTCTTGAGTAACAAAAATCATCAAATTTTCATCCCCATTGCGGCATACTGACATATACAATTAAGTGGTAAAAGAATAAAACAAACATTCATTACAGGAGTATATTTTATTGAAAATAACAAGAATATGCTTTTTATAAAAGGCAAGATATTCTGAACAAAAATATAGCACAATAATTGAAAGCCTAGATAGGTTTTACGTCTAAAAACTCCTCTTATCAAAAAAATCTCCGGCAGGAAACAGGCTGCTTCACATACTTTTATTTAATGTAAAAATACCCTACAGATCCTAAGTATTTGGACATATAGACCGAGCTAACAGTGCAGACCCAGATCAGACTGCTCATTCAGGAGCAGTCTGATCAGGGTCTACATTGTTTGCTTACGTAGTTTAGGAGCAGTCTGATCAGGGTCTACACTGTTTGCCTGTCCGCTTGCACCTTCTTGGACTCCTTGCTGGATCATGAAAACAAATCTGTTAAAATTTTAGAATTTACTGCAAGTCCTAAAGGTGTCCGATTTTTTTTATGATTTTATGGTACTGGAGCCAGCCCATGAAAAAAAGGTTTCTTAATGCATCAACAAACAGCAAAGGCTAAGGTGAACTGGCACATTCCGTACAAATACGAGGGTAGGCTGAAAAGTTCTGAGCCTGACCAAGATCCAATGGTTTGTCCATGCTGAAAGTGCCTTATTTTTCAACATTCTTCCTGTCCACACACTTCCTCCAGCGATGCCGGAGTCCTTGGATCCCAGTGGTATTGAAGGTCTCATCTTGGTCCCTGAAAAACTCCTCCACAGCAGCTGTCACCTCCTCGGCGGACCGATGATGCTGCCCAGCCAAGTGCTTTTTCATGTTTGGAAATAGGAAATAATCTGGTGGAGCTAGATCAGGTGAATACAGAGGGTGGTCGACAAATGTGAAGCCACAGTCATGCACAGTAGCCATTGCGACAACCGATTTATGAGCAGGCGCATTGTCCTGATGGAACAAGACCCCTTTTGTCAATTTTCCGGGTCGTTTAGCCTTAATTGCTTTTCGCAATTGTTTTAGCAGATCTGCATAATACTCCCCATTAATTGTTCTTCCCTTTTGAAGGTAATCTATGAATATTATACCCTAGGCATCCCAGAATACTGATGCCATCACCTTCCCTGCAGAGGAGACGACCTTTGCCTTCTTTGGAGGGGGTGAGCCAGGGTGCTTCTATTGCATGGATTGTTTTTGGTCTCTGGCCTAAAAGGATGAACCAAACACTCATCCTGAGTAACAAAACGGTCAAGAAAACCATCTTGGTCTGCTTCAAAAATAGCCAAGTTGGCTTGTGACAGGTTCAGTCTGGTCAACTTTTGGTCAGGCGTCAAAAGCCGTGGCACCCATCTGGCGGAAACCTTCAACATTCCTAATTCACTGTGTAGAATGTTCTCTACTCGTTCACGGGAAATGCCAACAGTGTTAGCTAACTGATTCACAGTTAACGCCTGTCATCCATCATGGCCCTGTGCACTTGGCTGATGGTTTCCTCAGTTGTAGCCGTTGTGGGTCCTCCACACCGGTCTTCAAGGCTGTCCTTGCCCATCTTAAAATTTGCTGCCCACCTTTTCACGGTTGCATACGAAGGACCATCATCCTCCAATGTAGCAACCATATCGGCATGAATGTCCTCAGGAGCTAACCCCTTTTTATGGAGGTACTTGATGACACCACGATGCCAGATTTTGTCAATTTTCTCAAAAATGTGCTAGTATCAATTTTCAAAGTCTAGAATTTCTCTGTTATTGCAGGTAAACTTGAACTCATTTGAGTCAAATCAAATAATAAGGGTTTGGATTTAATGAATACAAAATTTCATGGCTGTTCGATGCCTGCTTCTTGGTCAGGCTCAGAACTTTTCAGCCTACCCTCGTAGTATAAATAAAGCCTTTGGTGCTCTCAGACATGTAGCGGAGGCCTTGTGGGAGCTAAATCATGACTAGCAGGCAGCAATTTCACTTTTTTTTTTCTTCATAATTCCTGGAGAAAACATGTGGTGGAGGCCTTGTGGGGGCTACCGTAAATCATGACTAGCAGGCAGCAATTTCACTTTTTTTTTTCTTCCTAATTCCTGGAGAAAACATGTAGTGGAGGCCTTGTGGGGGCTAAATCATGACTAGCAGGCAGCAATGTCACTTTTTTTTTTTTCTTCCATATTCCTGGAGAAAAATAGCTTGATCTTACATGTGAATTGTCTGCTGGGCAAACAATTCACTTGAAAAAACAAGTGTTTTTTTTCTGAAATGACAATGGTCCATTTCTTGGCAGATTTCATATGCCAAGGCTCACGTTTATATTCTGAACAAAATTCTTTCAATAAAATTATATGAAGCAGCCAGTTTCAATGCTAAATTTTTCACTAATTGCACTTGTGATCAATAATATCGTTTTAACTAGCAAATAAATAGGATACAATCCAGGTGTTGCAATGTACATGGTACATTCTATCAAAACAAATAACTACATGTAAATGTCGGATGCACGTCTGACTGGTGATCAGGACACAGGTTTGATACCTGCCAGGGTCGGCAACGTTCTTTTGTGGAGCTTGACCATGAAATCTTTTCTACGGTCATTCTCTCCCTTCCACTAATTCAAGAAGGGCAGCTGTCAGTTTCTGGCGAAAGAATGTGCACTGTACTGGTTAACCGCTTACGTATAAGCCTGCCCAGGAAAAGTGTGGATAGGTAAATTGACTGGCCCAAAAATGACCTAAAATAGTTTTGACTGGGCCATTAAACTACAATACAAACACTCAAACTAAATGTAAATATGAATGTCAACTGAATTTTTAATAAATGGCCCTATTCGACAAACCAGCTTCATGAAATTTCTGTGACACTTGGTACAGGAGAGTGACAGTTTCTTGGAATAGCCAGTCAAAGGGTCCAATCAAATTCCAGATATTTTTCAAGTTCACAGGCGGTCTTGAAGCAAGACTGACTTCAATGAAAATGCTAAACCTTCTCTGCATCAGGCTCCCTTCAGAATTTGAAACAAAAAAAATAATTTGATAAAACCATTAGACTGGCTGTTACAAGACTGTATCAATATTCCAATTCCACAGAATTTTCATAAAACTTACCAGTCAAATATGGCTATTTATTGTAGTTATCTCACTATAGTACGTTGATTCTGACAGCGTGAAAAAGACAAAAGCTGATCGCCAGGGACATACTGCAAAGACCCGAAGCAAAACTGGTTTAAAACCACAGCCTGTTATATCCAAAAATGCATAAACTAAATGTATGTAGAAATATGACAATAATTTCTCATTTTTTTTCTTTACTACTCTGCACCTTCTGTGCAAAAATTTATATGTGCTGGTGTTCTTTTAACTTTATTGAATAACTAACACCACATTTTTATATATAATAAATCATAAAGTTTTGCTAGCATACAATTCTAGTGGGGTCCATTAACCCATTCAGTACCAGAAACCCCTAAAGGGGTACCTTGGCAACCAGTGCAGGCCAAGATCAGACGCCACAGAACGCGGTGTCTGATCAGGGCCTCCACTGTTTCCAAAAAGTTCAGCCATTTTCCTAATAAATTTTGAAGAACTCACAAGCTGACACCCCTGAATTTTGAAATGAACTCCAGCTGTATATAAGGAGGAAGATTCCATTAGGTACAAAATGGGTTAAACACTTCACTATAATGAACACTGCATTATGATGAACAATGTAACATAATGTATAACTACATTTTACATGTGCATATGTTATTCGTGTGAACGGGGAGACTGTGAATGAACTTAACCAAGCAAACATTGATTACTGTAATGATCCTAAGTACCAGGACATATAGGCCTAAGCAAACAGTGCAGACCCTGCTCAGACTGCTCCTGAACAGAGCAGTCTGATCTGTGACTACATGGTTTGCCATTCCATCTACACCTTTTGGACTCCTCGCTGGATCGTAAAACAAATTAAAAAAAAAAAATTGTTAAAATTTTAGGAGAATTACGGCAAGTCCTCAAGGTGTCCCAATTTTTAGGATTTTTACAGCATATTATACATCCCAACCTCTTTATAACATTGTTCTTGTGGTCAAAAGTAAATATAATGTTAGTTAAACAACAGTTCATATCCAAACCAAAATGTGTAGATTATACAGAAAAATGACCATTAATGGTCATTTTTCTGTATATTCTATACTTTTTAGTGTTTGTTTGATTGTATTGGTGTTTAGCTCCCCAGTCAACACAATTTTAGGTCATTTTTGAGCCGGTCAGTTTACCTATCCACACTTTTCCTGGGCAGGCTTATACGTAAATGGTTAACCAGTACTGTGCACATTCTTTCGCCAGAAACTGACAACTGCCCTTGAATCAGTGGAAGGGAGAGAATGACTTTCATGATTTCATGATCAATCTCAACGAAAAAATGTTGCTGACCCCGGCAGGTATCAAACCTGCGTCCTCCTGATCACCAGTCAGACGCGCATCCGACTGAGCTACCGAGGCCGGCTACTTTTTAGTGTTATACCATAAACAATGTCATAATGATCAGTGTTATAAACAGATTTATCATATGACGTCGCATCTGAGAGTGTAATAACGCCATGTAATAAATTCGATAATCCACTAGTGGAAATATGCAAATTAGTTAGATATGTCCCGTAACGTCACACATACGACGACCTTAACCACGTCGCGTTTACTTATGGCGGAATATTGACATTTTTGTAAAATAAACGTGATTAGAAAGCATTTTAAATGTCATATGATAAATAGAATCTTGCATTCGTGTTCATGTATTATTGAATTTATTAAACTTGTTGAGGAAAAGGGATAAAATGCTCGGCAAAGCCTCACATTTTATCCCTTTACTTCAGCTTGTTTAATAAATTCAATAATACATGAGTACTCATGGATGATCCTCTATACCAATGTATTTTGAAAAAAATCAATGATAAACTGATAAAAGGATTACTTTACCCTAGGTGACATAAATGTATGACTGTGGTCCTTAGCCGTTGGTTTAGCTGACAGAATTTATAGATGCCACTTAAAAATAACCCATTTTATACCTGAAACCCCAAAACCGGACACTGGCAAACAGTGCTGGCCCAGATCCGACACCGGAACTCGGCCTTCACTGTCTGCAAAATCATTATCAAAATATGCCTATTCAAATATACTGGTAAAATTTTTCCACCAAAAAATGAAATTTTTCAGAAAAACATCCTGATGTTTTTTCCTATTTCTCCTCAAAACACAGATTGTAACCGCCTCACCAGTTTTACTATATAAAAGTGGGGTTTAAGGGGTCAAAATCATATAGGCGTGTTTTCATGATGTTCAGTCATCTCCTAGATGAATTTCTATAAACATCACAACCTGACACGACAAAATTTCAAAATGTACTCCTGTGATACGTAAAATGGAAGATTCTATTCAGTACAAAACTGATTAAGTTACTGGACACTAAGAGTGTCCTAAACACATCTTTAAAACGTATTTAAGTTTTCGAAAATATTTTATTCAAGCACTAGAGTCTCAATAGCAAAATATTATCTTGTGTAAAAAATACACAGAGAATATCTACACTGGGTGGGGAAATATCAAACTTCAACAACAAGTAACATTTTCTAAAGAAACATATGCAAGAATAAATTATACCATAATGATCCTAAGCAAGAACATGTGCAGACCTGAGCAAACAGTGCCGACCCAGAGCAGTCTGATCAGAGTCTACACTGTTTGTCGCTCCCTCGACACCTTTTGGACTGTGGATCGTGACATAAATTTATTAAAATATTAGGAGAATTTCAGCAAGTCCTCAAGGTGTCCAAACAAACAAAGGTATAGTAAATATGACACTCTACTGAATCTTCTTCTGGAAGTAACGTTACATGTATGCTCGGCAAAGGCTCACATTTTATCCCTTTTCCTCAACTCGTTTAATAAATTCAATAATACATGAACACTCATGTAAGATCCTCTATGTCCACAATTTATTAAACTCGTTGAGGAAAAGAGATAAAATGCTCGGCAAAGGCTCACAATTTATCCCTTTTCCTCAACTGGTTTAATAAATTCAATAATACATGAACACTCATGTAAGATCCTCTATATATTAGATATTGCACTTACTATATAACAATCAACGCTTTGACCACTAGTTTGTAAAGCAACCAATGCTTTAACCCTTATCTTGCTGTTCACTACAACCCCTATCTTTGCAAACAGTGTAGATCCAGATCAGATGGCTTCTTCAGAAGCCATCTGATCAGGATCTACACTGTTTGGCATTCAGTTTATGAATTTGTAGCAATAAATTACATCAAGTAATTTGATTGGTTGATAGACAGAAATGGGTGTGGCTTTAATGAATATTCAGCAAGATAAGGGTTAAACAACTGGACTCCGACAGCTTTTTGACTCGGATATGTATATGTTACAGACCTCTCTCCAAGGCGTAACATTTTTTGCTGATTTTTGTTTTCTATAACATGACTCCTGGACAATATTTACCCTAAGAATTCAGACACCTCAACTTCTTACATACTTGTTCTACAATTTGAACAATCACAATTTATCATATGACGTCGTTGATAAGCAGTGGATAACGTTGTGTAATAAAATTCGTATGACCACAAGTGTTATAACACTTTGGCGGAATTAAGTAACGTCATGACGAGGTCCATGTCAACCATGCATTTTTGTGGAAATTTTTGTCAAATTTAAAGGCAAAGGACAATTTAAAGTGGTCATATGATAAACAGAATCTTACACTTGTGGTCATTTCGTATGAAATTTATGAAACTCGCCAAAGGCTTGTTTCATAAATTTCATATGAAATGACCACTGGTGTAAGATCCTCTATTTATTACACCACCACCTCTTTAGAACACTATTAATTGGGTCCAAAGCAGAAACTGTTGAAGTTAAACAACCGTGTTATATCCAAACAAGAATGTATAGACTATATAGGAAAATGACCATTTATGGTTAGTTTTCTATATAATCTATACATTTTTGGGATCCATCTTGAAACCGTGTTATATCCAATCCATGTTATAATGAACAGTGTTATAATGAGGTTGTGGTGTTCCTGATGTTTTGTCATGTGTAAACCCTGATAAGATGCTGCATTTAGTGGCATCTCATCTGGGTTTACTCGGGCCTGTCTGAATACATGTGGAAAATACGGCAGGTCTGCAGTGTAGATCTTCCACAATCAAATACCCACTTACCACATGGTATGGTTAATTTTTACAAACTTCAACTAAGGAGTTTAATCTACATATTTCTGGGATCTATCATGAAACCCTGTTATACCCAAAACCACACTATAATGAACAGTGTTATAATATAAATAGGTTTAAGCTTGTGTTCACCCAGGTCCGGTAAATAGAGAATACCAGGTTTGTCTTTTGATATCAAGTTTATCAGGCAAGGGTTTGAGAACACTTGTAGAATCACGAGGCTTGCTGAGTGATTCTACATGCATTCTCGAAGCCAAGCCTGATAAACTTGATATCAAATGACACAAATCTGGTATTCTTTTTATCAGTTTATCCCCTTGTAAACTCTTTAAATATGCAATTTACGATCACTTATCCATTGTCCTGAGTGTGTCCCAACATTCCAGCGTTTAATAATTGGTCTATTTAGTATCACCTCACAGTAATTTTTCCTTTGATATTTTTTTCTTGCAATTTTTCCAGTAACAATAACAGTTTTTGCCTATTTTTTCCAGTAGTCTAGTTCATACATAAAAGTGCAATGTCACTTTGACCTGATAAAGCTCACTTGTCCTGAGATAATGTATCTTTATCAGGTAAGGTTTTACAATGCAATTAACATAAGGGTTAACTGATAAAATGAAATTCAGATATTGCAGCTAAAACCAGGATTTTTTTATCACGACGATGACTATGCCTCTAACAGGTCAGAAAACACCAGTGAAACATTTTCTTTCGTATTTTCGATGGTATTGCTCAACTGTATTTACACATATAAACAGTATTGTTCACAAGGCTCTGCTGATTAATGAACATTTAACTCTTGTTCTGCTGAATAAATAAATTAAGCCACACCAATTTCCAACTTTCAACCAATCGGATTGCTCGATGTAATTAATTCCTACAAATTCATGAAGTTAATGTCAAACAGTGTAGATACTGATCAGATGGCTTCTTCAGAAGCCATCTGATCTGTATCTACACTGTTTGCAAAAAGTAGTGCATATATTCTGGCTCAGAAGGACAAGCATTAACCCTCACAACCCTGACTTCCTGAACTAGACTCTCCGGACATGTCCACTACAGCAAATGTTTTTTTTTTTTTTTCAAACTTTTTAACAAAATGGCAAACAGTGTAGATCCTGATGAGAAAGCTCATTATGAACTGTCTCATAATGAAAACATGCCTACACAAATACACTGTAGATTTCATTGCTTTAAGAAGAAAAATTGTGATGTTTTTCATATTTCTACTCAAAATATAGAATGTGGTACTCGTTAGAATGGTTCTAACGAGTACCCACCATCCATATTTTAGAACAGAATTAAGACAATTAAGGTTTACCCCTATGAACCCCAGTTTTACCATATAAAAGCGGGGTTCGAGTGGGTCAAAACTATATAGGCGTGTTTTCGTGATGGTTTTTGTTAAAATTATCAACAAAATGGCAAACAGTGTAGATCCTGATAATTATGAGCCATCTCATCTGGATCTACACTGTTTGTAAGGGTATCTGCACCAGTCTACAGGGTTAAAAGGGTTTCTACAAAATATGAAACAATAAATTATAAAATGTATATGCAGCAATGAATATAAAATGATGCTATAAATAGCAATGATACATGAATTAAACTTCATACAAAAGACCCTTTACAGAAAATATATCGTTATAACAATTTATCACATTTTTACTTACTTCTGACATTTAAGCTTCATTTAAGATGAACCACTTTATCTTAGAGGGCTGGTCAAATCTTTCCAGAAATTTATTTAAGACATAGATCAACTTTAGCTGTGAACTGTTAAGTAATGAATCACAGTTTGGAGGCTTTTGTTTCAATTGAGGTTAAACATCAACATTATTTAGGTCTTTCTGGAGAGGTTGCTTCCAATTTTGTCGGAAGTTTACCAATCCCTGCTGCCCAATGAAACCATACACTTATATGTGTGGATAGTAATGATTTTTGTTTGTTTGATTTGAGGTTTAACGTGCCCGTCAACACTGTAAAGGTCATTTTGGAGACGTTGCTTCCAATTTTGTGGGACTTTTACCCGACATTGAGATGAAATGACATCTCAAGCCCTGTCGCCCAATGAAACCAATAGGGTTTATTAGCATGGACGGTCCACCTCGCACCGCGGTTCCTAGACAGGCTTAGATCCTCTAAGCGGTTAACCATTACTAGTGTGCGGGCCGGATTCAGCTCTGCGTGGAAGCATCATGCAGCCAATATATTTCTTCAAGCCCCTATAGGCGGGGGCCGGGACAGTAATGAGAAGGGAGGTAAGAGCCTCCAGATCTGAGCGATTGCCCTTGGAAATAAACCAGTTCACCTTTACCCTTCAAGTGCTAGCCAGCTAGCAGATGGCATTTTCAAAGCATCGTTTTTCTTCTGATTTTTCAGAGAAAATAAGGCTTGACATTACCTGTGAATCATCTGCTGGGCAGATGGTTCACAAGAAATCTCAAGCATTTTTGTCTGAACAAAAAGGACTGCCGTCTGCTGAAACATTTCAGCAATTGAAGGGTTGAATGTTTTACTGTAAAACAATCCTTTTAACAAACTGATACTCTACAACTAAGCTGACTATGTCATGTTTTGTACATGAACACCTCGATATGAATTATGGCTGGTTCCAGCCTCCCCCATTACAAAATGAATCCCATTGGTTGCTTAAAAACATGTGACTAGCAATGACCAATCAAATAAGACTAGTCTGCTTCAAGCAGCTTGATAAGGAGACAGTACAAATATATCTGAATAATCTGGGAGACATGGAATAAAGGACATGAAACCCGACTTTTTTGCTTTCAACACCTGTCACCATCACTTTGTGCTCTTTTTTTTTTATATTATTAATATTTTTTTAGAATGAGAAGAAATAAACTACCTAGCTTCATAAACAATCTTAACCCTTATCTTGCTGAATATTCATTTAAGCCAGACCCATTTCTGTCTATCAACCAATCAAATTACTTGATGTAATTTATTGCTACAAATTCATGAGCTGAATGCCAAACAGTGTAGATCCTGATCAGATGGCTGCTTCAGAAGCCATCAGATCTGGATCCACACTGTTTGCAAAGATAGGGGTTGTCATGAACAGTAGGATAAGGGTTAAAGTTGGCAATAAACCATTCAGCTTCATGTACACTCTTAAAGTTGACAGATGCCGATATACTGGTATGCCCTCAACTACAGGGCTTTTGATGGTACCTCTTGGAATTTCTCAAGTGCTCAAAGGTGTAGTGCCTATTACACAAATTATGCATGTGCCTAATGACAAATATAAAAGAGAAATCCCCTTAAGGGGAATGAATATACCGTCAGCGGAGGTAATTCCTGCTAAAGTATTTTTGTCTCCCATGTCAGTATGGGTAAACTCTAAAAGGAAAGAATTTACTCCTGAGGAGCAAATTCTTTCCTTTAAGAGTAGACCCCTTTTTCAGAGTTTACAGAAAACTGAACAGGAAGTCCCAAAAGTTGTCTCCCTCTGAAAAATGGCAGAAAATCTGCTAGGTGTACCATTCCCCCTGAACATACAGCATTTTCTTTCCATACCAAAAAAGGCTGCTCTAAAAACAGAATTTTAGAACAGCCCTCGCTTGAAGAAAAATGTCCCATTCTGGATTTGACAGCATGAAACAAGCCTTAAAACAAGTCATTCTCTGCAATATGTAATTTGCATTATAATTCATAAATTAACTCATGTACCCACTGCGTTCTATCAAAGGGTCCTTGACAGACAGTGTATAAACAGATCAGAGCATCTGATCTGGGTGTACACTTTTTGCTTTAAAATGCAGAAAATTGTGTGAAACTTAACAATAAAAGAAACCTAAAACAGAAATCCCTTAAATTGAGAATGAACTTGTCCAAAGCTATCTGGAGAATCTGAGAGATGATTCAACTTGTACTGAACAGGTTGTAACCCCTAACCCATTGTATACTAGTGGACTCTTCCATTGCTATATGTTGGACAAGTCCATTTGTCATATAAGGGGTGTCAG
Source organism: Lucinisca nassula (assembly GCA_963580285.1). Lineage (NCBI taxonomy): Eukaryota > Metazoa > Mollusca > Bivalvia > Lucinida > Lucinidae > Lucinisca > Lucinisca nassula. Next base: position 75,228,031 of record OY757021.1, read on the forward strand.
GCCTATTTTTTTCATTTTTATTCTATTTTTGACAGAAAATTCTGTTTGCAAATAGTTCAGGCCCTGATCAGATGCCGCGTTCTGCGGCATCTGATCTGGGCCTGCACTGTGTGCCAAGGTATCCCTTTAGGGGTTTTCTGCATGCAATCGGTTAAGATGCCATGGACTAATGCATCTTAAAATCATTGTCTGTTTTTATTTTGTCTGCTGAATATTCTTGCAAACTTATCAAACACATTTTTGCATGCAGGCAAACAGTGTGAACCCAGATCCGACTGTTACTAGAGCAGTCTGATCTGATTCAATACTGTTTGCAAAAATGACTTTTTTAAAGTTATAAGCAGAGGACAAAGCAAGCAATTATTGTGACTGACATCTTAGGGGTTAAGGTTTAGAAGTGACGGCTGAACTAGGTATAGTCTTCTAAAGTCTGACACATATTTTCATACATTTTTAGTGTATGTATAATTTACATGTGAATGATGATACAAATTTATTAAAATTCCTAGTGGCACACTAAATTATGAGGTGTACCAGGGTCGTTTCCTGAGCCAACGGATAGTGTAACCGGAGTCAACACGAATCTTGATAGAGGCAGCCTCAGCAGCTCTGACAGTCTCCTTCACGGCTTGCATCAAGTTTTGAGCATTGCCCACCAACATCTCGGTAGCTTCCTGATCTTCTTCAGAACCTGAAATTAAAGGTTAACCCTTTACCTGCTGACTATTTATATATGCCACACCCACTACTGATTATTAACCAATCAGATTTCTTGATGCAAATTATTGCAACAAATTCAAAATGACAAACAATGAAGATCCAGATCAGATGGCTTCAGAAGCCATCTGATCTGGATCTTCATTGTTTGAAAGATAAGGCATATCTGGGCTCAGCAGGACAAGGGTTAAATACAATTATATGTACACTGCAACCTCTTTATAATACTGGTTATTATGTCATGGCTTTGAATATAACACTATGGGCCACAAATGCATGTTTGGATTTGATATGTTTCTGGTTAGGGCCCAAACAATAGTGTTCTAAAGAGGCTGCACTGTTATTACTGAAACATATCACGAAAACACGCCTATATAATTTTGACCCCACTGAACCCCACTTTTATATAGTAAAACTGGGGTTTACTGGGGTAAACCTTATTTTTCTTATTTCTGCTCTAAAATATAGATTGTGGGTACTCGTTGAGGCGGTTCTAACGAATACCCACAATCTATATTTTAGAGCAGAAATAAGAAAAATATCACAATTTTTCATCTTAAAATTTTCGTTTTTTTTTTTTTCAGCGGTAAAGTTTACAATGTATTTGTGTAGACGTGTTTTGGTAAGGATTTTATCAAAGCCTGTAAATACAACATTGAATACTTCATCTGAAACATTTTATCAAAGCCCGTATGTATATACATGAACATGGAATACCCCATTTCTGTAAAAAATCAAAATAGTGAAATTCTGAACTGTACTTATTTACAGCTGCCATGATTCAACCTTTAAAATTCCTGGAGAAGATGATAATGTAGTTTTTAACCCTTCTCTTGCTGAATATTCATTTAAGCCACACCCATTTTTGTCTGTCAACCAATCAAATTACTTGATGTAATTAATTGCTACAAATTCATAAACTGAATGCCAAACAGTGTAGATCCTGATCAGATGGCTTCTGAAGAAGCCATCTGATCTGGATCTACACTGTTTGCAAAGATAGGGGTTGTCGTGAACAGCAAGATAAGGGTTAAAATAATTTCTACAATAAATAAGGCCTGAAATAGCATGTGAATTGTGTATGCAAGGCCAATTATTTTATTTTCACTGAAAAATAAGAAAAAATACACTTTGAAAAAGGTGTCTGCTGGTAATGATTAGCAGTCAAAGGGTTAACACCATTTCATACTCTTAGAGCATCAAAAAAAAATCGCAGCAGATGGCCTATCATTTTACAAAAGAAAATAATAATAATAAACGAAGTAGAACATTTTCTCTGGTTCTTAAACCCTTGACCTGCTGAATATTTAAATATGTCACACCCACCACTGATTATCAGCCAATCAGATTACTTGATGCAAATTATTCAACAAATTCATTAACTGGATGGCAAACAATGAAGATCTTCTTCAGAAGCCATCTGATCTGGATCTACATTGTTTGAAAGGTAAGGCATATCCGGGCTCAGCAGGACAAGGGTTGAGTGTTCATTTTCTACCAACTTCAACAACCAATACTGTAATCTGTTAGTTCTTTTAACAAAGTCTCTCATTACGGACATGTACATACAATATGCATGCACTTCCGCCAGCCTTTTAACCCTTAAGGTGCCGTGAAAAACTGCAGCTGAAATGTCGTCTGTTTATGTCGTCTGCTCCATCTTATTGCAAACTTTTCTAACATATTTTTGCATACAGGCAAACAGTGTGGACCCTGATCAGACTGCTCCTATAGGAACAGTCTGAGCTGGGTCCACATTGTTTGCAAAAATGAACTTCTAAGGTTACCAGCAGATGCCAGACGACAACTGTTGTGATTGGCACTTTATGGGTTAAGTGAAGGGCTAAATCTGACATACCGGCTGCTATTTTTATAAGGGAGACAACTTTCTCTGTATTCCTGCCTGCTTTTCTGTTGGTAAAGCTAAACCAAATACAAGTCTATGCTTATGGAAAAAAAATTTGCTTCTATCAAGCAAAGCTCTTTCTTTAAAAGCAGACCCATTGATGACAAGGGTGATGCACCAAACTTCTTTAACCTTTTTTGTACTAAATGGAATCTTCCTCCTTATATATAGCAGGAGTCCATTTCAGAATTTAGGGGTGTCAGGTTGTGTTTTCTTCAAAATTTATTTGGAAAATGACTGAACTTTTAGCAAACAGTGGAGGCCCTGATCAGACGCCACATTCTGTGGCGTCTGATCTGGGCCTGCACTGTTTGCCAGGGTACCCGTTTTGGGGTTTCTATTACTAAATGGGTTAATTGTGTCTTCCTGCCTGCTTTCTTGTTGGTAAAGCTAAACCAAAAACAAACAGTCTATTCTTATGGAAAACATTTGCTTCTATCAAGCAAAGCTTTTTTCTTTAAAAGCAGACCCGTTGATGACAAGGGTGATGCACCAAACTTCTTTAAAACACTGTAGATTGTAACATGATTTTGGATACATGATGATAACACACCCATGCAACATAGTGCATTTTTTTCACATCTCCAAAATGGCCATTTTTCTAATGAAAATCTGTGATATTTTTCTTATAAATACTGGAAACATAGGTTTTGGGTGCTCGTTAGAACCGCCTCATTGAGGTGGTTTTAATGAGTACCCACAACCTATGACTTGGAGCAAAAATAAGAAAAATAATGTATACCCCCATAAACCCCAGTTTTCTCTATATAAATTAAATGTGGGGTATAGGGGGGTCTTCATTTCACGAACTTGTACGTGATGCAACACAATTTATTTGTTTTTGGACTGAGACATGGCTGTTTCTGCTTTGTCCCAAACCAATAGTGTTACAAAGAGGCACGTTGAAATGTACAATATTGTCCCTGAAGGTGTACTTATTGTATTTACCCTATATTCGGGCACCTCAATTCTCTAAAATTTGAACTTCTACCCAATTTTGTCTAAAAATAGCTGGATGAGTGACAAACAGTGTAGATCCTGATGAGATGCCACATTAAGGGGCATGTCATCTGGGTATACACTGTTTACAAAGGTGTGTCTGTCTAAATACATAATTTTTATGGTAAATATGGTTTTCAACATAAGAATCAGCCATTGATACATGAGACAGCACACCCATATTTATACATCTGTATATTATTGCAGTAGACAGGCTAAAAAACATTTTCTGATGAAAATGTGTGATATTTGTCTTTTGTCTGCTTCAAACAAGGGTAGTAGGTGGTCTTTTAGAACTGTCTCATTCAGGCAGTTCTACGGAATACATCACGTGAGCAAATCCGTGAAATGATGACCCCCCTTAAACCCCACTTTATACAGAGAAAACTGAGGTTAAGGGGGGTATACATTATTTTTCTTATTTCTGCTCCAAGACATAGGTTGTGGGTACTCGTTAGAACCGCCTCACTGAGGTGGTTCTAACGAGCACCCTCAACCTATGTTTTGAACATTTATAAAAAAATATCAAGAATTTTCATCAGAAAAGTAGTCATTTTGGGTATGTGAAAAATGCACTATATCGCACGGGTGTGTTATCATTATGCCACATTTTTTAGCAAAAAATAAATCCCTAAAAAGCCTGTAAACCCCCACTTTATATAGAGATAGTTAAGATTTACAAGGGCATCTATAACTCTGTTGTGTTTGCTCCAAGATGGAGGTTGTATTTGTAAGAACTGCCTTAATGAGGTGGTTCTAATGGGCACCCACAATCTATGTTATGGAATATAAATAAGAACAAGAGAACCATGATGGTCCTATATCGCTCACCTGAGCTAAGAGATATACATGTGGGTCCCGGGGTGGGGCAATTTTAGGCCCCAGGTCTATAAATTGAACAATCTCTGTAGAGGTCCACTAAATGAAGCTTAATATCAAAAAGATTCTTAAAGGTTTTCCATATATAAGCCTATGTAAACGTGGGCCCTGTGTCAGCGCCATTTTTGGCCCCAAACTATTATTTGAACAATCTTGAAAGAGGTCCGCTAGATGAAGCTTCATATCAAATATCAAAGATTTAGGCCTTCTGGTTTCAGACAAGAAGATTATTAGAGGTTTTCCCTACATAAGCCTATGTAAAACCAGTGGGCCCCAGCTTGGGGGCATTTTTGGCCCCAGGGCTATAATTTGAAGAATCTTAGTTTATTTACTTAATTTATTTTAGTTTGATTGCGATGAAAGCTTCAACCTTATTGAATCGATCTCAAACACTCATTCCGGGTGTTTACATGCACTCGAGAGAGTGAGAGAGGCAGAGGCTTTTACACCATTGCTACCCATTTACACCTGGGTGGTGTGGGGCAGTGTCATTACATATCTTGTCCAAGGACACACCTCAATACCGGTGGCAGGATTCAAACGCACAACCTCTCGGTCATAAGTCGAAAGGGTTAACCACTGTGCTATCAAGGCTGAACAATCTTGGTAGAGGTCCACTAGATGAAGCTTCATAACAAATATCAAAGATCTGGGCATTCCGGTTTCAGGCAAGAAGATTTTTAAAGGTTTTCCCGATATAGTCTATGTAAAACCAGTGGGCCCTGGAGTGGGAGCATTTTTGGCCCCAGGGCTTTAATTTGAACAATCTTGGTAGCGGTCTCATAGATAAAACTTCATACCAAATATCAAAGACCTGGGCCTTCTGGTTTCAGACAAGAAGATTTTTAAAGGATTTCCTTATATAAGACTATGTAAAACCAGTGGGCCCCGGCGTGGGTGCATTTTTGGCCAAAGGGCTATAATTTGAACAATCTTGATAGAGGTACACTGGATGAAGCTTCATACCAAATATCAAAGACCTCGGCCTTATGGTTTCAGACAAGATTTTAGAAGGTTTTCCCTAGGCTATACAAGCCTATGTAAAACCAGTTGGCCCTGGCACATGGGCATTTCTGGCCCCAGGGCTAGAATTTGAACAATCTTGGCAGGGGTCCACTAGATGAAGCTTTATACCAAATATCAAAGACCTGGGTTTTTCGGTTTCAGACAAGAAGGATTTTTAAAGGTATTTCTTATTTTCTCCTTTTCATTGCCATGGCAACCACAGTTCTGCATGGAATGAAATTCTTTGAACAACTTTGAGCAATGACAACCCAAAGATCATTTCTGCCAAGTCTGGTCAAAATCTGTTCAGTGATTTTTGAGGAGATGTCATTTAAAGAAATTGTGGACGGACGGAAAGATGGAAGGATGACGACGACGACGGACGGTGAGCGATCACAATAGCTCCCCCAGAGCCTTCGGCTCAGTTGAACTAAAAATATGACAAATTTTTGATCAGAAATGTAACTGTTTTGGAGATATGAATGAATGCATTATGTGACGGGGAAGTGGTATTGTAATGTACTGGTTAACCTTTAACCTGCTGAATATTCAATTAAGACGCACCCATTTCTGACATTGAACCAATCAGATTACTTGATGCAGTTTATTTCTACATATTCATAAACTGAATGTCAAACAGTGTAGATCCTGATCAGATGGCTTCTTCAGAAGCCATCTGATCTGGATCTACACTGTTTCCAAAGATAGGCGTTGTCGTGAACAGCAGGATAAGAGTTAAATGAAGTGGGCTAGCACTACTATTATCATTTTGTCAGAAAATGAACTCTGATCCTGGATAAAAAATTCTGAAATGGGGCTTTTTCGAACTCTTGGATGAATATCTCCATGTGAGAGTCATGTTATGATAAGATATGTAAACTAGCATAATTTTACTTGCACTGAAACTAATTCTAATTATGCGAGGCAATACATTTGAGCCATGTAGTGCATGAAAAGTCCTCAGCTATCATGAAAATACACATGCCAGGGCCAGGCTTTATCACTAGCTTCTTCAGATCCAATATACTGTGGAATAAATGCACATGCCAAGGCCAGTCTCTCTGTCTGTCAGTACCATTTTAGGGTCAATATATACAATTTTTTAATACTCTACACTGTGAAGCAAGAGCTATATAATTCCAGAGAATTACTTTAGCCCTTATCATGCATAATAAATTAATTTAGCCACACTCATTTCAGACTATCAACCAATCAAATTACATGATATAGTACCGTATATTCATTCAATTCATGAACTGCATTACAAACAATGCAGATCCTGATCAGATGGCTTCTTAGAAGCCATCTGATCTGGATCTACACTGTTTGCAAAGGTAGGGCCCTGTCGTGTGCAATGGGATATAAGGGTTAGGACATCTTTTTCGATCTTATATCAAACAAAGGAATGTTCCATGTTCTCATTAGAATCACCTCACTGAGGCCATTCTAATGTTTACATGTATCTTTTCAAGAAAAAAAAATCAGAAAAAATAAACACCCTAAATTGTCCTAGGGATTCATAGCATGATGGCCATTTTTGCAAAAAGTGGCTAAAATTCATTTTCGTTTTACTCTCAGTATAACAGTAATTTTATTTAAGATAATTGAAGATGAATGTATTGGGCTTCAGAAAATTGCAGGTGTCATTCCCGGACCACCGGCGTAAAGGCGTATGACGTCAAATAATGGTGGCGTCCGAAAATGTATTGAAAATCATACAGAAAAGTGTTGACCATGTCCTGTTACTAAATCCTATACTCTGACCAACTACGACAAAAAAGGTGTCAAAGAAATGATTAATCACATGTTCTTAAGGAAGGGCTTTAGAATCAGCAGCTAAAGGGATTCATAGCATGGTGGCCGTTTTTCAAAAAGTGGCTAAAATTCATTTTCGTTTTACTCTCAGTATAACAGTAATTTTATTTAAGATAATTGAAGATGAATGTATTGGGCTTCAGAAAATTGCAGGTGTCATTCCCGGACCACCGGCGTAAAGGCGTATGACGTCAAATAATGGTGGCGTCCGAAAATGTATTGAAAATCATACAGAAAAGTGTTGACCATGTCCTGTTACTAAATCCTATACTCTGACCAACTACGACAAACAAGAGGGCCATGATGGCCCTGGATCGCTCACCTGATCCATAGTGTAACAAGTGGGCCCCAGAGAGGGCCATTATTGGCCCCAGGGCTTTAATGTGCATAATGTTGAGGGAGGTCTTAAAGGTGAAGCTTCATACCAAACATCAAAAAAGGCTATAATTTGAACAATCTTGGCAAAGGTCCACTAGATGAAGCTTCATACCAAATATCAAAGTCCTGGGCCTTGTGGTTTCAGAGAAGAAGATTTTTAAAGATTTTTCCTATATAAGCCTATGTAAAACCAAAGGGCCCCGTGGCGGGGGCATTTTTTGTCCCAGCACTTTAATTTGAACAATCTTGGTAGGGATCCACTAAATGAAGCTTCATACCAAATATCAAAGTCCTGGGCCTTGTGGTTTCAGAGAAGAAGATTTTTAAAGATTTTCCCTATATAAGCCTGTGTTAAACCAAAGGGCCCTGGTGCGGGGGCATTTTTGGCCCCAGCACTATAATTTGAACAATCTTGGTAGGGGTCCACTAGATGAAGCTTCATACCAAATATCAAAGTCCTGGGCCTTGTGGTTTCAGAGAAGAAGATTTTTAAAGATTTTCCATATATAAGCCAATGTAAAACCAAAGGGCCCCGTGGCGGGGGCATTTTTTGTCCCAGCACTTTAATTTGAACAATCTTGGTAGGGATCCACTAGATGAAGCTTCATACCAAATATCAAAGTACTGGGCCTTGTGGTTTCAGAGAAGAAGATTTTTAAAGATTTTCCCTATATAAGCCTATGTAAAACCAAAGGGCCCCGGTGCGGGGGCATTTTTGGCCCCAGCACTATAATTTGAACAATGTTGGTAGGGGTCCACTAGATGAAGCTTCATACCAAATATCAAAGACCTGGGCCTTGTGGTTTCAGAGAAGAAGATTTTTAAAGATTTTCCCTATATAAGCCAATGTAAAACCAAAGGGCCCCATGGCAGGGGCATTTTTTGTCCCAGCACTAAAATTTGAACAATCTTGGAAGGGGTCCACTAGATGAAGCTTCATACCAAATATCAAAGTGATGGGCCTTGTGGTTTCAGAGAAGAAAATTTTTTAAAGATTTTCCCAATATAAGCCTATGTAAAACCAAATGGCCCCGGGGCGGGGGCATTTTTGGCCCCAGCACTATGATTTGAACAATCTTGGAAGGGGTCCACTAGATGAAGCTTCATACCAAATATCAAAAACCTGGGCCTTGTGGTTTCAGAGAAGAAGATTTTTAAAGATTTTCCCTATGAAAGCCAATGTAAAACCAAAGGAGCCCGTGGCGGGGGCATTTTTTGTCCCAGCACTAAAATTTGAACAATCTTGGTAGGGGTTCACTAGATGAAGCTTCATACCAAATATCAAAGTCTTGGGCCTTGTGGTTTCAGAGAAGAAGATTTTTAAAGATTTTCCCTATATAAGCCTATGTTAAACCAAAGGGCCCTGGGGTGGGGGCATTTTTGGCCCCAGCATTATAATTTGAACAATCTTGGTAGGGGTCCACTAGATGATGCTTCATACCAAATATCAAAGACCTGGGCCTTGTGGTTTCAGAGAAGAAGATTTTTTAAGTTTTGGGTGAAAAAAATCTATTTTTGGCTCCTGTGACCTAGATGTGCAATGGACCGGAACCATTTGAACAACTTTGAAAGGGGACCACCTAAGGATCATTCCTGTGAAGTTTGGTCAAAATCCGATCAGTGGTTTAGGAGGAGATGTCGTTTAAAGAAATTGTTTACGGATGGATGCACGGACGCACGCACGACAGACGACGGACAAAAAGTGATCCCAAAAGCTCACCTCGTCACTACGTGACGGTGAGCTAAAAAAGGTGTCAAAGAAATGATTAATCACATGTTCTTAAGGAAGGTTTGTACGTTTTGCATAGGAAAACGGCCACCGGAAGTACGAATCATGCAGCAATCGAGACAGCAGCAAACGCTTAGTGACAACTGCCTTTATTAATATGTAACCCTTACTTACGGTCTTTAATTTATTCAAATTTGTTCGTCAATTGCGGAAATGTCACTTTTTACATCAAACTTTTTAGACGTATGATGGTAAGAAAAATATAGAATACATATTCTTCTCGTTAAGATGTAAAGGACACCCAACTGCAATTAAAATGGCAATACAGCATAATGGTTCAGATTGACTCTATGCGTTTTCCAGTGAGATTTAATTTATATACTATGGATTGAAAAGGAAGAGAAAACACTGTTTTTTTTTCAAACATCGACATGAGTGAGTGTTTGAGTTTTACGTCCCACCAACTGCTAAGGTCATACGGAGACGGGACCTCGTTTAAAGACTCATCAGAAAGTAGAAGTAAAACAAAGATCAGGAATTGATACAATTAACTTACTCCACCCATAAAAGACACCAAAGGGAAAGAAATACAAACATTAAGCGACCAGACCATAATGGAAACCTAAACAAAGGAAGGCCATAAGGACAGTTACTTTCCCACAAAATGGCCATATGGCCATCCAAAATTAAAAGACACAAGTGATACACACAGTAAGTAACAAACAACAACATAAATAAATCGCCACAGAAGAGCCGCCTTGGAACGGTCAGTGGAAGATTTCCACTGGGGGGCTTAAATCGATTTTACGTGGCCACAATCCTCGCCCTTACTTCCGTCGCGATTTAGACAAGTAATTTGTTCAGTCCGCATGAAGGCCTCCTAACTCATCAGTGCAACATCTCCGTGAACACAAAAATCAAAGAACCACAGAGGTGAGACAACGGTGAGGACTCGACAGCAAGAAAGTCTGGAGAAGCCCGGGATAGATCCTGCGATCCCTGGTTTACAAGGCGAGTAGCGTAACCACTACACCACGGAGGCTTCTAAACATAGACATACATTGAACCCAATATAGTACATGCAGAGGCCTGTTAGTGCCATACAATCTACCGTTGCAACTATATATGACGAAATTTTCAGTTTATTAACGTATTGTAATGGTAACTCCTAAAGTTTATCATGCTTAGTATATACATAAAACTCTTATTTCATTGATTGTGATACATAAAATGATGTGACTGTCCTTAGTCTGGCCAACCAGCATGCATATGCAGACGATCACACTTAACAATGCAGGATGACAGTCTTCAAGGGGGTATTTATATATAAGAAATCTTTGTCCACATAAAAACAATAAATTACATATATTTCTTAAATATGTCAAGGCTACCATATACATGCTTACCCCCCCAGAACTTCAGTTAAATAAAACAAATTCTTCTGATACTTAGACCCCGTTTTTGGATTTACATCTATCTATTGTAGATGGGTTTGTTTCTGGCAAAATTTATGATAAACGCGATGAGTTTGATTTTGAGATTGTAAACTTCCTATCTTGGATGGTGCTGTTCTTCGTGCTGCATCCTATGGCGTTTATATTTTGCAATTAATTTGATTTGCCAGAGTGTCTAGTCATGTAATTTACTTCAACACTCGTAATAAATTGTTAACTGCTAAACTTCTTAATCAGGGTTATTGGTATCATAAACTACGCAAAGCGTTTTCAAAATTTTATAGATATCATTCTGATTTAATTTGAAAATTCAATGTTGGACTTAAATCTCTTCTGCAACAAGGTCTATCGGAACCCGAATTTTATGGTGACTTAGTATATAAATTCAAAAAAATATATAAATGCAATGACTTCAGCACCCAATTTTGAAAAATCATACTTGGATATAAAAAGATAGGATACAACATAAATGTTATATGACAGACTGCATGCATGGTAGTTAACCCAATCACGGTTGACCACTTCGCTTCCCTATTTAATTGCACGCCGGTGGGTCAGGCCTCATATTCTATGACGGTTCCAGCGTAAAAGCCTACTGGAAAATAGATAGTATCTAATTTTGTGTAATGTAGATTGGTGCCTGATGCCCTGTCTCTGGTTGGGTCAATCCGAGTCTAACTGTTGGTCTTCTTTTGCTCCAGAATTTCAGTGGTTTCTTGTTGTCGAGTCCTTTGTTTCATCTCTGTTGTTGTTTGATTTTTGTGTTCACGGAGATGTTGCACTGATGGGTTAGGAGGCCTTCATGCGGACTGTATAAATTGTCTAAATCGTGACAGAAATAAGGGCGAGGCCACTTAAAATCTATTTAAGCCCCCCCCCCCCCCCACAGTGGAATTCGTTTCAGTGACCCTTCCAAGTCGGTTCTCCTGACGCTGTTTATTTTTGATATGGTTTGTCTTTGAGTGTTTGTATCGCTTATATTATTTTGTTTAGGATAGCCAATTGTATTGACCATTTTTGGGGAAAGCAACTGTTATTTTGGCTTTCAGCTGTTGATGTTTCCATTAGAGTCTGTTGTTCCATGTTTGTGTTTCTTTCCCTTTGGTGTATTTGATGGGAGCTGTGGGTTAATTGTATTGATTCCTGATCATTGCCTTCACTTCTATTTTACTCAAAGTGTTATTTTATACAAACATTTACACGTACAAAGATATTTTCATCACCATCATCATCATCATCATCATCATCATCATCATCATCATCATCATCACCAGCCCAGGACCACGTTTTCCATCCACCTGTATTTCAAAGGCTGTCTTAACTGATCTGCTGGAGTGTTCCACATGTCCATACCAGTGCGCCTTCTCGCCTCAAGGAAGAAGTCCAAGTCCTCAATGCCACGCCGCGCAAGTAGCTCAGTGCACCCGACTTGCAACTTGCTATTGCAGATCTGTCTGATCATTGCCCTGTCATTGGAGGTTTGGTTTTGTCAATGACCAAATCTCGCTGGTATGGAGCATTGCGCTCCGCACACAAGGGCTTTCTTTACACACGGTCACGTCTTGCATGAGTGATGGTGGGGACGACACTCCTTGAACTTCTTCCAGGCTGTTTTCACATGTGATGTGGTCGGAAGATTACAGCCACCTTCTGCAGAGACAATGTCTTCTAGGTAGCAAAAAGAAGCTACCACCTCCATTATGATACCACTAGAAATTCTTGTGACATAGAATGCACATGTGAAATATGAAAGCCATATCGCTTACCAATCAAAAGTTATGGCCAATGTTAAAGTTTCTTAAAAAGTAGGTCATACGTTAAGGGCAAGGTCACGAGGTCAAAAGCTTTGGTACCACTGGAAAGGTCTTGGGACAAGAAATGCACATGTGAAATATGAAAGGCATACTTGTTACCATTCAAAAGTTATGCCCAATGTTAAAGTTTTTGCCGACAAACAAACAGACAGACAAACCAAAAACTACATTATTCGGGGGCATAAAATAGTTTTCAAAAGCCTCTATGTCTAGCACTTCTCCTGTTTATATAATAGTCGCGAAAGAATTGTTCACGTGCTATAAGTAAGTACACTGTGAATTATGTATGGCTTAATATGACGTCAGAGATATATTGACCAATAGCTCGCTTATGCCCCGGGTGCAGTTCCGACCCCTGCAAAGATCATGTAAGGCGGATATACTTCTTTATGAAAATGTAAAAAAAAATACTGTTATACCGAAGTTAAAAAGAGGATGACAGTTTTCCTTAGGACCACCACTGTATATGTCTAATGATGACGTCATAGATATATTGACCATTAGCTCGCTTAGGCACCGGGTGCAGTTCTGACACCTGCCCGGATCATGCATGGTATGTATTTCTCTTTAAGAAAATGCAAAAAATTACTGTTATACCGAGAGTAAAACGAAAAAGAAAAATTTTCCTACGGTCAACCGTGTATCAAGAGCGAGTTCAGATAAGCCAGATGTTAAACTAGCCATCACTGTTCCAGTTGTTACCTGATTATACAATGAGGACTCTTTATATATACATTTTAGCTCCTTTGGTATTTACCCATTTTTCTGTTAAATTATTATAATTAAGGGGAATGGGAACACCTGGCCAATTTTTCTGCCATTTTACAAAGGGAGACAACTTTGGAACTTCCTGTTCGCTTTTCTATAAGCCCGGTCGCACTGAAAAAGGGGTCTACTCTTAAAGGAAAGAATTTGCTCCTCAGGAGCAAATTCTTTCCTTTAAGAGTTGACCCCTATTGACATGGGAGACAAAAATACTTTTGCAGGAGTTGCCTCCCCTGAAGGTGTTCCCATCCCCCTTAAATGAATAATTATAATTAATAAACTATGGAATGCATGTACTTGCAACTCTTGTTGTTGGTTTTTAATGTTAGTTTCTGCATTCAAATAGTGGATTTGAATTTTTTGTTATTAATAGTTCATATTCCCTGATACTAATAAAACAAAATGCAGGTCAACATGACCTTCATATTTATATTGCACTGCTCAGTAACCTTGTTTAACTTTATAATCCCTTCAAACTTCGTGCTCTACTGATAGACTGATTAAAGAATCTCTTTAACAACTTAGTTGCAAATATATCTGTCCAAATATTGTACTCCACTGACAGCAAAAGAAAGTACAAATTCACTTAATAATGGAATTTAGTATCTTAAATGTCCATGATTGCAAATCAATCTGTTTATCGAATAATAAATTCTAAAATCAATTCTATATAAGATTAATTGTTATTGGTACAGCAATTTAATTGCAATACCTTAACAAAATCATTATTAAATCATGTGTATTTTCTTTTGTCTCTCAGTATACATGTATTGTATATATCATATATGGTTAGTAGAAGGAAATGCAGAAAACTTACTAGACTCTGTTTCCATGGTAACCAGAAAGCAAGAGAGAAAATAAAAGCAAAAAGCATCATGTTAGTAAAGCACAACAGAAGAAAAATGATGGTACATTATTAACAGTATTTACCTATGTATTCAGACAGACAGGTCTGAGCAAACAGTGTAGACCCAGATGAGATGCCGCAAAATGCGGCATCTCATCAGGGTCTACACTGTTTACCACTCGTCCAGCTATTTTTAGACATAACATTGGGCAGCATATTGTACTTGTTCAAATTTTAGAACAGGTACAGTAATGAGTTTAGATGTCTGAATACTTAGGGTAAATACAGTAACCAAGATGCGTAGTATTTATCAATGCTCCAGAAAATCTAAGTAGGGATCTTATTTTAGCAATTTCAAGTGCAGTGCATGCCCAGATCAGATGCCCCAAAATCTGGTGTCTGAACAGGGCCTGCACTGTTTATGAAAAAGATCAGCCATTTTCCAAACAAAATTTCTAAAAAAAACTCAACAAGACACCACTAAATTTGGAAAAAAACTCCTGCTATATATAAGGCAGTAGATTCCAATGCATTCTGTAAACAAGAGGGCCATGATGGCCCTGGATCGCTCACCTGATCCATAGTGTAACAAGTGGGCCCCAGGGAGGGCCATTATTGGCGGAAGGGCTTTAATGTGCATAATGTTGAGGGAGGTCTTAAAGGTGAAGCTTCATACCAAACAAAAACAAAGGCTATAATTTGAACAATCTTGGTAAAGGTCCACTAGATGACGCTACACACCAAATATCAAAGACCTGGGCCTTGCTGTTTCAGAAAAGAAGATTTTTATAAAGATATTCCCTACATAAGCCTATGCACCAGGCTATATAAGTCTCTGCAAAACCAAAGGGCCCTGGGTGGGGGGCATTTGTGGCCCCAGGGCTATAATTTTGACAAACTTGGTAGAGGTCCACTAGATGAAGCTCCATACCAACTATCAAAGACCTGGGCCTTGCAGTTTCAGAGAAGAAGATTTTTAAAAATTTCCCTTTATAAGTCTATGTAAAACCAATCGGTCTCTGGGCGGCGACATTTTTGGCCCAAGGGCTATAATTTCAACAATCTTGGTAGAGGTCCACTAGATGACGCTTCATACCAAATATCAAAGACCTGGGCCTTCTGGTTTCAGACGAGAAGATTTTTAAAGGTTTTCCCTATAAAAGCCTATGTAAAACCAGTGGGCCCTGGCGCGGGGGCATTTTTTGGCCCAAGGGCTATAATTTGAACAATCTTGGTAACGGTCCACTTGACGAAGCTACTTACCAAATATCAAAGACCTGGGCCTTCTGGTTTCAGACAAGAAGATTTTTAAAGGTTTTCCCAATATAAGCCTATGTAAAACCAGTGGGCCCCGGGGCGGGGCCGGTTTTGGCCCCAGGGCTATAATTTGAACAATCTTGGTAGAGGTCCACTAGATGAAGCTTCATACCAAATATCAAAGACCTTGGTCTTCTGGTTTCAGACAAGAAGATTTTTAAAGGTTTTCCATATAAGCCTATGTAAAACCAGTGGGCCCCGGGGTGGGGCTGTTTTTGGCACCAGGGCTATAATTTGAACAATCTTGGTAGCGATCCACTAGACAAAGCTACATACCAAATATCAAAGACCTGGGCCTTCTGGTTTCAGACAAGAAGATTTTTAAAGGTTTTCCCTATATAAGCCTATGTAAAACCAGTGGGCCCCGGGGCAGGCCGTTTTTGGCTCCAGGGCTAATAATCCATCCACTGGTTAAGCAGGAGAAGCTCTGGTGGCCATTTTGTTCGCCCTAGCTGAACAGTATGAGCAATTTTGGTAGAGGGACACCAAACGAACATTCCTGTGAAATAATTTCAAAATTCATCCACTGGTTAAGGAGAAGAAATCGTTTAAAAGTTTTTCTATTTTTGCTCTGGCAGCCATTTTGTTCACCCAAGGGGAACGGTATGAGCATTTTTTGATGAGATTCACCAAAGGAACATTCCTGTGAAATAATTTCAAAATCCATCCACTGGTTAAGGAGAAGAAGTCGTTTAAAGGTTTTTCTATTTTTAGCTCTGGTGGCCATTTTGTTCACCCGAGCGGAATGGTTTGAGCAATTCTGGTAGAGGGTCACACAAGGAACACTCCTTTGAAATAATTTCAAAATCCATCCACTGGTTAAGGAGAAAAAGCCGTTTAAACGTTATTCTATTTTTAGCTCTGGTGGCCATCTTGTTCACCCGAGCGGAACGGTTTGAGCAATTTTGGTAGAGGGTCACCCAAGGAACCTTCCTGTGAAGTAATTTCAAAATCCATCCACTAGTTAAGGAGTAGAAGTCGTTTAAAGGTTTTTCTATTTTGTAGCTCTGGCGGCCATCTTGTTCACTGGAGGGAAATGGTTAGAGCAATTTTGGCAGAGGGTCACCCAAGGAACATTCCTGTGAAGTAATTTCGAAATCCATCCACTGGTTAAGGAGAAGAAGTCCTTTAAAGGTTTTTCTATTTTTAGCTCTGGCGGCCATTTTGTTCACCCGAGCGGAACAGTTTGAGCAATTTTGGTAGAGGGTCACCCAAGGAACATTCCTGTGAATTAATTTCGAAATCCATCCACTGATTAAGGAGAAGAAGTCCTTTAAAGGTTTTTCTATTTTTAGCTCTGGCGGCCATTTTGTTCACCCGAGCGGAACGGTTTGAGCAATTTTAGTAGAGGGGCTCCCAAGGAACATTCCTGTTCAATAATTTCAAAATCCATCCACTGGTTAAGGAGAAGAAGTCGTTTAAAGGTTTTTCTATTTTTAGCTCTGGCGGCCATTTGGTTCACCCGAGCGGAACGATTTGAGCAATTCTGGTAGAGGGTCACACAAGGAACATTCCTTTGAAATAATTTCAAAATCCATCCACTGGTTAAGGAGAAAAAGCCGTTTAAACGTTATTCTATTTTTAGCTCTGGCGGCCATCTTGTTCACCCGAGCGGAACGGTTTGAGCAATTTTGGTAGAGGGTCACCCAAGGAACCTTCCTGTGAAGTAATTTCAAAATCCATCCACTAGTTAAGGAGTAGAAGTCGTTTAAAGGTTTTTCTATTTTTAGCTCTGGCGACCATCTTGTTCACTGGAGCAAAATGGTTAGAGCAATTTTGGCACAGGGTCACCCAAGGAACATTCCTGTGAAGTAATTTCGAAATCCATCCACTGGTTAAGGAGAAGAAGTCCTTTAAAGGTTTTTCTATTTTTAGCTCTGGCGGCCATTTTGTTCACATGAGCGGAACAGTTTGAGCAATTTTGGTAGAGGGTCACCCAAGGAACATTCCTGTGAAGTAATTTCGAAATCCATCCACTGATTAAGGAGAAGAAGTCCTTTAAAGGTTTTTCTATTTTTAGCTCTGGCGGCCATTTTGTTCACCCGAGCAGAACGGTTTGAGCAATTTTAGTAGAGGGGCTCCCAAGGAACATTCCTGTTCAATAATTTCAAAATCCATCCACTGGTTAAGGAGAAGAAGTCGTTTAAAGGTTTTTCTATTTTTAGCTCTGGCGGCCATTTTGTTCACCCGAGCGGAACGGTTTGAGCAATTTTAGTAGAGGGGCACCCAAGAAACATTCCTGTGCAATGATTTCAAAATCCATCCACTGGTTAAGGAGAAGAAGTCCTTTAAAGGTTTTTCTATTTTTAGCTCTGGCGGCCATTTTGTTCACCCGAGCGGAACTGTTTGAGCAATTTTGGTAGAAGGTCATCCAAGGAACATTCCTGTGAAATAAATTCAAAATCCATCCACTGGTTAAGCAGGAGAAGTCGTTTAAAGGTTTTTCTATTTTTAGCTCTGGCGGCCATCTTGTTCACCCGAGCAGAATAGTTTGAGCAATTTTGGTAGAGGATCACCCAAGGAGCATTCCTGTGAAATTAGATCAAAATCTGTCCAGCAGTTTTGGAGAAGAAGTTGTTTAAAGCAAAAGTTGACGACGGACGCACGGACGCACGGACGACGGACGACGGACAAAGACCGATCCCAAAAGCTCACCTTGAGCACTTCGTGCTCAGGTGAGCTAAAAAGTATTGAAACTAGAATTTGTTTTTCTACAAAAACACAGATGTCTCCCCCGTTTTTGACCTCTAAGTATAACCTTGACATTGGAGGTATTAAGCCGGGTCTTGTGTGCAACACATCATCTAATGAAGATAAACATTTCTGCAAAGTAACTTTAAAAATGTTCAAAAAATTGCCAAGGGGCATAATCCGGATGAGAAAAAAAAATACTCGTCAGCTTATTTTCCATTAGGAATGCATATATGAAATTTCAAAACCATAGCATACACAGTTCTAAATTTATGCTATGCATCCCTTTTAGCATTCATTACAATGGGCACAAATTACCAAAATGACAAAGGGCCATAACTCATAAAGTATTTTTCGGAATTTTGTCAAAAGTTAATCAGTTCATATACTCATCACCATCAATATACTCAACAACTTTCAAGGCTCTAGCTCCAATAGTGTTTGAGAAATTTTGCTGACAAGATTTTATTGAAAAAATTTCAAAGGGCAATAACTCTTGAAAGGGGCATAATCCGGACGAGAAAAAAAATAAGAGTAAGCTAATTTTCCATGAGGAATCCATATATGAAATTTCAAAACCCTAGCATACACGGTTCTAAAGTTATGCTATGCATCACTTTTAGCATACATTACAATGGGCACAAATTAACAAAATGACAAAGGGCCGTAACTCACAAAGTATTTTTCGGAATTTTGTCAAAAGTTAATCAGTTCATCTACTCATCACCACCAATATATTCACCAACTTTCAAGGCTCTAGCTCCAATAGTTATTGAGATATCTTGCTGACAAGATTTTATTACAAAAATTTCAAAGGGCAATAACTCTTGAAGGGGGCATAATCCGGACGAGAAAAAAAATACTTGTCGGCTTATTTTCCATGAGGAATCCATATATGAAATTTCAAAACCCTAGCATACACGGTTCTTTAGTTATGCTATGCATCAAAAGGTAACGGACAGACGAACGGACAAACGAACCAGAACCAATATGCTCCTCCAACTTTTTCAAAGTTGGAGGCATAAAAAGGCCCCTTTTTGTTCTTTGACCTCTTAGTACGACCTTGACATTTGAGGTACCAACTTGGGTCATGCACGCAAAACATCGTCTTATGGTGGTTAACATTTCTGCCAAGTAATTTCAAAATCCATCTAAAAATAAGAAAGTTATTGACAGAACACAAAAAAGGCCCCTTTTTACCTTTAACCTCTATGTATGACCTTGACCTTTCAGGTACCAAACTGGGTCATGCGTGCAACACATCATCTCATGGTGTTTAACATTTCTGCCAAGCAATTTCAAAATCCATCTAAAAATAAGAAAGTTATTGACCAAACACGAAAAAAAGGCCCCTTTTTTGACTTGTAACCTCTATGTATGACCTTGACACTTGAGGTATCAAACTGAATCATGCATGCAACACATCGTCTCATGATAGTTAACATTTTTGCCAGGTAACTTCAAATTCTATCTAAAAAAAAACAAGTTATTGACAAAACCGGAAAAAAGGCCCCTTTTTTACCTTTGACCTCTAAGTATGACCTTGACCTTTGAGGTACCAACCTGGGTCATGCACGTAACTAATTGTCTTATATTGGTTCACATTTCTGCCAAGTGATTTCACAATCCATCTCAAAATAAGAAAGTTATTGACAAAACACGAAAAAAAGGCCCCTTTTTTGACCTTTGACCTCTAAGTATGACCTTGACCTTGGAGGTACTGACCTGCCTGATGCACAACACACATCGTCTCATGGTTGTTAATATTTCTGCCAAGTAATTTTAAAATCCATCTCAAAATAAGAAAGTTATTGACAAAACACGAAAAAAAGGCCCCTTTTTTGACCTTTGACCTCTAAGTATGACCTTGACCTTCGAGGTACTGACCTGCCTGATGCACACCACACATCGTCTCATGGTGGTTAATATTTCTGCCAAGTAATTTTAAAATTCATCTCAAAATAAGAAAGTTATTGACCAAATATGAAAAAAAGGCCCCTTTTTTGACCTTTGACCTCTAAGTATGACCTTGACCTTTGAGGTACCGACCTGATTCATGCGCACCACACATCGTCTTATGGTTGTTAATATTTCTGCCAAGTAATTTTAAAACCCATCTGAAAATAAGAAAGTTATTGACCGGACACGATTTGCCCATACATATATACATACCAACAAACTTCCAAGGGAGATAATTCAAGTATAAATGCGAGAGTTATAGTTCTTGCGCACTGCACGTCGTCTAATGCTGATTTATATTTATACTAAGTTTCGTGACGATAGCTCCAACGGTTTTCAAGTTATAGAGCGGACACGAATGTGTGACAGACAGACGGACAGACAGACAGACGGACAGACAGACAGACGCCCGGAGGAAAAACAATATGTCTCTCCGAAAAAAATTTTTTCGGGGGAGACATAATTAGCATTGCATTGCTCTAAAAATTGTGTTTCTTGGTCCAGCAAGGAGTCAGAAAGGTGCAGACGGAATGGCAAACAGTGTAGACCCTGATCAGACTGCTTCTGATCTGGGTCAGCACTGTTTGCTTAGGCTTATCAGTCCCAATACTTAGGATCATTACGATATATAATACCATGTTTATATAATGCATACATGCCGGTAAACAACAATTATTCTTTCTTCTTATGTCTTTATAATGTAACACCAGTAAACTGATTAATTCTCTGGTGGCCATCTTGTTCATTTGAGCCAAACCATTTTACTATTTAGGTAGAGGGTCTGAATAAATGTAACTCATGATTTTGTTTTCTCTGGAGCAGTAATATAAACATCACCATATATACCCTAAACTATTTATTCATTCCTAATTTTATGACTTTTTGGCATCTAAATATTTAGGGTATATATGGTTTGCAAAGAATTTTAAGTCAAAATCCTGAAATCCTGAAACACTCAATGACTTCCTGTGATTCACACCTTTAGCTATTCACAAGAATGTTCAAAAAGTGTGATGTGGTGTGAATTATGTTTAAGAAGAATGACTTAATCTTCAGGGCAGGCAACTCTTTCAAACATACTTTTGCTTCCCTTATCAATTTGTTCAACTCTTAAAGGAAAGAATCTGCTCCACAGGAGCAGATTCTTTCCTTCAAGAGTTGACCCCTATTTTTGAAAAGGGCTCAGTATATATTAAAGCAAACAGAGAATTCCAAAAAATTGTTTCCCTTTGACATGAGAATGTTTCAGGTATCAAAAAATATACATAATGCAGAAAATGCTTATAATGCAAATAATGCACAAAAGACGGGATGAGTAATCATAAAAGAGAAGAAAAGAAATATGTGTATTGGTTTGAATCCAAAATACAGTTCATCTAAGGAACTAACTTTAGCATTTGAGCATATAATATGTATGTTCTGAATATTTTAAACAATGTTGGCATAAAATTGTTTTAGTCCTACCCAATACTGGATGATACTGAAAACCAGTAAGAGTCTTTTTAGACCAAGTTGTTTAAAGCTGCCCAGTTCTTCGAAGCACTGAAAGCTTAATGAACTTGTTAGTGGCCAAAATATTAACTCTTCTACCAAGTACAACTTTTAATACTCTGCTACTTTTGCTGAAAAACTGTGAGTAGCTTTTGCAAATGAAAACGCTACTTATTTTTCTTCAGAAAAAAATAACAGCCATATCAACTGATCAGTTTTAAGGATTCTTTTACTAATGACATAGTTAGTTTTGAACAACTGGCCCCTAATTTCCATAGTTTATGTATCTACACCGACATCTTCAGTACCAGCAAACAGTACTGTACTGGACAATGACTTTGGTCTGGGCCACCTATAGATAGGTTGAAAGTTAAGTTGTATGAACATGTACTCAGCACTTGGTAGAATTATGTCTTTGTAACTCTAGTATAGGTCTTCAAGCACTTTTCAACTGGGCTGCTCATAACAATAAAGGGTCTTTGATCAGCTTGTGCACCTGTGCAGTCTGATCAGAGTCTCCACAATGTGCTGTATGACTGTCTCATCACGTGAAAAAGTCCGTGAAATGAAGACCCCCCTATACCCCACTTTATATAGAGAAAACTGGGGTTTACGGGGGTATTTATTATTTTTCTTATTTTTGCTCCAAGGCATAGGTTGTGGGTACTCGTTAGAACCGCCTCAATGAGGCGGTTCTAACGAGCACCCACAACCTATGTTTGCAGTATTTATAAGAAAAGTATCACGGATTTTCATCAAGAAAATGGCCATTTTGGAGATGTGAAAAAATGCACTATATCGCACGGGTGTGTTTTCGTAATGTATTGGCACAAAACTGCTGTCTATTATGATAACATACCTGTGTGACATAGTGCATTTTTTTCATATTTTCAACATGGTGACTTTTCTGATATTAGTGTTATTTATTCTCCAAACAGAGATTGTGGGTGCTGATTAGAACCATCTTATTTGTGTGTTCTCGTTAGAACTGCCTCATTGAGGTGGTTCTAATGTGTACACAATCTATTGTTTAGAGGAAAAATGAGAAAAATAATGTACACCCCTGTAAACCCCAGTTTTCACTGTATAAAAAGTGGTTTAGAGGGGTGTTCATTACATGAACTTGCTAACATGATTCCATGTTTGTGTACTGTCTGATTTCAGACTCACACACAGGCTCGAAGGCCTCTTTTCACTTGTCATGATCAAATTAATAACTATTTCAACAAGTACAAGCTATATATTCAATGTAGATCATGTGTTCGTAGTGTAAATATATTAACAAATTTGGTTATGTATTGGCACATGTTAAACTATATGACAGAGGTTGTGTGTGAGAGTGACCCTTATTCTGCTGAACGCGAAAACACATTCCTTTCCAAACAGTGTAGACCCAGATTAGAAGCCATCTGATCAGGATCTGCACTGTTCGTCATGCAGTTTGTGAATTAAACAAATACAGTATTTAAAGTAATCTGATTGGTTGCTAGTCTGCAATGGGTGTGGCTAAATTAATTTATTCAGCAGGATAAGGGTTTAGTGATTTACAGTATGGGCCCTGTCATGAGAAAACATGCTTTGATGTTTCAGACAAGATAAGACACAAACCAGCCTGCTCTGCTACACAGCTAGCAAGAATCTCGAAATATTACTGTAAAAATCCTAAAAAGTTGGACACCTTGACGACTTGCTGTAATTGTCTTAAATTTTATCAAATTTGTCTCAGGATCCAGGGTAAGGACGGAATGGCAAACAGTGTAGACCCTGATCAGACTGCTCCTTCAGGAGCAGCCTGATCTGGGTCTGCACTGTTTGCTTAGGCATATCAGTCCAGATACTTAGGATCATTATGGTGGGTACAAATTTTGAGGTGTTATACTCCAAGCAGTAAACCCAAAGGTGTTCATCACAATGCATGGAACCACAGGCTGATCTGCACCATACTTGCTTGTAAATGGCAAAAAACATTGTTTCTTACAACATGGCCAATACTATACATATACATGTGTATATATTTTGTTTTAACATATTTAATTTCATTAACAGTACATTTAATACATAAATATCTCATATCATGGAAGAATTGGAACAGGAGCACAAGCGCTTGTAGAGTTCTTCTTCCATATAGATATCTCGAACTCAAATAACCTGTCCGAGTTTCTTGTTTGTATAAAACAAACTCCCTAAACTACCAGTAGGCTTCTGACACACATGCTGTACTTGTTGAAATTTTGGATTATTATAGTTATTTTGGTTACATGTCTGAAATTTATAGGTACTCATGATGTGTGTGTGTGTGCATGTGTGTGTGAGTTTTATGTCCCACCAACAGCTAAGATCACACGAAGACGGGACCTGAATTGAAAGACACATCCGAAAGTCTGGAGAAGTCTGGGATCAAATTTAAGAAGCGAGTTGAGTACTCATGATAATACACTGACTGAATAAATAGCTATAGAAGATTACATGTATTATGGATACTACAGATTTATGAGACTCTACACACTGATCCATTTTAGACAAGAAACCCCAAAATGTGGTTTGAGCAAACAGAGCATGCCCAGATCAGAGGCAGCATTCTGCATCTGATTGTTGGAAGAAATCCTGCCAAACTTACAGACTGTATCACATGTATTTAAGTCCTTTTTGCAATGTTTTTGATGCAACAAAATGACCCTACACGATCTGACAATCTTCAAAAGACGTCATTAAATGGTGATTTTTGCGTCACAATTTTTTTCTATTAGTGATTTATTGCAGATCACAGTTCCTTTCCATTGCATTTATAGGCTTGCTGTGTTAGAAATAAGGTTTAATGACGCTCTCAAGATTATTTCACTTAAACTGAGCCAATCATTAATCAGTGAGAGAGAGGCAAACACCTGATAATGCAGAAAAAACATCCACTTCGGTACTCAACGTCTCATATGGTAGACAGCACTCTTAAGCATGAGGCAACCAAGGCCTGTTCTCATAAAGACAAACCTAAAACATTTGACTTAAGATTGCATTTTGCTGAAACAGTGCAAGGTGCAGATGGCAAAACACTCATGCTTTTTTAATCATGGAATTCAATTAACCCATTTTGTACCAGAAACCCCAAAATGGCTTATTGGCAAACAGTGCAGGCCCAGATCAGTCTGATCAGGGCCTTCACTGTTTGCTAAAAGTTAAGCCATTCACCAAACAAATTTTGAAGAAAACACAACCTGGCACACCTAAATTTTGAAATCGACTTCTGGTATATATATAAGGTTGAAGATTCCATTTGGTACAAAATGGGTTAAAAACACAGTTTGACAAACACAAATGAGCCAGCTCTTGAGAAAAGGATACTAATTACATCAGTGTCCAGCAAAGACTCATCTGAGCGTGTGCGTAAGGGGAGCCAAACAAAACGTCCCATGGACAAAACGTCCCATGCGATTTTTGACCAGGTGGACAAAATGTCCCACACCAGTTTTGCAGGGTGGACAAAATGTCCCACATCATTTTTTCAGGGTGGACAAAACGTCCCACAGGATTTTGACAAAGTGGACAAAACGTCCCTTGCTATTTCAACAGGCTGGACAAAACATCCTATATTATGTGCTATCATCATAATTTTTTTTTTTTTGAAAAAATGTGCTCTTTAATGATTGTGTTTGCATATTCATGTTTTGAAAATAAAAGCATCTAACTATATTTCCACATTCATTTTTGTAGTGTTCATGGAAGTATATTGTCGCATACTCTTCCAAATCCTAGGACCCCGCCCATCAGGGCTTGAAGAAATAGATGGGCTGCATGAATCTTCCACGCAGAGCTGAAACCGAATGCACAAGAGTACTGGTAATTCCCTAAGAGGATCTAAGCCTGCCCAGGCAAAGCGGTCCATGCTTATAACCATTTTGGTTTCATTGGGCGACAAGACTTGAGATGTCATTTCATCTTAATGTCGGGTAAAAGTCCCACAAAATTGGAAGCAATGTCTCCCAAAATGACCTATACAGTGATGACGGGGACTTTAAACGTCAATTCAAACACAAAAACCCTTCCAAATCCCTTCTTCCTTCCTAACACCACCTCAAGAATATGGGATGTTTTGTCCACGCAGTCAAAATAGCATGGGACGTTTTGTCCACCCTGTCAAAATCATGTGGGACGTTTTGTCCACCCTGAAAAAATGGTATGGGACATTTTGTCCACCCTAAAAAAATGACGTGGGACATTTTGTACACCCTGTCAAAAATGGCATGGGACCTTTTGTCAATGGGACGTTTTGTCCTCACTCGTACGTAAGTGCAGTCTCACCTGAGTCTTTTATGTTCCAAGAGAAGTAAACGAGACCTTAAGGTAGCTTCGTGCAAGAATTACTGTAAAAATCCTAAAAATTGGGACACCTTGACGACTTGCTGTAATTCACCTAAAATTTTAGCAAATTTGTTACATGAACCAGCAAGGAGTCCAAAAGGTGCTGATGGAATAGCAATCAGTGTAGACCCTGATCAGACTGCTCCTTCAGGAGTAGTCTGATCTGGTTCTGCACTGTTTGCTTAGGCCTATCTGTCCCAATACTTAGAATCATAACAGTATAAATAAGTGAATGGTAAGGACAGTGTTCTCATGTGTTGGCTCAAAATATTATACGCAAATTTTATCCTCTATATCTGACATGTCATCATACAAATAGGTGGGTGGGGTAATCCTGCATGACAAAATACCATTACACACACATATCACTCATGTAATACTCAGTGATGCTTCTATACATTTATTTTCAAGCTTTGCATCAATTTTTATCTCAACAGAACAGTAAGGGGAGTAACCCTAAGACAAGTTAAAATTGTTATATGTTAAACAGAATCTTACACTCGTGGTCATTTTATCAAAATCTATGCAACTCGCCAAAATGACCATTCCTCTACTTCTCATTATGCAGCTCAACAGTATCAGCATCACTGAGTATCATGCATTCTAGAAAATCGTGTATGAACTTTACCACAAGCTATTTCACTTCCGTCGGGGCTTGGAATTGGCTCTATGGACGTAGTCAGAAAATTATTAAACACTAATCTATACAGTCATAGCTTCAAATAAGGACAAAATAATTATTATAGAGGATAGATGGATGATAATTTTTCTCATTTCTCCATAAAGATGTATGTTGTGGGTACTTGTTAGAATGGCCTCATCGAGGCCATTCTAACAAGTACCCACAACATATATTTCTAACTAACAAGAAATAAGTAAAATTATCCCAATATTATCCTCGCTTCAGCTTTTTATCTTGAGAAAATTTGGATCTTCTAGTATGAGTGTTATTTACAGTTTAAGGTTGAATTACTTCTCCACCTCATGTAATTATAAAGATTATAGCCATATATATGTAAATCTATCACTACTCTTCATGTAGGGTTTGTAGAAGAATTTGACCCCCCCCCCCCCCAAAAAAAAAACAACACTAATTCATCTTAATTTCCCTTTTTTATTTTATTTATTTATCATTTTTTTTTTGTTTTACATTTATCGCACGTATTAGCTCTTTAGATTATATTTCCCTTTATATCAAGATGATCGTTAATCAGAGGTGGTTGAAAACTGTAGTACCTGAAGAAAAACTACCTCATCTAATGTAGAGCATGACATCTAACAATTTCCCTGGCTAATTTTACATACAAAGACATCTAAATCATGTCTTTTTATACACATCATTAACTATGATATCTGTTGGAAAAAGAGAGTAGAGAAAAATATGACCCACAAGATGAGAAAACCTGTGTGTGCCAACTGTGAACAACGAAGATGCAGTTCAGACTGTGCATCTGCACAGTCTGACCAGCATCTTCATTGTTCACTGATTTGGATAGTTCAATATCTCTAGTTCCTATATCTAAACTTTCAAGACTCTTACTTGTCTGTGTAGCTCAGCAAGCCTGTTTGAATCTTATAATGTTGCAAACCCCAAAGACAAGTTTTCTGGTGACAGTGGTCATTTGATATCAAACCAAACTCATCTTGCAAAGTAAGTAATTAGAAAAGGACACAAATGCATCTAAAATTGGGTTCAGTATGAGCAATTATAACAGATGCAAACTAGAGCTGTCAGTGAAACTGACTAGGGCCCTGGCAGCGCTATCAGAGGAGTAGGAAAATGTTGATGTTAAAAAACTGGAAAGAACAAGGAAATTTTCACCTCTAAGTATGACCTTGACCTTTGAGGTACGGACCTGGGTCTTGCGCGTGACACACTGTCACATTATGGTTAATATTTCTGCTAAGTAATATTTAAATCCATCCAGGAATAAGCAAGTTATAGATTGGACACAATAAAAAAGACGCTTTTTTGACCTTTTATCTCTAAGTATGACCTTGACCTTTGAGGTACGGCTGTGGGTCTTGCGTGTGACACTTCGTCACATTATGGTTAACATTTCTGCCAAGTAATATTCAAATCAATCCAGGAATAATAACAAAGTTATTAATTGGACACAGGAAAGACCCCTTTTTTTGACCTTTAACCTCTAAGTATGACCTTGACCTTTGAGGTACGGACCTGAGTCTTGCGCGCAACACTCCATCACATTATGGTTAACATTTCTGCCAAGTAATATTTAAATCCATCCAGGAATAAGAAAGTTATGGAGGATAAAAAAAAATTGTGGACGGACAGACGGACAGACAGACAGACAGACAGACAGACGGCTGGACAGAGTGATTACTATAGGGCACCCACACTTTCAGTGGAATAAGAAAGTTATGGAGGATAAAAAAATTTGTGGACGGACAGACGTTGTCCGGGCAGACGAGAGGTACCTAGTGGGGTTAGGATTCTGCCCAATTCAACTTAATGGGGTTTATTCCGTAAGGCACAGTAACTTTTCAGTTAGTGGGGTTAAAAATTTCGTATGTGGGGTTAAAACTCTGTACAGTGGTGCGTTATGGGGTTAAAGTCTCCATAGACTTTACATTAGTAACCCCACAAGGTACCTCTACTAAGACAGACAGACGGACGGACAGAGTGATTACTATAGGGCACCCACACTTTCAGTGCGGGGCCCTAATGATAATCAGAAAAAAGGTTGCCACACAAATGAAGGGTCTTTAGAGCTTATGAAAACAGCAAAGTTAAGATAACTCTTGCCTGTGTCTTTGCTGTTTAGAAACAATATGGGAGCTACAACAAGCAAATTCAAATGCCCTAAGTCAATACTTAAATCACTCATTTCAAACACAGTCTTGCCTGTTTGCATGAAGAAGCAGGGAATTTTAGAGCATCCAGACTGTGTACAGTGAGAAATTTTGATCAGACTGATCAGGGCCCAGTTGTTCAAAGTATTGTTACTTTAACGAGCTCATTAGTGGTGAAATTATTATCTTTTCTAGCAAGTTCAATATCAAATACAGTGATATCTTTGCTGAAAAACATGTGAGCAGCTTTTGCATCTGCAAAAGTTGCTCACATTTTGTTTTTGCAAAAATATTAGTATATTCGCCATATTAAATGATCAAAGTTTTAACAATACATTAGCTAACAACGTACATGTAGTTAGTTTTGAGCAACTGGACCAAGAATTCTCACCGTGTGCATTTGTCTGCTATAGGCTGCAATGCCTCCCTTCAAGATGGGGCTCATCTGGGATCTGACTTTAGTTCGCTGGAAATGACTTCCTTGAAGAGAGGGAGTGTTATGGCCCACAATTTCTCTCTTCAATTATCTACCTTAGTAGATTTGGCATAGCTTATAGGTTTATCACCACTCGCTGACAACTGCTTCAGAGAGTTGACCTTTTGGCTAGTGGTTAGAGTATTGAACTTTCACCCCAGTGGCGGGGTTTGAATCCCACTGTAGGAAGGGATTTTTTCAGCTATGCTTGTTATCCCCACGCTTTCGAAGAAAAAGTGGGGATATTGTAATTGTCTTCGTCGTCCGTACGTCCGTCCGTCCGTCTTACCGGGCAACTCCTCCCACACTTTTACAGCTAGAAACTTAAAACTTTGGGAACTGATAGGTCTTTGGTCTGAGGAGTGCATGACACTTTCGGAATTTTGATCCGACCCCTAGGGGCCAGACCAGGGGGTGGGGTGCCCCGGGGGTAAAAAATCAAAGTTACCAGAACCTGGTCGTGTGACATATCAAACCGAACGGCATAATGAGTAGAATACATAACAATCAAAATTTGACCCCTAGGGTCACGTTTGAGGTCACCAGAGGTCAAAAACTTGGATTTTCACCCCCATAACCCCCTTTTTAACGATTACCGGATAACTCCTCCTACGCCGTTTCAGATAGAAACATGAAACTTTGGGAACTGATAGGTCTTTGGTCTGAGGAGTGCATGACACTTTCCGAATTTTGATCCTACCCCTAGGGGCCAGGCCAGGGGGTGTGCCCCGGGGGTAAAAAATCAAAGTTTCCAGAACCTGGTTGTGTGACATATCAAATCGAATGGCATAATGAGTAGAATACATAACAATCAAAATTTGACCCCTAGGGTCAGGTTTGAGGTCACCAGAGGTCAAAAACTTGGATTTTCACCCCCATAACCCCCTTTTTAACGATTACCGGTTAACTCCTCCTACGCCGTTTCAGATAGAAACATGTAATTTTGGGAACTGATAGGTCTTTGGTCTGAGGAGTGCATGACACTTTCGGAATTTTGATCCTACCCCTAGGGGCCAGGCCAGGGGGTGGGGTGCCCTGGGGGTAAAAAATCAGAGTTTTCAGAACCTGGTCATGTGACATATCAAATCGAACGGCATAATGAGTAGAATACATAACAATCAAAATTTGACCCCTAGGGTCACGTTTGAGGTCACCAGGGGTCAAAAACTTGGATTTTTACCCCCATAACCCCCTTTTTAACGATTACCGGATAACTCCTCCTACGCCGTTTTAGACAGAAACATGAAACTTTGGGAACTGATAGGTCTTTGGTCTGAGGAGTGCATGACACTTTCGGAATTTTGATCTTAAGATTGGGTGGGAGTTGCAATTGGGAACTTATATAGTGGCATATCTTTAAAAAAGCGTGGGGATATGCGATGGCGTGCCATCGACTGCGCGATTCTAGTTTCCTTTGTTATGACTTTCGTTTCGTAAGAATGTCCAAAGACATGATTTTGCTAGATGTGGCTCAAAAGAGACTTGTGGCAGGTTTAAGTAGCAGTTTAGCAGGGTATAAGTGTTCAAGTGCTTTAACCCTGGACCCATATTTGTTTGGCAATCAAGAAGAGTATCATTCCTATCAGATAAATCATTTCCCAAGTATTAAGGGGCATGGGAACACCTGGCACTTTTTTCCGCCATATTTCAAAGGGAGACAACTCTCGGGACTTTCTGTTCACTTTTCTTTAGGCTCGGTCTCACCGAAAAAGGGGTCTACTCTTAAAGGAAAGAATTTGCTCCTCAGGAGCAAATTCTTTCCTTTAAGAGTAGACCCCTATTGACATGGGAGACAAAAATACTTTTGCAGGAGTTGCCTCCCCTGAAGGTGTTCCCATTCCCCTTAATATCAACCAAGAAGAATTGTTTGTAACTAGAACTGAGAGAGTAATTAAACAAGGTATAGACTGTCGTCCACTTAGATACTGAACGTGGTTACTATTTCTTATCCAGTTTTAACATTTACTCAGCTATAAGATGTTTTAATAACTGAATGCATAACGGAATATTTCTTCCTTTCATGTACTTCATACATCAGTCATTTGCAACCAGTTCTCCACATATACATGACGAAAACACGCCTGTATAATTTTTACCCCCTTGAACCCCACTTTTATATGGTTAAACTGGGGTTTACAGGGGTAAACCTTATTTTCTTATTTCTGCTCTAAAATATAGATTGTGGGTACTCGTCAGAACCCTCTCGATGAAGTGGTTCTAACGAGTACCCACAATCTATATTTTGAGTAGAAATAAGAAAAATATCACAATTTTTCATCCTAAAATTTTCTTTTTTTTTCGGTGATAAGGTAGCAATGTATTTGTATAGCCATGTTCTCGTAATGCCACAATCTCTTTGTAACCGTTTCTGAGGTCAAAAAAGAAACTCTGACAGTAAAATGACTGGGTAATACATTGTAATGATTTGCTGAGCTCTACAGACAAAGTGCATCTTATAGCCAAGTAAATTAGAAATCTGCTGAAAGTCCAAGATTACCTGCAACGGTCTCATCTGACAAAGAAAAGTTTTCTGTCATTAGTTCTAAGAAATTTATACTGTGTAAAATGTTCCTTTCAATTCTACCTAACCGCCTAAACGATTTGATCTTATTTACCATCGGGAAAACACACCTTTATAATTTTGACCCCCTTGAACCCCAATTTTATACAGTAAAACTGGGGTTTACAGGGGTAAACCTTATTTTTCTTATATCTGCTCTAAAATATAGATTGTAGGTACTCGTTAGAACCGCCTCATAGAGGCGGTTCTAACAAGTACCCACAATCTATATTTTGAGCAGAAATGAGAACAAGAGGGCCATGATGGCCCTGGATCGCTCACCTGATCCATAGTGTAACAAGTGGGCCCCAGGGAGGGCCATTACTGGCCGAAGGGCTTTATTGTGCATAATGTTGAGGGAGGTCTTAAAGGTGAAGCTTCATACCAAACAAAAACAAAGGCTATAATTTGAACAATCTTGGCAAAGGTCCACTAGATGACGCTACACACCAAATATCAAAGACCTGGGCCTTGCTGTTTCAGAGAAGAAGATTTTTATAAAGATATTCCCTACATAAGTCTATGCACCAGGCTATATAAGTCTCTGTAAAACCAAAGGGCCCCGGAGTGGGGGGCATTTGTGGTCCACGGGCTATAATTTTAACAAACTTGGTAGAGGTCCACTAGATGAAGCTCCATACCAAATATCAAAGACCTGGGCCTTGCAGTTTCAGAGAAGAAGATTTTTAAAAATTTCCCTTTATAAGTCTATGTAAAACCAAAGGGTCTCTGGGCGGCGACATTTTTGGCCCCAGGGCTATAATTTCAACAATCTTGGTAGAGGTCCACTAGATGACGCTTCATACCAAATATCAAAGACCTGGGCCTTCTGGTTTCAGACGAGAAGATTTTTAAAGGTTTCCCTATAAAAGCCTGTGTAAAACCAGTGGGCCCTGGCCCGGGGGCATTTTTTGGCCCAAGGGCTATAATTTGAACAATCTTGGTAACGGTCCACTTGACGAAGCTACTTACCAAATATCAAAGACCTAGCTGGGCCTTCTGATTTCAGACAAGAAGATTTTTAAAGGTTTTCCCAATATAAGCCTATGTAAAACCAGTGGGCCCCGGGGCGGGGCCAGTTTTGGCCCCAGGGCTATAATTTGAACAATCTTGGTAGAGGTCCACTAGAAGAAGCTTCATACCAAATATCAAAGACCTGGGTCTTCTGGTTTCAGACAAGAAGATTTTTAAAGGTTTTCCATATATAAGCCTATGTAAAACCAGTGGGCCCCGGGGTGGGGCTGTTTTTGGCACCAGGGCTATAATTTGAACAATCTTGGTAGCGATCAACTAGACAAAGCTAAATACCAAATATCAAAGACCTGGGCCTTCTGGTTTCAGACAAGAAGATTTTTAAAGGTTTTCCCTATATAAGCCTATGTAAAACCAGTGGGCCCCGGGGCGGGGCCGTTTTTTGCCCAAGGGCTTATAATCCATCCACTGGTTAAGCAGGAGAAGCTCTGGTGGCCATTTTGTTCCCTCGAGCTGAACAGTATGAGCAATTTTGGTAGAGGGACACCAAACGAACATTCCTGTGAAATAATTTCAAAATCCATCCACTGGTTAAGGAGAAGATATCGTTTAAAAGTTTTTCTATTTTTAGCTCTGGCGGCCATTTTGTTCACCCAAGCGGAATGGTATGAGCATTTTTTGATGAGATTCACCAAAGGAACATTCCTGTGAAATAATTTCAAAATCAATCCACTGGTTAAGGAGAAGAAGTCGTTTAAAGGTTTTCTATTTTTAGCTCTGGTGGCCATTTTGTTCACCCGAGCAGAACGGTTTGAGCAATTCTGGTAGAGGGTCACACAAGGAACATTCCTTTGAAATAATTTCAAAATCCATCCACTGGTTAAGGAGAAAAAGCCGTTTAAACGTTATTCTGTTTTTAGCTCTGGTGGCCTTCTTGTTCACCCGAGCAGAACCGTTTGAGCAATTTTGGTAGAGGGTCACCCAAGGAACATTCCTGTGAAGTAATTTCAAAATCCATCCACTAGTTAAGGAGTAGAAGTCGTTTAAAGGTTTTTCTATTTTTAGCTCTAGTGGCCATCTTGTTCACTGGAGCGGAATGGTAAGAGCAATTTTCGCAGAGGGTCACCTAAGGAACATTCCTGTGAAGCAATTTCGAAATCCATCCACTGGTTAAGGAGAAGAAGTCCTTTAAAGGTTTTTCTATTTTTAGCTCTGGCGGCCATTTTGTTCACCCGAACGGAACAGTTTGAGCAATTTTGGTAGAGGGTCACCCAAGGAACATTCCTGTGAAGTAATTTCGAAATCCATCCACTGATTAAGGAGAAGAAGTCCTTTAACGTTTTTTCTTTTTTTAGCTCTGGTGGCCATTTTGTTCACCCGAGCGGAACGGTTTGAGCAATTTTAGTAGAGGGGCTCCCAAGGAACATTCCTGTGCAATAATTTCAAAATCCATCCACTGGTTAAGGAGAAGAAGTCGTTTAAAGGTTTTTCTATTTTTAGCTCTGGCGGCCATTTTGTTCACCCGAGCGGAACGGTTTGAGCAATTTTAGTAGAGGGGCTCCCAAGGAACATTCCTGTGCAATAATTTCAAAATCCATCCACTGGTTAAGGAGAAGAAGTCGTTTAAAGGTTTTTCTATTTTTAGCTCTGGTGGCCATTTTGTTCACCCGAGCGGAACGGTTTGAGCAATTTTAGTAGAGGGGCACCCAAGGAACATTCCTGTGAAATAATTTCAAAATCCATCCACTGGTTAAGGAGAAGAAGTCGTTTAAAGGTTTTTCTATTTTTAGCTCTGGTGGCCATTTTGTTCACCGGAGCGGAACTGTTTGAGCAATTTTGGTAGAAGGTCATCCAAGGAACATTCCTGTGAAATAAATTCAAAATCCATCCACTGGTTAAGCAGGAGAAGTCGTTTAAAGGTTTTTCTATTTTTAGCTCTGGCGGCCATCTTGTTCACCCGAGCAGAACAGTTTGAGCAATTTTGGTAGAGGATCACCCAAGGAGCATTCCTGTGAAATTAGATCAAAATCTGTCCAGCAGTTTTGTAGAAGAAGTTGTTTAAAGCAAAAGTTGACGACGGACGGACGCACGCACGCACGGAC
Source organism: Lucinisca nassula (assembly GCA_963580285.1). Lineage (NCBI taxonomy): Eukaryota > Metazoa > Mollusca > Bivalvia > Lucinida > Lucinidae > Lucinisca > Lucinisca nassula. Next base: position 75,263,076 of record OY757021.1, read on the forward strand.
GACGGACGACGGACAAAGACCGATCCCAAAAGCTCACCTTGAGCACTTCGTGCTCAGGTGAGCTAAAAATATCACAATTTTTCAACTTAATATTTTTTCGGTGATAAAGGTTACAATGTATTTGCATAGGCGTGTTTTCTTATTGTTTCTCATGACTTCAGCTGAAGAAGTACTGTAATGATCCTAAGTATTGGGACAGACAGGCCAAACCAAACAGTGTAGACCCAGATCAGACTGCTCCTATAGGAGCAGTCTGATCAGGGTCTACACTGTTTGTCATTCCGTCTGCACCTTTTGGACTCCTTGCTGGATTGTGAAACAAAATTGTCAAAATTTTAGGAGATTTACAGTCAGTCCTTAATGTGTCCCAATTTTTAGGATTTTTTACGGTATTTTGAATAAAGTGAAACATCAAAGTCCTAAACAGTGAACTCAAACTTGTTCATGAGTTCCAAGGTCTTTTTTCACATATATCCAGATGTTAATACATTTGAGATGATTTGGTTTGAAAATGTTGTTTGTATTGGAGCTTTACAGTCAACACTATTTATGTCATTTCTGAGCCAGTCAGTTTACCTATCCACACTTTTCCTGGGCAGGCTTATACGTAAGCGGTTAACCAGTACAGTGCACATTCTTTTGCCTGAAACTGACAACTGCCATTCTTGAATCAGCGGAAGGGAGAGAATAACAATAGAAAAGATTTGAAAATGTAGGTTGTGAATACTCATTAGAATCGCCTCAAAAAGGCGATTATAATAAGTGCACACAACTTACCTTTACTTTATTAACAATCATAAGATATCCCCAAATCATCCCCTTTATGTCTCTTGAACTTCCATTATGATCAACCCACACTGGTTCATTCCATCACGTGTAGAAGTCTAATGCCATTTTCTATACAGAAAACTAGGGTTCACGAGGGTATACATTATTTTTCTTAGTTCCAATGCAAGACACAGATTGTGGGCAGTTCTAACGAGCACCAACAACCTAAGCTTGCAGTATTAACAAGAAAAATATCACAGATTTTCAGCATAAAAGTAGCCATTTTGGAGATGTGAAAAATGCACTATGTCACACGGGTATGTTATCATAATGCTAACCATCTCTCAAACAAATTTTCAAGGTCCTTAAGTTGTTCAAGCCATTGAAGTTTCACTGTATACTCAAGAACTTTAAAAATGCCTCACCTGAGCTAAAAAATGAGAATATTTTCAAATAATTTTGCAACTTTATCCCAGAATCCTTTTTTATATATATAGATATGGTTGTGACAAGCAAAAAGGTTTCTTCAAGCATGTATACAGAGAAGATGAAAAAAGATGAAAGAAATCAGGCTGCGTACCAACTCAATTATTATATAGACTTCTCGGTCTTCGTGAAAAAAATCTGGGTCAAAAAAGGACATCTGGTAGCACACAGCAAAAACTAAGATCAGCCTGCACATATGTGCAGGCTGATCTGAGTCTTTGCTGGGTGCATATGTCTGAAGATAGGTTTTTGCTTGGCACCACCAAAATAATCCCACTGCTGCTAAACAAAGCTTGTATGTAGCTAATGAAAGCAAATAATATGGTTGTTAACCAAAGCTTGTCTTGACGAACTATGAAAAAACAATGTAAATATGACCAGTTCCCAGCCTACCTTGTGCTCCAAGCATAGTGGCTTTGACTGTAGAGAGGATCTTCAGCTGGGTACCAATAGTAGGGATACGCTCACACACTTGTAGAAGATTCTGAAAATATTTTTTTTTTTATCATAATACATCACTGTTATTTTGTGGAAAACGTCATTTCAATTCAGTGATAGTCACATGGGCATCAGCACTAAAGAGCCTCTGTGCTTAGTAACTTTAGATCAACAGAGACAATTTACACAAAAATCATATGAGCACCGCCAAGCGAATTTGGGTCTTCGAGCATTCCGTAATGACAAACTTTAACTGCGCATGCCCAGCCATTCAGAGGGGCCAGGAATATGGCTTTCTGTCTGAAGGTTCCTCTTGATTCAATGCTTGTATGAGCGAGCAGCGAAGGTTCAGGCGAGACTGCGCGGATGCGCAGGCTCGCCTGAAGCTTCGCTGCTTGCATAGGCGATAAGTACCAAAATCGCTTGACGGGGCCCATATTATCACACATGTAATAACACATGATTTCTGGCATTTAATATCTTGACACCATCTTCTGACAACCCTACGTTTTCTACTGGCATACTTTTGAACTTCCTCGGCAACAAAAACTAATTTGAAGCCTTTATCTGATAAACAAAATCTTTTACTCACAGTCATTTCATATGAAATCCATGAAAGAGTCAAAGGCACTTTTCATAAATTCACGGTCATTTCATACGAAATGCTCATTTCATAAATTTCACATGAAGTTACTTGCTATGTCCTCATTTATATAGGAAGTTCACTAACAGAAAAGACCTTCCCCTGTATTTGACACCTTGAGCATATTTTCCATGGAAAAGACTCTTCCACCTCATATAATGCAGGAGTCCACTTCAAAATTTAGGGGTATTAGGTATTTTATAGATTTTTATGAATATATTCAACAGCAATTGACAGCAAGTAATCAAACTCTCAACAAGTACCTATAATATAGGGATCAACCATGGTTTTTCATGCATTAACATTTGCTGGGTCCCGAGGAACGAGGAAACAGTTTGAACATGAGGCCGCCAGGTGAAATGGTCAAATATCTTCCAAGGGATCCGGCAAATGATAATGCAATGAAATAACCATGGATGATCGTTGTTCTTGCATAACTTATGATTCAGACTGCAAATTTTGACAAAAACGCCCAAAAGCTCCATATTAACTCCATATAAACTCTTCAAATGCGACCGGTGAACCAACATGGCAGCCAGTTCAGAATGTTGTTTACAATGACCTTGTCACCCAGAAACCATCTGACATCATCATAGAACTTTAAAACGCTACATTCAGGGTGATAAAGTTAGGTCGCTCAATGCAACAGAAACAAAGCAACGCCAGTCTTGTGATATCAAAAGCTCAAAATCCATGTTCAAACAGCACACGAATTTCATGATTTGAACATGGTTTTTGCTGTTTGAGCACGGCTTTCGGTCCATTTGACAATGGCTTCAACAGCCGTGCACAAAGATATTTATGCAAGAATGTATGTTCATGGAGAAATAAAAAAAAAATATCCTAATTACTTTGTTAAAGTTTTGTTCAGCTATGAATACCTCATCTCATCAGGATCTTCAGTTTGCCATTCTGTTTCAGTGACACTTTCCAAACACCTATCTGCAACTAATGGTGACTCCAAAATCAACAAGAGCTGTCACTGTAAGCAACCAAACCCCCCCCCCCCACCCAAAGATTCTCGGGGGCATAAAAATGGAAGGGTCTACTACAGGAACCCGGGGTTGAAAGGGGTAACAAGGTCACAAACAGTATGAAAACATGTTCCATTTTCATGAATTACCTTATTAACCTTAACCCTTGTCCTGCTGAGCCTGGATATGTCTCATCTTTCAAACAATGAAGATCCAGATCAGATGACTTCTGAAGAAGCCATCTGATCAGGATCTTCATTGTTTGTCATTGAGTTTATGAATTTATCGCAATAATTTGTATCGAGTAATCTGATTGGTTGATAATTGGTAGTGGGTGTGGCATATTTAAATATTCAGGTCAATGGTTATGTATTCAGACACCTCAAATCCTTACCACACTTGTTCCAAAAATTGACCAAGTATGTTTAAATACTACCTGATGTTGTGTCTAAAACAGCTGCATAAGTGGCAAACAGTGTAGACTTTGATAAGCACATTCTGTGGCATCTCATTTGAGTGTACACTGTTGCTCAGGCCTGCCTACCTGTCTGAATACATACAGTAATTACAGTAAATGACACAATGCTGAAATTTTACATCACACTGCATGAAATTTAATTTCTTGCACACCAGACAAGGAAATCCGTGATTTTACCCTGGGATAGAAATTTATGTTCTGACCCTGGTGTTCCGAACCAAAATCGAATATAATCGCGTGGTTGATAAATGCACTGGTTGATAACGACCTCGTATGCACCGTCGTTAAGGTTGACGTCACAGCACGTTACGTGATGTCACTAAACAATCCTGCAGTGTCATCACAATATGGCGGACGTCGGTAACCGAAGTGACTGCAGCATTAAAAATCCGCACTAAGAAATGGAAGGTATGCAAGAAAAAGAATCCTATATGGGTGTGAGGGGTGGATAGAAAAATCCGTCCCTTGGGATCACTGTCCGGCATCTCTCTTCAAGCCTCATGATGCCAGACTCTGACCCTTGGGAAGGATTTTTCCATCCACCGCTCACAACCATTTAAGGTTCTTATATTCTTACCCCACCCTTCATACAATTCACACAAAATTCCCATTTATCCTTCACCCTTGTAACTTACAGTTCTCATTTTCTTGTCTGTACACTCTGCAGCCAGTTTCTTTGCTAACCTCGTCACCTCCTCAGATGCCTCTGCAATCATCTTGGCCGTGGAAATCAGATCTTTTTTAGTTCCTCCTTCACCCCTGCAACATTTCAGAAGTATCTAGAATATTCCCCTCTTTGCCAAGGTTTCTAAGTTAACCCATTTGGTACCGGAAACCCCAAAACAGGTACCTTGGCAAACAGTGCAGGCCCAGATCAGACGCCGCAGAATGCGGCGTCTGATCAGGGCCTACACTGTTTGCAAAAAGTTCAGCTATTTTCCGAATAGTTTTGGAAGAACAAGAGGGCCCAATGGCCCTATATCGCTCACCTGTTTGGACCCCAGGGGCATGATTGGCAGGATTTATGTAGGTGACCACTTGCCATTGCTACATGCTAAATATCTAAGCTCTGGGCCCTGTGATTTCAGAGAAGAAGATTTTTGAAGCTTTTTTTCCATTATGAGTCTATAGAAGCTAAGGGGCCCCGAGGTGTGGCCCTTTTGGACCCAAGGGGCATGATTGGCAGGTATTATATAGGTGACCACTTGCCGTTGCTACGTACTAAATATCTAAGCTCTGGGCGCTGTGATTTCAGAGAAGAAGATTTTTTAAGCTTTTTTCCATTATGAGTCTATAGGAGCTAAAGGGCCCCGGGCGTGGCCCGTTTGGAAACCAGGGGCATGATTGGCAGGAATTATGTAGGTGACCACTTGCCGTTGCTACATGCTAAATATCTAAGCTCTGGGCCCTGTGGTTTCAGAGAAGAAGATTTTTGAAGCTTTTTGTTCCATTATGAGTCTATGGGAGCTAAGGGGCCCCGGGGCATGGCCCATTTGGACCCCAAAGGCATGATTGGCAGGATTTATGTAGGTGACCACTTGCCATTGCTACATGCTATATATCTAAGCTCTGGGCCCTGTGGTTCCAGAGAAGAAGATTTTTGAAGCTTTTTTTTCCATTATGAGTATAAAGGAGCTAAGGGGCCCCGGGGCGTGGCTCTTTTGGATCCCAGGGGCATGATAGGCAGGAATTATATAGGTGACCACTTGCCGTTGCTACGTACTAAATATCTATGCTCTGGGCCCTGTGGTTTCAAAAAAGAAGATTTTTTAAGCTTTTTTCCCTTATGAGTCCTTGGGAGCAAAGGGGCCCCGGCACATGGCCCATTCGGAACCCAGGGGCATGATTGGCAGGAATTATGTGGGTGACCAATTGCCGTTGCTACATGCTAAATATCTAAACTCTAGGCCCTGTGTTTCAGAGAAGAAGATTTTTGAAGCTTTTTTCCACTATGAGTCTATGGGAGCTAAGGGGCCCCGGAGCGTGGCCCATTTGGACCCCAGGGGCATGATTGGCAGGAATTATGTAGGTGACCACTTGCGGTTGCTACATGCTAAATATCTAAACTCTGGGCCCTGTGGTTTCAGAGAAGAAGATTTTTTAAGCTTTTTTTTTCATTATGAGTCTATGGGAGCAAAGGGGCCCCGGGGCATGGCCCATTTGGACCTTAGGGGCATGATTGGCAGGAATTATGTAGGTGACCACTTGCCTTTGCTACATGCCAAATACCTCAGCTCTAGGCCCTGTGGTTTCAGAGAAGAAGATTTTTGAAGCTTTTTTCCATTATGAGTCTATAGGAGCTAAAGGGGGAAGGGGCCCCGGGGTGTGGCCCTTTTGGACCTTAGGGGCATGATAGGCAGGAATTATGTAGGTGACCACTTGCCATTGCTACATGCCAAATACCTCAGCTCTTGGCCCTGTGGTTCAGAAAAGATTATTGAAGCTTTTTTCCATTATGAGTCTATAGGAGCTAAAGGGCCCCGGGGCGTTGCCCCTTTGGACCCCAGGGGCATGATTGGCAGGAATTATGTAGGTGACCACTTGCCGTTGCTACATGCTAAATATCTAAGCTCTGGGCCCTGTGGTTTTCGAGTAGAAGATTTTTGAAGCTTTTTGTTCCATTATGAGTCTATGGGAGCAAAGGGGCCCGGGGCGTCGCCCATTTGGAACCAAGGGGCATGATTGGCAGGAATTATGTAGGTGACCACTGGCCGTTGCTACATTCTAAATATCTAAGCTCTGGGCCCTGTGGTTTCAGAGTAGATGATTTTTTAAGCTTTTTTTTTCCATTATGAGTCTATGGGAGCTAAGGGGCCCCAGGGTGTGGCCAATTTGGACCCCAGGGGCATGATTGGCAGGTGGCAAGTTGCCAAATATCTCAGCTCTGGGCCCTGTGGTTTCAGAGAAGAAGATTTTTGAAGCTTTTTTCCATTATGAGTCTATAGGAGCTAAAGGGCCCCGGGGCGTGGCCCGTTTTGACCCCAGGGGCATAATTGGCAGGAATTATGTAGGTGACCACTTGCAGTTGCTACATGCTAAATATCTATGCTCTGGGCCCTGTGGTTTCTGAGAAGAAGATTTTTGAAGCTTTTTGTTCCATTATGAGTCTATGGGAGCGAAGGGGCCCCGGGGTGCGGCTAATTTGGACCCCAGGGGCATGATTGGCAGGAATTATGTAGGTGACCACTGGCCGTTAATATATGCTAAATATCTAAGCTCTGGGCCCTGTGGTTTCAGAGAAGAAGATATTTTAATTTTTTCCCATTGATAGTCTATGGGAGCTATATGTTGCCATGGCAACCAGAATTCCAATCTGATCAGCCCAAAAACCTTATGCAGCCTTTCCCCCTACCTGATGATGCTTCCCATGAAATTTGATCAAGATTGACCATGGGGTATTAGAGATATACTTATTTGAAATTGTTTACGGATGGACGCACGCACGCACGACGGACGACGGACAAAAAGTGATCACAAAAGCTCACCTTGTCACTACGTGACAGGTGAGCTAAAAACACAAGCTGACACCCCTAAATTTTGAAATGGACTCATGTTATATATAAGGAGGAAGATTCCATTTGGTACAAAAAGGGTTAATAAAGGGTATGTATGTAACTCTGTCACTAACAGTAAAATCAGAGTTCTCGGTCCTTGAACACATGCTCACCCTACATCCTTACTGTGGTACAAGTTTCAAACCATGATCTTGAAATGTGTTGGCGGATGTGCAAAGATATGAGCAGTACTATTAAGTACAGAAGGACAGACTCTTACGTATGTACATATGCATCATTATGATGATAACACACCTGTATGGCATAGTGAACACTTTCATATCCCAAAATGGCTACTTTCCTGATAAAAATTTGTAATATTTTTCTTATTTATACTCCAAACATACATTGTGGGTGCTCGCCAGAACCGCCTCAATGAGGTGTTTCTAACAAGGTCTTGGAGCAGAAATAAGCAAAATGGTGTATACCCCTGTAAACCACAGTTTTCTCTGTATAAATAATGCCTAGGTAGCTGTCGGATGCGTGTCTGACTGGTGATCAGGAGGGCCCGGGTTTGATACCTGCGGGGGTCGGCAACATTCTTTCTTGGAGATTTTATCAAGCAATCTTTTCTACGGTCATTCTCTCCCTTCCCCTTCAAGAAGGGCAGTTGTCAGTTTCTGGCAAAAGAATGTGCTGTGCACTGTACTGGTTAACCGCTTACCTATAAGCCTGCCCAGGCAAAGCTGGAATAGGTAAACTGGCAAATGCAAAAGCTGCTCTCATTTTTTCAGCAAAATAGCACTATTATCAATATTGTACTTGCTATATAGAACAGTTAACGATTTGACCACTAACAAGCTTATTAAACTAACGATGCTTTGAACAACTAGGCCCTGGACAGGTTCTGTTGCAATATTCAGGGTGTCAGATTTATTTCATCCACTGTAAGTTTCATGATTTTTTCCATACTTCCATACTTTCAGCATAACAGTGAAGACCCTGATCACATGTCACATTCTCCAGCATCTGATCTGGGTATTTGCTGTTTGCTAACATCTATTTTTTGGGATGCTTACACGCCTATATAATTTTGACCCACTAGTACCCCACTTTTATATTGTAAAACTGGGGTTTAAAGCGGTAATACTTATTTTTCTTATTTCTGCTCTAAAATATAGATTGTGGGTACTCGTGAGAACCGCCTCATAGTGATATTTTCTTATTTCTACTCTAAAATATAGAGGCGGTTCTAACGCGTACCCACAATCTATATTTTAGAGCAGAAATAAGTAAAATATCACAATTTTTCATCTTAAAATTTTCGGTTTTTCGAGAGTAAAGTTTACAATGTACAGTAAAACCTGTCTTAGTGGCCACCTCTATTAAGCAAGCACCCTGTCTTAAGCAAGCATGCATTTGGCTCCCAAGAAATGCAAATGCATTAAATTTTACCTGTATTAAGCAAGCACCTGTCTTAAGCAAGCACATTTTGGTTATCCCTTAGTTGCTTGCTTAATACAGGTTGGACTGTATTTGTATAGGCCTGTTATCGTAATGCATTGCAGTTTTGACTGAAAAGAGCTCACCTGACTAGCTGACTTAGTTTGACCATAAGGAATGCCATACGTTTGGCTGCGGCGATAATCTCGTTGTCTTTACTTGACCACTGTTTAGCCTCCATGTGTAATGCATGAGCTGCCATCTGAAGTAAAATAGAATAATCCGGGCCATGTCATGTGAAGTGATAACAATATAAGTTATTTTGATTCTTGATGGGCAATATGGGATCACATTCCCTGCCTTAATAAGATATTTGCCTGAGCCATTAAAACCAAAATAACAAATTTGTAATACTGCAAAACTTTTTCCCCACATTTTGTACATTGTTGTAATACAGTAGAACTTCAATGGCTCGAACACCTTTGGGACCATGAAAATTTGTTCCAAACATGGGTAGTTCGAGCCACTGAGGGTTACCGCCATGAAACATAACAACCTTAATTTTGGGACATCTTTTCCGTGTCCTATAACAAAAATGTATGCTGTGTCTACTCATTAGAATCGCCTCATAGAGGCGATTCTAATGAGTACACACAGCATACATTTACAAGAGAATAGTAAAAAAATCCTTAATTACCCTACCTTTTTCTTATGTGGAGAAATTCCCTCGGGACTCAAGAACGGGTTCGACTCAGCCATGGTAAACGAGCCATCGGTGTTCGAGCCATCGAAGTTCTACTATATTTACTAAAGAATATTTTTGTAGCATGCCTGGTGACAATTATATATTTACAGGTGACGTCAATGCCATCTGCACACACCACACTGATTACGTGCTTAGTGGGAAAACATTCTCAACATGTGAAAATCAGAGTTTTATAGTGGGAAATAAAGTACGGAATGGCTTAACCCTTGTCCTGCTGAATATTTATACATGCCACACCCACTACCAATTATCAACCAATCAGATTACTTGATGCCAATTATTGCAACAAATTCACAATCTGAATGGCAAACAATGTAGATCCTGATCAGATGGCTTCGTCAGAAGCCATCTGATCTGGATCTACATTGTTTCAAAGATAAGACATATCCGGGATTAGCAGGACAAGGGTTAATAAACAAAAGTTTTATCTATTTATCACTGAAATTATTGTGGTGCATGAAATTACTTTGCTTATATTTCTCATCAATTGTGTTGTAAATCCAAGATGGCGGACATTGCAATTCAGCTCAGATGGTATATAGAAAATAATTGCCCTTGCCCTGTCTAACCAAAAGCCTTCAAATTTCTTTGTAGTATATTAACCCTTTTTGTACCAAATGGAATCTTCCTCCTTATATATAGCATGAGTCCATTTCAAAATTTAGGGGTGTGAGGTTGTGTTTTCTTCACAAATTACTAGGAAAATGGCTGAACTTTTTGCGAAACAGTGTAGGCCCTGATCAGACGCTGAGTGCTGCAGCGTCTGATCTGGACCTACACTGTTTTCCAAATGCCCGTTTTGGATTTCTGGTACTAAATGGGTTTTTGTTTTTTTGTTTGATTTGATGTTTAACATCCCCCTCAACCCTGTGAAGGTCATTTTGGAGACGTTGCTTCCAATTTTGTGGGACTTTTACCCGACATTGAGATGAAATGACATCTCAAGCCCTGCTGCCCAATGAAACCAATAGGGTTTATAAGCATGGACGGTCCGACACTTGCACTGCTTTGCCTGGGCAGGATTAGATCCTCTAAGCGGTTTACCAGTACTCATGTGTGAGTCAGTTTCAGCTCTGCATGGAAGCATCATGCAGCCCATCTATTTCTTCAAGCCCCAATGGGCGGGGTACTAAATGGGTTAATGACTGTTAAACATCCTTAATGCAATGACTGAGTGTTATCATTACACTTGGAAATAATATTCAACTAGAAACTGTGCGTCTACAGGAAACGGATGCCCTTCACCTGATAATATGTTGATGTTAGTACAGTCAAACCTGTGAACAAAGGCCATCTATGGAACAGGACAAATTTCGCCGTTATTCACAGGTGACCTTTATTCGGAGGTTTGACAATTACCAGCAGGCCGACAGTGTCCAAAAATTCTTACATTTATTGATTAAATAGCAAGCTGTCACTGGATGAAGAAGCATATTGTTTTCCATTTAATTTACATGTTTATTTGTTGCATCATCCGACGCCAGCAACCCAACACGTGTTTAAATCTTTCATAAACTAGAGAAAGTGCCCAGTGGGGCACGTATACCCCCGACCAGTGCCATCCCCTTTTAGTGGAAATGAAAATTTGTTCGTAGCATTGAACCTTTCCAAATAAACTTTCCATTTAGTCCACTGAGAATAGCTATTGCATTTCAACAAATATAGTATAATTTATCATATCCAAAGATGAGACTGCTTGTCTTTGCTGAATAATAAAAATTCAAAGTTTGTTGCAATTTGGAACAATTTCAACTGGAAACAACAAACATAGAATAGGCTGTCATAGAACATTTGCTGAATTAAAGTAGCTGTATAATGACATAAAAAAGCAATGCATTTTTTATTATTACTTGCATTTATTATTGTCTGCATTTCAAGAGAAAATATTATGCAAAATTTAATTTAACAGTTCTAGTCGCTGTTGTTTCTAAGATCACAAGGACCAATATACATGTATAAACTGACAAATCTGACAAGGGTCACAGCATAAAGAAACAACAAACTAACTAATAATGAACAGATGGAAAGACAAAAACTATAACCTTTGATATACTTTGTATGCAAGGAGTATAATGAAAACAGTTATCAAATCCTGTACCATATACTATTATGCGATGTATATTATGTGAATTTATTCTAATAAATATTGTTTAAACCAAAACAGTTAACACAAAACTTGGACGTGATCAAAATGTGTAAGTCCTTAATATTGACCCATAGCCCCACCCGGGGGCTTGACACAGGAGCTTAGATATTCCATATGAAAGTTAATACTATAGCTATATTCTGTACCAAATATGAAGAGAATCTAACATGAGGTTACAGAGATATAAGCAATCAAAAAGGTTTAACACAAAACTTCGACTTAAAAGTTGACAAACTGACAGACAGCCCACCCAGGGGCTTGACCCAGGGGCTTAGATATTCCATATGAAAGGTTATGCTATAGAGATAGCCTTTACCAAATATGAAAAGAATCTAACATGTAGTTACAGAGATATGAGCAATCAAAAAGGTTTAACACAAACTAGAGCTGCCGCCTAACGGGCGCCAATTATACCCCCGCATGCGTTGTCCGACAAATTTTTACAAGTATTTGACCTTGAGGAAGGTCAACGTAAAGGTCAAGGTCAGGTTTGTGTATATCAATCTTAAGTACTAGTGGCAAGGTGTGTGGTGTGTGAATATTAAAGAAATCGGTCAAAGAATAAGGAAGTTATGAGCAATGTTAAAGTTTTTTGTAACGGACCGACGACAAATTTTTACAAGTATTTGACCTTGAGGAAGGTCAACGTAAAGGTCAAGGTCAGGTTTGTGTATATCAATCTTAAGTACTAGTGGCAAGGTGTGTGGTGTGTGAATATTAAAGAAATCGGTCAAAGAATAAGGAAGTTATGAGCAATGTTAAAGTTTTTTGTAACGGACCGACGACAGACACCGACGACAGACGACAGACGACAAGCTGACTCCTATATACCCCCTTCAAACTTCGTTTGCGGGGGTATAAACATTGACGTAAATATTGATGAACGGACTGACGGGTGGACAGCCCACCAAGGGGCTTGACCCGCGAGCTAAGATATTCCAAATGAAAGGTAATGCTATAGAGATATCCTGTAGCAAATATGAAGAGAATCAAACATGTGGTGACAGAGATATGAGCAATCAAAAAGGTTTAACACAAAACTTTGATGTAAAAGTTGACAAACGGACAGACAGCCCACCCAGGGGCTTGACCCAGGGGCTTAGACACTCCATATGAAAGGTAATGCTATAGAGATATCCTGTTCCAAATATGAGGAGAATCCAACATGTGGTGACAGAGTTATTAGCAATCAAAAAGGTTGAACACAAAACTTTGACGTAAAAGTTGACAAACGGACAGACAGCCCACCCAGGGGCTTGAACCAGGGGCTTGGATATTCCATATGAAAGGAAATGCTATAGAGATATCCTTTACCAAATATGAAGAGAATCTAACATGCGATTACAGAGATATGAGCAATCAAAAAGGTTTAACACAAAACTTTGACGTAAAAGTAGATGAACAGACGGACAGACAGACAGCCCACACAGGGGCTTGACCCAGGGGCTTAGTTATTCCATATGAAAGGTAATGCTATAGAGATATCCTTTACCAAATATGAAGAGAATTTAACATGTGGTTACAGAGATATGAGCTATCAAAAAGGTTCAACGCAAAACTTTGACGTAAAGGTTGACGAACGGCGGGACGGACGGAAGTACGAACGAACGAACTAACTAACTAACTAACGAACGAACGAACGAACTAACGAACGGACGAACAGACGGAAAGACGAAAACTATATACCCCCTGACATACTTCGTATGTCGGGGGTATAAAAATGTTTGAAACCGGTAAAAAATATTTTCTCGATAGCTAAACGGTTGTGAATAGAGGTGGAAAGAAAACAGCGCTGTATAGCTCCCGAATTATCCCTCCGTGTCAATAACCAACAACAGCGCTCCACTTTTCCCTCCCAGCGTCTGCTATTTGGCGCCAAAACATAACCATTCATGAGATCGTAGAGTAGTCCGTTTTTATTATGCAAACATATACCGTTAGATGTAGCTAATTGTCTTGAGGAGGATTAAATCATTTTCACATTGATCTTGGATTAAATTTTATGACTGGAGGATAAACGCAAATTAGAGACATGACTTGACCATATTTTCACACCTTATCGACATGCACCGCAGGGTGGCAATTATATGACAGGGATTAACAATAGTGTCATACTTGAACCGTAAAAAATACACAGATTGTTTGTCCCTGAATTGACAGTGCCGCAATTATTGTGATTTACTTACTGGGCTAGTTTTACCGTCTTTGGGATTGTCCGCCAATTGAAAAAAAAATGTTTAGTCAATTTTTCTTCACTTTTCTAATAAACTTTCTTCAGTTCTTGTGTAAAACAGAATGCAATGGATTTATTCAATTCAACTCACTCACAAACCGTAACATGTTTGACCAGATCGCCAGGATTAAGGACTGCAACACCAATCAAGCAGGCCAATTATATGCCAATCAATGGCGATAATTACCTCAAAGCTGAAATCATGAGCGTGATGGATTCAATTATAGACCGTTAATCAAGGACAGCAACTCAGTTTGGGACTGAATAACGTGACCGTTGACCGTAGTGCACAGTGGACCGCTATTCCCAGTTAATTTATTAGGGAATTTCGATGGGAGGGGTTGAAAATGACCGTTGTAATAAGGGGACCGTTATTCGGAGGTGACCGTAAGCACAGGTTCGACTGTATTAATCAATAGCAAGTTATTGACTGTGTTTTAAGTTTTGGACCCTTGTTTGACATTTGACCTCTAAGTATGACCTTGACCTTGGAGGTATGGACCTGGGTTTTGTGTGTGACACATCGTCTCAGGATGATCAACATTTCTGCCAAATAATTTCGAAATTAATCCAGAAATAAGGAAGTTATTGACCCCGTTTATGTTTCGGATGCACACACGGACGGACGGACAGGGGCAACACTATATTCCTCGTCCTCCATTCTTCGAATGGCGGAGGCATAATAAATCACTTCTGTCATTCTGTATGAACATGCGATAGAATCCTTCCATTAGAAGGAAATTTTGGGGGAATATAAAACTACCCAAAGTCCCAAAGATGGCCACCGCCCGTCGGGGCTTGAAGAAATATATGGGCTACATGATGCTTTCATGCAGAGCTGAAATTGACCCGCACACGAGTACTGGTAAACCGCTTAGAGGATCTAAGCCTGCCCAGGAAAGCGTTGCAAGTGTTGGACCGTCCATGCTCATAAACCCTATTGGTTTCATCGGGCGACGGGGCTTGAGATGTCATTTCATCTCAACGTCAGGTAAAAGTCCCAAAAAATTGGAAGCGACGTCTCCAAAATGACCTTTACAGTGTTGACGGGGATGTTAAACCTCAACAAAGACCCAAAGGTGGTCTGGTCTCTGACAAGTGGACACTGTATGCAGAAAACACAAAGAAAGAATATCTGCAACCTACCAAATAAGCTTTTTAAAGCAGAATTAAACTGAGTTTTATGTGGTCTTGATAGTGGATTTCACTGTACATGTAATTACATGTACCGTATTCGCCCTAATTACCGCACATGCTCCTATAAGCGCACACCAAAGCTATTTTTGAAAAAATTTGCATAAGCGCACACCATACAGTAACCTCCCATTGAAGCTTTCACAGGAAATCTATAAAAACTTAACGTTATTTCCTCAACAGTGAAGGCAAAGCAACTGCATTTCTGTCAAATTCATTCGACAGCTCTAATACACACTTTAATTCCTCGTTTAAATGTGGTTCCCAAACCTTTTGGTAAAAATAAAATCCACAGATACCTGACAGGGATCAGCCTAGGGGGCAATTCGGGCGACTTTTTCGCCCGAAGTTCAAGAACTTCGCCTTACCATTACGATTTGTGTGCGCTTAATAGGTCGATTTTTCACCACTATTTTTTTACACAATTTTGAAAAAACTAAGCGCACGGTGCGGTAATTAGGGCGAATACGGTAGTTTAATTACATGTAGTTGGCAATAACATACAGGGGGCTCTTATGATGGTGACAGTATTAATTTTGTTCCCTATCATTTTGGTCAAAATAAAGAATTTGTCCCCATAAAGAATCCTAATAAGGAGTAGTAAATTAGGTATCACGAAAATACGCCTATATAATTTTGACCCCCTTGAACCCCACGTTTATATGGTAAAACTGGGGTTTATAGGGATAAACCTTATTTTTCTTATTTCTGCTTTAAAATATGGATTGTGGGCACTCGTTAGAACCACCTCATCGAGGCGGTTCTAACGATTACCCACAATCTATATTTTGAGCAGAAATAAGAAAAATATCACAATTTTTATCTTAAAATTCTCATTTTTATCGGCGATAAAGGTTACAATGTATTTGTATAGGCGTGTTTTCGTAATGTAATAAAGGACATTTATTCCTGATTTACTCAAAGAAACGAATTCATTTCAAAATTCAGGGGTGTCAGGTTGTTTTTTCTTTAAAATTTATTTGCAAAATAGCTGAACTTTTTGCAAAAAGTGAAGGCCCTGATCAGACGCCGGGTTCTGCCGCGTCTGATCTGGGCCTGCGCTGTTTGCCAACTACCTGTGTTGGGGTTTCCGGTACTAAAAGGGTTAAATATAGAATACAATATTTCTGAATATATCCATTAACCTGTTCCATATTCAGCTAAGGCCAAGTTCCTTTGAAACAGTTGTTATAATGAGTTTTGTTGTTATATCAAATGTCGGTATAAGGAGTGTTGTCTGTATGTTTAAAGTAAAACATGGCAAATAAGAAACAAGAAAATCTCTAACGGGGATATATGGCCTGGCCGCTCTTGGTAAAGAAAGTCTCATTACGTTCAGAAAAAAATATATGCTTAGTACACAAAAACATGTCTATAACACTATTGTTGGGGTCCAAAGTAGAAACCATGTTAGTTAAACAACCAAGTTGTACAAAAAAGTTGTATCCAAGCAAAAATGTACAGATGATCTGTACATTTTTTTTTTGGATCCATCTTATAACCACCATCTAATAGCCCAAATCATTTTATAACGAATAGTATTATAAGGAGGTTGTTAGGTACCATGATTGGCTGGTTTTCCTGTGGGATGGGGAAATTCATCTCATCCTCATCATCTGTCTCTGGGGGTGGGGGTCTGGGCGGCACTGTTTCTAACGGGAGTGGGGGACGTGGTGGGGCATCTGAAAATATATGAAATTTCCAAATTAGTATCAAATTCTGAAATGTACTGGACTATACTATATTAAAAGTGTTTCTGATTATGTTATCTAACTGCTTTACACCACAAAAGCAACATTTAATTAAAAAGCAATTACCGTACACCACAATTTTAACAACATTTAATCTAAATGCTTTAACATGACAGTCACAAATATCATACTATGCTGTGAATAAATTTATGTTTACTGTGAATATATTTAATATTAAGAAACAGTAGCATTTAATATAGTTCTGCAAGGATATGTCATTACCATGTCTTTCAAACACAATATTTATCATATACAACTGTACTATAGAACACGAAACTGCAAAAATAGATATTACATATAAATGCTGTTTACTCTAAACACTACTATATGCATATGAATTAGAATTGTGCATTGTGAAATTACATATATATATAATGCATGTAGATTAACCCTTCAAACATTGACCCTTGAGATGCCAATCACAACAAATGTCATCTGCTTTTTTTCTGTTGATTACTTTAAAAGTCATTGGTGCAGTGTAAGGCCAGATCAGACTGCTCCTCTAGGAGCAGTCTGATCAGGATCAAACTCTCTGCCTGTATTCAAAGATGTGTTTGAAAAGTTTGCAAGAAAATGCAGCAGGCAGCAGAAACAGACGACTAGCCTGTACTTCACAACCTCTTTGATATTACTACTGTTGGATTCCAAAGCAAAAGCCACTTAAGTTTAAAAATTGTGTTGTATACAAACAAACATTCACAATAAACAAATGGCCATTTTTCTCTATAATCTATACATTTTTGGGATCCAACTATAAAATGTGTTAAAAAACAAGAATATCGGTGAAACCGATGGATGCTACCTGAAGGTGCAATAGTCGGAACAAGAAACATTATCCTAGTTAAAGAGCGGTATACTGTGTATACTCACTGTACTTCAAAATGGAATATAACAAAACCTGTCGGTGGACAGATTAGCTTGCCTGATGGCACTGTCATACAAACATCAGCAACACAAAAGTCGGAATAAATGAAAGGAAGTGTCTTCAGGTACGATACCATACCCCCAAGATCCTGGGTGGTAGTTTAGCTATATTAATTGGGTAAAACTGTTTAATACAAATTATTGAAAACCTACTCTCGTACACAGAGGCAATCCTCATAGGTATGGTTCCGTATTGGGTGCCTTTACATGCATATAAAATATCAGACAGGTTCGAAAATGGATCTGATCCTATCCCCTTGACTGTCAAAAAAGGTTATTTTGACCATCTTCCATGACTAGCTTCTTTCACTTTGATCCAATTTATCTGCAACTCTAATGTAGATGGATGACTTGTGATTTTACATCCTTTTTAGCAGTATTTCAGTCATATCACAATGATGAGAGGTTGAGCTGTGTGCAATGGCACTCCATTTACAGTTGGAAAGATTTCTGCCTCCAGCAAGTTTTTCTAAAAATAGCTGCAGTGACCTTGACCTTGAGCCCAGGACCCTGAAAGTCAAACTTGCTTGAGATATTTAGTGTGAAGTTACATTAAAACCCATCAGCAAATGACGACACTAAAGCGATGACAAAGTTTTTTTCTAAAAATAGCCACAGTGACCTTGACCTTTAGCCCAGGACCCTGAAAGTCAAACTTGCTCGAGATATTATCATACCCAACATTTGTGTGAAATTATATTAAAATCCATAAATAAATGTAGGCACTAGAGTGATGACAAAGTTTTTTCTAAAAATAGCCACAGTGACCTTTACCTTGAGCCCAGGATCCTGAAAGTAAAACACGCTCGAGATATTATTATACCCAAAATTTGTGTGAAGTTATATTAAAATCCATCAGCAAATGATGACGCTAGAGCAATGACAAAGTTTTTTCTAAAAATAGCCACAGTGACCATGACCTTGAGCCCAGGACCCTGTAAGTCAAACTTGCTCGAGATATTATCATACCCAACATTTGTGTGAAATTATATTAAAATCATCAATAAATGTAGGCACTAGAGCGATGACAAAGTTTTTTCTTCTAAAAATAACCACAGTGACCTTGACCTTGACTTTAGGATCCTGAAAGTTCAACTTGCTCGAGATATTATTATACCCAACATTTGTGTGAAGTTATATTAAAATCCATCAGCAAATGACGACGCTAAAGCGATGACAAAGTTTTTTTCTAAAAATAGCCTCAGTGACCTTGACCTTGAACCAAGGACCCTTACTCGAGATATTATCATACTCAACATTTGTATGAAATTATATTAAAATCCATCAATATATGTAGGCACTAGAGTGAAAAGAAAGTTTTTCTAAACATAGCCACAGTGACCTTGACCTTTAGCCCTGGACCCTGAAAGTCGAACATGCTTAAGATATTATCATACCCAACATTTGTGTGAAGCAATATTGAAATTGGTGAAGAAATGTAGGCGCAAGAGCAATGACAAAGTTTTTGTAAAAATAGACACAGTGACCTTGACCTTGAGGCCACGAACTTGAAAGTTTAAATCGCTCAAGATATTGTCATAAGGAACATTTGTGTGAAGTTTCATCAAAATCCATCAATAAATGTAGGCACCAGAGTGATGACAAAGTTTTTCTAAAAATAGCCTCAGTGACCTTACACTGCAGCTTTAACCCTTTACCACTCAGATACGTGTTTTTACGTGTCTGCACCCCCCCCCCCCATTTTAAGCCCCAGAAGCACCTAAAATCTGCATTTCTACCCCTGGATAGTTATGTTTGCTTTAGGATTTGTTGGGCAAAAAAGTGACCTGTTTTTTCGTGCGCCTCCCAACTAAAAATATTCTTGGGGGGATCCCGAAAAATTTTGGGTGTATGGTCCAACCGGCTGCTAAAATTTATATCTGAGGGTGTCTGGGGTCCAAAATGCCTGAAAATTGATGCTGATATAACATGCTGCAAACAGTGAAAATGGCCAGTGCCAAACACCTTAGTTGTTGCCTTGACAGCTGTGTGAAGATTAAAATGTGGTCAAAAATTCATGCGAAAACACACTTTTTGCCAACTTTGAGATGCCCCCTCTTTACCATGACAACAATGATCAAGTCATGAAAGGTTGCATTTGAAAGGCTACTGCCCAATGAACATTCATACCGAGTTTGGTGTAAAACAGACCATCCATTATGAAACAATGGTTGGTTGAAGTTGCTGTCAGGTGCAACAATGTGAAAATTAGTGAAATTCACAAAATCCCTGAGTGGTAAAGGGTTAAACAAAGTACCATAACTCTGTGACAAATCATCTAACCAGATAGCATGGATAATGCATGTATGCGCATCCCCTATTGCTGCTTAAGATTCCATTGAAGTTTCGTTGAATTTCTGCAAGTTGATGCTGAGAATTCGCATGAACACGAACAGTACCCTATATATCCATGCAGAATTCATCAAAGGGCCATAACACTTGGAAAATAAATCATCGAACCAAAACACGCAGGTGATATGCGTATCCACCTTCGATACTTAATACTCAAATGAAGTTTCATTGAAATCCGACCAGTAGTTTCTGAGAATTTGCATAGACAAGAGCGGGATGGATGCACGGACGAAGCGGCAGCTATATGCTCCCCCGAAATTCTTCCGGGAGCATAAAAACAGTTTTATTAAGAGGTTGAGGTGTACTTTATCCAATTTTTCAGAGAAAATGGGGCATGACATTGTATGTGAATTAATCTCATTATTTGAAATGATAAAATGTCAAGCCCTATTTTGTCTGGAAAAATAGCCTAGATTATCATCTGATCTCGTAGAATCTGCCATAGCCCTTGAAGGGTTAATTTTCTAAGAAGCAAACTTTAAGTTGCCCTCCGCCCTTCCCTTCCAACCCCGCCAAATGCACAAGAAAACATGGTTTCTCGAAAATGACAGAGCACAATTCAGCAATTTCATGCATAGGTCCAGTTTTACTGTATTACCTTACGTATTTGGACAGACAGAGCTGAGCAAACAGTGAAGACCCTGATGAGACACTGCATTCTGCAGTGTCTTATCAGGGTCTTCACTGTTTGCCACCTATCCGGCTAATTTAATGCTCAAATTCAGGTTATTCAATTTTAAGAGCAAGTATGGTAAGGAATTTAGGTGTCCGAATACTTAGGGTAAATATGGTATTATGTACACACTTTAACCTATTGTATACTAGTGGACTCTTCCATTGCTATATGTTGGACAAGTCCATTTGTCATATAAGGGGTGTCAGGCCTATTTTTTCATTTTAATTCTATTTTTTGATGGAAAATCCTGTTAGTAAATAGCTAGTGTAGGCCTTGATAAGACGCCACATTCTGCGGGGCCTGATCTGGGCCTGCACTGTTTGCCAAGGTATCCTTTTAGGGGTTTCCCGCATACAATGGTTTAAACTGCCCAGTAAATGGCTCTTCGCAAATTCTAAATCACTAACTACTGAAAAAGATATTTTTTCAGCAAAATAACTAGTGTCGGTATTGGATATTGTCCTTGCTTGGTTTTAACTACCAACTTGTATGGAAATCTAAAGAGGTTTTGAACATACAGGAACATAAGAGTATCATGGGAACATGCACTGCAGAAAATAGGCATGCTGGCAGAAACCATTAAGAGTTCATTGGCATTTTATTACTTTGTCTGTATCTGTTTGGCAAGCTGAAATTTTTAACACACCATGACCTCATTATAACACTATTTATCATACAAAATCACTGGTATCATGCCATAAAAGTCATTTGACCACATATGATATATATAACACGTTGTTCATAATTGGCAATATCATGACTCCCCCTGCAAACAGTTCAGTTTCAACATTTTTTCAGATCCATTTTTGAAAGCTGTAAAAGGCCAAAAAATGTAAAATATTGAACAGTGTTATAACAGGCTTTATTAGTATATTTTACTGGGGAGGAGGGGCTTTGAAACCATTCACTACATTCTCCAAATGTTATCAATAGTTTGTTAATGGTCAGAACTAAGCACTGTACTGTATAACTTGTAAATTAATAAATTAGTATAAATAAAACTGTATTCCTATCAAGAAGCATAGCCATAAATTATAATGGGTATCAAGTAACTACCTAACAAGCCACATTCAAATCAACACATACTCTCAAAACCTACATTTAGGGCTCATTCCAGAAAATATTACTTGTTCTATGCATATTTATCTGGGGCCAGTTGTTCAAAGCATCGTTAGCTTAACACGCTCGTCAGTGGTCAAATTGTTAACTGGTCAAGCAAGAAAAATATCGAAAATTTTGGTATTTTTGCTGAAAAAATGTGAGCAGCTTTTGCGTCCGCAAAAGCTGCTCACATTTTTTCAGCAAAAATTTCAGCATATTTAGTGATCAAAGTTTTAACGATGCATTAGCTAACGACGTCATTAGTTTTGAACAACTGGCCCCAGATAGTAATAAAATGTTAAATACCGTAAAAATCCTAAAAATTCAGACAACATGAGGACTTGCTATAATTCTCCTAGAATTCTAACAAATTTGTTTCAGGGTCCAGCAAGGAGTTCAAAATATGCAGACGGAATGGCAAACAGTGTAGACCCTGATCAGACTGCTCTGATCTGGGTCTGCAATGTTTGCTCAGGCCTATCTGTCCAAATACTTAGGATCATTACGGTAATGTAGATAAACTGCTGCTGTACAACACTTCAAATGTAATCATTTTTTCATCATATACTATCACTGTCATTTACTGGATGATGTCATGTCATAAAAAATGATATGGGCCCCGTCAAGCGATTTTGGTACTGATCGCCTATGCGAGCAGCGAAGGTTCAGGCGAGCCTGCGCATCCGCGCAGTCTCGCCAGAACCTTCGCTGCTAGCTCATACAAGCAGTGAATCAAGAGGAACCTTCAGACAGAAAGCCATATCCCTGGCCCCTCTGAATGGCTGGGCATGCGCAGTTAAAATTTGTCATGACGGAATGCTCGAAGACACAAATTCGCTTGGCGGGGCTCATATGTACTCGCATATAAAATACATGACTACTGACAAGCTACATGTACATCATCATGCCATCAGTGACAAGTCTTTTGAACTCTTCCGGCAATAAAATCCAATTTAAAACTTTTATATGACAAACAGACTCTTACACTTGTGGTCATTTCAAATGAAATTCTTGTAACTCGCCAGAGGCTCATTCCATAAATTTCACAAAAAGACCACTTGTGTAAGATCCTTTATCTGTAAAAACGTTATGCATATTTATTTATGATTTGTGTAGTCATCATATAAACAAGTCTGTGGGATGAATATCCCCTTAAACCCCATTTTAAAGAGAAAACTGGGGTTTATAGAAGTATTCATTATTTTTCGTATTTCTGCTCCAAGACATAGGTTGTGGGTACTCATTAGAACCGCTGAAATGAGGTGGTTCTAACAAGCACCAACATCCTATCTCTGGAGTATAAATAGGAAAATTATCACAAATTTTCACCTAAAAAATAATAAATTTTTTTTGAGATATGATGAAAAAATTGTACTAGGTTTCACTGACACGCTATTATAATGGGTAGGCATATGACTGAAAGCGAAATCCTTCATTGCCCTAAATAAAGAGGAGCTATGAAAATCATTTTGAGATAATTGTCTTATTTCTCGATAGAGACATTGTGTTATGGGTTCTTATTAGAATCACCACATTGAAGTGATTGTAACACGTACCCGGCTGTCAAAATGACAACCCTCAGTGACTTAACCCTTCTCTTGCTGAATATTCAGATTAGCCACACCCATTTCTGACTTTGAACCAATCAGATTACTTGATGTAATTTATTGCCACAAATTCATAAAATGAATGTCAAACAGTGTAGATCCTGATCAGATGGCTTCTTCAGAAACCATCTGATCTGGATCTACGCTGTTTCCAAAGATAGGGGTTGTCGTGAACAGCATCATAAGAGTTAAACTAACCCTGTCACTAACAAATTTTCGTGGTTCCAAGGGTCTTCGAGCCATTGCAAGTTTCTAACGAGAAATAAGGAAAATTATCCCTTAATTATCCTCGATTAACCTTTACCACCCTCTGGGCAAGTTCAGCAGATGACAAATTTTTGGCATTTTTTTTTTTTTCCTTCATATTTTTTCAGAAAACGGGATATGACATCTCATGCAAATTGTCTCCTATGGAGACAATTTGCATGAAATGTCAAATCCGTTTTCTGGAAAAACAAGAAAAACATGGCTGCAAAAATTCCCAGCAAGCAGAGCGTTAACCTCTTTATGTGGGGCTATGTAGGTCCCTAATGGTCTGGAATGAGCCCTCCAGTGTTATGGATTTCTTCCAAAATTTTAGACAACTGCCAAAACATGTTGCATTTCATTATAATATTGCAATAATTGGAGAAAAAAACTAGATGAACTACACGTGTGGACACAAAACTGTTAAAACTTCTATGAAAAAACTTTCAATGAATCTCTTTGCATCAAGTTAGTTTGACAAGCAAATGTCATTCATCAAAGAATTCTAAAACTAGATCAAACAATTGATTGGTCTCATTTTGGCAAACTCATTCTGATTGACATTTGAGATGTATTTTGATTGGACAGTGCAGGAGTCAGCAATGAAATGTGAGTGAGTGAGTGTTTGAGTTTTACATCCCACCAACAGCTAAGGTCATAAGGAGATGGGACCTCGGTTTAAAGACTCATCCGAAAGTCTGGAGAAGCCCGGGTTCGATCCTGCAATCCCTGGTTTACAAGGCGAGTAGCATAACCACTACACCACGGAGGCTTCTACAGCAATGAAATGTACACCACCTCGTGTTTTGAATTTATTTATGTCTGGCAGTTGACTGATAGGATGTTAGGATATATTGAATGATGTTTCAAGACAAAATGAAATGAAGCTCATCAAAGTTTGAATGGTTTTGTGTCCACAGGTGTAAATGATCAAACTTATAACAATATGTTAACCAACAGTATCATTGGTTTTGAACAACTGGCCCCTGATCTATATAGACTAACCTTTAATCCATAACATGCCAATCATGAGAATTGTCAACTGCTTTGTTGTTTGCCGGAAACTTTAAAAGTCATTTTTGCAAACATCAGGGACCCAGGACCAGGTCCCCACTGTTCGCCTGCATGCAAAAATATTTTTAAACAGTTTGCAAAAAAGATTCAGCAGACGACATAAGCAGACGAGAATTTCAGGCGTAGTTTTACTCGGCATCTTAAGGGTTAAGATGCCCTGAAAAACTGCATCTGAAAATGTTGTCTGTTCAAGTTGGCTGCTTTATCTTATTGCAAAGTTTTCAAACATATTTTTGCATACAGGTAAACAGCATGGACCCTGATCACTGATCTGGGTCAATACTGTTTGCAAAAATGACTTTTAAAGTAACCAGCAGATGACAAAGCAGGTGACAATTGTTGTGATTGGCATCTTAAGGGTTATGGTTCCTATTTTGTTATTAACCCTTGTCCTGCTGAGCCCGGATATGTCTGATCTTTCAAACAATGCAGATCCAGATCAGATGGCTTCTGAAGAAGCCATCTGATCAGGATCTTCATTGTTTGACATTCATTTTATGAATTTGTTGCAATGATTTGCATCAAGTAATCTGATTGGTTGATAATCAGTAGTGGGTGTGGCATATATTAATATTCAGCAGGACAAGGGTTAAAAAGGTCTCTCTGTTTCAAAAAGTCAGTTTCCTGCCCCTACAATAAACAGCCACTATTTTCCAATACGGTGTCCAAATTCGGAAGTAAAACCATAACAAAATAGTTCACCTGAAAATAAAATGCTTTGAATCAATATCAGTCTAAGAATGACTTGATGAAATCTGCTACTCTATCTTTATCAAGAACAATAACTGAAGCATTGCTTGAAAGCAATCTATGTCTGGTTGTTCAAAACTAACCCAACATCATTAGTTGACACTGTTAAAATTTCAGATAATTCTAATATAGCAAATATGCTAATATTTTCGCTCAAAAAGTTTTAGTAGCTTTAACCAAAGCTTCTTGAATATTTCAACTAAAAATTACAGTGTTCTTATTTGAACAGTTAACAAATTGATTGCAAACAGGCTTGTTTATCTAACAATGCTTTGAACAACTTGTCCTTATCATATTTTTTTTTCAATGGTTTTATCTTTATGAGTCTAAGATACAAAGACAAACATTTTGGATTTTAAAGGTAATCAACCAGACACCTCTAGATTTCGCACTGGATTAATGCTTATACATACACCCCAACCTCGTTATAACACGGTTTTGGATATAACACTGTGTCAAGATGGATCCCAAAAATGTATAGATTATACAGAAAAATGACCATAAATGGTCATTTTTCTGTATAATCTATACATTTTTGTTTGGATATAACACGGTTGTTACTTACATGATTTCTGCAACATCATTAGTTGACACTGTTAAAATTTCAGATAATTCTAATATAGCAAATACGCTAATATTTTCGCTCAAAAATTTTTAGTAGCTTTAATCAAAGCTACTTAAATATTTCAACTAAAAATTATAGAGTTCTTATTAGAACAGTTAACAAATTGACTGCAAACAGACTTGTTTATCTAACAATGCTTTGAACAACTTGTCCTTATCATATATTTTTTTTTCAATGGTTATATCTTTATGAGTCTAAGATACAAAGACAAACATTTTGGATTTTAAAGGTTATCAACCAGACACCCCTAGATTTCGAAATGGATTAATGCTTATACATACACCCCAACCTCGTTATAACACAGTTCATTATAACACTGTTTTGGATATAACACGGTGTCAAGATGGATCCCAAAAATGTATAGATTATACAGAAAAATGACCATCTATATATTTTTGTTTGGATATAACACGGTTTTTAAACTAACACGGTTTCTGCTTTGGACCCCATTAATAGTGCTATAAAGAGGTTATGGTGTATATAGAGGCAGTTTCCATACAGCTGATAATGGGTTAAAATCACTGCTCAGAGACAATTAGGCATGAAATTTTGTGGATTGACCAGCATTTCACATGGCATGTCAAGCGTGTCAATTTGTCTGAAAAAATCTGATTTTTAAACAGAACAATTTAGGTATTGACTGGTTAGCAAGCTCAGCTAATTTCATCAAGTCATCTTCCATTATCTTTTATCAAGATGCACAATCTTTCACAAAACACTCTCGATGCTGAATCATAACTTCTACCATATAGATCATAACTGTATGCCTCCCTAGGGGGTGGGGGTACAGGGGGCGGGGCCATCACTGGAGGTGGCACTGATCTCTGCTGGCCCTGCTGTTCCTTTTTAAGTGCTGCAAAGCAGATATAGATGATGCTGTGAATGTTTACAATACTGTTTCAAGTGCTAACAGAAATGAGTATCATTTATAAATCTTTAACCCTTATCTTGCTGTTCATGGCAACCCTTATCTTTGCAAACAGTGTAGATCCAGATCAGATGGCTTCTGAAGAAGCCATCTGATCAGGATCTACACTGTTTGGCATTCAGTTTATGAATTTGTAGCAATAAATTACATCAAGTGATTTGATTGGTTGATAGACAGAAATGGGTGTGGCTTAAATGAATATTCAGCAAGAGAAGGGTTAATTAAGGTTTGGATCATCTCTAGCAGTAAATTGTTGAATTGTTGCATAGCAACAGATAAGGCAGGTATTTTGTGGTAGTTGAAGGGTAGTTTTCCATTTTTTTTCTCCATATAAACTTATGTTGTGTGTATTCATTAGAACTGCCTTACCAAGGCAGTACTAATTAACCTTTACCCTGCTGTAGGCGACAAGCCCTATCTTTGCAAACAGTGTAGATCCAGATCAGATGGCTGATCAGGATCTACACAGTTTGACATTCAGTTTATGAATATGTAGAAATAAGCTGCATCAAGTAACCTCATTGGTTCAAAGTCAGAAATGAGTGTGGCTTAATTGAATATTCAGCAGGTTAAAGATTAATGAACAACCACTACATAGGCTTTTATGGAGAATTGACAAAAACTATCCTTCAATTGTCACAAAATATGGTCCTTATCTGTTGCGACAAGTTTCAAGGTCAGTTTTAACCCTTATCTTGCTGAATATTAATTTAAGACACACCCATTTCTGTCTATCAACCAATCAAATTACTTGATGTAATTTATTGCTACAAATTCATAAACTAAATGCCAAACAGTGTAGATCCTGATCAGATGGCTTCTACACTGTTTGCAAAGATAGGGGTTGTCGTGAACAGCAAGATAAGGGTTAAAGAAGATCAAATCACATGTCCTACAGATTTGTGATTTGCCTACTTACAACTGACAGACAGATTGTGCAGATTCAACAATTCACCTACATGTACTAGATATGACCCATCTTCATTCTAACACACTGACAAACAACAATTATGTTGTTGATTCCTTCATTTTCTTCCAAAACTTTTATTCCTATACTTTTTAATGCCAAAAAAACAAAACAAAAAAAAAAACACAAAAAAAAAAAACAATGTTACGCAGTCTAATGTCAAAGAAGAATCTGCCAGTTATGTAACAAATAAAACAGTGGCTTTTTGCTTATACCCTTCCACCCAGAACAGATCATTGTTATTTTCATTGCCAGTTGAGCTGTGTTAGAATTCCCTATAAATGGCATGCACTTTATATAGAGCGAGTTCGAGCATTAACCAGCCTGACTATATTTGCTTGGAACCAGTCAACCATTACTGACCATTCACCTTATTTGCATTATCTGCTGGTTCCTAGTCTGATGGTTATCAGTGTTGGCAAAAAACAGGTAACCAGAACCCCCTGACCTTTCAAGGTCAGGGGCGTCTGGTTACCTGTTTTTCCAATATTGACAATGTGCAAGCTCGGAGCCAGCAAATAATGCAAATATGGTGACTAGACTATGGTTGACTGGTTCCTAGTTTTCCCTGTAGAACAGCAGAATACTAAATCCAGTAATTTTGTTTGGTTGGCATTAATTGGTTGTTTTTACAAGGGAGTAAAGTCTAATAATAGTAACAGCAACTTTAGTCAGTCTAGTTAACCCTTGAACTCATTCATATGCTGTACATAAATAATGCCTCCTTTTCATACTTCATTCTGTACATACATACAATACAGTGAATTTTCATGATGAGAACACAGTTATATGGCTCATAGTAGTTTTTACAAATGAAAACTGACAAATGCTTGTGATCTTAGGCAAACTTGAAACAATGCTTTCTAACACATTATTGTGTAAGCATACTCTTGTTATCTTATGCAATTAGCTGAAAGATAAATTACAATAATTTAACTGAATTACAATATTTTTTATACATATGATGCTAATCAAAATGGTGGATCTGTCAAATCTGTTATCTGTATTTCCATCGGATCTTATTATTCGGATTTCTGGAAAATGTATTTGACTCAACTGTTATGATATACCAACTCAAATGAAATAAAACACACTATGAACTATCTTGAGTACACTGAATCCAATCGTGATGAAAACATCCAAAATGAAAAGAAGCTAAAACTAGGCAGCCATTAAAGGACTTGAGTTGAGGCAAACTGATACAGACAACATAAATAATGGAGATGCATAGTTCCTTCTTTCTTTACTATATTACGAAAACACACTTATCTAAATATATTGGAAAAAATTTACTTCCAAAAATGATTTTTTTTTTCGGTAGAAACATCCTGATATTTTTCATATTTCTGCTCAAAATATAGATTGTGGGTAATCGTTAGAGTCGCCTTGTTCTAACGAGTACCCACAATCTGTTTTTGAGCAAAAATATGAAAAAAATATACCCCTGTAAACCTCAGTTTTACTATATAAAAGTGGGGTTCAGGGGGATGAAAACTATATAGGCGTGTTTTGGTGATGATCCAAATATTTTTCAAAATGGCAGCAGCTCAAAATGGAGTCACTACCCCCTGGTAGAAGTTATAACATTGTGTCCTCTAAACTTTTTCAACTGAATGGAATCCTCACAATAGATATATAGAAGAAGTCCATTTCAAAATTTAGTGGGGTGGTGGTCAAGCTGAGTGAGTGAGTGTTTGAGTTTTACGTCTCACCAACAGCTAAGGTCATACGGAGACGGGACCTTGGTTGAAAGACTCATACGAAAGTCTGGAGAAGCCGGCGATCGATCCTGCAGTCCATGGTTTACAAGGCGAGTAGTATAACCACTACACCACAGAGGCTTCTAGGGGGAAAGGGGGGAGGGGGGGGGGGGGTCAACTTGAGTATTTTTTTTAATTAAATTAGAATATGCTGAGGTTTTTGCAAACAGTGTGGGCCCAGATCAGACACTACATTATGTGAGGACCCATTTTTCAAGTGAATGAAATCCTCATTCTCTATATACACTGTATATAATATAAAGCAGAAGTCCATTTCAAAATGTGGTGGTGGGGTGGGGTGTGGGGGTCAGGTTGAGTTTAATTTGAATTAGAAAATGGCTGAGGATTTTTTGCAAACAATGCAGGCCCAGACCAGACACTGCATTCTGTCATGTCTGATCTGTGCCTGCACTGTTAAAATGTAAACTTGTTCTGCGTTTTCTCAACCAAAATAGTTTAAAACAGAAGCCCCCAAAATGTGGACTTCTATGACTGAATGTGTTGGGGTTTAACGGCATAACAAGCATTGTGGGTCATTTTGTGTTATCTCCCAGAGAAAGAGAGAAGAGATAGAAGAGACAGTAGACAAAATTAAAGAGGATGACAGGGAAGAAAGAGGAACCAAAAGTGAAGAAACAGAAGAAATACCCCCCCCCCCCCCCCACCTCTACGATACTTGCTGCAAGGACGGCAGGCCTTGCCCTACTATAAACCAACATCAGTTGGATGCCCCTGTGATGTAGGATAGTGACAACTTTGCCTCACCCAACCATCACGTGAACAAAACCGTGAAATGAAGACCCCCTAAACCCCACTCTATACAGAGAAAACTGGGGTTTACGGGGGTATTCATTATTTTTCTTATGTCTGCTCCAAGACATAGGTTGTGGGTACTCGTTAGAACCGCCTCAATGAGGCGGTTCTAACGAGCACACACAACCTGTGTTTTGGGCATTTATATGAAAAATATCAAGGTTTTTCATAAGAAAAATGGCAATTTTGGAGATGTGAAAAATGCACTATGTCGCACGGGTGTGTTATCGTTATGTACCCATGACTACTATGAATTTAACGGTTATTTCTCTTTTAAATTTATGTGTATCAGTTTGCCTACAAACATAGCTTTGTTTATTTTGGAATGCAAAATATTAGAAAGGAATTCAGAACGAACCTATTCAAAAGAACAAAGCTAAGTCAAATAAATTATATTCAAACAAAAAGAATAACTGACTACTGCATCTATCATACATCACTAATGGAAAATTTAACATACATAAATATTATGTACATAAATAATACTCTGTAATTTCAGTTGATGGCTCTTTAAGTAAACAAACCTAACAAGTCAATCATTTTGAGCTTTGGACCCCAACAATTGTGTCATAAAAAGGTTGTGGGATACCCTTCATGAATCAGCAGAAAGAGTGTATAGCTGTAAAATAAACTGGATGATTGATTTCCACCAAGATTGTATCAATGCCTGGCATGGATTTAAACTTATAATCCTTGAATCTGCGAACAGTTTATGCACGGGTGGTAATCAGGGGAACTAGCTCGAAAATGAGTCAATGGAAATTTGTTCCCTCGACACATCCGGGAACTCTCGAGCTAGCTCCATCACCACGAAACTTGTAAACAAAGGTAGGTGTTGAAGAGTTTTATCACCATTTTCTCCTTTGTAAGCTATTTATAAAAATATCCGGCAATGCAGTTCCACATAGAAATGATTTAACTTTGTACCTCGCTAGAATTTGCCATGCAAATTTGCAGCGCTGGAGTATGAATGAAACCAAACTTTTTATCACGGACCTGAAAAATTGTCAATTTATGTCAACACGGAGATTTTGGCCGACGATTTTTCATTTTCCGCCAAAAGTACGCCCTTCACACCCCAGAAGCAACATCCCTAGTGAAATGAAACATGGAGCGTTTGAAATAAGCAAAATATTTTGGCCGCGATTACGTTACTTGCCACTTATGACGAAATTACTGTCCGAGCTAGTCTTCTCGACAAGGAGCTAGTTCACTTGACATGGAGATATTGCCCTCAAAAATGAAGATGAAACATCCATCAGATGACTGGGGCCTGATTCGATGTATTTCTATGGTAATTTATCCAACTGGTTTCTTTACCTCTGGCTAGTGGGGTAACAAGATACTATGCCCACAAGACGGCCCCTCAGTCGTTTCTCCCTGGTCGTTTCGCCCCATTTTGCTACCATAGCTGTTTCGTCCACAAAGCCTGGTCTTTTCGCACCCTGAGTCATTTCGCCCACCTAGTTGCTTCGCCTCCTCCCAAATCACTCGACGTGTAGATATTGCCCTCAAAAAATGACAGACAGACAGACAAAGGCCTCTATCGGATATAATATTCAAAATGTAGGGATGATACTTAGTCGAATGATTCATGAATAACTATAATAGGGAATAAAAAGTAAAGAGGCGCCCGATTATCTAGCACAGGAATATATATATATATTTTGTTGCATGTCCGGTATTTTTTCTGCTCAGGAATAGTCCTTTGGAACTTTTTCCTTGGAAAGGGCCCATCTGAAAAGAAAATCGAACATTCAATATAAAAATGTATTATGTCAAATCTCATTTTGAGTTTGCAGCTAAATGGTTAAACCAGACAGACAGCGAACTTAACCACCATGCCCACTAGCCAGAGGTAAAGAAACCAGTTGGATAAACTGGGTGGGACCATAGAGGACATCGAATCAGGCCCCAGTCATCTGATGAATGTTTCATCTTTGAGGGCACTATCTCCATGTCGAGTGAACTAGCTCGATTGTCGAGAAGACTAGCTCGGACAGTAATTTCGTCATAAGTGGCAAGTAACGTAATCACGGCCAAAATATTTTGCCTATTTCAAATGTTCCATGTTTCATTTCACTAGGACTGTGGCTTCTGGGGGTGTGAAGGGCGTACTTTTGACGGAAAATGAAAAATCGTCGGCCAAAATCTCCGTGTTGACATAAATTGACAATTTTTCAGGTCCGTGATAAAAAGTTTGGTTTCATTCATACTCCAGCGCTGCAAATTTCCATGGCAAATTCTAGCGAGGTACAAAGTTAAATCATTTCTATGTGGAACTGCATTGCCGGATTTTTTTATAAATAGCTTACAAAGAAAAAAAATGGTGATAAAACTCTTCGAGACCTACCTTTGTTTTCAAGTTTTCTGGTGATGGAGCTAGCTCGAGAGCTCCCGGATGTGTCGAGGGAACAAATTTCCATTGACTCATTTTCGAGCTAGTTCCCCTGATTACCACCCGTGTTATGGGAGAAAATCTGATACTTAACTCATACACAGAGAATTTCAATTACTACAGGAGTGTACTCCGATCAAACTTGGAAGAATTAAACTCAACAATTGCAAAGTGGCCCCCACCCATCGGGGCTTGAAGAAATAGATGGGCTGCATGATGCTTCCACGCAGAGCTGAAACCGACCGCACACGAGTACTGGTAAACCGCTTAGCAGATCTAAGCCTGTCCAGGCAAAGCAGTGCGAGTCGGCCCATCCATGCTTATAAACCCTTTTGGTTTCAGAATGGGCGGCAGGGCTTGAGATGTCATTTCATCTCAATGTCGGGTAAAAGTCCCACAAAATTGGAAGCAACAGCTCCAAAATTACCTATACAATGTTGAAGGGGACGTTAAACCTCAAATCAAACAAATTAACAATTGCAAAGTACATTCCAAGACAAGAAACAGCAGTAAATTTGCCTGTGTCAATGAAAAGGGGTCTTTTAGATTAGCACCTGCTGAAGAATCAGGTCAGCCTGCAGATTCAAGCTGATGGATCCCGTCTTTGCTGTTCTTGGATTCCCATGATCCAGTTTCTTCATATAGACTGAGAAAGCTGTGTAATGACTGAGTGGGTTAGCAGATTGATTTTGTGTATTAGCACTTGCTCAATGACCCCTTTTCCTTGTCACAGCCCAATTGGAGCCTGTATATATTGGTTAATACTAAAGGAAGATTATTTCGGAAATAAGGTAAAATAAGCATGTCAGTTGTTTTGGAATTAACCCTTATCCTGCTGATCATGATAACCCTTACTTTTGCAAACAGTGTAGATCTTGATCAGATGGCTTCTGCGGAATCCGTCTGATCAGGATCTACTGCAAACAGTGTAGATCCAGATCAGATGGCTTCTGAAGAAGCCATCTGATCAGGATCTACACTGTTTGCCATGTAGTTTGTGTGAATTGAATGTATACATTATATCAAGAAATTTGATTGGTTGATAGTCAGAAATAGGTGTGGTTAAATTAATCTATTCAGCAGGATAAGGGTTTAGCTACATCTTGGAATCATGAATCAGATTCAAACTGGAGTTCCTACAAAAAAGAAGATATATATGTTGTCACTGTGCACTAGTATTTCGGCAGGCAAATTATTAGTTGTTTTGGTTACCTTCAAGGCCGTGGACCCTTTCCGGGGCCCCTTCACCTTCATCAGCAAACTGGTCTGGAACTGATTAAAATCACATGTTATACCACAAAATGCTTCAGCTACATGCCCTATGCCAGTACAAGTTCAATTTACATGGTTGACTAATATTCCCATGTCTGGTTAGGTACTAAATGCAGGATTTTATTTATTTATTTGTTTGTTTATTTACCGTATTTGCCCTAATTACCGCACATGCTCCTATAAGCGCACACCAAAGCTATTTTTGAAAAGGAAATGCATAAGCGCACACTTTACAATAATCTCCCCTTGAAGCTCTCACAGTAAATCTATAAAAACTTACCATTATTTCTTCCAATAGTGAAGACAATGCT
The DNA here is from genome assembly GCA_963580285.1 of Lucinisca nassula. Taxonomy (NCBI): domain Eukaryota; kingdom Metazoa; phylum Mollusca; class Bivalvia; order Lucinida; family Lucinidae; genus Lucinisca; species Lucinisca nassula. Next base: position 75,297,694 of record OY757021.1, read on the forward strand.
TAAGTATCTTTTTCTGTCCAATTAAATATCAGTATGCATCATCTTGGAAGCTGTTGTTTTTGTATCAAGTGTGGGCTAATTAGGTAGATTTTTCACCATGATTTTATGACACGATTTTGAAAAAACTAAGCGCACGGTGCGTTTATTAGGGGGAATACGGTATTTGTTTTTGTTGCTTCTTTCATACAAGACCTTACAAGGATTTTTTTTTATTCTAGACATCTAAATCTTTTTTGGGGTTTGATATTTTTCATCAGTTTAAATGAATGAATGAATCTGCACATCACATCAGAATGAATGAATGAATGAATGAATGAATAAATGAATGACTGAACCTGTCCAACAGTCTTTTACAGTAGATTATTAACCCTAAAATACCAAAGAGATTTGCAGAACAAATGACATTTCAAACATTTTTCTTATTTTGAAAATCAGGCTTGACATTTCATGTAAGTTGGTTCACATGGAATGTTCCATATTTTCCATATTTATCGTATGTATTCAGACAGACAGGCCTGAGCAAGCAGCATCTCATCAGGGTCGCCGCAGAATGCAGCATCTCATAAGGGTCTACACTGTTTGCCAATCATCTAGCTACCTTTAGTCACAACATCAGGGAGTGTATTTTACTTGTTCAAATTTTAGAGCAAGTATGGTAAAGAATTGCGGTGTCAAAATACTTAGGATAAATATGGCAAAGCCTTAGATAATCTGAAAAGCAAGAAAACAATATTTGAAAATGACGTTTTCTTTAGTCATTTTAAGGGTTAATAACGCGAGTCACGTCATGAGAAGACCTGTTTTTTGCCATCTGCAGACAACAAAAGTACAGATCAGCACAGTCTGATCAGCAGCTTTGTGTTTGCTGTCCAGATAGTATGATACCTTTAGCTTCTATATCCAAAATTTCAAGACTCTTGTTAGTCTGTGTAGCTGAGTACCGTAAAGATTCTAAGTATTTGGGACAGATAGGCCTAAGCAAACAGTGCAGACCCAGATCAGACTGCTCCTGCAGGAGCAGTCTGATCAGGGTCTTCACTGTTTGCCATTTCGTCTAGACTTTTTGGACTCCTTTGCTTGATCATGAAACAAATTTGTCAATACATGTAATTTAGAATTACAGTCAATAAGTCCTTTAGGTGTCCAAATTTTTAAGATTTTTATGGTAGAATGGTTTGTGTCAAACCTGGTCACATGCCCGAAAGACAGGTTTACTTTTGACCAAGATCATGTTATATACATAACAGACAACTTGCAAAGCAACATAGAACTCATACAGAGTGAGTGCAAAGTGGTTTCAATGCAAAATATTCCAATATTTTTTCCAATATGTGGGTATACAACGGGCTAAGAAATCCTTATATACCACATTTACAGCTACTGACTACTCTTGTCCTACTGATTATATAAATTTAGCCACACCCATTTTTGACTTTTAACCAATCAGATTAAATGTAGTCACACCCATTTCTGACTTTTAACCAATCATATTACTTGGTGAAATTTATTCCTTCAAATTCAAGAACTGAAGGTCAAACAGTGTAGATACTGATCAGATGGCTTCTGAAGAAGCCATCTGATCTGTATCTATACTGTTTGCAAAAAGTAGTGCATTTTCTTGTTCAGCAGGACAAGGGTTGATAAAGAATATTGAGCTTTTGATGTAATATTTTTTCATTGCATATTTTACTTTCATGTCTGTTCTTACAATAAAAATTATATGAAAGATACATATTAATTTCCCTTGCATATCATACACATGCTGTCAATATAAATTACAAAATACAAATTGAAACAAACTTCTCTTGAATGAATAGTATTGTTCCACGAATTAGCGGTGAACACAAGAGCAGATATCAATTCCAGAAATTATGCATATACATGTGCAACAAGTATAAATTCAGAAAAATTTACAGCAAATGACAGTTCAATTTTTCTCCAGACACAAAACATGTAAGAAACCCAAGTTCAATACTTATATACATGTATTTCGTATTACATTTACTGTAATGATCCTAAGTATTGGGACAGATAGGCCTAAACAAACAGTGCAGACCCAGATCCGACTGCTCCGGAAGGAAGACTGCTCCTGATCAGGGTCTACACTGTTTGCCATTCTGTTCACACCATTTGGAATCGTTGCAGGATTGTGAAACAAATGTGTTAAAAGTTTAGAAGAATACCCCTGCGAAAAATAGTTCATGAGTTCATGAGCTGTTCATGAACTGTTCATGAACCATATTTTGGTTCATGAACAGTTCATGAATAATACAGCAAAACCTGAAGGTGTCCCAATTTTTAGGATTTTTACAGTATATTGTGTATCAAAAAGTTGAAGTATAAAAAAAAGAGGTCAGGATTAAACACAAGATTCCACATTAGTGATTATAGCCGAAACTTCAAATACACTAAAACATCTTTATAACAGAGGTCTCAACAAAGTTTTGGATGTAATACAGTTAACCCATAAAATGCCAATCACGACAATTGTCATCTGCTTTGCGGTCTGCCTGTTACCTTAAAAGTAATTTTTTGCGAACAGCGTGGACCTAGATCAGACTGCTCTTGTAGGAGCAGTCTGATCTGGGCCCACACTTTTTACCTGTATGCAAAACTATTTTTAAAAAGTTTGCAAAAGAAAATTCAGCAGACGGCATTTTCAGATTTAGTTTTTCTCGACATCTTAAAGGTTAAGATCCCAAACATGTATTGATTATATAGAAAAATGTTCATATATGATATATATTTCTATATAATCCATACATTTTAACTCACACAGTTTCTGCTCCGAACCCAAATGTAAGTAGTATAAAGAGGTTGTAGTGTAATGAAACGTTGACTCAATTTATCAGAAAAAAAATTCTGGCTCTCCATAATACAGTAGTAGCCACACCCATTTCTGTCTATCAGCCAATCAAATTACTTGATGTAATTTATAGCTACAAATTCATACACTGAATGCCAAACAGTGTAGATCCTGATCAGATGGCTTCTTCAGAAGCCATCTGATCTGGATCTGCACTGTTTGCAAAGATAGGGCTTGTCGCCTACAGCAGGGTAAAGGTTAAGAAAATTAATTTTCCCACCGAGATTTTGACTACAATACAAAATCCTTCTTTGACTGCATTTAACCCCCAAGATGCCAATCAAAACAATTGTCATCTGCTATGCTGTCTGCTGATTACTTTATAAGTCACTGTTGCAACAAGTGTGGACCAGATCAAAAGGGACAGTCTGATCAGGGTCTACACTGATTGCCTGTATGCAAAAATAAGTAACAAGAATATGCAGCAGACGACAAAAACAGACGGTATTTTCAGACACATCTTTTTTCAGTATTCAGAGTTAACACCTGCAATAAAATTAACAATAAGAGCCCAGCTGCTCTAAGTCTTGTTAGTTTAACCCTTTTTGTACCAAATGGAATCTTCCTCCTTATATATAGCAGGAGTTCATTTCTAAATTTAGGGGCGTCAGACTGTGTTTTCTTCAAAATTTACTTTGAGATTGGCTGAACTTTTTGCAAACAGTGTAGGCCCTGATCAGACGCCACGTTCTGCGGCTTCTGAACTGGGCCTACACTGTTTGCCCGGGTACCCGTTTTGGGGTTTCCGGTACCAAATGGGTTAATGAACTCATAAGTGGCCAGTATTCCAGAAAGGATGCTGTCTTAAGCCTTGTCCTGTTGAATAAATTAATTTATTCATTTCTAGCTTTCAACCAATCAGATTCCTTGTTATAATTTATTGATTCAAATTCACAAACTGAATGACAAACAGTGTAGACCTTGATCAGAGCCATCTGATCAACCTTTACATTGTTTACTATGTACTAATAGAGGATCTTACATGAGTGGTCATGTATTATTGAATTTATTAAACGAGTTGAGGAAAAAGGGATAAAATGCAAGGCTGTGCCGAGCATTTTATCCCTTTGCCTGAACGAGTTTAATAAATTCAATAATACATGAACACGAATGCAAGATTCTATTTATCATATGACATTTAAAATGCATTTTATTCACGATTGTTTACAAAAAATGTCAATATTCCGCGTTAGTAAACGCGACATCGTTAAGGACGTCGTACGTGTAACGTTACGGGACGTATCTAGCTAATTTGCATATTTAATCCACTAGTGGATTATCGAAAATATTACATGGCGTTATTACACCCTCAGACGCGACGTCATTTGATAAAATAGAATCACCTATCTTATTTAAGGCAGGAGTCCATTTCGTAATTTTTGGGGGGAGGGGGTGGGGGTGGGGGGCATTATTTAATATTTTGATATTCATTTAGGAATATGTCTGAATTTTTACAAACAGTATTTTGTGGCATTTGATCTTGGCCTTTAATGTTTGTCCTTTATCCTGCTGTTCATGACAACCCCTATCTAAGCAAACGGTGCAGATCCAGCTCAGATGGCTTCAGTCATTCAGTTTGTGAATTTCAACAATAAAATTTTATCATGGAATCTGACTGGCTGACAGTCGGAAATGGGTCTGGCTAGTTCAAACATTCAGAAGGAGAAGGGTTAACAACTCTTTGTTTATTGCATTTCTATACAAAATGGGTCAATACAGTGGTAGTTTTGCTGAAAAAAGTTGGAAGTAGCTTTTGCACCACTCATTTTTTTTTCAGCAAAATTATCAGCTTTTGCCTTTACTGATTATTCTGATTTTTTAATGTGAGTGTAATTAATGATTTAGTTAACCCATTTTATACCAGAACCCCAAAGCAAGTACCCTAGCAAACAGTGCAGGCCCAGATCAGACACTGCAGAATGCGGCATCTGATCAGGGCCTCCACTGTTTGCTAAAAGTTCAGTCATTTTCCAAATAAATTTTGATGAAATCACAACCTGACACCCCTAAATTTTGAAATGAACTCCTGCTATATATAAGGAGGAAGATTCCATTTGGTATAAAAAGGGTTAATACCTTTGAACAGCTGGGCATAGTTTCCTGTTAGAAACAAAAATGAGTAAAAATGACATAGCAAATGAAACACCAAAATCATTAACTGTAACAAAAACAATCGCTGCAGCAAACTACCGAGCCATGCCAGGGTTGGGGAGTTAGGAGTTCTACCTGAGGGGGTTTGTGCAGAAACTAAAATATAGCGGGGCTTTGGGATGTCTATTTGCGCAGCAGGTTCTAGGATGTTAGATGGTTTCCTGTCAGTTTTGCTAGCTACTTTGCCTTGATCAGCTGGAAAAGAATCAATTTATGAACAAACAAAAAATGAATGCAAGAAGAATGCCAGCCAGTTTAATGATATCAACCACAACATCCAAGGAGGGTTCTTTACAGTTTCTTTATAATGACAGTATTTGCTTTATAAATTGACTGATTGCTTTGGGTTTAATGACACAACAACCCTTTTGTGTCATTTTGTGTCATCTCCCAGAGAAAGGGAGAAAAGAGATAGAAGAGATAGCAGAGGAGATGAAAGTGCACGAAAGAGGAGAAAGAGGAAAATGAATGGAAGTGAAGAAAGAGAAAAAGGAATTGAAGTGAAGAAAGAGGAAAAGAAATGGAAGTGAAGAAAGAGTAAAAGGAATGGAAGTGAAGAAACAGGAAAAGGAATGGAAGTGAAGAAACAGGAAAAGGAATGGAAGTGAAGAAAGAGGGAAAGGAATGGAAGTGAAGAAAGAGGAAAAGAAATGGAAGTGAAGAAAGAGGAAAAGGAATGGAAGTGAAGAAACAGGAAAAGGAATGGAAGTGAAGAAAGAGGGAAAGGAATGGAAGTGAAGAAAGAGGGAAAGGAATGGAAGTGAAGAAACAGGAAAAGGAATGGAAGTGAAGAAAGAGGGAAAGGAATGGAAGTGAAGAAAGAGGGAAAGGAATGGAAGTGAAGAAACAGGAAAAGGAATGGAAGTGAAGAAAGAGGAAAAGGAATGGAAGTGAAGAAAGAGGGAAAGGAATGGAAGTGAAGAAAGAGGAAAAGGAATGGAAGTGAAGAAACAGGAAAAGGAATGGAAGTGAAGAAAGAGGAAAAGGAATGGAAGTGAAGAAACAGGAAAAGGAATGGAAGTGAAGAAAGAGGGAAAGGAATGGAAGTGAAGAAACAGGAAAAGAAATGGAAGTGAAGAAAGAGGAAAAGGAATGGAAGTGAAGAAAGAGGGAAAGGAATGGAAGTGAAGAAACAGGAAAAGGAATGGAAGTGAAGAAAGAGGGAAAGGAATGGAAGTGAAGAAAGAGGAAAAGAAATGGAAGTGAAGAAAGAGGAAAAGGAATGGAAGTGAAGAAACAGGAAAAGGAATGGAAGTGAAGAAAGAGGGAAAGGAATGGAAGTGAAGAAAGAGGAAAAGAAATGGAAGTGAAGAAAGAGGAAAAGGAATGGAAGTGAAGAAAGAGGAAAAGGAATGGAAGTGAAGAAAGAGAAGAAATAACAACATTCCCCCTCTATCTTTATCCGCTGCAAGGATAGCAGACCTTGTCTAACTGTAAGCCAATATCAGTTGGACGCCCCAGTGACGCAAGATACATGTCACCTTTGCCTCACCCAACCACCCCTTATTTGCTTTATAAATAATATCAATAAGGTGTAGTATAATAGTAAAGGGTGCTTCTTACAAATATCCACAACATTGGTTACTTGGAGTAATTTATCAATAAAATATTCTTCAATCATTCCATTAATCTGTCTTCTCTTTAGCTAAGGATTAATTCATTGAAACTGTCATTATAACTAGTTTTGTATTTGCATCAAATTTTAGTATAAATTGGGGTGACTGGACAGATTGGTTTTGTGGCGTTTTTGCTAGTGTTTAACCCATTGTATACTGGTGGACACTTCCATTGCTATATGTTGGACAAGTCCATTTGTTGTATAAGAGGTGTCAGGGCTATTTTTTCATTTTTATTCTATTTTAGACAGAAAATTCTGTTAGCAAACAGTGCAGGCCCTGATCAGACGCTGCATTCTGCAGCGTCTGATCTGGGCATGCAATGTTTGCCAAGGTACCTGTTTAGGGGTTTCCAGCATGCAATGGGTTAAACATCTCTCTGTCTTTTTTATGTAACTATATATGTCTTGGTGCAGAGATTAGAAAAAGTTATTATTCCCCTTGCAAATCCCCATCTTTCAGAGGGTATTTTCGAGGGTGTTCATTTCAAATATTTCTTATGCAATGATTTTCCCAATACGTGTATTTTGCATTCTGTTTGTTTATTTGGAATTTAACAGCCCAGTCAACACCATTCAGGTTATATTGAGATTATCAGTTTACCGAACAACACTTCCTGGGCAGGCTTATACGAAAGTACCTGACCAGTACAGTGCACATTCTTTCGCCAAAAACTGAAAATGCCCTTCTTGAATCAGCGGAACGGACAGAATAACCATAGAAAAGATTTCACGATCATAATCAAACTCCATGAAAGGATGTTGCTGACCTGACAGGTATCAACCCGAGACCTCCTGACTACCAGTCAACTGCACATCTGAATGTAATGCAGAGGCTGGCCTAATATTTGAATAACTATGGTAATTATAGTGGTGTGTGCAATTAGGAATTTATGTGCACTATGAATCAGGAAGTAGTCCAAGTGAAATAAACTTATAATATAATGTTATTTATCAAGTAATTTCGTATTGGCCCAGTTACAAGTCCGAGGTCTGCTGTATTGGCCAGAGGCCGAAGGTCGGGGCCAATACAGCTGACCGAGGACCTGTAACTGGGCCGTTAGGAATTACTTCATTAATGACAATCTTATTAATTAACACCATTAAAAACATGATTATTAATTTTTTACCTTGTTAATTTAATTGTTTAAATTGTTAAAATATGGATGACCTCCAAACAATATACTATTAGGATAGTCAATTAATAATTTGTAGTAATGTGCCACGGTTGGTATTTTTAGGGTAAAATTAAGGAATGAATTAAGCCATGACCATGTTAAAGGTGAAGTCTTGGATCAGCCTCCATGTCCATATAGATCATCACAATCCCAGTCTGTATGATGAAGCTTTTGCTCAATGGTCATCCCCATAATATTTTTGCTGAAACAAGAGGGCCAAGATGGCCCTGTATCGCTCACCTGTGACCAGAAGATCATAAGTGATGTTTAGACAAAAAGAAACTGTGAAGGAAGACAAGACATGTCCATTAATCTGACTGATATAAATACCTTCATAGATCCAGGATTGTCAACATAGTTGTACATAAGTTGAACCAGTCGAAGCCAAGGGCAGGGTCATATTTGGTCCCAGGACTATAATTTGAAAATCTTTGAAGAGGTTCACTAGATGAAGCTTCATAGCAAATATCAAAGACCTCGGCCTTGTGGTTTGAGAAAAGATGATTTTTTAAAGGTTTTCCCTACATAAGTCTATGTAAAACACGTGGGCCCTGTGGTCCTGTCATTTTTGGCCCTAAGGCTATAAAATTGAACAATCATGGTAGAGGTCCACTAAATGAAGCTTCATATCAAATATCAAAGATCTGGGCCTTCTGGTTTGAGACAAGATTTTTAAAGGTTTTCACTACATAAGTCAATGTAAAACATGTGGCCCCGGGGCCGGGGCAATTTTTGGCCCCAAGACTATAATCTGAAAAACCTTGGTAGGAGTTCACTAGATAAAGCTTCATACCAAATATCAAAGACCAGGGCCTTGTGATTTAGAGAAGAATGTTTTTTAAGGTTTTTCCATTATAAGCCTATGTAAAATATGTGGGCCCCAGGGCAGGGCCATTTTTGGCCCCAAGGTTATAATTTGAGCTATCTTGGTAGGGGTCCACTGGATGAAGCTTCATACCAAATATCAAAGACCAGGGCCTTTTGGTTTTAGACAAGAAGATTTTTAAAGGTTTTTCATATATAAGCCTAAGTAAAACATGTGGACCCTGGAGCAGGGTCATTTTTGGCCCCACGGCTATAATTTGAACAATCTTGATAGAGGTCCACTAGATGAAGCTTCATACGAAATATCAAAGACCTGGGCCTTGCAGTTTCAGAGAAGAATTTTTTTTTAAGTTTTCAGTAAAACAAATCTTTTTTTAGCTCCTGTGACCTAGATGTGCAATGGACCAAAACCATTTGAACAACTCTGAAAGAGGACCAATTAAGCATCATTCCTGTAAAGTTTGGTCAAAATCCGATCAGTGGTTTAGGAGATGTTGTTTAAAGAAATTGTTTACGGAACCACTGATGCACTGATGACGGACAAATTGTGACCACAAAAGGCCACCTTGTCACTACGTGACAGGTGAACTAAAAATGTAAGTAGCTTTTGCTGATAAAAATTTGAAAGCTACTCACATTTTTTTTCAGCAAAATTCTGGACTCCTACACATTTTACTTGCTAAGAACAGTTAATATTTTCACCACTATGGGCATCGCCATTTTTTTCTTTTTTGCTGAAAAAAATATGAGTAGCTTTTGCATTTGCAAAAGCTACTCACATTTTTCTCAGCAAAACAATTGATTACTGGACATTATGCTTGCTGAGGAAAGTTTAGATTTTCATTGCTAAAGAGCTCATTAAGCTTACAGATTGCATGTTGAGGACTGATCAGAATGTGCTAAATGCACAGGCTGATCTGAGTCTTTGCAGTGCACATATACCTGAAAACATATTTTAACTAGTCATGGCTCAATGTTCAATTGTGAACTCAATTAAAAATTAACCTGTCTTTGGATCAGAAGTTACAGTATTTACCCTAAATAGTCAGACACCTCACTTGTCATCACGAAAACACGCCTATATAATTTTGACCCCCTTGAACCCCACTTTTATATAGTAAAACTGGGGTTTCCAGGGGTATACCTTATTTGTCTTATTTCTGCTCTAAAATATACATTGTAGGTACTCGTTAGAACCGCCTCGATAAGGCGGTTCTAACGAGTGCCCAGAATCTATATTTTGAGCAGATATAAGAAAAATATCACAATTTTTCTTCTTAAATTTTTCATTTTTTAGGCAATAAAGGTGGCAATGTATTTGTATAGGCGTGTTTGCGTAATGTTCTAAAATTTGTCCAAGGTAACAATTTACTATGTTACACTGTGTCTAAACTAAGAATAGCTGGATAAGTTGCAAACAGTGTATAGAGCCTGACAGGACACAGCTTTCTGTAGCATCTCATCTGGGTTTACACTGTTTGCTCAGGTCTATCTGTCTGATTGCATACAGTAAATATGGTATATTTTTTTAAAGTGAATGTAGAAGACAACTGCCTAAATGAAATGCAGTGAAGTTCCAATATCCTGACCAACTTTCAGACTATTCAAAAGTGATCTTTGAGACAACTTTTGAACAGTCCCAAAAGTGAGTTCTTAAAAGAGGACACTAATTGTAGAAAATACAAAGAAAGGATATCTGAAAACTTTAAAAATCCATATGCTTTTAAAAGAAGAGAAATTCTTAAATTTTTGCTGATCTTAACTGCAGAATTTCACCATATTCCATTGCAACAAAATACATTTACATAAATTGACATAGATTTCTTGCTAAAAGCTGATCCAAAGGCAAGTTAAAAATGAACAGAATACATAAGTGATTTTTCTGTCAAGGGTCTAGGGGGTAAAGTAACATGCCTTGGCTAGAAAATCAACTGGAAAAGTCTTTCTCAGTCATTACATCAAAATAACCATAGGATATAAATTTGTCCTCATCACGAAAACACACCTATATAATTTTGACCCCTTCTAACCCCACTTTTATGTAGTAAAACTGGGGTTTGCAGGAGTAAACTTTATTTTTATTATTTCTGCTATAAGATATAGATTGTGGGTACTCGTTAGAACCGCCTTGATGAGGCGGTTCTAACGAGTACCCGCAATCTATATTTTGAGCAGAAATAAAAAAAATATCACAATTTTTCATCTGAAAATTTTCATTTTTTCGGCGATAAATGTGTCAATGTATTTGTATAGGCATGTTTTCGTAATGTTCTTGGGCCAAGAGACAGGTTTGTCAGAAGAAAACTTGTTGTTACCTACTGTACTGTTAAAATTTTGATCATTTAACGTCATATGCTATTTTTGTTGTCAGAAAAAAAAAATGCAGGAGGCTTTTGCTTTTACAAATCACTTTTCATCATGTGCACAAGTCCCTGAAATGAAGACCCCCCTAATCCCCACTTTATATAGAGAAAACTGGGGTTTAAGGGGGTATACATTATTTTTCTTATTTCTGCTCTAAGACATAGGTTGTGGGTACTCGTTAGAACCGCCTCAATGAGGCGGTTCTAACGAGCACCCACGACCTATGTTTGGAGTAAAAATAAGAAAAATATTACAATTTTTCATGCGAAATTCACCATGTTGGAGATGTGAAAGAGTACACTATTTCGCACGGATGTGTTAAAGTAATGTTTTTTTCAGCTAAAATATCAGAGTACAAGACAGCAGACTTGCTAGAACAGTTAACATTCTGACCACCAATGAGCTGGTTAAGCTAACACCCTTTGAACAGCAGGGGCCTAGAATCTTAACCCTTATGCTGCTGAAAAACTCAATCAGCCACACCCATTTCTGAATATCCACCAATCAAATTACTTGATATAAAGTATTTCTTCAGAAGCCATTCGATCTGGATCTACACTGCTTGCAATGGTAGGGATCATCGGATGGCTTCTTCAGAAGCCATCCGATCTGGATCTACACTGCTTGCAAAGGTATGGATCACTGTCACGTTTAGAAGGATAAGGGTTATAAGCATAATCATAACAATCCATAAATCTTTAAGACTTATTTAATTTTGATCATTTTTATACTATTTTTTTCCCAGTTGACTCTAGCCTATTAGTAATTAAACATCTATGTATGATAGATTTCTACCTTGACTTGGCACAAATTTAAGACTACTATGTGGGCTATTATACACTATTGGCCTAGAGCCGCCAGGGGCGGTCGCTGATGCTGTCGGACTACCTAGTCCAAATATCTCGCTAAATTCCTGTGAGGGAACTACGGGAGGAGGTGGCACTGGCCTAGGGGGCGCTGCTGAGTATGGCTCTAAAAGCAGAAGCAATAGATTATACATGTACAAACAGTGAATCTTCAGAGACTCCAACATGGACTCATTTACCATGGTTTATTCAAACAAGGATGGCTTGCATACCATGGTTAATGGCTACCATGGCTAATTTGAACTTGCTCTCAAGGCACCAGAGAATTATTCGCATAGATCCAGGTATTAATATTTTTTAGATAATCCAGGGAGGTTTTTATTCCCTAATTTCATCTTAAAAAGGTACGGTTATGATCCTAAGAATTGGGACAGATAGGCCTAAGCAAACAGTGCAGACCCTGATCAGACTGCTCCTGAAGGAGCAGACTGATCAGGGTCAGGAGCAGTCTGATTAGGGTCTACACTGTTTGCCATTCTGTCTGCACCTTTTGGACTCCTTGCATGATTGTTAAATTTTTGGAGAATTACAGCAAGTTCTCAAGGCATGCAAAGTATTCAATCTTTACAGTATGGTGTGTGTACTCATTAGAATAATCTCAGGTGAGGTGATTCCAATGAGTCTACATAACATACCTTTTTCATTCAACCCATTTTGTATCTGAAACCCTAAAATGGGGCGTCTGATCAGGGCCTGCACTGTCTGCAAAACGTTCAGCCATTTTCCAAAACATAACCCAGCACCCCTAAATTTTGAAAAAGACTCCAGGGGCCAGTTCTTCAAAGCATCATTAGCTTAACGAGCTCGTTAGTGGTCAAATTGTTAACTCTTCTAGCAAGTACAATATCATAAAATTTGGTATTTTTGCTGAAAAAATGTATGCAGCTTTTGCGTCCGCAAAAGCTGCTCACATTTTATCAGCAAAAATTTCAGCATATTTGCCATATTAAATGAACAAAGTTTTAACAATACGTTAACTAACGACGTCGTTATTTTTGAACAACTGGCCCCAGCTCTATATATAAGAAAGATTCTATTTGGTACAAAAAGGGTTAAGATCTGTCAGATATACCCTATTATAATGCCTTCGGACCCGGTGCTATGGTGAACCATCAGTGGTCCAACCTACACCTATCTCTAACAATTTTTTCTTGGTCAAAAGTTGTTTTGAGTCACTGAAGTTTGACTGTATATATAAATCACTGGTAAGACTACGATTATCATAATAAAATCTCTACAAATAGAAACAAATCCTACCCATATACAGTAAAATTCCGCTATTAAGACTACTGAAATTAACCCTTGTCCTGCTGAATATTCATATATGCCACACCTACTATCGATTATCAACCAATCAGATTACTTGATGCAAATTACACCTCAACCTCGTTATAACACGGAACTCCGGGTCCAACCAACGGACCGTGTTAGTTAACCGAATCATGTTATAAACGCCGACCGTATTTGTCACAGATCAACCATTGACACAGTGGTGATCAATAGTTTCCCAGACAAGATGATGTGCGGTCTGGTTAATGACCGTATTTCCCGACTAAAATGTGTTTATAACTAATCAATGGCAGTAAATATCATGACCCATCAAGTCAAACAAGTCACTTTAATCGAAACCAGCTGATAAACCATGTTTTATATCCAGAAATTGTCCGATCTGACAGCGAGTATGACGCCATTTTGATAGCTGGTTCCCGGCTAACTTTGTTGTAACTGAGCGACCGGAACCGTACCGAACTACAGTACCGTTAATACATTTCAATGGTAAAATTACCGGGTTAGGGTTCGGAACTGGACAATGATCAACGCTTACAAGAAATTTGAATTACTTCCCTTGAAATGTCTTACTCATAATATTTTAGCCATTTGAAACGATTTTTAATGGCGCAAATGGTATTTGAATGATTTTTTTACTGCGAAAATCGATCTTGAATATGTTTTATCATTTGCTTTAAAGCTGGAATAAATTTGACTTTCTTTAACATGCGGCTCTAGAAAATGAGTTTTATTGCAGCTGACCGATCACATCGTCTGCATCGATGTTTAAAATTTCTGCTGAGCAGTGATCCTTAACAGAGCGTGATAAATATTTTTTTCCGGTTGCGAAACTGAATTCTTTAATCTCCTTCTCTCACTAAGCCAACACTTTTGATTGTGCCGATGGCAGTTCATGTTTATCATGCTAAACAAGTTTATATACTGTATATTCAACTTTGCTGGAGGCCTGCAATAAATATCAAAAAGTACCATTATAAACCGTGTTAGTTACCGTGTTAGCTACCGTATTACCGCAGTCAAAAGTGAGAGGAAAATAAAGTTGTTGTAGTTGTTGATGCAGTCCTTGGATAATATTTATAAATGTTGGTTGGGGAAAATATGGGGTCCAAACCAAAACCGTGTTATATCCGAATTCGTGCTGTAACGAATCGTGCTATAACGAGGTCCGGGTGTATTGCAACAAATTCATAAACTGAATGACAAACAATGTAGATCCTGATCAGATGGCTTCTTCAGAAGCCATCTGATGGATCTTCATTGTTTGAAAGATAAGACATATCCGGGCTCAGCAGGACAAGGGTTAAGACAATTTCTGCTTTTAAAAGGATATTCACAAGGGTGCAGTTATTCTTTTTTTGTGTTTTCTGCACAAAGTGTCCCATGTTCAGGTACCACCTTTGGGACTGTTCAAAAGTGGTCTTTTGAATAGTTTCAAAGGTGGTCTTAATAAAGGAATTTTACTGTGAATAACATGAAAAACCTACAACAATAACAATCAAGGAAAATGTACAGTTTGGTACCTCTTTCAATCTGCTTTACCTCCCTTAACCCTTGTTCTGCTGAATCGATCCATATACAGTCGAACTTCAATAGCTCGAACACCTTTGGGACCTCGAAAATCTGTTCGAGACAGGGGTAGTTCGAGCCACTGAGGTTAATGTCAGGAGGCATAACGAGATTCTTTTTGACATCTTTTCGGTGTTCTATAATGAGTATGTATGTGGTGTGTACTCATTAGAATCGCCTCATCGAGGCGATTCTAATGAGTACACACAGCATACATTTGCAAGAACAAAGACTAAAATCTTCTGAATTATCCCCCATTATTTCTTATGTAGAGGATTTTGCTAGGGACTCAAGAATGTGTTCGACTCATCCATGGTAAACGAGCCATCGGTGTTCAAGCCATCAAAGTTCTACTGTAGTCACACCCATTTTCAATTATCAACCAATTTAACTGTGTAATGAATGTAAAGATCTATCCTTAATCAGATCTGCCATCTGAACTGGATTTACAGTTTCTGGATTCAGAAAAAAATTTAGATTTCCTATTTTCCGCCTACTACATATTATGTCCATACATTTATTACAAAGCCCCCGCCCATCATCACGTGAACAAGTCCGTGAAATGAACACCCCCCTTACACCCCACTGTGTTTAGAGAAAACTTGGGTTTACGGGGGTAAACATTATTTTTCTTATTTTTACTCCAAGACATAGGTTGTGGGTACTCGTTAGAACCCCCTCAATGAGGCGGTTCTAACCAGCACCCATAACCTATGTTTGCAGTATTAATAAGAAAAATATCATGGATTTTTATCCGAAAAATAGCCATTTTGGAGATTTGAAAAAATACACTACGTCGCACAGGTGTGTTATCGTAATGTCGGGGCTTGAAGAAATATATGGGCTGCATGATGCTTCCACGCAGAGCTGAATCCGGCCCGCACACTAGTACTGGTAAACCGCTTAGGGGATCTAAGCCTGTCCAGGAACCGCGGTGTGAGGTGGACCATCCATGCTAATAAACCCTATTGGTTTCATTGGGTGACAGGGCTTGAGATGTCATTTCATCTAAATGTCGGGTAAAAGTCCCACAAAATTGGAAGCAACGTCTCCAAAATGACCTTTACAGTGTTGACGGGAACGTTAAACCTCAAATCAAACAACAAACAAAACATTTATTACATTGACTGTATTGTGTACTAGTGGACACTGAAGATCTTGATTGTCCCTGCACTGTCATGAAGGGCCAATTAAGGCATTCACTGTCCACTTTCAACTCAATGTAGCATATTGCCTTATGTGTAAAATCTTTAATTTTTCTATTAATTAACTTTCCATTTTGTTCTATTTTAACAGGCCCTGTCAGCACTGGGGTCACAATTGGATACTTATACTGGGACCTGGTAAACCAGTACAGTGCACATTTTTCTACCAGAAATTGGATAAATGTTATTGTCGGGCCTAGTTTGTATGTGAGTATCCATGTATTTTTCGGTACTGAATCATATTTTTTTTTATTGTTTTTTTTTTTCACAAGAACGATGAACATTTCAAAATCAGTGATCTTTCTTGGACACATAACCATTTACACATCCAATTCCTTCTCTAGATATATTACTTTTTTCTCCAGCCCTGAAAGAGACAGAACCCTTAACAACAGCCCACCTATGGGAACCTGCTGCTTAACAAGAACAAATATTATTCCTCTTCTGTGAACCTCTGTCAAAATGAAAACAAATTTCTAGGAATCAACTTACCAGATATCTGTAGCTGAGACATGTCAGGTGGAGGTGGAAAATGATCGTATGTATCATGACCCTCAGGATAAACTCGGACAGCATTTTTGACATCACCAACTGCATCAATCAACTGAAGTTCAGGAAAATGATGTAAAAGCATAAAACAAGACCTACATTCTAATGCACTTGCATATGTAACTGATTGGATAACGTCAAAAACCTGCGACCAGGGCCCAGTTGTTCAAAGCATCGTTAGCTTAACAAGCTCGTTAGTGGTCATATTGTTAACTCTTCTAGCAAGTACAATATCGTAAATTTTGGTATTTTTGCTGGAAAAATGTGAGCAGCTTTTGCGTCAGCAAAAGCTGCTCACATTTTTTCAGCAAAAATTTCAGCATATTTGCCATATTTAATGATCAAAGTTTTAACGATACGTTAACTAACGACGTCGTTAGTTTTGAACAACGCCCCAGTACAGTACAGTAAAATTCTTACACTAAGACCACCTTTGGGGCTGTTCAAAAGTGGTCTTTAAGAACACTTTTGAACAGTACCAAATGTGATCTCTCTGACCAGAGGACAAGGTATGCAGAAAACACAAAGAAAGAAAAACTGCAAACTAATAAATAAGCTTTTTAAAGCAGAATTAGTCTTAATTTTAGGTGGTCTTAATAGTGGAATTTCACTCTATATTCTGCAATACACTGTCAGAAACCTGACAGCATCACGTAACATCCCTTTTCATTTGCCAGCATTGGTTTTACGCAACTCACAGAGCTTGCAGCTTTGTGCAAAATAGTACAGTTTTTAACAAAACAACTGAATAAAGTGCTTTAGAACATGGAATACTTTGTTGCAATATTGCCATTTGGGGAGGTAAAGAACTTAATGTTTTAACCCTTGTCCTGCTGTTCACGATAACACCTACCTTTGCAATCAGTGTAGATCCAGATCAGATGCCGACTTTGGACATGATTAGTTTGACCAAACAGGTACATTTGTAATAAACACCTCAAAATGAGGTATGATCAAAATGCAATGTCCGGGCACACTGTGCCCTTATTTTGGTGAATATGGTAATTAGCAAATCACTAATTATTATACAGAGAAATTTTGAAGAGGAAAAATCTCATGATACTCATATTTATACATTTTTTTCTCATTTCTGCTGCTTTGATTCACTGATTTGTTGTAAGAAAATATTAAAATAATATTTACGAAAGACTAGAGATAATAAAATAAGGTTCAAGCCCAATATCATGTTAACAAGTCATTAAAACTAGAGCTGTCAGTGAAACTGACTAGGGCCCCGGCAGCGCTATCAGAGGATAAAAAAATTTGTGGACGGACAGACGGACGGACAGAGTGATTACTATAGGGCACCCACACTTTCAGTGCGGGGCCCTAATAAATACACCCTAAAAACCCCTTTATACAGAGAAGACTAGGGTAAGCAAAATTTCTGCTCAAAAACCTAACATGTTGGTACTCAATGAGCTGATTCTAACAAGCACTTACAACCTTAGGCGGCTCTAACAAGCACTTACAACCTTAGGCGGCTCTAACAAGCACTTACAACCTTAGGCGGCTCTAACAAGCACTTACAACCTTAGGCGGCTCTACAACAAGCACTTACAACCTTAGGTGGCTCTAACAAGCACTTACAACCTTAGGCGGCTCTAACAAGCACTTACAACCTTAGGCGGCTCTAACAAGCACTTACAACCTTAGGCGGCTCTAACAAGCACTTACAACCTTAGGCGGCTCTACAACAAGCACTTACAACCTTAGGTGGCTCTAACAAGCACTTACAACCTTAGGCGGCTCTAACAAGCACTTACAATCTTAGGTGGTTCTAACAAGCACTTACAACCTATGTTTTGTGTAACCCTTGTCCTGCTGAGTATTTTAATATGCCACATCCACTTCCGATTATCAACCAATCAGCTTACTTGGCGCAAATTATTGCGATAAATTCATATACTGAATGACAAACAATGAAGGTCCTGATCAGATGGCTTCGTACATCTGATCTGGATCTTCATTGTTTGGAAAATAAGGCATATACAGGCTCAGCAGGACAAGGGTTAACAGGAAAATTCACTGTTATTGGGATATGTGTGGGTGTGTGTGTGAATTCGGGTTTAACGTCGCTTTCAACAATTTTTCAGTCATATCACGACAGTGTCTGGTTGCGATAGGGAGCTCAATGCTCACTTTTATAGTGCTGCCTCACTGAAGTATCATGTCCCAGACACATTACATGATACCACACCCAATCACATTATCCTGACACTGGGTCGACCAGTCCTAGCTCTACCCCGTAAATCTGAGTGCCAAGGGAGGAGCAGCTAGTACCATTCTTAACGACTTTGGTATGTCGCGGCCCGGTTCAAACCCGTGACCTCCCAATCCCCGGAGCGGACACGCTACCAACTGAGCTATCGGGGCCGGTTTATTGGGATATGAAAGCATGTATTATGTCCCAATGATGTGTCATCATAACGTACCCCTTTGTTGGCTTTCCTCCAGTTGTTTGCAGCTCCTGGGTCTTGAGGTGTCATGGAAACAACCTTAGCACAATGAACCATTGGTGTTATTGCTGAAATGAAAAACAAAAGTTTTGGTAAGAATACTTTAACCCTTGACCTGCTGAATATTCAGGTTAGTCACACCCATTTCTGACTTTGAAATACATGTAATCAGATTACTTGATGTAATTAATTCCTACAAGTTCGCAAACTGAATGTCAAACAGTGTAGATCCTGATCAGATGGCTTCTTTAGAAGCCATCTGATCTGGATCTACACTGTTTGCAATAGCAGGGGTTGTCGTGAACAGCAGGATAATGATTGACATGGCTCAAACATGACATTGTGTCTTATTATAGGAATGAGTTTCATTTTAGAGGATTTTTATCGATGTATAAACCATAACCATGGCGAATCACTCACAAACTGCATGAAGCGAGAAGGGCTTTATGCTAGATTTGTGAGTGATTCGCCGGAGTTAACACATCGATAACATCCATCAAAATGATATAAGCATGGACAGTCCCACACCCACCGCTTTGCCTGGGCAGGCTTAGAGCCTCTAAGCGGTTTACCAGTTCTCATGTGCGGTCAGTTTCAGCTCTGTGTGGAAGCATCATGCAGCCCATCTATTTCTTCAAGCCCTGATGGGCGGGGGCCATCCTATAAGAATCTAATATGGATGTGAGGGGTGGATAGAAAAATCCGTCCCAAGGGTCACTGTCTGGCATCACGAGGCTTGCCGAGTGATGCCGGACAGTGATCCCGAGGGACGGATTTTTCTATCCACCCCTCACATCCATATTGGATTCTTTTTCTTGCATACCTTCCATTTCTTAGCGCGGAATTTCAATGCTGCAGTCACTTCGGTTACCAACGTCCGCCATATTGTGTTGACACTGCAGGAATGTAAAGTGACGTCACGGATCGTGCATGATGTCAACCTAAACAACGGCGCACACAAGGTTGTAATCAACCAGTGCATTTATCAAACACGCGATTGTATTCGATTTGGGGTCGGAACACCAGGGTCAGAACAGAAATTTCTATCCCAGGGTAAAATCGCGGATTTCCTTGTCTGGTGTGCAAGAATTCATTGTATCCTGCTATGTATATGATTCTTCTACACTTGCAAAAACAACACAACATCTGATTGGATAACATCAAAACTTTATGACAGTACATTCTGCAATTTACTATCAAAATCCCAATGTCATTCAGTAATGCTGCTTTTTATTGGAAGACATTTGGTTTTAAGCTCTGACTGCACTTGCCTTTAATGTGCAAGTGTAGCATTTTATAAACAAGACAAATGAATAAGTACATCTGCACAGGGAAAATGTGCAAGTGTAGCATTTTATAAACAAGACAAATGAATAAGTACATCTGCACAGGGAAAATGTGCAAGTGTAGCATTTTATAAACAAGACAAATGAATAAGTACATCTGCACAGGGAAAACTGTATTGAACTTGTCATTTAGGGGGTAAATTGGTGAACTGTGTTTTAAGGTTCTGCTGACACGCCCGCCAAGGCAAATATCCACAACATTTGTTTCTTGGAGTATTAAATGATTACAATATTCTTGAATATCACTATGAATCATCTCATCTTGAGCTAAAGATCTGTTTCACTGAAATAGTCATTATAGCAACTTCTGTTGTTATGTTGAATGTCGAAAAAAGAGGGTTGACTGTATCTTGTGGTTTTAATTGGCAGTGCACGCATATTTGAAAATGGCAAAATGCTACTGGTCATTTTTCTCCAACATTTTTCAAAGGGAGACAACTTTCGGGACTTCCTGTTCGCTCTTCTATAAGCCCTATCCCACTGAAAAAGGGGCCAACTCTTAAAAGAAAGAATTTGCTCCTCAGGAGCAAATTCTTTCCTTTAAGAGTTGACTCCTATTGACATGGGAGACAATAATACTTTTGCAGGAGTTGCCTTCCGTGAAGGTGTTCCCATTCCCCTTAAAATAGCCTTACTTGATTTCAGCTGTTCTGATGCATGGTTAACATTATCAACAAATGCGGCATCTTCGCTGTTCTCGGCTTCCTGCTGTGCCACCTGAAGTACTCGGTTAGCTCGTCTCGCGATGTTGGAAGCATTGGTTACTATTTTCGGAGAATCTACAGTTCTAATTCCATCTTCCACTCTCTCTGTATCTCTGAGAATTCCTTCCTCTACAAAAATAAGAGGTCTGTTAGTTGACGCTAAGTAAGTTGTTTAACCTTTAGCATGCTGTAGGCGCATTCGTGCGCCCGTGAAAATGTAATGGCGCCACGCTGTAGGCGCAATCGTGCGCCGAAATTGACTGGTGTGCTTGGTGCGACTCATAGAAAAGGAGGAACTCTCGTTTTTCGGTGCGGTTTGGCATTTCGGTATCAAATAACATCCGGGCATCGATGAAAAATAAAACTTGCCGTTTCGATGTTTTTGGATGGATTTTCTTCGGGTTTTCTGGGTAAGGATGCAATTTTTTTTAGGAAATCGCTACTTTTTGACGAACTTGATCTAATCGAGCCCAAATTATGCTCTGAAAGGGTGTTTTAAACGATTTTTCGACTCAGTCAGCTGAGTGACAGTAGGCTACTTTCGATTTCCATATGCTTTGAATGGTGGAGAAATCAAGAAAAATACGGGTTTTTGCGTGTTAAAAGTTGCTGAAAATGGTAGTATTTGATAAAAACAATTCAGTGGGACGGAGTATCGATAAAAAAATTAATTCAGCATGCTAAAGGTTAACCCACTGTATACTAGTGGACTCTCCAATTACTATGTGTTGGACAAGTCCATTTGTCATAGAAGGGGTCTCAGGCCTATTTGTTCATTTTTTTCCTATTTTTGACGGAAAATTCTGTTAGCAAATAGTGCAGGCCCTGATCAGATGCCGCAAAACACTGTCTGATCTGGGCCTGCACTGTTTGCCAACTCCACATGCAGTGGGTTAATCAATGTGGTGTTGTAGAACTGCAGGATATAAATAAGACATGCTCAGTTTTTTGTTATCCTATGTATCTTAATTAACCCTGTAAATGTAGCTTTCTTAGGAATAAATAAGTCTACAAAAAGCAGGTACAGTCGAACTTCAATAGCTCGAACACCTTTGGGACCTCGAAAATCTGTTCGAGACAGGGGTAGTTCGAGCCACTGAGGTTACTGTCAGGAGGCATAACGAGATACTTTTAGTCATCTTTTCGTGTTCTATAATGAAAATGTATGCTGTGTCTACTCATTAGAATCGCCTCATCGAGGCGATTCTAATGAATACACACAGCATACATTTGCAAGATAAAAGACTAAAATCTTCTTAATTTTCCTCCACTATTTCTTATGTAGAGAATTTCGCTAGGGGCTCAAGAATGGGTTCGACACATCCATGGTAAACGAGCTATCGGTGTTCGAGCCATCGAAGTTCTACTGTATATCAAATCATATAGCAAATCTGTAAGCATGAAGCAGTCAAAACCTTAATGTGTTTAATGCTATACTATTTATGCATTTACCATCTCAACATTACCATACATGTTTACAAGGACATTAAACCACATAATAAGAAGCCCCTGTGGTGTAGTAGTTTTCCTACTTGACTCATAAGCCAGGGGTCATAGGTGCAACCCTAGGCTTCTCAGTGTTTAAACCATGGTCCCTTGTATGATCTTAGCTGTCGGTGGGACATAAAACTCAAACAGACATTCACATAAAACAACACAATAAACTATTTGGATGTTATTCAAAAACATCATTTATCTGTCAAAGAAAGCTTCATCATTCTGGGGCCCTGTCATAAACTTACCCTCAGCATTGATTAGAGCAGTGGTATCTACAGCTTCATCTACAAGACCTCGTAATCTCTCCATGTTATCACTCCATTGTTTCTTCAGCAGTTCAAAATGTTCGACAGCAGCCTGGTTATCAGGATTATTGAACACAATTCGGGCAGCAGTAGTAATCTGAGGGGTTAAATCGTCTACCTAAAACAGAGACATGGTAACCTGTTACCCGTCTGTGGGTTTGCAATCATGTTAACCCTTATCTTGCTGAATATTCATTTAAGCCACACCCATTTCTGTCTATCAACCAATCAAATTACTTGATGTAATTTATTGCTACAAATTCATAAATTGAATGCCAAACAGTGTAGATCCTGATCAGATGGCTTCTTCAGAAGCCATCAGATCTGGATCTACACTGTTTGCAAAGATAGGGGTTGTCTTGAACTGCAAGATAAGGGTTAAGACATAAACAGCTACACAGTTTAGTACAAGACTTGAAATTTCAGACAAAGATACTGCAGGGTCCAGTCATTGAAAGCCTTTGTAGCTTAACCCATTGTATGCTAGTGGACTCTGCCATTGCTCTATGTTGGATAAGTCCATTTGTCATATATGGGGTGGTAGGCCTATTTGTCCGTTTTTATTCAATTTTTGACGCAAAATTCTGTTAGCAAATAGTGCAGGCCCTGATCAGACCCTGTTTCCTGCGGCATCTGATCTCGGCCTGCACTGTTTGCCAGGGTACCCATTTTGGGGTTTCCTGTACAAAATGGGTTAACAGGCTCATATGTGGTCATGTTGTTAACTGTTCAAGCAAGTTTCATTTGTTTTGTTTCAGTTCTCATCCTCATCAACACTTTGAAGGTGATTTTGGAGACTGCTTCCAATTTCGTGGGACTTTTACCCGACATTGAGATTAAATGAAATCTAAAGCCCTGCCACCCAATAAAATCAAAAGGGCTTATATATGCACTGGATCATCTGACTCGCACTACTTTGCCTTGGCTTAGGCCTTAAGTTACTGCAAAATTATTTTGAAATTCATCCACTGGTTAAGGAGGAGGTCATTTAAATCTTTTCTATTTTTAGGTTTGGCGGACATCTTGTTCATCCAAGCAGAAGTGTTTGAGCAATTTTGGTAGAGGGTTCCCCAAAGAATATTCTTGTGAAATTATTTAGAAATCCATCAACTGGTTAGGGAAAAGAATTCATTTTAAGGTTATTCTATTTTTAGCTCTGTAGGCCATCTTGTTCATCCCCGCAGAACAGTTTGAGCAATTTTGGTAGAGGGTCACCCTTGGAACATTCCTGTGCATTTATTTCAAAATTCATCCACTGGTTAAGACAGAGAAGTCCTTTAAATTTTTTTTTTCTATTTTTAGCTCTGGTGGCCATCTTGCAGAATTGTTTGAGCAATTTTGATAGCAGGTCACCCAAGGAACATTACTGTGATTTTTTTTAGAAATTCATCCACTGGTAAAGGAGAAAAAGTTGTTTAGAGGTTTTTCTATTTTTAGCTCTGACAGCCACCTTGTTTATCCGAGAGGAATGGTTTGAGCAATTTTGGTTTAGGGTCACCCAAGAAACATTCCTGTAAAATTATTTCGAAATCCATACATTGGTCAAGGAGAAGTCGTTTAAAGTTTTTTTTCTATTTTGAGCTCTGGTGGCCATCTTGTTCATCCAAGTGGAATGGTTTGAGAAATTTTGGTAGAGAGTCACCTAAGGAACATTCCTGTGAAATTATTCCAAATCCATGCACTGGTTATGGAGAATAAGTCGTTAAAGATTTTTTATATTTTTAGCCCTGGCGTCAATCTTGTTCACCTGAACAATTTTTTGGTAGAGGGTCACCCAAGGAACATTCCTGTGAAATTATTTCAAAATCTGTACAGCAGTTTTGGAGAAGAAGTGGTTTAATGCAAAAGTTGACAATGCAGGCATGCACAGACGACAGAAGATGGACAAAGACTGATCACAATAGCTCACCTGAGCTAAAAAAACACATACTACTGCACACATTGTCAAAACTGTTACTGCACCTGTTTCGATGATTTGAATATTTCTTCTACAGTTTTCTTGTTACGGCAACCACCTGCCGTAGCCACCATGTTTGCTGTATCAGCCAGCTTTGTTGCATGTGCCTGGAAGTTACGGGCTTTGTCTTCGAAGTTTGGTTCTCTACCTGGGGTACCTGTAAGACAGACAGAGGTCAAGTCAGCCCACTGTGCTCAGAAAATCGGGTAACATACCGTATTTATCCTAAGTATTCGGACACCTAAACTCCTTACCTAACATGCTCTAAAACTTGAACAATTGCAATTCAATACACAACGTTGAGCTTTAAAATAACTGGATGAGTGGCAAATGGTGTAGACCCTGATGAGACTCAGCATTCTGCGGTGTCTCATCTGGGTCTACACTGTTTGCTCAGCCCTGTCTGTCCGAATACATAAGGAAAATACGGTAACTCAAAAAAAAGGGTAGGGGTGGGCAACAAAGCCAGTTAATTGATAATTTTCCTTAATCTTCTCCCGAAACCTATGATGTGGGTGCTTACTTGAATGCATCATTAAGGCTATTCTAACAAGTACTGCAATGATCCTTGGTATTAAATGGGACAGATAGGCCTAAGCTAACAGCGCAGACCCAGATCAGACTGCTCCTGAAGGAGCAATCTGATCTGGATCAACACTGTTTGCCATTCCATCTACATGTTTTGGATTCCTTGCTGGATTCTGAAACAAATTTGTTAAAATTTTAGGAGAATTACAGCAAATCCTCAAGGTGTTCAAGTTCAAGAACAAATAAAAAAACTTTTGGTTAGGTGATATTTGTTGATGACATTAAGGAAATTTTTCTACCTTTCTGAAGTAGAATGGAAAAAGAAAAATATAACTTTCTTGCCCTTGGAAACTGGGGTCTATTCTAAAAGGAATGAAATTCATTCCTGAGAAGTGAATTCTTTTCTTTAAACAAGAGGGCCCTGATTCGCTCACATGAATGTCACTGTCTCTAGTAGATTCTATTTTTAGCTCTGGCAGCCATCTTGTTCATCAGAGCAGAACGATCTTAGCTATTTTGGTAGGGTGTCACCTAGGCAACATTCCTGTGAAGTTTGAATCAAATTGACCCTAGGGTTTAGGAAGAGTTCACATTTGAAGAAAATTTACGTTTTTCTATTTTTAACTATGGTGGCCATATTGTTCATCAGAGCGAGATCATTTTACCTATTTTGGTAGAGGGTCATCTATGCAACATTCCTTTTAAGTTCGAATGAAATTGGCCCAAGGGTACAGGAAAAGTTGTCATTTGAAGATTTTTTCTATTTTTAGCTCTAGTGGCCATCTTGTTCATCAGAGCAGAATAATTTTAGCTATTTTGGTAGGGAGTCACCTGGGCAACATTCCTGTGAAGTTTGAATCAAATTGGCCCAAGGGTTAAGGAGAAGTTCGCATTTCAAGCAAATTAACGTTTTTCTAGTTTTAGCTCTGGTGGCCATTTTGTATATTGGAGCGGGATTGTTTTAGCTATTAGTATTTTAGTCATATAAGCAACATTCCTATGAAGGCTGAATGAAATTGGCCCAAGGGTACAGGAGGAGTTGTCGTTTGAAGATTTTTCTATTTTTAGCTCTGGTGGCCATCTTGTTCATCAGAGCAGAATGACTTTAGCTATTTTGGTTGGGAGTCACCTACATAACATTCCTGTGAAGTTTGAATCAAATTGGCCCAAGGGTTGAGGAGTTCGTGTTTGAAGCAAATTAACGATGCTTTTCTATTACTAGCTATGGCAGCCATTTTGCTCATCAGAGCAGAACCGTTTTAGCTGTATTGGTAGTGAGTCATCTATGCAACATTCCTATGAAGTTTGAATGAAATCGGCCCAAGGGTACAGGAGGAGTAGTTGTTTAAAGATTTTTTTTCTATTTTTAGCTCTTGTGGCCATTTTGTTTGTCAGAGCGAAACGATTTTAGCTATTTTGGTAGGGAGTCATCTGGGCAATATTCCTGTGAAGTTTGAATCAAATTTGCCCAAGGGTTTAAGAGCAGTTCACGTTTGAAGCAAATTTACAATGTTTTTCTATTTTTAGCTCTGGTGGCCATATTGTTCATCGGAGCAGAATGATTATAGCTATTTTGGTAGAGGGTCACCTAAGCAACATTCCTATGAAGTTTGAATGTAATTGGCCAAATGGTACAGGAGGAGTTGCTGTTTAAAGATTTTTTCTATTTTTAGCTCTTGTTTGTCGGAGCAGAATGATTTTAGCTTTTTTTGGTAGGGAGTCACCTAGGCAACATTCCTGTGAAGTTTGAATCAAATTGGCCCAAGGGTTTAGGAGGAGTTCACGTTTGAAGCAAATTTATGATATTTTATAGCTCTGGCTGCCATTTTGCTCATGTGAGCAGAACCGTTTTAGCTATTTTAGTAGAGGGTCACCTAAGCAACATTCCAATGAAGTTTGAATTAATTTGGCCTAAGGGTACAGGTGGAGTTGCCGTTTAAAGATTTTTCTATTTTTAGCTCTGGTGGCCATCTTGCTTATCAAACCGGAACGATTTTAGCTATTTTGGTAGGGAGCCACCTAGGCAACATTCCTGTGAAGTGTGAATCAAATTGGCCCAACGATATAGGAGGAGTTATTGTTTAAATATTTTTCTATTTTTAGCTCTGGTGGCCATCTTGTTCAATGGAGCGGAACAATTTTAGCTAATTTGGAAGAGGGTCACCTAAGCAACATTCCTGTGAAGCTTGACTGAAACTGGCCCAAGGTTTTAGGAGTAGTTAGCATTTAAAGCAAATTGTTGATGCTGCACGACACACAATGCATGACTGACATTGACCGATCACAATAGCTCACCATGAGCACTTTGTGCTCAGGTAAGCTAACAAGAGGGCCATGATGGCCCTGGGTGGCTCACCTGATCTATAGTGTAACAAGTGGGCCCCCGGGATTATTGGCCATAGAGTTGTAATTTGCATAATCTTGAGGGTGGTCTAAAAGGTGAAGCTTCATACCAGATATCAAAGACCGGAGCCTTCTGGTTTCAGACAAGAAGATTTTTAAAGGTTTTCCTTATTTAAGTCTATATAAAACCTATGGGCCCCGTGGCAGGGCCATTTTTGGCCCCTGGGCTTTAATTTGAACAATCTTGGTAGAAATCTACAAGACGAAACTTCATACCAAATATCAAAGACCTTGGTTTCAGACAAGATCTTCAAAGGTTTTCCCAATATAAGTCTATGTAAAAAAGTGGGCCCCAGGGTGGGCCCATTTTTGGCCCCAGGGCTATAATTTGAACAATCTTTGTTGAAGTCCACTAGACAACCCTTCATACCAACTATCAAAGAACTGAGCCTTCCTGTTTCAGACCAGTTGATTTTCAAAGGTTTTCCCAATATAAGTTGATGTAAAACAAGTGGACCCCAGGGTGGGCCCATTTTTGGCCCCAGGGCTATAATTTGAACAATCTTGTTAGAGGTCCACTAGACAAAGCTTCATACCAAATATCAAAGAACTGAGCCTTCTGGTTTCACACAAGAAGATTTATAATGATTTCCCTATAAAAGTCTATGTAAAACCAGTGGGCCCCCAAGAGGGGGCATTTTTGACCCCAGGGCTATAATTTGAACAATCTTGATAGAGGTCCACTAGGTGAAGCTTCACACCAAATACCAAAGACCTGGGCCTTGCTTTGTTTGTTTGATTTGAGGTTTAACGACCCCGCCAACACTGTAAAGGTCATTTTGGAGACGTTGCTTCCAATTTTGTGGGACTTTTACCCGACACGGAGATGAAAAGACATCTCAAGCCCTGTTGCCCAATGAAACCTATAGGGTTTATAAGCATGGACAGTCCGCCTCGCACCGCGGTTCCTGGACAGGCTTAGATCCTCTAAGCGGTTTACCAGTACTAGTGTGCGGGCCGGATTCAGCTCTGCGTGGAAGCATCATGCAGCCCATATATTTCTTCAAGCCCCTATGAGTGGGGGCAGCCTGGGCCTTGCAGTTTCAGAGAAGAAGATTTTAAAATATTTTCCCTATATATGGACATGTAAAACCTAATGACCCCGGTGCAGGGACATTTTTGACCCCAGGGCTATAATTTGAACAATCTTGATATAGGTCCACTAGATGAAGCTTCACACCAAATATCAAAGACTTGGGTCTTGCGGTTTCCGAGGGCCATCAATGTAAAACCAAAGGGCCCTGCAGTGGGGGCATTTTTGGCCCAAGGGCTATAATTTGAGCAATCTTGGTAGAGGTCCACTAGTTGAAGCTTCATACCAAATATCAAAGACCTGGGCCGTGCGGTTTCAGAGGAGAAGATTTTTTAAGTTTTCAGTAAAAAAAATCTATTTTTGGCTCCTGTGACCTAGATTTGCAATGGACCGGAACCATTTGAACAACTCTGAAAGGGGACAACCTAAGGATCATTCCTGTGAAGTTTGGTCAAATCCGATCAGTGGTTTAGGAGGAGATGTCATTTGAATAAAAAGTTTACAGATGCACGGATGCACAGACGGACAAAAAGTAATCCCAAAAAGCTCACCTCATCACTATGTGACAGGTGAGCTAAAATAGTTGGAAATTTACAAAGCAGGGATGGAAGAAAAAAGATGGTATGGTTAGCAATCAGCTGGTTAAAACAACTTTGATTTCAATGACTAATGATAAATGCAATACCTTAGTCTATGATAATCAATATGGTAAATTACAGGTAAAAATTCACATAAAAAGAAAATACAACTTGTTATACTGAGACAATAATTACACATTCAGAATGGAATATTATACTTTCATGTTCCATAAAATGCATAATTAAGTTTAATCAGACATGTACCAGGGAAATAGAAGGAGTTGAAGTTAACAAAGAAGTAGAAGGTTTGGCCTTTGATTCCACTCTTTCCAAAGAAGAAAGTACGATAAATAGTAAGCAACCTATATCCCCACCCACTATGCTCCCAATAACATTCTGCACATGTAGCAGATGGTCTACTTTTTTATACCCACTTTTTCGAAGAAAAATCGGGTATATTGTTTTCATAACAGAGTCAAGTGGGCAACTTTCAGCAAAAATATTAGCATATTTGCGATATTAAATGCTCAAAGATTGAATGATATAAAAAATATAATTGCATTTGCAAAAGCTGCTCACATTTTTTTTCAGCAAAAATATTAGCATATTTGCCATATTAAATGCTCAAAGATTTAATGATAGGTTAACTAAAAACATTGATAGCTTTGAACAACTGGACCCAGGTTCCTGGTAGAAAAACTTCTTGTATCAGCGAATAAGTTTGTTTAGTTATGTAAATCAGCAATATCAATATAACCTCAAATCTGGTATGGTACATATGGACTGCAAAGTAAGATTGACTATTTTGTCTTCTGACACTAATTGAATATAGCCACTCTTTGGTGTTTACCTATGTAAGCTTATTTCTAAAGTTTGGCCTATGTTATCAAGAAGTTAAAAGTTTAGTTTAATAGTTTGCCGTTTGTTGCAAGAAAAATTGGGGTGTACGAAAATACCTCACCAACTTCATCTGCAACACTTTTATATCATTATTGTTTGGGATCCAAAGCAGAAACTGTGTCAACCATGCTATATCCAAACAACAATGTATAGATTATACAGAAAAATGAGAATAGATGGTCATTTTTCCATGTAATCCATACATTTCTGGATCCATGTTATCCAAAAACATGCTAAAATGAAAAGTGTTAAAAAGAGGTTATATGATGTGTACCAATGTTTACAAAAAATGAACTGGAAAGTTTTACTATGATTTTAAATGTGGAATCACTTTAGATCTAGCACTCACTCTAATTTTTTTTGTTTTATTTTTTTGTTTTACCCAGGTTTTACGGTCCCTTCAAGATTATTTCACTTGCAGGCCAGCTACAAGAGCAGATCTGACTAGTCGGAAAAAAACATGAGGCATGTTTTCTCGTTGTAGGCTGAAACGAGTCAGGCTATCAAGTAACCAAAAGGTACAGTGGTTAATATTGTTTGCCCCTCAACTAGCTATTTTTAAACACAACACCAGGTAGTAAATTGCACATGTTCACATTTTACATATGGTAGGAATTAAGATGTCAGAATATTTCAGGTAAAAAGGGTAATGATCATACATACCTAGAGGAGTAACAGCAGCTTCTGTTAGTTGTTTCAGAGGTGTTGATATGTCAATGAAATCTTCCGCTACCTGAAACAGGGATCAGACTAAGAACTGTTTACAAGTCTAACTACATGTACATTCATTCTTCAAGACTTCTCACACTGCTTCAGAAAATAAAGCAGTAACAAGAACCCTAACCATGATTTTTATGTCAATATCAGAGGTGTAAAATTTCCCTCAAACTTACTCGCCCTTACCGTCTAAACTTTTAATTTAAGTGCTAAAAATGAAGAAAATGTAAATTCAGTTTTGAAAACCTTACTCGTCCTGCCTTAAAACTTACTCGCAAATGCGAGCGGGGGAGTGGAATGTTACACCCCTGAATATACTACACTCCTCCCCCATTTTCAGCCAACTGTGTTGCATGATTTCAATTTTTTCAAGTTTCAATTTTGATTCAGAAGCAGAATGGAAAACAGTATAGATCCTGATCAGCTGGCTTCTGAGAAGCCAGCTGATCTGGATCTATTACGTTTTCAAAAGGAGTATTTCCGGGCTCAGCATGGTTAGGCCTGAGAGATACTTTTCTCTACTTCTCTGTATAAATATAGGTTGTGGGTACTTGTTATAATTGCCTCATCAACCATTTTTCAAACATACTTTAACCTTAGTCTAAAATGTTTTATAAAATACAGTAAAATTCCTATATTAAGATCACCCTTGGGACTGTTCAAAACTGGTCTTTAAGATCAATTTTGAACAGTCCCAAAGGTCCTGAGGACACTGTATGTAGGAAACACAAAGAAAGAATAACTGCAACCTACTAAATAATCATTTTAGAGCAGAATTTGTCTTAATTTTAAGTGGTCTTAATAGCGGACTTTCACTCTGAAATTCTGCTATTAAGACCACCTAAAATTAAGACAATTTTGCTTTAAAAAGCTTATTAAGTAGGTTGCAGTTATTCCTTCCTTGTATTTTCTGCATACAGTGCCCTCTAATCAGAGACCACCTTTGGGACTATTCAAAAGTGATCTTACAGTCCCAAAGGTGGTCTTAATATAGGAATTTTACTGTACAGATGGGTGAAATTTTTTAAACTAGCAAAGCCACATGTTTTGGCTACAGCAACTGGGCAGCATCAAGCAAAAGCTGTCTTCTAGCATGTGAGATCTGAGAAGATTCAGATCAGTCTATACGTAAACTTGGCAGGAATACGACCTTCCTTGACTATGCGAAGAAGCTTTGTGTCCATGAACATCCAAACACTCTATGTGGATGCACAGGTTGATCTAAGTCTTTGCTGGTTGCAAATGCTTCAAGACCCTTTTTCCCTTGCCCTAGGATATTAACAGAAATATCTAACAATTCATATCTTTGTATTGCATCTCTGAGATCTGTTTAAATATTCCATTTTGTTAATGGCCCAGTCAACATTATTGAGAACATGACAAGTGTGTTAGTTCACCTAATCACACTTTTCCTGACAGATTTCCACACAATCTGTTAACCAGTACAGTGTATTCATTTGCCAGAAACTGACAACTGCCCCTCTTGAATCAGCGGACGGCAGAAAATAACAGTAGGAAATATTTCACAATCAATTAAGGGGAATGGATACATCTGGCAGATTTTTTCATCATTTTTCAAAGAGGAACAACTTTCGGGGCTTCCTGATTGCTTTTTTTATAAACACTGTCCCACAGAAAAAGGAGTCTACTCTCAAAGAATAACAATTGCTCCTCAGAAGCAAATTCTTTCCTTTAAGAGTTGACCCCTATTGACATGGGAGACAAAGATACTTTTGAAGCAGTTGCCTTACCAGAAGGTGTATCCATTCCCCTTAACATGAATTAATGTTGCCATACATAGCAAGTATTCAACCTGCGACCTGTCAGAACCGCATGCAGCTGATCCACTGCAGCTGGCAATAAAAAGTTAAAGATCTGTTACTGTCAGAATGATATTAGTTCTTTTGTTGTTGTTTTTTGTTAGTTTGTTGTTATTTTTTTTTAATCATGCAATTTCCACTCACCTGACTAACTAAAGCATCTTGGATCTTGCCTTTCAGGGCTTGTAATTTTTCTGATAAATGTCTGGCTATAGCTTTAGCTTGTGGAGAATTACCCTGGAAAGTACCAAAATTTTTGTTAGTACATGTGACTAATGTTTTCATCAATACATATTTTATTTCGGCCCCCGCCCATCAGGGCTTGAAGAAATAGATAGGCTGCATGATGCTTCCATGCAGAGCTGAAACAAACTGCACACAATTACTGGTAAACCGCTTAGAGGATCTAAGCCTGTCCAGGCAAAGCAGTGGGAGTTGGCCCATTTATAAACCTTATTGGTTTCATTGGATGACAGGGCTTGAGAGGTCATTTCATCTCAATGTCAGGTAAAAGTCCTACAAAATTGGAAGCAATGTCTCCAAAATGACCTATACATTGTTGTTGGGGATGTTAAAGCTCAAATCAAACAAACAAACAAAACGTATTTTATTTAGCAACTGAATTATGTAGCATTTCAATGTTTTGAACACTGATGACTCCTTTACCCTGGCTTGTTAGAACTAAAACTAGAGTTCTGAGAGAGGAGTTTATGTAGAATTCAACCTTGGATCGCTAGTGTTTTCCCTAGCCAGAATTATTTTTCTTATTCTTATACTTGTTAAAGTATACTTTGTCACAACAAAGCTCCACAGAGCTTATGTGATTTGTTTCTAATATGCATTGTCAAATAAAACTTCTTTATCTTTGTAGTTTTAACCCTTATATCCTGCTGAACACACATCCCATACCCTTACAAATCGTGCAGATCCAGATCAGATGGCTTCTGTAGAAGCCATCTGATCAGGATCTACACTGTTTGAAATTTATTTTGCAAATTTGAATGACAGCATTATTTCAAGCAATTTGATTGGTTGATAGTCAGAAATGCATGAGGCAATTTAATTCATTCAGCAGGATAAGGGTAAAGCATGTTCAAGCCCATAGACTGTAGAAGACTAATGCAATCTGCAATGACTCTGATTAGACTGCACATCCCTGTAGTCTGATCCGAGTCTTCAATGGTTGATGGTCACATGTCTTATTGTGGGTTTTGTTCATGTGCTGGCTTCAAAATTATTTTGCAACTGTAGACAGTCGGAATTCTGCTGCTTGAACTCTAAAGAATCATTTATCCTGGCTTGTTAGAACTAAAGCTGCAGTCCTTAGAGATAAGTTTATATAGACTTCAACCTTGGATACCTAGAACCCCAACTAGCTAGAACTATTTTTCACAGTCTGAAGCATGTTCCAGCCACCAGGTTCAACTGTAGTTTTATATTCAATGTAGAGTAACACAATAAAATTCCACTATTAAGACCACCTAAAATTAAGACTAAATCTGCTTTTAAAGGTTTTATTGAACATGTTTCATTTATTCTTCCTTTTTGTTTTCTACACCCAGTGTCTCCTTATATGAGACTACCTGACAGTTCTGCAACCGAAGGTCAGGTGGTTTTTCTCTGTGTACTCCAGTTTTCGCCCACCTCTGATTAATGATTGGCGGGATATAAGTGAAATAATCTTGAAAGGGCCGTGAAACCAAAATTTTAAAAAAAATAAATAAGAGGGCCACCATTGGGGCTGTTCAAAAGTTGTCTTGAAGACTGCTTTTGAACAGCCCCACTGGTGGTCTTAATATAGGAATTTTACTGTACACTAACCCATTTTCAGCTGAATAGAACCTTTCTCACCATATAAAGACAATCTGTTTCAAAATGTTTGGATGTCAAGTTGAGTTATTTTCAGAAATAAAATATAGAAAATTGCTGGGCTTTTTGGAAACAGTAAAAGTCCTGATCAGATGTCACATTCTGTAGCCTCTGATCAGAATCTGCTCTCTTTGCAAATGTCCTATTTTAAGATTTCCTGTCTATAATGGTTTAAGCTTCTGCATGTTGGGTATTTTTTTCTCAGCAGCTGCTGACATTTTTATATAATTTTTTTTCTAATTTTCCCAGAAAACAGGATCTGACATATCATGCAAAATTGACTCCTATTGATGGAGACAATTTGCATGAGATGTCAAATCCTATTTTCTGGAGAAAAATAAGAAAAAAATCAACAATTTGTTTTCTGCCGATTTCGCCTTGACAGCAGTAATGGTTAAACAAAAAAATTACACTAAAGTATTTACCCTAAGTATTCTGACATCTCAACTCCTTACCACACTTGTTGAACAAGTACAATACACAACCTGATGTTGTGTTTAAAGCTAGCTCTCCTATGTTGTGGGTACTTGTTGTAATTGCTTCATTATGGTGATTCTAACATGTACCCAATGAAGAAGTAGGAAAAATTATCTTTTTATTATCTCCACTACTCGCGTTATCTAAAGCTATAGCAGGTTGAGTAGGTAAATATACAGTCGAACTCAGATGGTTCATTTACCATGGCTGATTTGAACCCATTTTTGAGTCCAATGGTAATTCCTCTATGTAAGTAGAATGGGATAATTAAGGAGACTTTCAACTTTTATCTTGCAAATGTATGCTATATGTACTCATTATAATCGCCTCGATGAGGTGATTCTAATGAGTACACACAGCACACATTTTTATCATAGAATACCAAAAAGACGTTCCAAAATTAACCCTATGCCTCCAGGCAGTAACCCTCAGTGGCTGGAACTACCTGTCTCAAACAGATTTTTGTTGTTCCAAAGGTGTTTGAGCCATTGAAGTTCGACTGTAATTCAGATAAGTATAAATGATTTGTCAGATCCACTGGTTGGTCTTCATACCTGAAGTGATATTTGATTGGCTAGTTCAGCTTACCTGTCCTTTAGCAATGAGATCTGACAGCTGATTGGTCAATATTTCTGTCTCATCACACAGTCTCAAAAGTTCTGATCTGATTGGACCAGAACATGCTGCTGCTACTCGACGACCATCAGCAACCACCATCCTTGTAGCTTGTTCACCTGGAACAAAAAATTAGTCACAATGAAAATTAAAAATTCAGTCTCCAACTGTGTAACATTTATGAAACAGATCAGCTCTATCAGTGATTTATTGAGTAATAAATCACAGTTTGGAGGTCAGGTGTAAAGCAGATCAAACTAGAACTGTCAGAGGATCTGACTATAGCCCTGCTATAGCCCTGTCAGAGGAGAAAGACTCATGAATTAAAGGTAAAGACTTGTGAGAGGGTTAAATCCCTAACATGGTACCTACGCCTTATAGACTTTTCGCGTTATTAGATCTGAAAAACAGTCTAAGTTAAAAAATAAGTTTTGGATAATGAAAAAACCACATGCACATCTTAAGACCCATATGAAAACACCTGTAAAGTTTCAAAAGGATTGACCTAGAACTGTAAGAGGAGTTGCGATCACAAGGTAGCTACTCCCTATACATTTAAACATTAGTAGATCTCAAAAATTGTCTAAGTTAAAAAAGGTGAAATAAGTGAAAAAAATTATTTAAGGATAATGAAACAAGAGGCCCATGGGCCACTATGCTCACCAGAGCTCAGGTGGGCACTGCCAAATTGCAGCCATGTATTTTAACATGATATCATTTTAATCTGCCAAATGAACCCCCATATCCAATTGAGCATCAATGTGGACTCAGTATATGAAACATTAGGCCTTTTATGAAGTAGAGGGGGTGGGGCATGGACCCAATGGAGCCCTGGTTGGTATCACTAAATGTGTCTTATCACAAAGAACAAGAATATATATGGTTTAGCAGTGGGGATCTGCATGGCTGGAGATATAAGTGGAGGGGTTGGAGCATGCCCTGTCGTTCCCAGGAATCCCCAAGATTGTTGTCCCTAAATGTGTCTCATCATAAGGACCAAGTATATATATGGTTTAGGGGTGGGAATCTGAACGGTTTCCAAGATATCCTTTCATGAGGTGGAAAGGAGAGGACTGGCCCCTGCAGACACCCCTACAGTAGGTGTGCTAATAATAAGGAACAAGAACATATATGAATATGGGGTGGGGATTTGAATGGTTTCTGAAATATATGGCCTTTTATGAAGTGGAAGGGCGGGGCACATTGCCTCAGCACAAAGAGACCCCCAAGTTGGTGTGACTGAATGAGTCTTATCATAAGGAACAAGAATATATATGGTTTAGGGGTGGGGATCTGAACTATTTCTGAGATATGTGGCTTTTAATGAAGTCAAGCGGTGGAGCAAGGCCCGGGCATGCCCGGGGGACTCACAAGCTGGTGTCAATGAATGTGCCTTATCATAAGGAAGATGAATATATATGGTTTAGGGGTGGGGCTCTGAACAGTTTCTGAGATATAAGGCCTTTTGTGAAGTGCAGGGGTGGGGCAAGGCCCAGGAAGACCCCCAGGTTGGTGTCAATGAAAGTGTCTTATCATAAGGTACAAGAATATATATGATTTAGGGGTGGGGATCTGTAAGGTTTCCGAGATATTGTGATATTATGAAATGGAGGGGGTGGGGCATGGCCCCAGCACATCCCTGGGGACCCCCAGGTTGGTGTCACTGAATGTGTCTCATCATAATGAACAAGAACATATATGGTTTAGGGGTGGGGATCTGAACAGTTTCTGAGATATATGGCCTTTTGTGAAGTGAAGGGGTGGGGCATGGCTCCGGCGCACACCGGAAGACCCCCAATTTGGGGTCAATGAATGCGTCTTATCATAAGGAGCAAGAATATATATGGTTTAGGGGTGGGGATCTGTAAGGTTTCCGAGATATTGGGCCTTTTATGAAATGGAGGGGCGGGACATGGCCCCGGCGCATCCCGGGGGACCCCCAGTTTGATGTCACTGAATGCGTCTTATCATAAGGAACAAGAGTATATAGGGTTCAGGGGTGGGGATCTGAATGGTTTCCGAGATATTGGGCCTTTTATGAAGTGGAGGGGGTGGGGCATGGCCTCGGCACATCCCGGAGGACCTCCAGGTTGGTGTCACTGAATGCGTCTTATCAATAGGAACAAGAATATATATGGTTTAGGGGTGGGGATCTGTAAGGTTCCTGAGATATAAGTCATTTTATGAAGTACTGGGGGCGGGGTATGGCCCCGGCACAACCTACTGGACCCCCAGGTTGACATAAAAGCATATGGCTGAGAGAAGTTTACTAAAGGAACATTTCTATGAAAGTTTTGTCAAAATATCTGCAAAGGCTTTGTAGTTAATGCCATTTTTCAATTTTCCCCATTATAAGTCTATGGAAAATCTAAGTTGCCATAGCAACCAAACTAATGAG
Organism: Lucinisca nassula; assembly: GCA_963580285.1. Taxonomy (NCBI): domain Eukaryota; kingdom Metazoa; phylum Mollusca; class Bivalvia; order Lucinida; family Lucinidae; genus Lucinisca; species Lucinisca nassula. The sequence goes on from OY757021.1 coordinate 75,335,775, forward strand.
CCGAATTTCATAAAAAACACAAAACCTGTAAAGGCAAATATGGTGAATATTTCCATAAACTTTCAGCCTCATAGAGCATACGGTTTCTGAGGAGATGATTTTTTAAGTATTTTTTTTCTATTTTTTTCATTTTGGTTTCCATGGCAACCAATACAAACGAGCAGTAGGCCTAAAATCATATGGCAGATAGTAGATTGCCTAAGGAATATTTCTATGAAAGTTTTGTCAAAATATCTGCAGTGGCTTGGCAGTATGTGCCATTTTTCAATTTTCCCCATTATAAGTCTATGGAAACTCTAAGTTGCCATAGCAACCAAACCAATGAGCCGAATTTCATAAAAAACACAAACTTTCAATCCCCCAGCCCAAGGATGCTACAGATAAAATTTGGGCTGAATCGGTCCAGTGGCTTCAGAGAAGAAGATGTTTGAAAGTGTTGACGTCAGACGACGACGACAATGACGACGACGACGCCGGACAACTGCCTATCCTATAAGCTCCCCCGGAGCCTTCGGCTCTGGTGAGCTAAAAAGCACATGCACATCTTCAGACCTATATGAAAACACCTGTAAAGTTTCAAAAGGATTGACCTAGAACTGTAAGAGGAGTTGCGATCACAAGGTAGCTACTCCCTATGCATTTTAACATTAGTAGATCTCAAAAATTGTCTAAGTTAAAAAAGGTGATTTAAGTGAAAAAATTATTTAAGGATAATGAAAAAAGCACATGCATATCTTCAGACCTATATGAAAACACCTGTAAAGTTTCAAAAGGATTGACCTAGAACTGTAAGAGGAGTTGCAATCACAAGGTAGCTACTCCCTATACATTTTAACATTAGTAGATCTCAAAAATTGTCTAAGTTAAAAAAGGTTAACTAAGTGAAAAAAATTATTTAAGGATAATGAAAAAAGCACATGCACATCTTCAGACCTATATGAAAACACCTGTAAAGTTTCAAAAGGATTGACCTAGAACTGTAAGAGGAGTTACGATCACAAGGTACCCACTATCAAATATTACAGACAGACGGAATTCCGGACAAGCCAAATCCAATATAGCCCCCACGAGTGTATACCATAGTGGTTTGTCTACTTACAACTGACCGACAAACTGTGATTTATTACTGATTTCAATATTGATTAGACTTTGGAGTGGATGTGCTACTCAATAACTGTCTAACCCCAAACAATTGCTACATCATTTGATCACCAAACTTCAGATCATGACATCACAAACTGACAAGGATAGAAAAATTTAGGCCAATCAAGACACAGCAAGAGTGCAGCCATCCAATCAGATACATTGCACTTTCAGTTATCAGGACGTCCATGTCAATCATCTGACCTGACCTTGAGACAAGTCTGCAGTACAAAGAAACTGGCAGACTTTGTCTGGTGCATTGACGTCTGAAATTTAATACCTCAGAATGTACCACTTTGATCTGCTTTATTTAACAGAAAGTCTAATGGATATTGAAATAGGTATTATCTCTCTCAACAAATCACACTGGAGCTGTTCTATTTAAATTCTAAGACACTTCTAAAAGTTGACAATAATTTTGTTGAGTTCTTCAAATTTCTCTCAACCTTTCATCATTGTGTAAAAGAAATCTTGTGAACACTTTTGACTGTATCACACATATTTTCTAACGTTTTTGATTTGAGCAAATCACATTTCACTTCATCTGTGTAATCCAATCAGCACCTCTGTGTTCAAATCTTGACTTCTTTATTTCCTTTTATGCTACACCTGATTGGGGTTCTTTAAAGTGCACAGTCTTTTGCCAGAAACTGACAACTACCCTTCTAGAATCAACAGAAGAGAGATAAGTTTATTACATAATGATCCTAAGCATTGGAACAGACAGGCCTAAGCATTGGAACAGACAGGCCTAAGCAAACAGTGTAGACCCAGTTCGGACTGGTCCTAAAGGAGCAGCCTGATCTGGGTCCACACTGTTTGCCATTCCGTCTCAACTTTTTGGACTCCTTGCTAGACCACGAAACAAACCCGTTAAAATTTTAGGAGGATAACAGCAAGTTCGCAAGGTGTCCAAATGTTTAGAATTTTTACGGTATAGAAAGTTGCAATCCATGAGGTCTTGAATGCCAATAAGGATTTACTGTGTTCACTTACCCAGACCCTTATCATCAATGCCGGGGTTAGCCAACCAGTGCTGAGCCTGATCAACCTTTCCCTGCACGGTGGGTGCAGGTTTTCTGATTCCACTTCTCTCTGTGTTCATTATACCATCATTAGTCAGCTTCTGTAATTCTTTCATTTTATGTTGCATCTCCCGGGCTAGAGACATGGCCTGTGGGCTGTTACCCTGTAGAAAAAAATTGAACTAGAAGTCTCATTTCAGAAAGGTACAATTATTTGATTTGCTGATAGTTGCGATGTTGTCTTTATCATATGACGTTGCGTCTGAGAGTGTAATAACGCCATGTAATAATTTCGATACTCCACTAGTGGATTAAATATGCAAATTAGCTAGATACGTCCCGTAACGTTACATGCACGACGTCCTTAACAACGTCTGGTTAACTAATGGCGGAATATTGACATTTTTGTAAAAAATCGAGAATAAAATGCGTTTTAAATGTCATATGATAAATAGAATCTTGCATTCGTGCTCATGTATTATTGAATTTATTAAACTTGTTGAGGAAAAGGGATAAAATGCTCGGCAAAGCCTCGCATTTTATCCCTTTTCCTCAACTTGTTTAATAAATTCAATAATGCATGAACACTCATGTAAGATCCTCTATTTACATTCCAGTTGTTCAAGACTAATAATGTTATTAGTTAACATATTGTTAAAACTATGAGCATTTATTACAGTAAATATGCTAATATTTTTGCTGAAAAAGGAGTAGCTTTTAAAAATGCAAATGCAAAAGCTACTCACATTTTTTTTCAGCAAAAATATTAGGGTATATTGCAGTTAACTAATGACGTCATTAGTTTTGATCAACTGGGTCATGATAATAATATTTTCTGCCGATTCTTTCACAAGTGATACAACTTTCATGTCATCCTATTTTGTACCCTGTACACCATGTCCTTCGAACAAGAATTCCGCCAAAGGCTAACTAGCAGGCGTGATAAAAAGCAGTCTAGTCTAAACCAGTTTTGTACTGAATGGAATTTACCACCTTAAATATATAGCAGGAGTCCATTTCAAGGTTTAGGGGTCTCAGGTTGATTTGTTTTTAGAAATTCATTTAGGAAAGTGATTGAACGTTTTGGTAAACAGTGGATGCCCTTATAAGACACCACATTCTGTGGCATCTGATCTGGGCCTGCACTGTTTGTCAGTGCCCTATTTAGGGCATTCTGTGGCAACTGATCTGCATCCGCACTGTTTGCCAGAGTCCTGCTTTGGGGTTTCCTAGATAAAGTGGATGAAGGCCCTGATCACACGCTGCATTCTGCAAAATTCTTTCCTAAAAAAGAAGACCACTTATTGACAAGGGAAACAAAACTATGATCCAAAGTATTGGGACAGACAAACCTAAACAAACAGTGTAGACCCAGAGGAGCAGTCTTATCGGGATCTACACTGTTTGTCATTCTGTCTGTACATTTTGGACACCTTGCTGGATTATGAATCAAATTTATTAAATGTTTAATAGAATTTCAGCAAGTCCTCAAGGTGTCCGAAAATTTTACAGTACCTTGCCCTGCTGTCTCAGTTCTTGCAGAGCTCCTCCCATAGACTCCAAGTTACTGACAGCTTTGAGAATTTTGTCTCGGTCATCAGGGTTGGTACAACACTCAGCAATACGTCTAGCATCTTCTAAGATCTGACGAAGGGATTTTTCACCTTTAAATAAAACAAACCAGAAACTTTAGAGACCTAATGTTTCAGAGTGAGTGATCTTAAATTTTAGACTACAGAGGCCTGTAGAATCCACAATGTATGATTCTAACAAAAACAAAAAGGAAATGTATGCATTAATGAGCCAGAATATCATCCTTATCTGGAGCCATATGGATTTTAAAATGAGCCCCGCCAAGCGAATTTGTGTCTTCGAGCATTCTGGCATGACAAATTTTAACTGCGCATGCCCAGCCATTCAAAGGGGCCAGGGATATAGCTTTCTGTCTGAAGGTTCCTCTTGATTCACTGCTTGTATGAGCGAGCAGCGAAGGTTCTGGCGAGACTGCGCGGATGCGCAGGCTCGCCTGAACCTTCGCTGTTCGCATAGGTGATAAGTACCAAAATCGCTTGACGGGGCCCAAATGCAAAATGCAAGCAGTGAAAACCCTGAATTCCTATTGTGTTAGCCATTATGGATTGTAGACAATCCTGTTGACCCCACTAGTTCAGTCGGTTGCATATCCTACTGGTGATTATCAGTTGCAGGTTTGCTTTTTTTTGTTTTAGTTTTACGGGCCTTTCAAGATTATTTCACATTTCGAGCTGATCACTAATCAGAGATGGGCAAAACCAGGAGTACCCGCAGAAAAACCACCAGACCTTCCTTGGTGTCTCATATGTGGTCTGAGTGAGTGAGGAGTGAACCACGTCAGTGAGAGACCTACTGATTAATAGTCAGCACTCTTACCAATTAACCTGATTGCAGGTTTGATACATGCTGGGTTGGCAACATTGGCTGAGACTGATCATGAAATCTTTTCTACGGTCCTTTTCTTCCTTCCACTGATTCCAGAAGGGCAGTTGTCAGTTTCTGGTGAAGGAAGGTGTGCTGTACTGGTTAACCACTGCCCAGGAAAGTGTAATTAGGCAAACTGACCAGCTCAGGACCTAAATAGTGTGGACTAGGCCCATAAACACCAAACAAACAAACCAATAACTGAACTGTGACACATCTGATGAGATTGTATGCATGTGCATGTTGAACTGAAAACCAAAGTTGTTTCAATTCATAAGGGAAATAGTAACAACTTCAGGGGAGGCAACTCTTGTAACTCAAGGCAGGCAACTCTTTCAAAAACATTTTTGTCTCCCTTATCAAATAGAGGTCTCTACTCTTAAAGGAAAGAATTTGCTCCTTAGGAGCAAATTCTTTACTTTAAAAGTAGACACCAGTGTCAGAGGGCTGAAATGAACAAGAAACCATCAAGAAAGTCCAACAAGAGCACAGCATGCGGGTGCCAATGCTCGGCTGCAGACCCTTTTCATAATGAACAACTAGTCCGAGTTTCAAGTAAATATGTTCAGTAATGACAGAGATATTACAAAATGTCCAAGTTTTTGCACGACAATGACGCAGACAAAAATGTCCAAGTTTTTGCATGACGACGACACCAGAGCTATGACAATACCTCGTCGTTTTCTTTGAAAACAGCTGCGCTAAAAAGAGGTCTACTTCATAAACAAATGGTGTTAAGTGTATCAGGTGTATGCATTCCTTTTACTTTTTGCTTGTTAGAAATACTGAATAAGTATATAAGTATACATATATACTGTACCATAAGTATTTGGACACCTCAATTCCTTACCTTACCTTCTGAATTATAAGGCAAAATCATTGAACCATGAAAATAGGTCACAAGGACCTAGATATATTTCTATGTCAATCATCAGGTCACATGGAACTAATAATCCAGGTGAGACATTTCTCCATCAAATAGTATTCAAGATAATAGGCAAAATCACTGAACCATGAAATATAGGTCAACTGACCTAGATATAATACAAGCTCAATCATGGGGTCACATGGAATAAATAATCCAGGTATGACATTTCTCCATCAAATAGTGTTCAAAATAATAGGCAAAATCACTGAACCATGAAATATAGGTCACACTGACCTGGATATATTTTGCGGTCAATTATCTGGTCACATGGAACAAATAATCCAGGTATGACATTTCTCTATTAAATAGTATTTAAGATAATAGGCAAAATCACTGAACCATAAAATATAGGTCATACTGACCTAGATATATTTTGAGATCAATAATGGGGTCACATGCAACTGATAACCCAGGTATGTCCTTTCTCCATCAAATAGTATTCAAGATAATAGACAAAATCACTGGACAGTGAAAAGTAGGTCACCATGAACTAGATATATTTTGCGGTCAATTATTCGGTCACATGGAACTAATAATCCAGGTATGACATTTCTCCATCAAATAGTGTTCAAGATAATAGGCAAAATCGCTGAACCATGAAATATAGGTCACAGTGACCTAGATATATTTTGAGGTCAATTGTGGAGTCACATGGAACTAATATCCCAAGTATGACATTTCTCCAACAAATAGACTTCAAGATATAAGGCAAAATCACTGGACCGTGAAATGTAGGTCACCATGACCATCACCCTTTTACACTTGGACCAATGTCACTTGATTGGCTGATGTATAACCAATTGTGTCTATAACTTGTTAGTATAATGGAAAGGTATACAACAAATTACAAAGGTGTCCTGGATTTTGACCCCCACCCCATCCCCACTCCCAGGCATGAACCCAGGGGTGTGTTGTCTTGGAATCTCAGAAGACACTCCCAGGTATCCAAGTTGTAAATATGAATGCTTTGTGATGAGTGACTGTTGAGATATAAGCATTTCAAAAACTTTAACACAGAATTACAAAGGTGTTCTAGATTTTGACCCCTAGCCCCACCCTGGGGCATGAACCCAGGGGTCTGTTCTCGTTGAACATCAGAGGACCCTCCCAGGTACTTAAGTTCCAAATATGAGTGGTCTGTGATGAGTGACTGTTGAGATATAAGCATTTGAAAAACTTCAACGCAGTGTGACGGGAACGCAAGCGCAAATGCACACGCGCACGCCAACCGAGGTGACAATAGCTCTCCATGTACTTCATACAGGCGAGCTAATGACCATCTATGGTCATTTTTCTACATGATCTTTATATTTTTAGGATCCATCCTTAAAGTGTGTAATATTTCAAATTGTCCTATAATGAACATTGTTATGAGGAGGTTCTTGTGTATGAGGCAGGAACTATTCATTAAAAAGAAGGTTAAGATGCAACCCCAATTCATAAGGAGATTAAAAATATTTATATTTTATAACCCTGAAAGTGTATCCCCAATTTCTTCCTTATCTCTTTCCATCCCAAACACAAGTATTGATAGCTATGCAAACTGTAGATGCAGATGATGAGCCTTGCCATCAGAATCTACAGTGTTTTTATGCCCCCGCATCGAATGATGCCGGGGGCATATAGTTTTTAGGTTTTCCGTACGTGCGTCCGTGGGTACGTGCGTACATGCGTCTGAATGTACGAAAGTGTGTACGTACCTACGTAATCCTGTTAGACTCAGGTTAAGGTTTTTGGTCAGGGTAGAACTTGAGCTCATATTTTTCAAAAAAACATGCAATGGATGTGGTTTATATTTAGTATGATGATAGATATGGGTCCAAAGTTTTATCCAGCAATACCCCACACCTACCCATGGTCTCAAGGTCAAGGTCACGGACTTAGAAATTTTTAATGTTTAAGACTCAGGTTAAGGTTTTTGGTCCAGGTAGAACTTCAGCTCATATTTTCAAAACCATACAATGAATTTGATTCATATTTGGCATGATGATAGATAATGGTTCATAGTTTAATTCAGCAATACCCCACCCTTACCCATGACATCAAGGTCCAGGTCACATACTTAGAATTGTTTAATGTTTAAGAACCAGATTAAGGTATTTGTACCAGGTAGAATTTGAGCTCATATTTTCCAAACCATGTAATGAATATGGCTCAGGTTTGGTATGATGATAGATATAGGTTCAAAGTTTTATTCAGCAATGCCCCCACCCATGACCTCAAGGTCAAGAACACATACTTAGAAATTTTTAATGTTTAAGACTCAGGTTAAGGTATTTGTACCAGATACAACCTGAACTTTTATAATTCAATTGGTTCATATTTTTGGTTTGATGATAGATACACATCCAAAGTTTTATTCAGTAATACCCCCACCCATGCCTATGACTTAAAGGTCAAGGTCGCAGACATAGAAATTTTCAAATTTAGCTTATATTAATGCTTATGTTAATAGCTTATATTTTCCAACCTTTATAATGGATTTGCTTCACAGTTGGTATGACAATAGTTGCAGGTCCAAAGTTTAATTGAGCCATACCCCACCCCTTACCTCAAGGTCAAGGTCACAGACATAGAAATTTTTTATATTACATTTTTTGAGAGTTCATATTTCCTGAACCATGTGATGGATTTGCTACATATTTGGAATGTTGATAGATACAGGTCAAAAATTTCATTCAGCCATACCCCCGCCCCCGCCCATGACCTTAATGGGGGGGGGGGTCCCTGGGGCGGGGGCATTTGTGTTGTATTGATACATTTCTAGTTCACCCTGTATGACTTTGTTTTGAATTGAGGTTTAACTTCCCCGTCAACACTATTAAGGTCATTTTGGAGATGCTGCTTCCAATTTTGTGGGACTTTTACCCGACATTGAGATGAAACAACATCGCAAGCCCTGCCTCCCAATGAAACCAAAAGGCTTATATGTATTAGATAGTTTGACTCACAACACTTTGCCTGGGCATGCTTAGTCCTTCTAAGCAGTTCACCAGTACCCATGTGTGGTCAGATTCACCTCTGCCTAGAAGCAACATGCAGCCTAATCTATTTCTCCAAGCCCTGATGGGCGGGACCGATTTTACAAGACTGGTATTGTCCAAATTCTAAGATGGAATAGGAAGAGTCTATTTCAAATAGAAATGCGTCCATAGGACACGGATGCCCCCGCCCGAAAATATGTCTATGTTCGTATTCATCCATAGAAAGTTATTGACAGTGTTTAAGTTTTGGACCCTTTTTATGCCATTTGACCTCCAAGTATGACCTTGGAGGTACGGATCTGGGTTTGCACGTGACACATTGTCTCATGATGGTTAACATTTCTTCAAAATAATTTCAATATCCATCCAAAAATAAGTAAGTTATTGGCTGCGTTTAAGTTTCGGACCCTTTTCTTGACCTTTGACCTCCAAGTATGACCTTGACCTTGGAGGTACGGACCTGGATTTTGCATGTGACACATCGACTCATGATGGTTAACATTTCTACAAAGTAATTTCAAAATCCATCCAGAAATAAGAAAGTTATTGACTGTGTTTAAGTTTCTGACCTTTTTTTTTACCTTTGACCTCCAAGTATGATCTTGACCTTGGAGGTACGGACCTGGGTTTTGCATGTGACACATCGACTTATGATGGTTAACATTTCTCCAAAGTAATTTCAAAATCCATCCAGAAATAAGAAAGTTATTGACTGCGTTTAAGTTTCGGACCCTTTTTTTTACCTCTAAGTATGACCTTGACCTTGGAGGTACTGACCTGGGTTTTGCACGTGACACATCGACTCATGATGGTTAACATTTCTCCAAAGTAATTTCAAAATCCATCCAGAAATAAGAAAGTTATTGACTGCGTTTAAGTTTGGGACCCTTTTTTGACATTTGACCTCTAAGTATGACCTTGACCTTGGAGGTACAGACCTGGGTTTTGCACGTGACACGTCGTCTCATGATGGTTAACATTTCTGCCGAGTAATTTTAAAATCCATCAAGAAATAAGGAAGTTATTGACTGCGTTTATGTTTCGGACCCACGGACGGACACACGGACGGACATTCTCACGAATGGATACTTAAGTGGCTAGGCGTCGGCATATTGACTACTTAAGAAGCAAATTCTCTTAAGCGGCAAGCCACCTAAGTGACAATTTTTGCCACTTAAGTACCAAAATAACGGAATAAAGTCCATTTGGACTCACGAATATATACTTAAGTGTCAAACTGTCCAAATTTCGTTGGTGCGGACGAACGCACGCACGGACGGACAGGGGCAACGCTATATGCCCTTTCCACCATTCTTCGAATGGCGGGGGCATAAAAACTCAGGGGTGAAAGGGTTAACTGGAACAGGATAACACAGAATGTTGTTAACCCATTTTGTACCAAATGGAATCTTCCTTCTTATATATAGCAGGAGTCCATTTAAAAATTTAGGGGTGTCAGGCTGTGTTTTCTAAAAGTTGATTTGAAAAATGGCTGAATTTATTGCAAACGGTGTAGACCCTGATCAGATGCCGCTTTCTGTACTATCTGATCTTGGCCAGCACTGTTTGCCAGTTACCCATTTTGGGTAGTCCAGTACAAAAAGGGTTAAACCATTGAAAATACATGGTAACTGTAACTGACATGAAATGTTACAAATACTGGGCTTAAAGGTACTGGATAACTCAAAAGGTGAAAAAAGCCAGCCACATGATCAGGATGCCATTTAGTTTGCAAACTTAAATGAATAAATTATATTAAGTGATTTGATTGGTTGACAGTCAGTAATGGGTGTGATACAATTAATTCATTCAACAGGACATGGGTTAATAAACCATTTGGAATGGGACAGTGAAATAACACAGCCTATGGTGATTTGATTACGCTGAAACTGGGAAAGTGGAAAAATTCGTTAAACAAACCTGACAACACCTGGGAGCCAATTACTTCACCTGGGGAAGGAAATACTGTATTTATCCTTAGTATTCAGACATCTCAACACCTTACCATACTGGTGCTATTTATTTTTTATTTAATTCAGGTTTTATGTCCCCATCGTCATTGCGGAGACCTTGTTTCCAATGTTGTGAGACTTTTACGCGACACTAAGATGAAATGACATCTCATGCCCTACCGTCCAAACAAACCAATACTGTTTATAATTTTATGTAAAGACTGTCTGACTCATACCACTTTGCCTGGGCAGGCTTAGACCTTCTAAGCCATTTACCAGTACTCATATGCGGTCAGTTTCAGCTCTGCGTGGAAGCATCATGCAGTTAAATATATTTCTCCAAGTCCCAATGAGTGGGGGCCTCTAAAATTTAAACAAGTCCCATTTACTAACCGATAATGTGTCTAAAAATAAACAGATGAGTGGCAAAAAGTGTAGATCCTGATGAGATACTGCATTATGCGACATCTCATCTAGGTCCACAGTGTTTGCTCAGCCATATCTGTCTGAATATACAGTAGAATATACAATATACAAGATAGCAAGCTTAGAGAGTGTTTATTTGGTAAAATCACATCTGATAAAGCTATAATTTTCACTCTTGCACCTTTGGACATGGTTTTCAATGTGTTAGAAGACACATGAGGAAGAGCATGATTTTCATTTTTATACAGCTTTAGTTTTATAACCTGATCATAGATAAAAGTTTGAATGTCAGACAATACTGTTGAACATCTGGTAATTTCTTATTTTTCAATACAATCTATATATTTTTGTTTAAGAAACAGATCAGCTCTAGCAGTGATTTATTGAGTGATATATCACTGTTTGGAGGTCAGTTCTGAAGTTGATCAAATCAAGAGTGCATAGCGCGAGTGATCGGTCTACTTACAACTGACCGACAAACAGTGATATATCACTCAATAAATCACGGCTCTAGAGCTGATCTATTTCAATTCTAACACACTAAGCGTCGCAAAAATGCTACTGATTCCTTCAGATTCTCCCTATCTTCCGCCATTGTTGGAAGGAATCCCGCCACTATGACTGACTGTACCCCTGTTTTCATAAAGTATCTGATACAGGGAAACGACGTTACACCATCAAACGTCAAGGTAACAATGAATGACAGTATGAAGCGGGATAAAAAGGTTTATCATATGACGTTGCGTCTGAGAGTGTAATAACGCCATGTAATATTTTTGATAATCCACTAGTGGATTGAATATGCAAATTAGCTAGATACGTCCCGTAACGTTACATATACAACGTCCTTAACGACGTCGTGTTTACTAATGGCGGACAATTGACATTTTTGTAAACAAACGTGAATAAAATTTGCTTTAAATGTCACATGATAAATAGAATCTTGCATTCGTGCTCATGTATTATTGAATTTATTAAACTCGTTGAGGAAAAGGAATAAAATGCTCGGCAAGCCTCTCATTCTCTCCCTTTTCCTCAACTCGTTTAATAAATTCAATAATACATGAGCACTTATGTAAGATCCTCTATGACTCTTCATGTCACGCTCTTCCACCGAGTTATTTATCACTCAGTTTATCACTAGATTTGTCTTTTGGCTTTATAGGTGACCAGTGTTAGAATTGAATGTAACAATGTTGTTTAACTAAGATGGTTTCCTCTTTGGACCCAAGCAAGGCTGCTATAAAGAGGTTGTGGTAAGTTGTCAAGTGTAAGCCTTAATAAACAGTTCTGCTTGTACATGTAATTACAAAACCCAATCAGAACAAGATGTAGACAAAGAGCAGAAATTGGACCAAATCCAGTAACTGCACTAAAACATTTGAGTGAGCTATGCTTGTATATATGCTAAGAAAAGGACCTACCTGAACTTCCTACAAGGGCTGAGGGGTCACCAAGCCAGTCCTGAGCCAACTGCATCTTCTGTTCAATAGCACTCTGCCAAAAAAGTGTACATTTCACTGTTAACCCTTTTTTACAATATTTGGGTTTTATGACCCTTTCCAGATTATTTCACTTATATCTGGTCAATCATTAATCAGTAGTAAGCCAAAAGCAGAGCATCCAAAGATAAAACACCTGGGGCCAGTTGTTCAAAGCATTGTTAGCTTAATAAGCTCATTAGTGGTCATATTGTTAACTCTTCTAGCAAGTTTAATATTTAAAATTTTGGTATTTTTGCTGAAAAAATGTGAGCAGCTTTAGCATCCAGAAAAGCTGCTCACATTTTTTCAGCAAAAATTTCAGCATATTTGCCATTTTCAATGATCAAAGTTTTAACGATACGTTAACTAACGACGTCGTTAGTTTTGAACAACTGGCCCCCGACCTTCTGTTGTAGTGCCTGGCATCTTGCATGTGACTCAAGCAAGACTCAAACCCACAGTGGTGAGCAGGGCTCGAGAAAATGTCGGTTTGCAGGTTCTGGACAGATTTTGTTTTCTTTAAACCGATTTTGACTTCAGAAGAAGATTAAAAAATCGGTCCATAATTCAATAACATTTGAAAAAAATCGGTTCGAAAATATCGCTAAATCATTATGTTTTAAAAACAAGCTGATCTTTTGCCACTGATAATCCAAGCATGTATACAATAACCGCCTGGAGCACAAGGTGTTAGACCGGTACATTATCTAACTAGGTGAAAATCAGACAAGTCCACGTCGGGTTCTTTGATCTTAACGCAGCGAAATTTGAGCTGTGTGTCAAAATTATTAAACCATGAAGACTGGCCTCAGGAGTTATCAGTAAGCTGGCAAGGGTGAGAAAATTAGGTGGACATACACTAGTTTGTTTATACAAGTCATTAATTTATGGCTTACTATAGAATCGGTATTTGAATATAAATTGTTTTTTTTTTTCACAAGGTGCAATTTTCAATCCACACTTATCATGTCTGAACATTGCGTGTTAAGCCTTCGAGAGAAAATGCCTTTTTGTCGCCTATTCTAAACAATATTTTTATTTAAGAAATATGCTCCATTGACACCAATAACATAAAACGCGCGTTTATTACGCCCGTGAATGAATTAAAATGAAACCACATGACATCATTTTCCGATCACATGGCTTCAATATCGGTCGCCATTTGTAGACAAAGCGATTTGTTACGGGCAGTAGACTTGTGTAATCGTGAAATATGTATTTATATTCTTTAGAACTCGGTTCGGCCATGTAATATTTTCAATGACTCTCGTTCGGCCATGTTTTGGTTTGAGATTAAAGAAATGTTTTCAATTTTTTTAACCCGTTCAAAACGATTTTTTTAAAGAAATACGCTCTATTAAACTCAATAACATAAAACAGGTGTGAGTTTCGTCCTTGACTGCATTAATGTATATTGTGTAAACAGAAACCGTATGACAGCATTTTCCGACCACATGGCTGCAATATTGGTCGCCATTTGCAAACAAAGCAATTTGGGCAAAATAAATATGCGTGAAATAAGAGAAATATTTTAAAGCAAAAAAAATATAGTGACCATCGAACTGGTCTTTGACTGCACAATGCCAGCTGTTTCCCTTTAGCCGTCTTCAGGTACTGAGGGACCCGGATATTGGGAAAATGAAAGTAGATGAAATCTGGCGCAGAAAATGAAATGAAAGTAGATGAAATCTGAACGATGTGAACAATAATTTCTGTTTTTAATCGAGATGCTGGTGCTAATATTTGTTTAACAAATGAAAGAGCAATATTGGTATGTCATTCGTTACACTAATAACACATTTTGAAATTGCAAATCACCAAGGACGTTTACAGAAATTACCGAAACCCGTTCGGTAATTTCCGTAATTTTTGGCGAAATCAGGCTGAACCGATTTGGATTCTTCAGTTTCTCGAGCCCTGGTGGTGAGACCTAATGTTTAAGAGTCAGCAATCATAACCATTATACCAAGAAGGTCCTTACTTTTTAATCATTTTTTCCATATGAAAAAAAAAAAGGTTCATGGTTATATACATGAATTTATCATATGACGTCACATCTTAGAGTGTAATAACACCAGGTAATAAATTTGATAATCCACTAGTGGATTAAATATGCAAATTAGTTAGATACCCCCATAACGTTACATGTACGACGCCCTTAACGACGTCGCATTTACTAATGGGGGAATATTTACATTTTTGTAAACAAATCGTGAATTAAATGCATTTTAAATGCCATATGATAAATAGAATCTTACATTCGTGCTCATGTATAATTGAATTTATTAAACTTGTTGAGAAAAAGGGACAAAATGCTCCGCAAAGCCTCACATTTTATCCCTCTTCCTCAACTCGTTTAATAAATTCGATAATACCTGAGCACTCATGTAAGATCCTCTATATATGCAATGTGTGTTAAAACTATGGCACATGACCCAACCTATGATAAGGCTTATGAGACCAGCAAAGACTCAGATCAGCATAGTAACAGATACAGTGGATATTTTGTAATAACCAAAGAAGAAATTTTGTCATTCTGCCATAAAATGTATGATGTGGGTATCCATTAGACCTGCCTCATTGAGGCATTCTGATGGAAGCCCACAACTTAATGAAAGCCCACAACTTAATGAATGCCCACAACTTAAGTTTACATGGTGAAATAAGGAAAATTATTATTCTATTATCATGAAATATGCAGCTTATCTATTGCTATGGGTCAGCCTCCAATATCAGAGCCTTCGTTGACAGCATGTATCTCAATATGGGCTATCCAAAGAGATAAATGGCAACTCTGGCAATAGTGGGTGCACATGCAGGCTGATCTAATCTTTGTTGTCACACAAGCCTTACGGTAAGCTTTGTTGCTCACTGGCTTAAATTATTTGTAATGCCATTACATCATTAAGATAACACACCTGTGCAATATTGTGCATTTTTACAGCTCCAAAATGGCTACTTTTCTGATGCAAATCTGTGATATTTTTCTTATTTATGCTGCAAAAATAGGTTGTGGGTGCTCGTTAGAACTGCCTCAATGAGGTGGTTCTAACGAGTACCCACAACCTATGTCTTGGAGCAGAAATAAGAAAAATAATGTATATCCCCGTAAACCCCAGTTTTCTCTATATAAAGTGGGGTTTAACCCATTTTATACTGGAAACCCCAAAACAGGTAGCCTGGCAAACAGGGCAGGCCCAGATCAGATGTTGCAGAATGCGGCGTCTGATCAGGACCTCCACTGTTTGCTAAAAGTTCAGTCATTTTCCAAATAGATTTTGAAAAAAAATACAATTTTGGAATGGACTCACGGTATATATAAACAGGAAGATTTCATTTGGTACAAAAAGTGTTAAGGGGGTGTTCATTTCACGGACTTGTTTGTGTGATGGTGTTGTTTCAGTTTTTTTTTTTTTAACTTAGGGATAACTCTATTCCAAATTGTCATATCTAGAGGTTTGTGGTTGAAAATTTTGTTTCACATTGAAGCCATAAAATGTAATTTGCAACAGTGATACCAATAATTTACCTCTTCAAACAACAATTTTCAATGCAGTCATCCCAAAAACAATGTTATAAAATGAATGTGATCTATCTCACAAATAAGACCACTTTTTGTCAGTCCCACAGGTGGTCTTTGTGAGATTTCACTGAAATTTACAGTACATTTTGCTTGTGAAAAAGGATGTCTATCGAAACTCTTTTATACCTGAGCTTTCTTCATAATGGCAATATCATCAGCGTCCCATTCCTCCTCATCGTACGTTGTCAGTTGTAACACTCGTATGATCTCATGAATCTCGTCGGACATCTTACGCACCACATAGTCTCTGTTTGTCTGAGCACCTTGGATGGCTGAATCTAAGAAGAAGTAAAGTTCATACTAGAGACCTATCACATTTTCATATACCATAATGATCCAAAGTATTGGGACAGGAGCAGTCTGATCAGGGTCTACACTGTTTGCTATTTCGTCTACATCTTTTGGACTCTTTGCTGGATCATGAAATATTTGTTAAAACATTAGGAAAATTACAGCCAGTCCCCAAGGTGTCAGAATATTTAGAATTTTTCATACACACCATAACCCCTTTAAAACACAATAGTTCTGGACACACTGAAACCATGTTTGATAAACAACCATGGTATATCCAAACAAAATTATGTAGATTTTACAGAAAAATGACCATTTGTGTTCATCTTTCTATATAATCCATATATTTTTGGGATCGATCTTTTAAAAGGTGTTATTCTCCAAACCGTACAGTACAGTACAGTACAGTACAGTACAGTACAGTACTAATGAAAAGTGTCATAAAGAAGTTTAATCAGTGATGATCTGGAACTGCAACCTTCACAAAGGGCACATGTTTATCAGTTTTGCATAGGCCACATTTTTTCACAGAGTTAATATTAGCTTTTACAAAGGCCACATTTTTTAACGAAATTAGTAGAAGCTTTTACAAAGGCCATATTTTTTAACAAAGTTAATATTAGCTTTTGCAAAGGCCACATTTTTTAACAAAGTAAATAGTAGCTTTTACAAAGGCCACATTTTTAACAAATTTAATAGTAGCTTTAAAAAAGGCCACCTTTTTTAAACAAAGTTAATACACCTTTTACAAAGGCCTCATATTTATAATAAGGGAATGTTACACCGGAAGTCTTTCCGTATCAAATTTAGGAATCTAGCCTAGTGGGAGTATATTTTTTTCCTTTAACCCTTATCCCCCCAATCTTTACAAACAGTGTAGATCAAGATCAGATGGCTTCTGAAGAAGCCATCTGATCAGGATCTACACTGTTTGTCATTCAGTTTGCAAATCTGAATGGATAAATTACATAAAGTAATTTGATTGGTTGAAATGTAAATCGGTATGGCTAAATTAATTTATTCAGAGGGATAATGGCTCTCTGAGTTCTGAAGCTAACTCTTCCATCTTGGAATATTTTTTTTGTGGCCTTAGTAGCTCAGTCGGATGCGCGTCTGACAGGTGAATT
Source organism: Lucinisca nassula (assembly GCA_963580285.1). Classification (NCBI taxonomy): domain Eukaryota; kingdom Metazoa; phylum Mollusca; class Bivalvia; order Lucinida; family Lucinidae; genus Lucinisca; species Lucinisca nassula. The sequence goes on from OY757021.1 coordinate 75,353,175, forward strand.
TTTTGGGACTTTTACCCGAAATTGAGATGAAATGACTTCTTAAGCCATGCAACCCAATGAAACCAATAGGGTTTATATGCATGGAAGGTCCAACTCACACTCAGGCTGGATGAGTTAAGAGTGGATCCTATAGTATTTAAAGAAGCATATATATTGACTAATAAGTAATCTGTCTTTGGGTGGCTCCTATGGTATTTGAAGAAGCATATTGACTAATAAGTAATCTGTCTTTGGGTGGCTCCTATGGTATTTGAAGAAGCATATTGACTACTAAGTAATCTGTCTTTGGTTTTGGAGACAAAAAAACTGTGGTAATGTGAAAACTTACTACTTTGTTAACTGTAACAAAGATCAATATCCACAGATATCTTTGTGGGTCTTCAAGCTGGATGAGTTTAGAGTGGCCCTATCGTATTTGAAGAAGCATATTTAACAAGAGGGCCCAGAGGGCCCTGAATCGCTCACCTGAGAATAAGTGTCTCTAGAAAATTCTTGGCCTAAGGGCTATAACTAGTTGAAGCTTCATACCAAATATCAAAGACCTGAGCCTTGTGGTTTCAGAGAAGAAGTTTTTTAAATATTTTCCCTATATAAGCCTATAAAAAACCAAAGGGCCCCGGGGATGGGGGCCTTTTTGGCCCCAGGGCTATAATTTGAACAATCTTGGTAGAGGTCCACTAGATGAAGCTTCACACCAAATATTAAATTCAGAGCCTTGCGGTTTCAGAGAAGAAGATTTTTAAAGATTTTCCCTGTATAAGCCTATTTAAAACCAAAGGCGCCCGGGGCGGGGACATTTTTAGCCCCAGGGCTATAATTTGAACAATCTTGGTAGAGGTCCACTAGATGAAGCTTCACACCAAATATCAAAGACCTGGGCCTTGTGGTTTCAGAGAAGAAGATTTTTAAAGATTTTCCCTATATAAGCCTATGTAAACCCAAAGGCCCCCGGGGCAGGGGCATTTCTGGCCCAAGGGCCATAATTTGAACAATCTTGGTAGAGGTCCACTAGATGAAGCTTCATACCAAATATCAAAGACCTGGGCCTTTTGGTTTCAGAGAAGAAGATTTTTAAAGATTTTCCCTGTATAAGCCTATGTAAAACCAAAGGCCCCCGGGGCGGGGGCATTTTTGGCCCTAGAGCTATAATTTGGACAATCTTGGTAGAAGTCCACTAGGTGAAGCTTCACACCAAATGTCAAAGACCTGGGCCGTGTGGTTTCAGAGAAGAAGATTTTTAAAGATTTTCCCTATATAAGCCTATGTAAACCCAAAGGCCCCCAAGGCGGGGGCATTTCTAGCCCAAGGGCCATAATTTGAACAATCTTGGTAGAGGTCCACTAGATGAAGCTTCATACCAAATATCAAAGACCTGGGCCTTTTGGTTTCAGAGAAGAAGATTTTTAAAGATTTTCCCTGTATAAGCCTATGTAAAACCAAAGGCCCCCGGGGCGGGGGCATTTTTGGCCCTAGAGCTATAACTTGAACAATCTTGGTAGAGGTCCACCAGGTGAAGCTTCACACCAAATATCAAAGACCTGGGCCTTGTGGTTTCAGAGAAGAAGATTTTTTAAGTTTTCGGTGAAAAAATCTATTTTTGGCTCCTGTGACCCAGATGTGCAACGGACCGGAACCATTTGAACAACTTTGAAAGGGGACCACCTAAGGATCATTCCTGTGAAGTTTGGTCAAAATCCGATCAGTGGTTTAGGAGGAGATGTCGTTTGAAGAAATTGTTTACGCACACACGCACACACGCACACACGCACGCACGCACTGACGACGGACGACGGACGAAAAGTGATCACAAAAGCTCACCTTGTCACTACGTGACAGGTGAGCTAATAACAAGTAATATATATCTTTGTTTCGGAAGGAAAAACTGTTGTAATGTTAGCACTTACTAGTTTGTTTAGCTGTAATAAAGATCTTTATTCCACTGATGAGGACTGGCGTGAGATTCTTAACTTGTTCTAACGAGCGGATCAACATTTCTCTGTGTACTTGGTGAGTTAGCTCCTTCTCTCTGGCATCAACTTCCTTTGTCATCCGGGTTAAAACAGGACTGAGATTCTGAAATAAGGTATAATTCAGCAAAAGCCCACTATAATTAGGACCACCAAAAATTAAAAATGTCTTAAAAATGTATGCCACACCTCTTTATAACACTATTGTTGGGGTCCAAAGCAGAAACCGTGTTAGTTAAACAACCATGTTATATCCAAGCAAAAATGTGTACACTATATAGAAAAATGACCATTTTTCTATATCATCTACACATTTTTGGGATCCATCTTGCAACTGTGTTATATCCAAACCATTTTATAATGAACCATGTTGTTATGAGGTTGTGATGTATTTAATAGTTTTAGATTTTCTTTTTTGGTGATTTTTACGCAAAGTGCCCGCTGGTACAGTAAACATCTTTGGGACTGTCCAAATGTGAGTGGTCTTAAAGACCACTGTTAAACAGTTCCAAAGGCGGTTTTATAGGTTTATTTTGCTTTCACAAAATACCCTCCTTATCTGTTGATGTCATCAAAACAAAGCTTTATGGAAATATTTGGCTCTATTAAGCAGGTAATGGTCCCAATAGTTATCAAAATAGTAATGCAATAGAAACCTAGCTACAATAGTGCTTTTGTATGGCAAGTCATTTTGGTCTGTAATAGTAAAACCCTAATTGATAATAAGTCATAGATTATTACCTTCACATAGGTCACTAAATCTTCCATCCTGTCCACAACCTCTGTAATGGCCAGATATTCTAAAACATTCTTACAGACTCGGATGATCTTACGAACTTCAGACTCATCAAATGCTAGCAACAGAGCTGAGGTCCCTTGCAGAATGCCTGAAATGAACATTATTATCGTATTTACCCTAAGTATTTGGGCACCTCATCACCTTACTAAGGCTGGCCACCCATCCGTTTGGTGTAGATTTCCTTATTTTTTTCTTTTCTTTTTCAGGTAAAATCTACACCTATCTGAAGAGTCTAAAGAGAACTGGGAATACCTAGGAAGACACCATCACAGACACCAGGGTTACTATGACATCAGCACCCAATTTCGTAAAATCGTTCTTCGATATAAAAAGATTGGGTACAACATAAATGTTATATGACAGATTGCATGGATGGTGGTTAACCCAATCACAGTTGACAACTTTGCTTCCCTCTTTAATAGCACGCTGGTGGGTCAAGCCTTAGATTCTATGACGGTTCCAACATAAAGGCTTACTGAGAATTAGAATTTAGTTTTATGTAATGTTGGTTGGTGCCTGATGCTCTGTCTCTGGTCGGTCCCATTGGAGTCTAACTGTTGGTTTTCTTTTGCTCCAGCATTTCAGTGGTTTCTTGCTGTCAAGTCCTCACCATTGTTTCATCTTTGTGGTTGTTTGATTTTTGTGTTCTCAGAGATGTTGCACTAATGAGTAAGGAGGCCTTCATGCGGACTGAACAAATTATTTGTCTAAATCGCGACGGAAGGGCGAGGATTGCAGCCGTGTAAAATTGATTTAGGCCCCCCAGTGAATTTCGTTTAGTTGACCGTTCCAAGGCAGTTCTTTTGTCGCAGTTTATTTTTGTTATGGTTTGTCTTTGAGTGTGTGCATCTCTTACATTTTGTTGTTTTGGATAGCCAATTGGCCATTTTGTGGGAAAGTAACTGTCCTTTTGGCTTTCTGCTATTGATGTTTCCATTAGGGTCTAGTTATTTCATGTTTGTGTTTCTTATCCTTTGGTGTCTCTGATGGGAGCTGTGGGTTGATTGTATGGATTCCTGATCATTGCCTCCACTTCTATTTTACTCCTTACCGTACTAAGACCACTACTGGGATTGTTGAAAAATGGTATAATTAGTGTGGTGGTTTTAATTAGGGGATAACTGTATTCAAAATTGTCATTTGGGGAGGTAAATCGGTGGTTTTACGGTCGGAAATTTCGTTTTACAGCGGCGCGTCAGCGGAGCCGTAAAACGGAATTTGTGACCGTAAAACCACCGATTTATCTCCCCAAATGACAATTTTCAATACAGTTATCCCCATTCAAATGCACTTATTCGGTTGTTTTGTTAAAAATTGTACTATTTTGCACAAAGCGGCAGGCGTTGTGACCTGCGTAAAACCAAATGTCAGCCAACGAAAAACGACGTTAGGTGGTGACGTCGGATTTCCGACAATATATCGTGGAATATACTGTCGCAAATTTTTGACGTTATCCAATCAGACGTCGCATTACATACGTAAGTGCATTAGAATAATGGATTTAAAAATATAAAGAAGAATTTGATACTGGCAAATGGGGGTCTTAATAGTGGAATGTAATCCTTCAGACAATTAGATTTTCTATAAGTGATGAGTACCTGAGTTAACCAAGACTGGGTTTAGATTTCTTGCATTTTTATGAGGCTACTTTCAATGGAAAAAGAATATATGGAAAGGCCACAGAACATGGACGTCTGTGAATAAATCATTTCCTTGAGCAGAGCCATAAGCTTTTATATTGTCCTTCACAAGCTTCTGCGGCTCTCCCAGGATATTTGGGCAAGGTGGGATATTTGGGCATTGATATTATTCCAGAGACAGTGAAATCAATGTCCTGTGGTTAGTCTTACATGTGCTTATGGGTGTGCTGGCAGAAATGCTGCCATTTATACAGAATGGCCTTCAGATTTTCACAAAACAACATCATGAAGTGTAACACTACCTGTCAGAAAATTTGCTTGAGATCAGGGACCAGTTGTTCAAAACTAAGGATGTCGTTAGTTAACGTATCTTTAAAACTTTGATCATTAAATATTGCAAATATGCTAATACTTTTGCTGAAAAAAATGTGAGCAGCTTTTGCAGATGCAAAAGCTGCTCACATTTTTTCAGCAAAAATACCAAAATTTTCGATATTGTACTTGCTAGAACAGTTAACAATTTGACCACTAACGAGTTCGTTAAGTTAACGATGTTTTGAACAACTGGCCCCAGAACTCTCTAACAGGCTGTGACAGTTTCAGTACTTTATTGAAGAACTGAAAGGTGTTATTTTCTTTTTCATTTGCATTGTTTTTTTTTTTTTTAAAAATCATCACAAGAACAAGTCCAAGAAATTAACATCCCGTAAACCCCACTTTACACAGAGAAAACAGGGGTTTATGGGGTATACATTGTTTTATCTTATTTCTGCTCCAATACATAGATTGTGTGTACTCGTTAGAATTGCCTTAATGAGGCGGTTCTAACGAGCACCAACAACCTATGTTTAAAGTATAAATAAGAAAAATATCACAGATTTTCAGAAGAAAAGTAGCCATTTTGGAGATGTGAAAAAAATGCCCTATGTTGCATGGGTGACAGTGTGTTATCGTAATGAATTTCAAAATGTTCCCAAAGAAAGATATTCAAGTGGACAAATGTCTCCATTTTTGCAATTCCTAGGGAAAATCCTACAAGATCATACCTCTGGAGCCGTCAATGAGCTTCTTTCTGGCGGGAGCTGAGTAAGGATCACCTCTGAGCATTTCAGAGGCATTGAGAAGATGGATGGAAGATTCCTCTACACGCTTGAGTGCATGCGGCATGTCTTGCTTCAATATCTGGTCATCACTGCTATTAATTGTCTCGTATCCAACCTGCAAGGAACAAATCTTGTCAGTTCAGAGTGTTGCAGCCTATTTCTTTTATAGATATGATCCTAAGTATTGGGACAGATAGGCTAAATACTCGACAATTTTCACTCGATACTCAACCAACTTTTACAACTCGATACTTGATACTCGAGAAAAAGAAACCCTCGTTTTGGTCGAGCCAGATCGCTATAATAGTGACCTTCACAATTCTGTCTACAGAGACCTTGACAACCTGTATTGGTCTAGCCAAATCAGTCTACTGCACTCACATTCACAATGTTGTCTTGAGTGAACTTGAAAAGCTAGATCAGGCTAAGTGTTTGCACTACTCACCTTGCCGAGACTGTCTACAGCCAATCTGACAACATTAGCCTGTACTGGTTGAGCTAGATCAGGCACAGCGTTACTGACCTTGACAAGGTTGTCTACAGTTAACTTGACAACCTGTATTTATTGGTCAAGCCAGATCAGGTATAGTATTTACACTACTCACCTTGACAATACCACAAGTCTACAGCCATGTTTGTTTGTTTGATTTGAGATTTAAAGTCCCCGTCAACACTGTAAAGGTCATTTTTGAGACATTGCTTCCAGTTTTGTGGGACTTTTACCTGACATTGAGCTGTAATGACTTCTCAAGCCCTGTCGCCAAATGAAACCAAAAGGGTTTATAAGCATGGACGGTCCGACTCGCACCCCTTTGCCTGGGCTGGCTTAGATCCTCTAAGCGGTTTACCAGTACTCGTGTGCTGGTCGGATTTAGCTCTGCGTGGAAGCATTGTGCAGCCCATACATTTCTTCAAGCCCTGATGGGCGGGGGCCTACAGCCAACCTGACAATCTGTATTAAAAGACAGATCAGACACAGTGTCTACTCTATTCACCTTCATACTGTTATCTACAGCCAACTTGATAAACTGTCTTGGTCGAGCCAGATCAGACAGTGTCTACACTATTTACCTTGACAAGATTATTTACAGCTAGCAATTTTGAGAACCTGCACTTGTGACATCAGTCATAGCTTCTTCTAAACTCACCTTGACAAGATTGTCAACAGCCAACTTGACAACCTGTACCGGTCGAGCCAGATCTGGCATAGCATTTCCATCTTCTGCCTCTTCATGCAAGATCACCAACTTGGACACCTGGAATGAAAACAACATGATGAATATTTAAATATGCCACACCCACTACTGATTATCAACCAATCAGATTACTTGATGCAAATTATTGCAACAAATTCATAAACTGAATGACAAAACAGTGAAGATCCTGATCAGATGGCTTCTTTAGAAGCCATCTGAACTGGATCTACATTGTTTGAAAGAAAAGACACATCTGGGCTCAGCAGGACAAGGGCTAATATGGGTCATTAGCAAAAGTGCAGGCCCAGATAAGACGATGCAGAATGCAGCATCTGATCAGGACCTTCACTGTTTGCAGAAAGTTCAACCCTTTTCTGAAGAAATTTCTGGAAAAAAAAACTCAATCTGCCACCTTTTAATATTGAAATGGAGACCTGCTATATATAAGTGGGGAGATTCCATTCAATAAAAATTGTGTTAACATTGCATCAACCATCTGTATTGGCCATATGCATTATAAAGTGCATGTAACACTACCATTATAAGGCAGGGCTCACTCTTTCAATGCCATGTATAGCTTACCGTATTTACCCTAAGAATTTTGACACTGCAACTTATTACCATACTAATAACAGTGTAGACCCTGATAAGACACGGCATTCTGTTGCATCTCATCTGGGTCTACACTGCTTGCTCAGGCCTGTATGTCCTAATACAAAAGGCAAATACAGTTACTCGTTAGTCACCAGAATTTTACATGTTCTAGCAAGTACAAAATCTAATATGCTTGTATTTTTGCTGAAAAAAATGTGAATAGCTTTTGCAAAAGCTACTCACATTTTTGCAGCACTAAAATATGTTCTCCTCCAAAATATATTGTTATCGAACTTCAATGACTTGAACACCTTAATGGGACCATAAAAATTTGTTTGAGACAGGTGTAGTTTGAGCCACTGAGGATTTGAGGGTTTCTTATAAGCCCAGGTGAGGGGGCAAAATTAAATGGGAATAATCTAGGTACCGTATTCGCCCTAATTACCACACTGTGCGCTTATTTTTTTCAAAATCGTGTAAAAAAATCACAGTGAAAAATCTACCTAATTACCGCACACTCAATGCGAAAAAAATAGCTTCCGACATGATGCATACTGATATTTAATGGGACGGAAAAGGATACTAAAGCATTGCCTCCACTGTTGAAGAAATAACGGTAAGTTTTTTAAAGATTTACTGTGAGAGCTTCCATGGGGAGGTTACTGTAAAGTGTGCGGTTATGCATTTCCTTTTCAAAGATAGCTTTGGTGTGCGCTTATAGGAGCATGTGCGGTAATTAGGGCGAATACGGTATGTCTTTCAATGTCCCATAAACTTAAGGTAACATATCGTGTATGTACCCATTAGAAGCACCTGGCAAGGCAGGGGGGTGGGGTTCACTCTATGAACCAATACATAGGAGACACATCAAGCAAAACTGTGGCTTTGGATATGTATGCTCAATGAAAACTCAGACTAGCATATGTATCCAATCAGTCAGAATGTCTTCCCTGTCTTCATAAAAAGGTATTCATACTGTATATGCAAACACAATGAAGACTCTGATCACACTTCTGACACCATCGCCAGCTCATATGTACCTCAGTAATGATTCAGATCCCACTTCTGACACCATCGTCACTCTCATGTGCACCTCAGTGAAAACTCATATCACCTGCACAGCTTAAAAACACATTTTACTTGTTACAGCTCTTTCATTTTCAAGGTGGAAAGAAGTCTGTTGTTTCTTTCAAGATAATGCTGAGGTAACAGTTCATACAAAAATACAAAAGCAATCTTTCAAAGAAGACACCTGCTGACTAAGATTTCTGTTTGATTCACTGCAAAAAATGAAGAACTGACATAACAGAATAGATAAAACAATGTTGAGAGGCTTATAACAACAGATCAAAGCTAGGGGATCTCACCTTAGCCCTCACCTGATGCTGAATATAAGCTTCACTCTTGCCCAATTTTCAAGCATTGGTGTTGCATGATTGAAATTTACATGTGCCATGGATTCAGTGCAGAATGAAAAAAATATAGATCCAGATCAGATGGCCTCTCAAAATCTGTACTGTTTTCAAACAAGAGGGCCAAGATGGCCCTGAATCACTCACCGGAATTCCAAGAGGACTAAAATGGCCCTGAATCACTCACCTGAATTCAAGATGGCACTTCTGAACTGAGAGCCATCTAGAATAGGAGTTGTCATTTACATTGTAAAACCGGCCCCGATAGCTCAGTTGGTAGAGTGTCCGCTCCGGGGAACGGGAGGTCTCGGGTTCGATCCCGGGCCGCGACATACCAAAGTCGGTAAAAATGGTACTAGCTGCTCCTCGCTTGGCACTCAGATTTACGGGGTAGAGCTAGGACTGGTCGATCCAGTGTCAGGATAATGTGACTGGGTGTGGTATCATGTAATGTGTCTGGGACATGATACTTCAGTGAGGCAGCACTATAAACGTGAGCATTGAGCTCCCTGTCGCAACCAAACACCGTCGTGATATGACTGAAAAATTGTTGAAAGCGACGTTAAACCCGAATTCACACACACACACACACACACATTACATTGTAAATGTTTTTTCAATTTTAAGCTCAGACGGCCATCTTATTCATTGGACAATTTTGCAAGAGGGTCACCTACAACCCTATTGAGTTTAAATGAATTTGGCCAAGGGGGTACAGGAGGAGTTGTCGTTTAAATTAGCTCTGGTGGTCATACTCTTATTTTTTTCATTAAACCATGTTGTGGGTATACTCTATTTATCCTATTTTGACACCCAATTCCTTACAATACTGGTTCTAAAATTTGAACAAGTAAAATCCACTACCCCAATGTTGTAACTGAAAAAAGATGGAAAATTGGCAAATAGTGTAGACACTGATGAGATCTCATCTGGGTTTATACTAGCCTATTAACCCATTTCAGACTGGAAACCCCTAAACGGGTGCCGTGGCAAACAGTGCAGGCCCAGATCGGACGCTGCATTCTGCGGCGTCTGATCAGGGCCTACACTGTTTGCAAGAAGTCAAGCCAATTTCCAAACAAATTTTTAAGAAAACACATCCTAACGACCCTAAATTTTGAAATGGACTCCTGCTATTTTTTTTTTTTTTGGTTTTGGTTTCAAGATTATTTCACTCATATCGAGCCGATCGTTAATCAGAGGTGGGCGAAAACCGGAGTACCCGGAGAAAAACCACCTGACCTTCCGTTGCAGAACTTGGCGTCTCACATGTGACCCAAGCCAGGCTCAAACCACAGCGGTGAGAGACCTAATGATCAAGTGTCAGGGCTCTTAACCATTAGGCCACGGAGGCCCGTTTGGACTCCTGCTATATATAAGGAGGAATATTCCATTTGGTACAAAAAGGGTTATTCAGGCCTGTCTGTCCGAATACATATGGTAAAATGGTATACCCAGTTCTGTGTAAGAAAGACTCATACAAGCAAGCAAAGAAGCTTGATCTTTTTGCAAACTTCTGAAAGATTAACCCTTTTTGTACCAAACAGAATCTTCCTCCTTAATATATATAGCAGGAGTCCATTTCAAAATTAAGGGGTGTCAGGTTGTGCTTTTCTTCAAAATTTATTTGGAAAATGGCTTAACTTTTTGCAAATAGTGTAGGCCCTGATCAGATACCACGATCTGCGGCATCTGATCTGGGCCTGTACTGTTTGCCCTGGTACCCGTTTTGAGGTTTCTGGTACCAAATGGGTTAAACATCGCATACATATTCTAGAGGGTGAGCCCAACCAGACATCTGCTATCTGCTTTTGGTAATTATTCCAACAAAGTCCCACTGGGGTATAGGTATGTGAGTTGGTATCTGGTTTGTGATAATAACCCTTGTCCTGCTGATCCCGGATATGTCTTATCTTTCAAACAATGAAGATCCAGATCAGATGGCTTCTGTAGGAGCCATCTGATCAGGATCTACATTGTTTGTCATTCAGTTTATGAATTTGTTGCAATAATTTGCATCAAGTAATCTGATTGGTTGATAATCGGTAGTGGGTGTGGCATATATGAATATTCAGCAGGACAAGGGATAATATAATTGTTTCAGTTCTGCAACAGGTCAGGAAGCTTTCTACTGGTAACCCAGTTTTGGCCCACCTCTGATTAACGATCAACTTAAAATAAGTGAAATAATCTAAGAAGAGCCATAAAACCCTCTGCTAAATACCGGTAGCTACTACCCCTTTCAAACAGCCAGTTCTTAGCTGTTCAGGGGCTAAGGCGATGTGTATCTTGTGTCACAAACTGCGGCATCCAACTGATATGGGTTTACAGTTGGGAAAAACCTGCTGTCCTTGCAGCAGGTAAGGGTAGAGGGGAGTGCTGTTTTTCCTTCTAGAAATAATGCTATGCTTCCATTCATTTACTTCTTTCTCCCCTCTCTCTCTCTCAATCTCATCTCTTCTACTTTTTCTCCCTTTCTCTGGGAGATGACACAAAAGGAGCCACAAGAGTTGACAAATCCAAATGAATCAATCAATCTTGGCTGTTAACTATAGAAGTGTGGGTGTGGGACCACTGTCAGAGAAGTGGATAAATTGTGTGAGAATATATTCATCTTATAATCCTCATTAACACACTAAGCCAGCCAATCTTCCCCTAGTTTTATCAGCCTTCACTGCCAAATATTTACTCAGGCAATGTACCTGGAGAAATAACAACAGCTAATTAACCTGTCAATGAGGAAATAACATCAAATATAACATAGCTCCAGAAATAGTGTAGTAATGGGGATAATTAAGAGATAATTATCCTTATTTCTTGTTAGAAACATATGTTGTAGGTACTTGTTAGAATCGCCTCAATGAGGCGATTCTAACAAGTACCCACAACATATATTTTTATAGAGAAGTAAGAAAAATTATCCCAAAATTATCCTCAGTATCCCTCCTTACCCTCATCTGGAGCTATGAAACTTTATAGTGGGATAAGCACTTCAATGACTAAAGCAAAAAGATTTCCTTTGTTAATCCTTTCACCCCTGAGTTTGTGAAGTGGACTCTTCAATCCTTGAATATGGACATGATGATGATGATGATGATGATGATGATGATGATGATGATTTTGTGTTTAACAACGCGTCAACCCTCTTTAGGGGTCATAAGCATCAAACGGTTAATGGTTAATTGAATATGGACACATCCATTCCTGTAAATACAGGATTTTATCAAAATACATAATTATCGGTTCCAAATTGTTGATCCTAATGCAATGGCTTCTAGTCTCAGCTGAGTCTACACTATCTTCATAAGTAAATGTATCTGTGTATAGTACAGGTGAGCATTCCACTAACCCACTCTCCATGCATGACAGGTAAAACAATTTTGGAGGACAAGTAAAAATTTTCTAGTCCCTATGAAACTTACTGAAATCTACATGCCTTTTAAATTTGGTCATTTGAGTTGTGTGAAATTTTGAAGAAATTTCAAGTTGATAGGGTTAAAGGTGAAAATCAGGTCTGGCCATTCAATAGCATATCATCCACATGGCAACCGTTAACAATACACAAATGAAATCTAGTCTCTGTGGTATACTACCCTAAACCCTCAACACCAAAACATGCTATAATGAACAAATAATCATCTCCATTATTAATGTCAGTTTGCAAAGCAAGTCAAACCTGCAAAGGGAGACACCTGAATTTACCATCCTTTGCAAGATTGCTTACTATCTTGTTCCGTATCAATAAACAAACAGCAAATTATCAAGAAGTCAGCTCCCCAGACAAAAAAAATTCCCATTTTAGGTTTTGTGTCAAAATAATGCACTTTATTATTACCCCAAGGTACCCCTGCCATCATTTTTTTAGGAAAAACAGTGATAGGTGAACAATATTGAAACCCCTTGGCCTGCTCCCACTTTTTTGTTTCCAAAAGCCAGTATCAAAGGGCCAAACAGCTTCTTCAAACGTAGTATAAAAACACTTTATTAAAGTTTGTCATTATAATCAATCTTGCTCAGTCAGGGCTGAGGGAAGGCAAACTTTGTTTAATATTAAACATTTCAACTATGACCGACTCCATTAATCCAGAACCATAACCATAGATATAGATAGGTCAATTTCCAATTTTTAGTGGTGTCTGGTGTGCTTTTATTTCTTGTAAGTTTTACGAAAATTCCTGTACATGTACGTACTTCAAGCAATTTCTACAGTGAAGACCTTGATCAGAGGCTGCATTACACAGCATTTAATCTTAATTATTTACAAATGTTGCATTTTTGTGATGCTAGGAATAAAATAAATGGGTTTATATTTTGAAAAATGAGAATATTATTATATATTGATATACATGTACATGTAGATGATCTGCTTCTCTTTTCAGTAAGTTTGTTTTTGCTTGTTTGATTTGAGGTTTAACGTCCCCGTCAACACTGTAAAGGTAATTTTGGAGACGTTGCTTGCCCTGTCGCCCAATGAAACCAATAGGTTTATTAGCATGGACGGTCCACCTCGCACCGCAGTTCCTGGACAGGCTTAGATCCTCTAAGCGGTTTACCAGTGCTAGTGTGCGGGCCGAATTCAGCTCTGCGTTGAAGCATCATGCAGCCCATATATTTCTTCAAGCCCCTATGGGCGGGGGCCTCTTTTCAGTAAGAGGTAAGAAATACAAGATATCACTTCAAAGCTTTAACACATTGTATACTGGTGGACTCTTCCATTGCTATATATTGGACAAGTCCATTTGTCATTTAAGGGTGGTAGGGCTTTTTTCGTATTTGTTCCATTTTTGACAGAAAATCTGGTTAACAAACAGTGCAGACCATGATTAGATGCCACATTCTGCAGTGTCTGATCTGGGCCTGTGCCGTTAATTCCAGGCTACCCTTTTAGGGGTTTCCCGCCTATAATGGGTGAGATATCAAAATAATTTTCTCTAGCAAATTTTAAGTAATCTCTCTTAAAACAAGAATTCTGCTGAAGGTTTAATTGTTTGTTTGATTTGAGGTTAACGTCCCCCTATACACTGTATAGATCATTTTGGAGACATTGCTTCCAAATTTTTGGGACTTTTACCTGACATTGAGATGAAATGACATCTCAAGCCCTGCCACCCAATGAAACCAATAGGGTTTATAAGCATGGATATTCACTCGCACCGCTTTGCCTGGGCAGGCCTAGATGCTCTCAGCAGTTTACCAGTACTCTTGTGCGGGTCGTTTTCAGCTCTGCGTGGAAGCATCATGCAGCCCATCTATTTCTTCTAGCCCCGATGGGCGGGGGCCGAAGATTATGTGTACCTTGATAAATGGACTAGGGGTGAAAGTTATGGTGGCCATCATTGTTGATGGCCCGACGAAGAAACGGAAGGAAAATCAGTCTCCTGTATAGCGCAATGCTTAAAGCAGGGGCAACAAAAATCAAAGCACCAGGGTATTGATAAATTGGGCCCCGTCAAGCGATTTTGGTACTTATTGCCTATGCGAGCAGCGAAGGTTCAGGCGAGCCTGCGCATCCGCGCAGTCTCGCCAGAACCATCGCTGCTCGCTCATACAAGCAGTGAATCAAGAGGAACCTTCAGACAGAAAGCCATATCCCTGGCCCCTCTGAATGGCTGGGCATGCGCAGTTAAAATTTGTCATGACGGAATGCTCGAAGACACAAATTCGCTTGGCGGGGCTCAATTGTTTCTGAGTGTAAATTGGGAAAATGGTCCTGAATGGAGACTTAGACAAAAATGACCCAAATAGTGTTGACTGGGGTGTTAAACTCCAATACAAACATACAAAGACTTAGACTGTTTCGTTTAACCCTTTAATTCCTGCACATATAGCAAAGTGAGCAAACAGTGTAGACCCTGATCAGACATTACATTTTGCAGCATCTGTTCTGATTTCTACATTATCTGAGTCTGACTAACCCAACACATGAGACCAGTCTAGGTTTTACAGATAATCCTCTTTATACAACACTGTCTCACAATGACAAGAATAGCATGGCTAAAACTCCATTCAGAAAATCTGAATCATCATTTTTTTTCGTTTCTCGCTTTTAATACTCATTTAAGCCGATACATCACTACGGGAAAGTTTTAGACCTCACCCTCCGCTGATTTCTCCAGCAAGTCGTATGCCTCTGCGACAGCTAGGAAAGGCTGTGATTATTTAGAGAAAATTGCAAAATCTGTATTTTCTTTCACAGACTAAGACATTCAGACAGGTTCGACACACCCTTTTAAACCATATATAGAAGTGGTCACTGCTCTTGTACATTACAAGGGCGTCTATGTTTAATTTGCACGATCACTCCATGGAAAATCATTAGCTGTGACAACACATCTGATATCTGTATAATTCTTTTTGATGACTATTGACAGCACATCGCACTAGTGACTCCCCGTTCCTAGTGAACCACTATCTAGCCATTCGCATATAAGGTCTGTCACAATTGCATATCTATTTATAAAGTGCGTCACATGGATTTAAATATTTATTATTTTACCTGACAATCATCGTCAAATGGACTTAGTCTGTGCACTCATTTCTTTGTTTTGCAATTTTCTCCAAATAATCACAGCCTTTCCTGACTGTCGCAGAGGCATACGACTTGTTGGAGAAATCGGCGGAGGGTGAGGTCTACAACTTTCCCATAGTGATGCATGGGCTAAAATGAGTATTTAAAGGAAGAAACGAAAAAATCGATGATTCAGATTTTCTGAACGGAGTTTATGAATAACCATTACCTAAGTATCAAATAAATCATAGACAGCCATGTTGATATTAGCAACATTCAAATGGAATTTTCCTCCTTATAAAAAAGCAGGTGTTCATTTCGAAATTTAGGGCGTTGCTTTATCTTTAAGATTTATTCGGAAAATAGCTGAACTGTTTTCAAATAGTGTAGGCCCAGATCAGACGCCGCATTCTGCGGCGTCTGATCTGGGCCTATACTGTTTGCCAGGGTATCTGTTTTGGAGTTTCTGGTAGAAAATGGGTCAACTCGGATTCATTGAGTAACATTTGGTGGATTGATCAACCTAGTTGTAATCAAACAATCAACCCAATTGCTGTGAATTCATTCAAGTGTATCCAAACACCTTTTAGTGCAACATTATTTTTATTCTTAATTTTTTTTTTTCAGAGGAAAACTAGAGCTGTCAGAGGATCTGACTATAGCCCCGCTTCAGCGCTGTCAGAGAAGAAAGTTATTTAAGCTGCAGAGAAAACAGTTATGAACAAGAAATAACTGTTGAAAATTTTACATTATCTGGAAAAGCTCTAAGAGTTGTGAGCCCTTGTCCCTCATTTCAATGAGCATGATACATTACCAGAATGTCCATGTTTATACTAAATTTCATCTTCCATTTTTCAATGTTCAAAGGGTAATAACCCCTAAAGTAGGCAAATCAGAGTCAGGGTTCCTGCGCTCTGCACATTGTCTCATGGTGCTTTACACTTGTGTGAAGTGTCATGAAAATATCTCAAATGGTTTGTGAGTTATGGAGCCGACACAGTCAAAATTGCCTTTTTAAATGTTCAAAGGGCAATAACTCCTAAAGTAGGCAAACCAGAGTTATGGTTCCTGCACTCTGTACATCATCTCAAGGTGCTTTTCATTTATTTGAAGTTTCATGAAAATATCAGAAACGGTTATGGAGCGGACATAGTTAAAATTGCCATTTTTTAATATTCAAAAGCCTATAACTGAAAAAGTAGACAATCCAGAGTTTGGGTTCCTGCGCTCTGCACACGTAATATGGTGCTTTACATTTGTTTGAAGTTTCATAAAATTATCTCAAACGGTTTTTGAGTTATCGAGCAAAGACGGCTAAAATTGATATTTTTCAATATTCAAAGGGAAATAACTCAAAAATTAGGCAATCCAGAGTTATGGTTCCTGCACTCTGCACACCATCTCATGGTGTTTAATGTTTGTGTGAAGTTTCATGAAAATATGTGAATGGGTTTTAAAGTTATGGAGCGGACACGAAAATTGTTAACAGACACAGACAGACACACAGACAGACACACAGAAAATATGAAAACCAGAGTTATGGTTCTTGCGCTCTGCACATTGTCTCATAGTGCTTAACATTTGTGTGAAGTTTCATGAAATTATCTCAAACGGTTTTCGAGTTATGAAGCGGACACTGTTAAAATTGCCATTTTTCAATGTTCAAAGGGCAATAACTCCAAAAATAAGCAATGCAGAGTTATGGTTATTGCGCTCTGCACATCGTCTCATAGTGCTTAACATTTGTGTGAAGTTTCCTAAAAATATCTCAAACGGTTTTCGAGTTATGAAGCGGACACAATTAAAATTGCCATTTTTCAATGTTCAAAGGGCAATAACTCCAAAAATAGGCAATCCACAGTTATAATTCCTTCGCTCTGCACATTGTCTTATGGTGTTTAACATTTGTGTGAAGTTTCATGAAAATATGTTAAGCAGATACAAAGTTATGGAGCAAACACAAATTAACGGAATCACGGAATTACGGAATTACGGAATTACTGAAAATGTTCAAAGGGCAATAACTCCAAAAGTAGGCAATCCACAGTTATAATTCCTTCGCTCTGCACATTGTCTTATGGTGTTTAACATTTGTGTGAAGTTTCATGCAAAATATGTTAAGCAGATACAAAGTTATGGAGCCAACACAAATTAACGGAATCACGGAATTACGGAATGACAGAAGGACATGGCAAATCCAATATAGCCCCACTTTTTCAAAGCGGGGCTATAACAAGACAACATTGCTCGGCAGACAATTCACATGTAAAAACCAAGCCTTATTTTAATGTCACCTTCTAGATGGACTGGTGAGTTAAGGGTTGTGATTAATGCCATATGCTTAGTGTCCCCAGCAACCAATGTAAGCCTGAAACAGTCTCATCATCATATAGGCATGGTTACCTGTAAAACCTGGGCTGGGCTCATGCTTTAGGCTTGGGCTCCAATTTTAGGGCTCGACTGAAAATAGGGTTGACTCCGGACATAGGTGAAACAGGGTCAGTTATGAACCTTTACAGTACCAAAATTTTTTTGAGCAGACAACAACCTAAAATGTTTCCTCATTTGAGAAAATAGGCCTGACATTAATTCTTATGAGAATCATCTGCCCAGCGGCTATTTCACGTGTAAAGTCTGTTTTTCTCTAAAAATAAAAATAACTTCGAAAATGTTGTCTACTATATGGTTGTGACTGGTGCCAGAAAGATTAACAGGTAGTAGGAGGAGATGAAGAGATAAGGTAGACATTATAGACATGTAGATGTATCAGAGATCTTGCTCTTTTTATCAGAAGCTTGAAAAAACTAATAAGACCTCTTGATAACCTGGATTTTTAATGAATTTTCTAAACCTCATTTACTGTAAAAGCTCTAAAAATTCGGTCACCTTGAGAACTAGCTATAATTCTCCTAAAATTTTAGCAAATTTTGTTTCACAATCCAGAAAGGAGTCGATATAAGGTGCAGACGGAATGGCAAACAGTGTAGTCCCTGATCAGACTGCTCCTGATCTGGGTCTGCACTGTTTGCTTAGGCCTATTTGTCCAAATTTTTAGAATCACTACGGTATTATCCCTTTGACTGCCAATCATGATCAGCAGATGACATTTTCTTATTTTTCAGTCAAAATAAGGCAGACATGATGATGACACATGTAAATTGATTCACAAGTAATGCCAAGCCTTATTTACTATGAAAAAAAAAAAAAAAAATTATCCCTTATCTTGCTGTTCACGACAACCCCTATCTTTGCAAACAGTGTAGATCCAGATCAGATGACTTCTGAAGAAGCCATCTGATCAGTATCTTCATTTTTGCCATCCAGTTTATGCATTTGTTGCAATAATTTGCATCAAGTAATCTGATTGGTTGACAATCAGTAGTGGGTGTGGCATATATAAATATTCAGCAGGACAAGGGTTAAGAACTCATGTCATCTGCTCCGGGAATTTATGTTGCAGTTGAAGGGTTCAACCCACATCCTATTACTAAAGCCTCAGAAAAATCTTTTGGGCTGATCGTCGACCAACACATGCATTTTACAGTGAAAATTCCGCTATCAACCCTTCTCTTGCTGAATATTCAGTTTAGCCCCACCCATTACTGACTTTGAACCAATCAGATTACTTGATGTAATTTTTTTCTATAAATTCATAAACTGAATGTCAAACAGTGTAGATCCTGATCAGATGGCTTCTTCAGAGCCATCTGATCTGAATCTACACTGTTTGCAAAGGTATGGATTGTCGTGAACAGCAGGATAAGAGTTAAGACCACCTAATATTAGGACTAATTCTGCTATAAAAAGCTTATTTTGAAGGGTACACTTCTTTGGGTTTTCTGCCTAGAATGACCTCTGGTCAGGGACCACCTTTGGGACTGTTAAAAGGTGGTCTTTAAGACCACTTTTGAACAGTCCCAAAGGTGGTCTAAATATAGGAACTTTACTGTACTTCTATCATTGTTTCCATTCTGGCAAACAGCTTAAAAATGATGATGAACTTTAGGGCAGAGAGGGGCAAATTATTGCGTAACTGACCAGATGCGGTTCAGTCAGCCTGTGCAGGCAACTCTCTCAAGATCCCCACTACATTTTCGTGAGCAGCAAAATCTCTGGCAACACAGCCGATATGCAATAATAACTTTCAGAACAAATATGACATGCTATGGATTCTGTCAATGATAATTTTACAAAACAATATTTACTCTCTGCAAATCTATGAACTTATTACACTGGTAAAGTTCCAAGACTACTGAATCATATACAGTAAAATTCCTATATTAAGACCACCTTTGAGACTGTTCAAAAGTGGTCTTAAAGACCACTTTTGAACAGTCCCAAAGGTGGACTCTGACCAGATGACACTGTATACAGAAAACACAAAGAAAGAATAATTACAACCTACCTAATAAGTTTTTTATAGCAGAATTAGTCTTAATTCTAGGTGGTCTTAATAGCGAATTTTACTGTATATCTGTTAGCCCCCACCCATAGGGGCTTGGAGAAATATATGGGCTGCATGATGCTTCCACGCAGAGCTGAATCCGGTCCGCACAGTAGTACTGGTAAACCGCTTAGAGGATCTAAGCCAGTCCAGGAACCGCGTTGCGAGGCGGACCGCCCATGCTTATAAACCCTATTGGTTTCATTGGGATTCAGGGCTTGAGATGTCATTTCATCTCAATGTCGGGTAAAAGTTCCACAAAATTGGAAGCAACGTCTCCAAAATGACCTTTACAGTGTTGATGGGGACGTTAAACCTCAAATCCAACAACAACTACTGTATATCTGTTTATATATTGGTGACTAAAGTCTTGATAGTGATGTCTCAGCAGCCAAACATGCTAATGAGTTCTCTCTCTCATTTTCTCACTCTGCATGTGTGTGTGTCTGTCTTGTGTGTGCTGACCAGCATAAATCCCAACCTGTATTTGTGAGGGCATCTTACACAAGGAACCGTAATGATCCTAAGTATTGAGACAGATAGGCTTAAGCAAACAGTGCAGAGTCAAATCAGACAACTCCTGAAGGAGTAAGTAGTCTGATCTGGATCTACACTGTTTGCCATTCCATCTGCACCTTTTGGACTCCTTGCTGGATCATAAAACAAACTTGTTAAATTTTTTTGAGAATTACAGCTTGTCCTCAAAGTGTCCAAATTTTCTGGATTTTTACAGTATTCTGAATTTTCCTTATATAGGCTTGCACCTTTAGATGACTAGACAAATAAGGATATATCTACACACAACGGATGTGGCAGCAAGCCTAACACTTATCTTGCTGAATATTCATTTAAGCCACACCCATTTCTGTCTATCAACCAATCAAATTACTTGATGTAGTTTATTGCTACAAATTCATAAACTGAATGCCAAACAGTGTAGATCCAGATCAGATTGCTTCTTCAGAAGCCATCTGATCTAGATCTACACTGTTTGCAAAGATAGGGGTTGTCGTGAACATCAAGATAAGGGCTAGATGTGAGGACGTATCATGTCTGCCTGTGTCTGTCCTCTTATTTAGCAGCTGCATGTATGTTCAAGTAAAACCACATGTACATGTAATCTGGGTTTATTGATAAATGACCTTTTCAACAGTTTTGACCATGAAATCCACTTGAGATTATGTTTTTTTAATAAGTATTCCACTTGTAAAAAACTGAGTTTTTCATCCGATCTGTATTTATGCAAACAATCTAAGTAATTCAGCTGTCAAGTTTCACCCTGCCTGAGCACTTATAAAGAGATCATTCTCTCCATTTCCTAAGGGGAAACAGTAGCTCACTTGATAGAGAACTTAACCCTTAGGACACCGAGAAAAACTACATCTGAAAATGTTGTCTGCTTCTTTTTTTTTTTTTTTGGAAACTTTTTAAAAATATTTTTGCATACAGGCAAACAGAGTGGGCCCAGATCAGACTGCTCCTACAGGAGCAGTCTGATCTGGGTCCACACTGCTTGCAAAAAAATACTTTTTAGGTAACCTGCAGACGGCAAAGCAGACAACAATTGTTGTGATTGGCATTTTCAATGCTTAACCCTAAAAACCCATATATCCCAAAAAGGGGACACTGGAAAACAATCTGACATCTGGACCTGTTGGATGTGTGTGTCAATATCGAAATGGGTTAACATCAGGTAGATAACTCTGCCTTGGAAATATACGTCACCAGCAAATTTGGTCACCTCAACTCCTTACCATTCTTGTTTTTAAAATTTGACCAAGTACAATTTACTACCCGATGCTGAATAGCTGAAAGAGTGGAAAACAGTGTAGACCCAGAATAAGGTTTTTTGGTCTATTTTCAGATAATTGTAGCCATTAAAACTCTGTCAGATGTTAACATATTTTGCCCATACAATCCAGAACCACACATCCCCAATACCATTGTATATGCAGAAGAAAAAAGTGTATGAAGTTGGCTTGAAGTTTGGAGTATGGAGTTTGGAATTTGATTTATTCTGTAGTAGCAAAGTGTAGTACCGTATTCCCCCTAATTACCGCACATGCTCCTATAAGCGCACATCAAAGCTATTTTTGAAAAGGAAATGCATAAGAGCACACTTTACAGTAATCTCCCCTTGAAGCTTTCATAGAAAATCTATAAAAACTTAACATTATTTGTTCCAACAGTGAAGGCAATGCTTAAGTATCTTTTTCCGTCCCATTAAATATCAGTAAGCATCATCTTGGAAGCTGTTGTTTTCGTATCAAGTGTGCGCTAATTAGGTAGATTTTTCACCATGACTTTATGACACGATTTTGAAAAAACTAAGTGCACGGTGCGGTAATTAGGGCGAATACGGTAAAATATTAGTGATTGTTGGTGAAAATCGATATTCCAAGCCGCGAATTCCAAGCCAAGTTCACACACTCAAAGAAAATCTAAATCTGTGAAAAAATACCCAAGTTATCAATCAGAAATGAAACAAAAACACTTATCACGAACTGACAAGGACCATAACTCAATCAAAAGTTGACCATTAACAATCCCAAACTATACATCCTGGTATAAAGGTGTTATAATAATGCAATATTTGAAGAAGAAAAAAAAATTCCATGAATAAAACTGCAAGACTGCATGATGCGCCGCCACTACAATTACATCAAGCAAGTGCCATATCACAGAGAAACAAAACCTAATTGCTGTTTGTCCCCACCCTAGTGATGTAACCATGCAAGTTTGGGCAGAATTAATCATTAAGTTCAGGAGATATAGTGCTTCAAACAGACAACATGATAGAAATGGCTATGTTCAACATTCAAGGGGGGATAACTCCTAAAGCAGGAAAATCAGAGTTATGGTTCATATGTTCTGCGTGTCGTCTCAGGCTGCTCTACATATCTGGGAAGTTTCGTGAAACATCTCAAATGGAATCAGAGTTATGGAGCGGACTCGAAACTAATAGCAACAGCTATATTCAAAGTTCAAAGGGCAATAACTCCAATAGTAGGAAAATCAGAGTTATAGTTCATATGTTCTGCACGTTGTTTCAAGGTGTTCTACATATCTGTGAAGTTTCATGGTAATATCTCAAATGGTATTAAAGTTATGGAGTGGACACAAAACTACGATAGAAATGGTTATGTTCAATGTTCAAAGGGCAATAACTCCAAAAGTAGGAAAATCAGAGTTACACTTCATATGTTCTGCGCGTTATCTGATAGTGCTCTACATATCTGTGAAGTTTTGTGAAAATATCTCAAAATGGTATCAGAGTTATGGAGCCGACACGAAACTGATATTCAAAGTTCAATGGTCAATAACTCCAAAAGTAGGAAAATCAGAGTTATGGTTCATGATTGATGTTCTACATGTCGTCTCATAGTGCTCTACATAATCTGTGAAGTTTCACGGAAATATCTCAAATGGTATTGAAGTTATGGAGCCGACACCAAACTACGATAGAAATGGCTATTTCAAATGTTCAAAGGGCAAAAACTCCAAAAGTAGGAAAATCAGTGTTACGGTTCATATGTTCTGCACGTCGTCTGATAGTGCTCTAGATATCTGTGAAGTTTCGTGAAAATATCTCAAGTGGTATAAGAGTTATGGAGCAGACACTAAACTGATAGCAACAGCTTTATTCAAAGTTCAAAGGGCAATACACAATGTAACTCCAAAAGTAGGAAAATCAGAGTTGCGGTTCATATGTTCTGCATGTCGTCTCATGGTGCTCTACATATATCTGTGAAGTTTCATGGAATTATCTCAAATGGTATTGAAGTTATAGAGCGGACACAAAACTATGATAGAAATTCCTATGTTCAATGTTCATAGGGCAACAACACCAAAATAGGAGTGAGTGAGTGTTTGAGTTTTACATCCCATCAACAGCTAAGGTCATACGGAGATAGGACCTCGGTTTAAAGACTCATCCAAAAGTCTGGAGAAGCCCGGGATCGATCCTGCAATCCCTGGTTTACAAGGCGAGTAGCGTAACCACTACACCACAGAGGCTTCTAATCAAAAGTAGGAAAATCAGAGTTACGGTTCATATGTTCTGCACCTCGTCTGATAGTGCTTTACATATTTGTGAAGTTTCGTGAAAATATCTCAAACGGCATCAGAGTTATGGAGTGGACACGGAACTATGGGGCGCTGATGGACGGACGTACGTTCGTTTGTACGGACAGACGGACAGACACTCAAAACTTCAGAGGGTATAATCCGTCATTTTTTAAATGGCGGGGCATAAAAAATACTGAAGTTATTGATCTGAAATGGAGCAGATGGACACTTTAGTCGGCCAGACACCAAAAGCCCGGTTATCATAATTTTTTTGTTTCTTGATTTGAGGTTTTCATCCCCGTCAACACTGTAAAGGTCATTTTGGAGACGTTGCTTCCAATTTTGTGGGACTTTTACCTGACATTGAGATGAAATGACATCTCAAGCCCTGTCGCCCAATGAAACCAATAGGGTTAATTAGCATGGACGGTCCACCTCGCACCGCGGTTCCTGGACAGGCTTAGATCCTCTTAGCGGTTTACCAGTACTAGTGTGCGGGCCGGATTCAGCTCTGCAAGAATGATAACCTGAACCACTATCATGTGGTGGGGTATAAAAATTGAACTGGCTGACATCAATCATCACACTTGAATTTGGTATTTAATTTACTATTTAGGTAGGGAAACTCCATCCAGTCATGGCAAATCTATTTGGCAGTGATAAATCTGGTCGAAATTTTAAACCTCCCTATGGTATTTTAAAACACAGTGTGATTAATGTTCCTACATGTAATTCAGAAAGCTGCATTTTAATGCATTTCTGATGATATGCTTGCATGGAGGGCAACTCGTTCAAAAAAGAAATGTCCTTAGAGCGGTCATACTTTAACCCGTTTTGTACCAAATGGTATCTTCCTCATATATACAGCAGGAGTCCATTTCAAAATTTAGGGATGTCCGGTTGTGTTTTTCATCAAATGACTGAACTTTTAGCAAACAGTGGAGGCCCTCATGAGATGCCCCATTCTGCGGCGTCTGATCTGGGCCTGCACTGTTTGCCAGGGTACCCCTTTCTGGGTTTCCGGTACAGAACAGGTTAACACATTTTACACAGGAAACCTCAAAAATGGACACTGGAAAGCAGTGCAGGCCAAGATCAGATGCTGCAGAATGCATTACATAAGGCTTTGCATTAAAATTGTGAATCATCTGCCCTCGCAGTGAATCATCTGCCCTAGCAGTGAATCATCTGCCCTCGCAGTGAATCATCTGCCCTCGCAGTGAATCATCTGCCCTAGCAGTGAATCATCTGCCCTCGCAGTGAATTATCTGCCCTCGCAGTGAATCATCTGCCCTCGCAGTGAAACATCTGCCCTCGCAGATGCTACACATGAAATGCCAAGCCTTATTTTCACTGAAAAATAATGAGAACAGCTAGACTGCCATCTGCTTCAGCATTTTTTAACCCTTATCTTGCTGAATATTCATTTAAGCCACACCCATTTCTGTCTATCAACCAATCAAATTACTTGATGTAATTTATTGCTACAAAGTCATAAACTGAATGCTAAACAGTGTAGATCCTGATCAGATGGCTTCTTCAGAAGCCATCTGATCTGGATCTACACTGTTTGCAAAGATAGGGGTTGTCGTGAACAGCAAGATAAGGGTTAATCTGCTTGAAAATTTTCTTCCCCCTATATTACAAGCAGCATTAATTAAGTCCATTTTCTAATTTAACCTTTATCCTGCTGAATTGAGGCCCCAGCCCACTGGGGCTTGAAGAAATAAATGGGCTGCATGCTGCTTCCACGTAGAGCTGAATCCGACCGCACACGAGTACTGGTAAACTGCTTAGAGGATCTAAGCCTGCCCAGGCAAAGCGGTGTGAGTCGGACCGTCCATGCTTATAAACCCTATTGCTTTCAATGGGCGACAGGGCTTGAGATGTCATTTCATCTCAATGTCGGGTAAAAGTCCCATAAAATTGGAAGCAACGTCTCCAAAATGACCTATATAGTGTTGACGGGGGTGTTAAATATCAAATCAGACTGAATTAATTTTGCCATGCCACTTCTAATGTCAACCAGTCAAATTACTTGCTATTATTATGTATTCATTAACAAATGGAGGACAGTGTGGATCTTGATCAGTTCTGCTGGCCATCTGATCTATATCTACACTGTTTGCAAAGGAAGAGGGTTGGCACGGTTATATTGGGCATCTGATTTATTCTACCTACTGTAAGTTTAAACTGCTCCAATAGGAGCAGTCTGATCTGGGCCCACACAATTTGCCTGTATGAGAAATTATTTTTAAAAAGTTTGCCAAAAATTCAGCAAACGACATAAGCAGACGACATTTTTAGATGTAGTTTTTCTCGACATCTTTGGTTAATCCATTGCCCAGTTGCCCGGGACATTAGTAAAAAATTAAAACTTGCCCAGAAAAAATGTATAAGCAGAAAATATTCTAATTCTGAGGCATTTTGAAGAATATGTTGTTGCCTGCTGGGCAATGACTGAAATTTTTATTTGTCAGACCCTGCACTGCATATCTGCGGCATCTGATCTGGGTCTTTACTGTTTGCATGGGTCATTTTGAATCAGAGTTATAATGCTAATACGACCAATGAAGCCAAACCACATAAGCAGTGCTTGTATGTTTGTTTTTTTGATTTCAAGTTTAAAGGTGCATTATTGAGCTACCGGGTCTCAAAATTTTTTTTCTGGTTTTTATCTTCAATGCATACTCCTTTGTCATGTGTACACTTTTGGAGCCAAATACAGCTTCAGAACTTTGTGAAAAATGGGCGTTTTCATTCGTGTTTACTTTTCGCTCTGAACATGTGTTCGGAATTTCTGTTCTAAAAATAAATCTGTCACTTTACATTATACATGGCGACAGTATCGTCTCTGAGTGTCGTTACTTATGGCATGGTATTCAGCGTCATATTTCGACCGATTCAGGCATGACCTATGCAAACAAGGCCAAAAATGAACGTCGCATAAGGTCATATATGGGGATTCTATTTTTGTCACGATCTAAAAATATATCTAACTAGTGTGCGAAACCTAGTTAGGGAATCCCTCTCAAACTCGTTTACCTGTCATCATAATTGTTCGCATTTTTGCATAAAATGCATTCATTTGTATTTTTTTAAAGAAAAATACCGGCTATATGTATTTTATTTTTGGAAGCATTTTTTCCAGATAGCTCAATAATGCACCTTTAAGGTCCCAAACAACACTATTTAGGGTAGTGGTCCATTTCCGATTACCGGTACACGGATGTCAGGTTTGTTTTTGTTTGTGGCAAATTTTACAAAACGAATGTTCTATAGGCAAACAACGTCAACCCAGATCAGAAACCACGTTTTGTGGCATCTGGTCTGGGTCTTCACTGTTTGCCAACATCCCAAAAAAGGGCCGCTAGGCATACCGTATTCGCCCTAATTACCGCACATGCTCCTATAAGCGCACACCAAAGCTATTTTTGAAAAAAATGCATAATCGCACACCTTACAGTAACCTCCCATTGAAGCTTTCACAGGAAATCTATAAAAAAACTTACCGTTATTTCTTCAACAGTGAAGGCAAAGCAACTGCATTTCTGTCAAATTCATTCGACAGCTCTAATACACACTTTAATTCCTCGTTTACGAAACTTGCGAAGCGGGAAACAAGACAGTTCAACTGCCAAGACAGTTACCCAAAATGATTTGTGTGCGCTTAATAGGTCGATTTTTCACCACAATTTTTTTACACAATTTTGAAAAAACTAAGCCCACGGTGCGGTAATTTACAGGAATTGATGGGTTCCGCATAAAGAATAGGAGCTGAAGGTCATAATTCCCATTCGGGACCATTTTCTGACAGAGACAACTGACCCACCAGTGCTGTCCATCCTTTCACTGGAATACTATATATATAGGCAATACAGTCAAACTTCAATGGCTCGAACACCTTTGGGACCTCGAAAATCTGTTTGAGACTGGGGTAGCTCGAGCCACTGAGGTTACTGTCAGGAGGCATAACGAGATACTTTTAGACATCTTTTGGGTGTTCTATAATGAAAATGTATGCTGTGTGTACTCATTAGAATCGCCTCATTGAGGCGATTCTAATGAGTACACACAGCATACATTTGCAAGATAAAAGACTAAAATCTCCTTAATTATCCCCCACTATTTCTTATGTAGAGGATTTCGTTAGGGACTCAAGAATGGGTTCGACGCATCCATGGTAAACGAGCCATCGGTGTTCGAGCCATCGAAGTTCTACTGTATATTGAAAATGAATTCCAAATATTTGATGATTGGTTGGGGTTTAACAACATGTCAACATAATAGACAGGGCTAACTATACAACATGCATATCTGGTTAATTAGCAGGAATAAAACTCTACTCAGGTTCTTTTTTACAATCAAGAAATATGTTTTCTGCTGCTGCTGCTGTATGAAAGTAGTCTCTGATTATATCTACACACCACCTGCGGGGTAATTTAATTATGTTAACCAGTCTATGATGAAGTTTTTTTTCCTAATATTCCACTAACTTGTTCCAACTTACCTGTAAAGCAAGGGGCAAAGGTATACTGTATTGGCGATCAAATTTACAACTAGAGTGTACAGTCGATGGCATGCCATGGCAAATCCCCTCGCTTCGGGCAGAGCCAAATATAACACTGTTCTCGCATGCCCCTGATCATGTAAGGAAGCCATGTACCAAATTTCAATGATTTGGTTGCATTCAGTAGAGTTATTAACCCATTGCATGCGGCAAACCCTGGCAAACAGTTTCAGAGTTCCCACTGCATTTTGAAGATGGAGGTTCATTTGATCTTTTAACCCTTGTTCTGCTGAGCCCAGATATGCCTTTTCTTTGAAACAATGTAGATCCAGATCAGATGGCTTCTTCATCTGAAGAAGCCATCTGATCAGGATCTACCCGGTACATTGTTTGTCATTCAGATTGCGAATTTGTTGTAATAATTTGCTACATGTAATCTGATTGGTTGATAATCGGTAGTGGGTGTGGCATATATGAATATTCAGCAGGACATGGGTTAATTCTGTTATGTACCCTCAATGTATAGCAATATATGGGACCTTATCATTTTCTAGGGTTCACGACCAATTTTGTGGGTAAAAAACCCTATGCAGAGGGTAAATGGGAATGCTGCGAACAGTGCAGGCCCAGATCAGACGCCCCAGAACGGGGCATCTGATCAGGACCTGCACTGTTTGCTAACAGAATGTTCCATCAAAAATAAAATTAAAACAAAAAAATAGGCCTGACACCCCTTATATGACAAATGGACTTGTCTAACATATAGCAATGGAAGAGTCCATTAGTATACAATGGGTTAAGAAAAGTGTTATAAAGGGGTTTATGTGATTTTCTGAAAGCTGTATATGTGCCCAACAAAAAATGGTAACAATGGCAGGCAAAGGTTGAAAAAGAGGATCTTACATGAGTGTTCATGCATTATTGAATTTATTAAACAGAGTTGAGGAAAAGGGATAAAATACAGGAGCATGGATGCACGATTCTATTTATCATACCACAGCTAAAACGCATTTTGTTCACGATTTTTTGACAAGAATGTCAATAACCCGTCATTAGTAAACACGAGGGTGTCGTACAGGTAACGTTACGGGGCATATCTAACTAATTTGCATATTTGATGCACTAGTGGATCACTGAATTTATTACATGGCATTATTACATTCTGTGATGCTAAGTCATATGATAAAATGTGTTTTTGTATAAGAGGCCACTCCCAAGTTTACCCATACGAACATAATTGCCGTAAAAGTTCTAAAAATTGTAACATCTTGAGGACTAGCTGTACGTACTTCTAAAATTTTAACAAATTTGTTTCTCGATAAAGCAAGGAATCCAAAAGGTGCAGGCAAAATGGCAAACAGTGTAGACCCTTATCAGACTGCTCCTTCAGAACTTTTTGCTTAGGCCTGTCTGTCCCAATACTTAGGATCATTAAGGAATATGTATAATATACACATATTTGTTTGTTTCAATTTGTTTGGGTTTTATTGCCCTCTCAAGAATAATTCACCGATATGAGTAAGGCTATCAAAATCCAGTGTATCCGGAGAATAAAAAACATCTGGGTTCAGTAATGTTCAAAGCCTGGTTAATAATAGCTCAACAATCTCATTAGTGGCCAAAATGTTGACACCATATCTACTTTATTCTACATGTACTCTGGTATTTTTGCTGAAAAAAAATGTGAGTAGCTTTTGCAAATGCAAAAGCTATTCACATTTTTTTTTGGCTTTGCAAAAGCTACTCACATTTTTTTTCAGCAAAAAAATATCAAAATATCTGCCATATTTAACCCTTGTCCTGCTGAACCCGGAAATGCCTTTTCTTTGAAACAATGTAGATCCAGATCAGATGGCTTCTGAAGAAGCCATCTGATCAGGATCTACATTGTTTGTCATTCAAGTTGTGAATTTGTTGTAATAATTTGCATCAAATAATCTGATTGGTTGATAATCTGTAGTGGGTGTGGCATATATGAATATTCAGCAGGACAAGGGTTAAGTATCAAAGTTTTAATGATACTGTACATGAACATGTAAATTACCGTAAAAATCCTAAAAATTCGGACACCTTGAGGACTTGCTGTAACTCTCCTAAAACTTTAACAAATTTGTTTCACGATCTAGGAAGGAGTCCAAAATGTAAAGACCGAGTGGCAAACATTGTAGACCCTGATCAGACTGCTCCTTCAGGACAGATGGACAGATGGATGGAGGCGTTCACAATATCCCCCAACGCTTTCTTTAAAAGCGTGGGGATAATAAAAATCCATCAATCAATGTAGTCACTAGCAATGACAAAGTTTTTGTTAAAAATAGCCACATTGACCTTGACCATGAGGTCATGACCTTGAAAGTCAAGAAATGTAGGCGCTAGAGCGATGACAAAGTTTTTCTAAATATAGGCACAGTGACCTTGACCTTGAAAGTCGAACTCGCTCAAGATATTGTCATAAGAAACATTTGTGTGAAGTTGAATTGAAATCGGACAAGAAATAAAGGCGCTAGAGCGATGACAAAGTGTTTCTAAAAATAGTCACAGTGACCTTGCCCTTGAAAGTCGAACTTGCTCAAGATATTGTCATAAGGAACATTTGTGTGAAGTTATATTGAAATTGGACAAGAAATGTAGGCACTAGAGCGATGACAAAGCTTTTCTAAAAAAAATAGCAACAGTGACCTTGACCTTGAAAGTCAAACACACTCGAGATATTGTCAAAAGGAACATTTGTGTGAAACTAGAGCTGCCGCCTAACGGGCGCCAATTATACCCCCGCTACCGACAATTTTTTACAAGTATTTGACCTTGAGGAAGGTCAACGTAAAGGTCAAGGTCAGGTTTGTATATATCAATCTTAAGTACTAGTGGCAAGGTGTGTGGTGTGTGAATATTAAAGAAATCGGTCAAAGAATAAGGAAGTTATGAGCAATGTTAAAGTTTTTTGTAACCGACCGACGACAGACGACAAATTTTTACAAGTATTTGACCTTGAGGAAGGTCAACGTAAAGGTCAAGGTCAGGTTTGTGTATATCAATCTTAAGTACTAGTGGCAAGGTGTGTGGTGTGTGAATATTAAAGAAATCGGTCAAAGAATAAGGAAGTTATGAGCAATGTTAAAGTTTTTTGTAACGGACCGACGACAGACGACAAATTTTTACAAGTATTTGACCTTGAGGAAGGTCAACGTAAAGGTCAAGGTCAGGTTTGTGTATATCAATCTTAAGTACTAGTGGCAAGGTGTGTGGTGTGTGAATATTAAAGAAATCGGTCAAAGAATAAGGAAGTTATGAGCAATGTTAAAGTTTTTTGTAACGGACCGACGACAGACGACAAGCTGACTCCTATATACCCCCTTCAAACTTCGTTTGCGGGGGTATAATAATATTGAAATTGGTGAACAAATGTAGGTGCTAGAGCGATGACAAAGTTTTTCTAAAACCAGCCACAGTGATCTTGACCTTGAAGTCAAACACACTCGAGATATTGTCAAAAAGAACATTTCTGTGAAGTTATATTGAAATCGGACAAGAAATGTAGGCGCTAGAGCGATGACAAAGCTTTTCTAAAAATAGCCACAATGACCTTGACCTTGAAAGTCAAACACACTCAAGATATTGTCAAAAGGAACATTTTTGTGAAATTATATTGAAATTGGTCAAGAAATGTAGGCGCCAGAGCGATAACAAAGTTTTTCTAAAAATAGCCACAATGACCTTGACCTTAAAAGTCAAACACACTCGAGATTCTGTCAAAAGGAACATTTGTGTGAAATTATATTGAAATTGGTCAAGAATGTAGGCGCTAGAGCGATTACAAAGTTTTTTTCTAAAAATAGCCACAGTGACCTTGACCTTAAGGCCATGACCTTGAAAGTCAAACTTGCTAGAGATATTTTCATAAGGAACATTTGTGTGAAGTTATATTGAAATCGGTGGACAAATATAGGCGCTAGAGCGATGACAAAGTTTTTCTAAAAATAGCCACAGTGACCTTGACCTTGAGGCCACGACCTTGAAAGTTGAACTCGCTTGAGATATTGTCATAAGGAACATTTGTGTGAAGATATATTGAAATCGGTGACGAAATGTAGGCACTAGGGCGATAGCGTGACTTTTATAGCACACGTGACCTTTTGACCCCTTGAGATGGCCCCTTTGGGCGGAGCCAACTATAACGTCCCTCTCGCGCCCCCTCACCATGTACATGTAAGGAAGTCATGTAGCAAATATGGTTGCATTCCGGCCAGTGGTTAAGGAGGAGATAGCTTGATGGACGGATGGATGGATGGACTGAAGGATGGAGGCGTTCACAATATCCCCGAATGCTTTTTTTTCAAAAGCATGGGGATAAATATCACTATGTTTCATCTGAAAATTTTTTGTTTTTTCAGCGGTAAAGTTTTCAATGTGAATAGGCATGTTTTCGTAATGTGGCATTATTCCACAATTTCTGCAAGGGAGACAGACAACTTTATTTATATACTAAAAATGTTGAGGCAATTCAAACATACATGTATATTTTGAGTAATTAAGGGTAGGACTCCTTATTAGGGTACTTCTTTATAACATCACGAAAACACGCCTATATAATTTTGACCCCCTCGAACCCCACTTGTATAAAGTAAAACTGTGGTTTGCAGGGGTAAACCTTATTTATCTAATTTCTGCTCTAAGATATAGATTGTAGGTACTCGTTAGAACCGCCTCGATGAGGTGGTTCTAATGAGTACCCACAATCTATATTTTGAGCAGAAATAAGAAAAATATCACAATTTTTCATCTGAAAATTTTAATTTTTTCGCCGATAAATGTGTCAATGTATTTGTATAGGCATGTTTTTCGTAGTGATGACAAAAATGTTAGGGAACAAATACTGCCATTGTAATGTGGGTCCACTGTACATAAAACCCATCTGAAGAGGTCCTTGTTAGCATATTCTTTCCGTATTGACAGACAGAAAAAAAATATTTCACTATTAAAACAACCAACAACACCCTTTTCAAAAATGTACAAGGTTTAAAAAGATCTTCAAACAGTTAAACTATTCTTCACAAAGTTTGCATTTCATGGCATTGTGCAACTATCAAAGACACAGCAGGACACTGAAATGCCATACAATTTTGATTTCTAAGTGTCATCTGCCAGTTACCTTAAAAGTCATTTTTTGCAAACAAAGTGGTCCCAGATCAGACTGCTCCTCTAGGAGCAGTCTGATCTGGGCCCACATTGTTTGCCTGTATGCAAAAATATTTTTAAAATTTTGCAAAACAAAAATTCATCAGACGACATAAGCAGATGACATTTTCAGATGTAGATTTTCCGAGTCTTAAGGGATAGTACACCTATAATTTCCATTTGCATCACAATAAGCCATCGATGAAAGCATTTTTGAGACTATATCATCAAACACAAGCATAAATGGTTATTATTATAAATTATATAATGACTATCAAAAAATAAACTTCTGAATTTTGAGGCAAGCTGGAAAGTACATTTTTGCCCCCAGGGCTATAATTTGAACAATCTTGGTAGAGGTCCACTAGATGAAGCTTCATACCAAATATCAAAAACCTGGGCCTTCTTGTTTCAGACAAGAAGATTTTTAAAGGTTTTCCCTATATAAGCCTATATAAAACCAGTAGGCCCTGGTGCGGGGGCTTTTTTGGCCCCAGGGCTATAATTTGAACAATCTTGGTAGAGGTCCACTAGATGAAGCTTCATACCAAATATCAAAGACCTGGGCCTTCTGGTTTCAGACAAGAAGATTTTTAAAGGTTTTCCCTATATAAGTCTGTGTAAAACCATTGGGCCCTGGGCGGGGCCATTTTTGGCCCCAGGGCAATAATTTGAACAATTTTGGTAGAGGTCCACTAGATGAAGCTTCATACCAAATATCAAAGACCTGGGACTTCTGATTTCAGACAAGAAGATTTTTAAAAGCTCATTTGTTTTTTATTTTGGCAAGATTCTTTCACTGATTTCGAGCAGACCATTATTAATCAGAGCTGGGCAAAAACCAGAGTATCCGCAGAAAAAAAACAACTGACAAGAAGGCATGAATGACAACTGGATGTGCAGGCTAATCTGTGTCTTCTCTGGGCGCACAGTCTGAACTTGGCATCTCATGTGACCCCAGTGAGGCTCGAACTACAGGGGTGAGAGACCTATATAATGATTGACACTCAGTGCTCTTACCCACTAGGCCACAGAGGCCCTCTAGCACAATACCTATGAGGACAAATAACATTGCCTGCTTATCTGAGCAAGAAAATTCTTTCGTAGAGATTGATCATAAAATATTTCCTACGACCCTTCCCCCTCTTCAACTTCAAGGTTTCCACTGATTCAAGAAGGGCAGTTGTTAGTTTCAGGCAAAAGAAGTGTGGTAAGGTAAACTGACCAGCATGATATGACTTAAATAGTGTTGACTGGGCTGTCAAACAAAATCATTTGTTTGTGATTTAATAGCTTTGATATCATACACTTCATGATTAACCTTTTCAGTGAGGTTGAGCTCTGGGGTTTTTGGTTTGGATTTTATGACCCTTTCAAGGTTATTTCACTTATTTTGGACCTAATATTAATCAGAGGTTGGCAAAAACCAGAGTACCCTGAGAAACAAACAACTGACAGGAAGGCATGGATGATGACTGGATGTGCAGGCTAATATTTGTCTTCTCTGGGTGCACAGTCTTGAAGACCCATTTTTTTCCTTGACAATGCCCACATGCTATGCCACTGTGGTGTGTGTATTTGAGTTTAACATCCCACCAACAACTAAGGTCATACAGAGATGGGACCTCAATTAAATACTCATCCGAAAGTCTGGAGAAGAATGGAATCCATCCCACGACTCCTGGTTTGAGAGGTGAACAGCTTATCCACAACACCATGGAGGCTTGAAGGCTTCTACATGTATATGCCACTGTGGTAACGTGGTTATACATGCATGTGAATACGTGTACATGTGCAAGCAAAGTTGTGTCGGTGATGTCCACATGATTCATATCACTGACTCTGCGTGCAAAGTGTTTGAAGGAAATCCAGGTGATGGTAATTTATAGCTGTGTCATTTCTGTCGTTGTGATATCAGAATGCTGTGTAAACAGGGTGAGCTATAAAACATCGACTGTGCTGATGTGCTGGGATATTGGCAAACAGTGTAGACCCAGCTCACATACTGCAGTCTGTTGCATCTGATCAGGGTCTACACTGTTTGCTTAAAATGTTGGAATTTAAGGGTAAAATGAAACAGTCTTGAAGTTCAGAACTATTTTCCCAACCTACATATTTGTTTGTTTGTATATGAGTTAAACAACCTATTACCACTATCTAGGTCGTTTTTGAGCCGGTCAGTTTACCTATCCACAATTTTCCTGGGCAAGCGTATACGTAAGCTGTTAACCAGTACAGTGCACATTCTTTTGCCAGAAACTGACAACCGCCCTTCTTGAAACAGCAGAAGGGAGAGAATGACCGTAAAAAAGATTTCATGATCAATCTCCACGAAAGAATGTTGCCGACCCCGGCAGGTATCGAACCTACATCCTCCTGATCACCAGTCAGATGTGCATCCGACTGAGCTACCAAGGCCGGCCCAGCCTACATGTACAATCAAAGACAAGAAACCCACAAATGCTGTCAGTGCTTTGGTTTAACCAAGGTTGAGTCTTAGGGTTATTACTGAAAAAATCCTAAAAGTTATGATAACTTGTGTCTTTCACTTGCTGTAATTCTACAAACTTTTTAAAACTTTGGTTTCCAATCCAGCATAGAGTTCAAAAGGTGCAGACGGAATCATGGCAAACAGTGCCGACCCTGATCAGACTGCTCCTGAACTGGGTCTGCACTGTTTTCTGAGGCCAACCTATCTGTCCCAATACATGTACTTAGGATCATTATGGTATGAAATTTTTACAGTAATCCTAAGTTTAGGAAAGGCCCAAGCAAAGGCAGATTTTTCAAAATAACAAACTATCATAATCTGCTAAACACTTTTAAAAAGCTTTTTGAAACCTACAATTTTACTGAGCTGACCGATATAAGAGGATTTTCTTTAAACTAACAATCTTTACTGCATAATCATTATAGTTTAGTGTTAAAAATTTCATATCTCAACAGTTTATTGTATTAACCCTTATCTTGCTGAATATTCATTTAAGCCACACCCATTTCTGTCTATCAACCAATCAAATTACTTGATGTAATTTATTGCTACAAATTCATAAACTGAATGATCTGGATCTACACTGTTTCCAAAGATAAGGAAGGGTTGTCGTGAACAGCAGGATAAGAGTTAAGCAACCGCTTCACTTATCTGTTACCAGACCTTGTAATTATTTCTGTTGCTGCAAAGGGATTTCATACATGCCTTACAGAGGAAACTTCTTCCAGTAATGCACTGGGTTCCTCTGGAACATTCTCACGTGATATATACATGTGTGATGGAAGGTCCACCA
This sequence comes from Lucinisca nassula, assembly GCA_963580285.1. Taxonomy (NCBI): domain Eukaryota; kingdom Metazoa; phylum Mollusca; class Bivalvia; order Lucinida; family Lucinidae; genus Lucinisca; species Lucinisca nassula. The sequence continues at coordinate 75,389,875 of OY757021.1, forward strand.
TGCAGGTTAAAAACAGGTGAAAAACATGTAGCCCTTGCTTTAATGTGGAACTGCAGCACCTATTCTTGTCTTGAAGACATCTCTGGATGGCACTTTGGTGAGCTTGGCTGGCAAGCTGTTCCAAAGGCAAATACTGGACGGGTAGAAGGACTCTATAAGTATTGATTCATCAGTATGGCACAAGGAATTTACTATATATATAGCATGTCTTCTGGTGTCTGTACTTGCAGAAATCAGTAGGGATGTTGTCTGGCTATCAACACGCCAGTTGACAATTCTGTAAAACATGACTACCTTGGTTTGCTGGTAGCAGGCTTGTAGCTGTTCCTAGCTTTAGTCTTCCATCATAGCTGTTACACTGCTCATGTATCTATAGTTGTTAGGACAAAATCTGGCTGCACGGGGCTGGACAGCTGGGCTTTTAGCTTGTTGACGTTGGACTGTGTAAGGGGTCCCATAATTGTGCAGGATCTGTATTCCAACTGGGGATGCACCAGCATCTGGTAACAGGTAGCTGTGATGTCCTTCCAGCATGCAGACAAATTCCTTTGCAGAAAAAACACAGTTTTGTTACATGTAGCTTTCTTGGTTACTGTAGCAACATGTGGATTCCACAACAGAGTGCTGTTGATGGTCACGCCCAGATATCTGGCTTTGCTGGTCTGTTGGAAATTTTGGCCTTGGATCTGGTCGATGACTTTATGCTTGTTGGTTATGTATATATAACCTCGCATTTGTCAGGGTTGAATTTCATTTGCCAGTCTGGTTCCTACTGTTGTAGTTGATTGAAGCCCTCTTGTAGAGCTGTGTCATCTTCTGTCGGGATTTCTATTCAGTGAACAGGGATACAGACTAAGCATTTTGCTTTAGGCGCCCAGACTGCCAAAAATCCAAATTTTACATTTAAGTTAATAGGCATTTTTATTCAAAACTTAGGCGCCCAGATAAAAATTTAGGCGCCTAGGGCGACTGTTAGTATGTATCCCTGGTGAAGTAGGCAGTCATCAACCAAGAGGCATGCAGCACGATGCTGTTGATCTGAACTTGCTGGGGAGGTCAGTCAGGTCACTCATATCAATCATATTGGAGATGGAGGACAGTTCCCTGAAGGACTCTGAGCTAACAGGCGAGGCTGAGAAGTCTTCCGATCGAGAACCACTTACTGGGCTCTTCCATGCAAGGAACTTTTGTTCCATTCTAGTATCTTTCCTCATGAATATATACAATAATGGTGTAACCTTCTGGCTAGGCATTCCTGTGCTACTTAATCAAACACCTTCGAAAAATACAACAGGATGGCTATGATCTGTTTGTGCTTGTTGAACCATAGGCAAGATCTTGGTTTGTTTTGATCAGATGCATCTCACAAGGTCTTTGTTCCCTAAAACCATTTTGATGGTCTGAAAGGATGTTTTCCTTTAATATCTCTCTAGAAATCCCATTATGTGGTTGTGGAGGCTGTTTTTCATGACCTTGGATGAAATGGATGTTGAAGAGATAGATCTGTAGTTGGAGTCCGAGTTGGAGGCTTTGCTCTCTTGAATAGGGGAGTCATGAAAACACCTTTTCAGTTGTCTGGTGTCTGTCCTTGGTCGTGTGAACCATGGTGTATAAGAGTAAGAGCCGGGGCAATACAGAATGCTGTTTCCTTCCTGTATTTTGATGAAATTTGTACCCTGCATTAATGATAAATTCATTTATTCAATTACTTTATGTCACCTTAAAACCCCTTTTGCTGTTGAACCCAGTTTTTCAGAACCTTGGATCTCATCTGCTCCTGGGCTAGGGTGAGATTAGGTCCAGAACTAATTCTTTGATTATATATCAATGGCTCGTGACCATCATGTCATCTCATCTCAGTTTTATTCAATTACTTTATGTCACTTTTGAACCCCCTTTTTCAGAATCTGGGATCTCAACTGCCCCCTGGGCTGTGGTGAGATTAGGTCCAGAACTAATTCTTTGAATATATATCAATGAGCCATCTCATCTCAGTTTGACAGTTGTCCAGTTTTGTTCATATGCATCCATCTAATAGAACACTTGGTTTCCTGAGGCGAAATCTTCATCAGTGTCCTCAGGATGTGAAAGAGACAGCATATAAGGGACTTGTTCGCCCAATATTGGGATATGGTAGTTGTCTCTGGGACCCAAGTGGAGTGGTCCTTAATGAAGAAATTGAAAAAGTTCAGAACAGAGATGCTAGATCTGTAACAAGCAATTACTGTTTTGAGACTGGGAGCATGACTGGAATTCTAGGAAAATTAAGATGGGAGTCTCTCAAGACAAGAATTCCGCAGAAGGCGGCGTCGCACCTGCTGGGGGCAAAAGTCATAGATGCCACAATCAGAATGTTGTTATAAATTAAGAAAATTTCATAGCAGTTGATAGTTGATGTAAAATGTGTCAAAGTCACTGGACCAAAAATATAGGCCATGGTCACCAGGTCAAGGTACGTGCCAAATCAGTACAATGAAGAGAAGTACTATGCAAAGTTTAGTGCCTGTAGGCCATTTATTTTAGGACATATTGAACATTGACGTAAAAGTCGCTGGAGTGCATAATATAGGTTAAGGTCACCAGGTCAAGGTACCCACAGAGTAAGTAAATGTTGGAGAAGCACTATGCAAGGTTTGGTGGTTGTAGGCCTTATGGTTAAGAAGATGTGGAATGTCGACCTCAAATGTGTTAAAGTCAATGGAGTGCAAATCAAAGTACTGAAAGTACTAATAGAAGGTGATGGTAGAAAACTGGGTCATTTCATTTCATTTTCTTTTTTTTTTAGTTTTTAAAACAGTCATTGGCTATGTATGATTGTAAAACCAGTGGGTCCCGCCCCGGGGCCATTTTCCATGGCTGTAATTCGAACAATCTTGGTAGAGGTTCACTAGACGAAGCTTCACACCAAATATCAAATACCTTGGCCTTTTGGTTTCAGACAAGAAGATTTTCCCTATATAACCCTATGTAAAACCAGTGGGCCCCGCCCCGTGGCCATTTTTGGCCCCGGGACTATCACTTAAACAATCTTGGTAGAGGTCCACTACATGAAGCTTCATACCAAATATCAAAGACCTGGGCCTTTTGGTTTCAGACAAGAAGATTTTTTAAGGTTTTACTTATATAACCCTATGTAAAACCAGTGCCCCCCCCCCCCCCCCCCCCCCCCCGGGGGGCCATTTTTGTCCCAGGGCTATAATTTGAACGACCTTGGTAGAGGTCCACTAGATGAAGCTTCATACCGAATATCAATGGTCTGGGCCTTCTGGTTTCATACAAGAAAGATTTTTAAAGGATTTCTCCTATTTTCCCTTTTTGTTGCCATGCCAACCAGAGTTCTGCATGGAATTGAATTCTTTGAACAGTTTTGAGAGAGAACCACCTAAGGATTATTTCTGCCAAGTTGTGTCCAAATCTGTTCAGTGGTTTAGGAGGAGATGTTGTTAAAGAAATTGTGAACGGACGGACGGACGACGACGAAGACGGACGGTGACCGATCACAATAGCTCAACCTGAACCTTTTGCTCAGGTGAGCTAAAAAGGGAAATATTCAGAATCAGATACAGAGGAAACAATATCTGATATTTTCTGACCTCGGCTCAAAAAACAAAAACAAAAAAAAAAAAAAAAAAAACAAGCACCCACCGCCCGGAATAAATATGTATTATCCCGTACTAAAAAACGTTAAGATTTAGGCGTTTAAGTTATACATAAAGTCATATTTTCCTGATGGTTCACATAAATATATCCATGCAACAGTGAATCGGGCCCCGCCAATCGATGCTTCAACGCAGAGCTGAATCCGACCCGCACACGAGTACTGGTAAACCGCTAGGAGGATCTAAGCCTGCCCAAGCAAAGCGGTGCGCACGAGTACGAGTCGGACCGTCCATGCTTATAAACCCTATTGGTTTTATTGGGCGAAAGGGCTGGAGATGTCATTTCATCTCAATGTCGAGTAAAAGTCCCACAAAATTGGAAGCAACGCCTCCAAAATGACCTTTACAGTGTTGACGGGGACGTTAAACCTTAAATCAAACAAATGCAACAGTGAAAGTAGCTTCGCTCTATCCGCCCCCGCCCATAGGGGCTTGAAGAAATATTTGGGCTGCATGATGCTTCCACGCAGAGCTGAATCCGGCCCGCACACTAGTACTGGTAGACCGCTTGGAGGATCTAAGCCTGTCCTGGAACCGCGGTGCGAGAAGGACCGTCCATGCTAATAAACCCTATTGGTTTCATTGGACGACAGGGCTTGAGATGTCATTTCATCTCAATGTCGGGTAAAAGTCCCTCAAAATTGGAAGCAACGTATCCAAAATGACCTTTACAGTGCTTACGGGGACGTTAAATATGTTCTATAAAAGGGTTATCCTTTGGATGCAAGTAATACACCAAAGGACTGAAAAATATGGGGTGTATATGTTTTCTGGGCCAGACTACCGGTAGCTAGTTTCGGCCAATTAGGCCTCATCAGTGACCCTCAGATATACTGAAAAATATGGGGTGTATTTGTTTTCTGGGCCAGACTAGCTAGTTAAACCTCAAATTAAACAAACAAACAAAACTTTGCTCTACGAGGACTGTTCAAATATGAATGCAAGTAGAACGTTTTCTCATTCACTAATGCGAAAATCACCTGGAAATAAATATCACAGCGTAGAAAAACATTTTACCTATACATTGATAAAGATCCAATGTTAAAATCCGTCCACTTTAGCCATGTATATCGTTCGATAAACACTGTCTACTCTTGTATCTAATACAAAACACGGTTGGAAGAAGGTCAGAGTACGCCGTTGAAATACGGTCCTATCTTAAGAATCGTTGTATTCTTGGTATACGGTGCAAAGACATTTTTGATGACATATGTTCGGTTTATGGGCATAATGAAATGTCTTTTCCGACAGTTTTTCGTTGGTGTAAGAAATTCAGCTGTTGGCTAGGCTCAACAGAAGATGCGCTACATGATCGTCGGCCGAAAAGAGCAACATATGCCAAGATGGTTGCTAGAGTAAAAGAAATAGTTGCTACCGATGCACGATACACCCCTAGGCAAATAGCTAGTATGGTTGGCATCTCATTAGGAGCAGCTCATACAATTCTGAAACGGGATTTGAAAATGAGAAAGATTTGTGCTAGATGGATTCCCCATCTGTTGACAGATGAGCAGAAAAAGTCACGCGTTCAGTGCGCCAAGAAGTTGCTTAAAAAGGTTCCAAATTACAATGCACGGTCTTTCGCTAATGTCGTCGCAGGTGACGAGACATGGGTTCACTTTTTTGAGCCAAAACGAAAGATTCAGAACAAAATATGGGCAACAAAGTATTGCAAAAGACCATGCATTGGAAAGCGGACCATGAGCGTCAAGAAGGTAATGTATGCCATATTCTTTTCAAATCAGGGCCCTGCTATTCAGGTTGCTGTGCCTAAAGGCAAATCTGTAAATGCGAAGTTTTACAACAATAAAGTTCTTCGAAAATTGAAGAGATATTTCAAAGAACGAAGACCCGCAACTCGTTTGGCCAATGTCAGATTGCTACATGACAATGCGTCATCGCACAAGGCGTTCATTGTGCAAGATTATCTGAAGCAGGAAAATGTTGTTGAACTCCCTCACCCCCCGTATTCCCCCGACCTTGCCCCGTGCGACGGTTTTTTTTTTTTTTTTTTTTTTGTTCCTGCGGCTGAAAAATACCTTTCTGGTCGAAAATTTGTACAGCGCAAACACCTCGGTTCTGCAATATTCCAGTGCCTTCATAGTATACCTCGAAAAGACTACCAAAATGCATTCAATGATTGGATCAGAAGACTGAAAGTTTGTATATCTGTTAAAGGGGAATACTTTGAGGGGACAAAATAAATTTTTCATCGAAATCTATCACGGAATCATTTTTATGTGCTTAGTTGCATTCATATTTGAACAGTCCTCGTATCTGTAGTAGGCCTATAGCAAGTCGTAGTATTCCATTCATACTGTCAAAACTCATTCATTGAATTATTAATCCGCGATCTAGATTTTGAGCGAGTTCAGTTGACGTACTAGAGTTAACAAGAGTTGACTTGCTCCAAAACGCGCCGTGTAGGAATGTTGCGACTGCCAGAGTTAGCTTGGTATGAGAGTTGGAAGCCTTGCATAGTAACAACGAATACGGTGGAAGGTTTAAAATTGTAAGTTAAATGCAATCCGAAAATCGTTTATTTCCAACTATTTGAAATTTTGGCCAAGTGTTGGAAAAATCACGTCCAACTTGAAAACATGTTTATACATTCGATTTACTCGAGGGCAAACGATGACATTTTCTTGACGTCAGTAGAGTTCTGAATCTGAATCTGAATCGTTACTGGTGATGCATCAAATGACATTTGATGCTTCCTGTCGTTTCTAATTGGGGGATCGTGAATTGGGGCGGGGGTGGTGGGGGTGGGGTTGGGAGTGGGGATAAAGTCTTTGTACAACTTTGTACAAGAGTAAGCCTACTGTCTCCCCTACTTTTCTTGAGTTAACTTTAGTTGGTCAACTGAACTCGCTCAAAGCAAACAAGGTCATGACAAAGCTGCGAATCGAGACCAATTTGAACCTCAGGGTTAATTTTATGGCATTTTACTCTGAAGTTAGTTGTTTGTGTAATTGGCTTCCTAAGTTTGACAATCTGCACAGCCCCCGCCCAAGAAATATATAATGCTTCCACGCAGAGCTGAATCCGACCCACACACGAGTACTTGTAAAACGCTTAGAGGATCTAAGCCTGTCCAGGAACCGCGGTGTGACTGTCGGACTGTCGATGCTTATAAACTCTATTGGTTTCATTGGGCGACAGGGCTTGAGAAGTCATTTTATACCAATGTCGGGTAAAAGTCCCACAAAATTGGAAGCAACGTCTCCAAAATGACTTTTACAGTGTTGACGGGGACGTTAAATCTCAAATCAAACAAACAAATTGACAATCTGCTTATCATTTTCACTTATCAAATGATACATGCGTGTCTATTGATAAATATATGGAGGCTTATTTTTCTTGAAGCATAGGAGTGATTCGTCATCGAGTGGCTCCTAAGAAGGTGAGACCTGAAAGCTCATCACCTTCTAATAAGTTAATATTCATTTCTTAATTAACCTAAGATTATCCCCCTGCTCCACAGAACTCTTTTAACTTCCAAAGCAAGCTTGATTGAACTCAAGTTAACTCTAATAGTGCGGCACGAGCCATAACCCGCGTGTTTGGTGTAACTATAGTTAACTCTAGAAAGTCAATCGAACTCGCTCTTAATAACTAGGCCAGGTCAGCTGCGAAACGAGACCAATTACAAACCTAAATCCATTTTATGACATTTAACTCTGAAATTCATTGTTTGTGTATTTTGCATCCACAGTTTTTTTTTTCAATCTGCCTATTATTATCACATATCAAATGATACAGGCGCTTCTCTTCACTGATTTATGTGGACCTATTTTTCTTGAAACAGAGGAGTGATGCGGTATCAAGGGAATTCTTTGGAGTGTTGCCATAAGAAGGTGAGACCTGAAAGGTCATCACCTTCTAAAAATAGGTCACTGTCACCAGGTCAAGGTACCTGCAGAATCAGTACATCCATGAGCAGCATTATGCAAGCTTTGATGGTTGTAGGCCTTTTATTTGCAGAGATCTGGAACTTCGACATAAAAATTTGTCAAAGTCGCTGGAACGTAAATTATAGGTCAAGGTCACCGGGTCAAGGTACCTGCAGAGTCAGTACATCCAGGAGAAGCACTATGCAAAATTAGATGGTTGTGGGCCTTTTATTTGAGGAGATCTGGAACTTCGACGTAAAATGTGTCAAAGTCAGTGGAGCGTAAAATATAGGTCAAGGTCACCATGTCAAGGTACCTGCAGAGTCAATACATCTAGGAGAAACACTATTCAAGATTTTATTGGTGTAGGCCTTTTATTTGAGAAGATCTGGAACACTAACGTAATTTGTGTCAAACTCGCTGAAGCGTAAAATATAGGTCAAGGTGCTTGCCTAGTCAGGAGCTCAGGGTGATGTTTCATGAAAGGTTTGATGGTTGTTTAGTCTTATAGTTGATTACAATACAAACTTTGACGTACATGTCGAACTTCGACGTAATGGTAAAAGTCACTGGAGCGCAAAATATAGGTCAAAGTCACCAGGTCAAGGTGCTTACAAAGTGAGAAGGTCTATGAGATGTTTCATGTAAGGTTTGATGGTAGCTGAGGTTTGTAAAATAAAAACTTTGACGTAAATGTCGAACTTTGACGTAAATGTCGAACTTCGACGTAATGGTCAAAGTCACTGGAGCGCAAAATATACATGTAGGTCAAAGTCACCAGGTCAAGGTGCTTACAAAGTGATAAAGTCTATGAGATGTTTCATGTAAGGTTTGATGGTAGCTGAGGTCTGTAAATAAAAACTTTGACGTAAATGTCGAACTTCGACGTAAATGTCGAACTTCGACGTGATGGTCAAAGTCACTGGAGCGAAAAATATAGGTCAAAATCACCAGGTCAAGGTGCTTACAAAGTGAGAAGGTCTATGAGATGTTTCATGTAAGGTTTGATGGTAGATGAGGTTTGTAGTTGACTTAAATAAAAACTTCGACATAAATGTCGAAGTTATGTCGAACTTCGACATAAAGATCAAAGTCACTGGAGTGAAAAATATAGGTCAAAGTCACTAGGTCAATGTGCCTACAAAGTCAGAAGGTCTGAGAGATGTTTCATATAAGGTTTGATGGTAGATTAGGTTTGTAGTTGACTTTAATAAAAACTTTGACATAAATGTCGAACTTCGACATAAATGTGACGGACGGATGCACGGACGAACGGAAAAGTTGACGCCTATGTCGCACCCTGCTACAAGCAGGTGCGACAAAAAGGAGAAGAGACAGTAGGCTCATACTCTTATACAACGGTTTAAAGGGTGCTGCCAGCATTCCAACGGATGACCTTGTTCCCCCAGCTCGGCACCATTCAATGACGTTTCAGACCCTTACTGCAAGGGAAAGTATAAAACCCGGGAGTAACAGCCGGGAGCCGGGAGTAAAATCCGGGAGTAAAATCCGGGAGTAAATTTTGGCAATCGAATAAAGGTATTAAACATTAACATATCTGGATGAAATTTGGATCAGAAGTAGAATATAGACTCCTCTTTAAAATGTATATAAGTTTTATATTTATAATTGAGTACTTTACAAGATATGTGAAAGGTGCATGGCTGAAATTTCCTGTCTCTTAGTAAGGGGACATAAATGTGAAAGGTGCATGGCTGAAATTTCCTGTCTCTTAGTAAGGGGACATAAATGTGAAAGGTGCATGGCTGAAATTTCCTGTCTCTTAGTAAGGGGACATAAATATGAAAGGTGCATGGCTGAAATTTCCTGTCTCTTAGTAAGGGGACATAAATGTGAAAGGTACATGGCTGAAATTTCCTGTCTCTTAGTAAGGGGACATAAATGTGAAAGGTGCATGGCTGTAATTTCCTGTCTCTTAGTAAGGGGACATAAATGTGAAAGGTGCATGGCTGAAATTTCCTGTCTCTTAGTAAGGGGACATAAATGTGAAAGGTGCATGGCTGAAATTTCCTATATAGGAATTATTCGCTATGAGTCACAATGAGCAAGACCATGGCGCAACCAATCTGAGTCGTCAGCCACACACCTCCTACTTTACAAGATATGAACCGAAATATATGACCATGTCGCAAAATTTTCGCCCGGGAGTAGCTTTTTGCGTTATTGATGATGTCAAGCATTTTGCAAAATATGTTCAGTCTTGGATTGCTACAAGAATAAGTTTGTGTATTATCAATTAAAAACACATCAAAGATTAGAAAAATACAAAAATTAAGTTATTTCATCGCTCTGTGAAGTAAGTAATTGACCCGGGAGTAGGCCGGAATTAATTTCTGGGTTGAAATCGGCGTTTATTGGCGTTATTGCCTATGTCACATACATAGTATTTATTAAACGTAGTCTTACTACCCTGACAGCTAATAGCAAAGGCACTGAGCAGACTGCGGGGGTAATATGTGTCAATGTTTCTACACTATACGGCCATAAAACAAATAGCGCCAAATATACGTGTAAATGTTCCAGGGTCACATTATCAAACACCTCTAAAATCATAGGCGCAGGAGCAGGGCGTGAGTTGGGCTGGGGGTTTGGATGTGTGTCGAGTCCTGATATGACAAGTAAATAAATGCATGTACTCAATGCTGGATCTCAGCTTTTCTTCTGACAAACGTTTAAGAAATACAATGTATATGATAGAAGCCATAAGGCCGAGAATAAGGTAAATTAACGCCGATTTCAACCAAGAAATTACTCCCGGGTCAATTATTTACTAGGCGGAGCGATGAAATAACTTTAATTTTGCATTTTCCTAATCTCTGATATGTTTTAATTGATAATACATAAAGTAGTTCATGTAGAAACCCCAGACTGGACATATTTTGCAAAATGCTTGACATCGTCAATACCGCAAAAGTTACTCCCGGGCAAAAATTTTGCGACATGGTCATATATTTCGGTTCATATATTGAACAGTACATAATAATAATGTTAACACTTATATGCATTTTAAAGAAAGGTCTATATTCTACTTTTGGTTCAATTTTCATCCAGATATGTGAATGTTTAGTACCTTTATTCGATTGTCAAAATTTACTCCCGGATTTTACTCCCGGCCGCTACTCTCGGGTTTTATACTTTCCCTACTGCAAGAACTGACATTTATAAAGAATCATTCTTCCCCCCAACCATTAGAGATTGGAATGCCCTTCCCGATTTGATTATTTCGACGGCTGAAGGTTGATTGTGTAGCTAAGTTTACCTCTTTGGTTAGAGCTATGGACTAACTTCCCATATCACAGGTCCGGGTGTATGAATGTCATTTGACGTGTCACCAGTATCAATTCTGATCTAACCAAATCAATTGACCAAACTCTGATTTGTTGCCATACTCTGAAATGTTCATGGGCATCTGACTTAGGTTATTAAAAGTCTAAGTCCATGTCAACAGACTGTGTGAATGAATGTCTGTTTGATGTGTCAGCATGCGGAGAAACTTTTTGAAAAGTCATTCTTGTCATGAAATCGCTTCCTAAAAGACAGCCACTTATTTCACTTACCTGCTGAGCAACAGGCTCCAAAATACTTTCAATGGTTTTAGTATGAAAAACCGGCATCTTGCTACCAGTTTCTGGTCCGCAAGTGGTATAAATCCGATATGAAAAGTTACTTATCCCTGATATTTGATGTTTACAAATCGGAGCAATTAATTGCCGACGTGCAGAGTCAGCCCTTAAAATTTATTCATAGTTTCGTATTTCAATTAAGAGGTCAATTAAAATTGCAAGTGTTTATGCTGATAATTTACGTGTTTCATCAACACTATAAAATAAGTTCTAAAACTTTAAAATAATTTACTTTCTTTGCAATTATTCCTTTTCATGTGAAACGCAACTTATAATTAAACCGGAAGTGAATGTTGTCTGCTAAGGAATCCGATACGAGCATTACGTCGTGTTGCCAAATATGGAATATGCGCTACACGCGACTGCACTCAGTTATCATATGAATCATATTTGGGGGCGTCATTTGCATCTTATTTTTGCCAAAATCAGCGGTAACACAATTTCCATAAAGGAAAAGACAGCAAAATTATCAATACAAGTTGCTTCTTTCAAAAGAAGCTTGAAAGAAGCCATTTGAGATCAGATAGAAAATTATGCACAATGATAAAATCGGCAATATCTTGGTTTTGGAACTTTACAGCCCAGTCAACACTATATAGGTAATATCAAGCCGCCGAATTTATCACACTGTGCAGGCTCATACATAACAGTGCACATTCTTAAAGAATTTTGGAATATAACAAAGGCTTGAACATTTAGAAGCACTCTTATATGAGCCTACATCCTGTGATTTTGTTGTTTCATCAGGAAAACTTGTCTATATAATTTTGACCCCCTTAAACCCCACTTTTATATAGTAAAACTGGGTTTTGCAGGGGTATATATTATTTTTTTCTTATTTCTGCTCAAAAAGATAGATGGGCGGTTCCAACAAGTACCCACAATCTATGTTTTGAGCAGAAATAAGAAAAATATCACAATTTTTCATCTGAAAATTGTCATTTTCAGGTGGTAAAATTTACAATGTATTGAAATAGGCGTGTTTTCATAATGTGTTAAAATGTGTTTGTCCGTCTTTCCCAGTTGTTTGTGATATAGGCTTTGTCTTAGCTTCCCTCTTCGTGGTCTGCCTGTTGGTTTTCTTCAGAGCTCTCCAGTTAACAGTGTGTGGAACAATTCATCTGCAATTCATCACGGTTATTCAGTTTGATTTGCATTTCTGTTTGCTCTAATTTGTATGTTATTCTGTGATGGTCTATTGAGTTAGTAACCTTAGATGGACCAACTGTTTTGTGTGTTTGAAATATTAGAACCTAGAGTGAATGCTGGGCCCATATAGAATCGATTTAAACTCCCCAGTGGTTCGCGCTACTGACCGACCTAAGGCGGTGGTTCTAATGTTGTTTATTATATAAATGTAACTTTGTCGGATTTTCCAACGGAGCTCTTCGTGTTAACGTTGTATGTGCTTATGTTTGTGTATTATCATTGTTATTTATTTGATTTTCATTAACTATGCCTGTTGCACCTTGATCACTACTTATGAGGAAGAAGGCGCTGGTTGTTGCGCTATTTATGATTCTTTTTTTTTTCTTCTTCTTCTTCTTCCTTGTTTATTTATTTTTTTCCTTTTTGCTTGTTTTCCTCATTGTTAGTGACTCTGGCTTCCTCTTGTTGCCATTGGTAGACTGTAATCTTTGATTGTGGCTTTTCCTGGGCATCTATTTTTATTTTTTCGGGGTTCTGATTCGATTAGATCATTACGACAGCACGCCTATACAAATACATTGTACATTCAGCGCCGAAAATTATGTACATTTTTAGATGAAAAAAAAATGTGATATTTTTTATTATTTCTTCTCAAAATATAAATTGTTGGTACTCGTTTGAACGGCCTCATCGAGGCGGTTCTAACGGGTACCCACAATCTATATTTAAGAACAGAAATGAGAAAATAAGGTTTACCCCGGTAAACCCCAGTTTTGCAATATAAAAGTGGGGTTCAAGAGGGTCAAAATTATATAGGCGTGTTTTCGTGATGTCCTTAAGAATCTTTACTCATTTCATTTGCTAACTTACGGCCATTTTCATTTTTTTGTCTGCTTAGCCTTTAAATTTCGCAGGCAACTCATTCACTAGCCAAGATCATGTTGAAACACCTATATTTGATAACTTCTCAACAGTTCTTAGTGCTTCTTAGTTCTTAGTGGCAATTACCATGACCGCCTCAACATATAGCTAACATTTCAAGAATAATTACATGGCCATTTTCATACATATCTTAATTTGACTCGGCTTCTTGAAAAATTAAAATGGTATTTTTTGTACTGGCTATATCCTGTTACCTGTGTATGAAAAACAATCAACATATTCTTCTAGCTGTCGACAGACAGACATTTCGATTATAGTGCACTCCGTCAGCGAGTCGTGTACTAATTTTTCAAGAGTAAGCCCTGGAGGGACTTCCTACTTCTAAATACTAACTTCAAAGTTTTAACTTCCGGTCCCTTACTTCTTATTTCCGACTCACTTACGACTTCAAACTTCCGACCTCTTACTGCCAACTACTCACTTCTGACTTCTTACTCCTAAATTGTAATTGTGTGTTATGGAGACGAGACTTCTAATTTCATTACTTGTTTATCTTACTTCTGGCTTCTTTTTCAGTGTCTTATTTGTTAATTGGTTCATGTTTCGTCTGTTTTCTTTTCTTGTTTTGTGTGTGTGTGTGATTTGTCCTGAGTGACCTTTTCTTATTAGTTTTCCTACTTCTTACTTCCGACTTCTAACTTCCAACTTCGTACTTCTAGGCTGATAGGCTGACTTCTAACTTCTTACTAGTAACTTCCGACTCTGTCTCTGGTCGGGCCCATCGGAGTCTAACTGTTGGTTTTCTTTTGCTCCAGCATTTCAGTGGTTTCTTGCTGTTGAGTACTCACCGTTGTTTCATCTCTGTGGTTGTTTGATTTTTTGTGTTCACGGGAATGTTGCACTGATGAGTAAGGAGGCCTCATGCAGACTGAACAAATTATTTGTATAATCGCGACGGAAGTAAGGGTGAGGTTTGTGGCCACGTAAAAATCGATTTAAGCCCCAGTGAAATTCGTTTCACTGACCGTTCCAAGGCGGTTCTTCTGTCGAGGTTGATTTTTGTTATGGTTTGTCGTTGAGTGTTTGTATCGCTTATATTTAATATTTTGATTTGGATAGCCAGTTGGCCATTTTGTGGGAACGTAACTGTCCTTTTGGCTTTCTGCTGATGATTCGATTAGGGTCTGTTGTTTCATGTTTGTCTTTCTTTCCATTTGGTGTCTCTGATGATGGGAGCTGTGGGTTAATTGTATCGATAATGTTCATTGCCTTCACTTCTATTTTCTTACTTCCGAAGTGAGAACTTGGTTATGCTACACGCCTTGTAAACCAGGGGACGTTAGATCGATCCCGGGCTTCTCCAGACTTTCGGATGAGTTTAAACCGAGGTTCCGTCTCCGTATGACATTAGCTGTTGACGTAAAACTCAAACACTTACTCACTAGGCATTGTTCGCCATACATACAGCAATGTTTTAGAACATGCTCCAGGTCCGTACGCAGTCTCTTAAAAAGTGGGGAGGGGTGCGAATTTCAGGTATTTTGCAGAGGGTGATATACTGCATGAATTTGAGATAATTTAAAAAAAAGAGAGGGGGTGGGGTGCGTTTGCACCCCTCCCCACTCGTGTGTTCGGGACTGCATCAACATGTAGAATGAACTATTTTGTTTAAACATTGCGCTGAAGGGGCTCTGTATCAGATCACTGTTATTCAGTAACTGGGATACAGTGGTGGTACTGAGCGAGAAGAAGAGAGGGAGAGGAGGAGAAACTATGATAGTGTAGATCCTGATCAACAGAAGCCATCGATTGGTCTACACTGTTTGCAAAGGAGCAATAGGATATTTAATGTTATACATGTAATAACTTTTCCAGCATATATTGTCTTGCATATATGAGGTTAAGCATTATGAATGAAATTTTGTAAATTCAGTTAGTGAATAATTTTGAAAAGCTACCAGTGTCATTTTTTTCTTCAGACAAAAAAAAAAGGAGCTGGATACTTTTCTTATATTGAAGCTTTCTGACGAGTACCCACAATCTACGTTATAAAGCAGTGTTCCTATCGATTGCTACTGTCCGCGTGACTATCGCCGACCATGTACAAAACCCAGGTACCGGTTATTTACAGCAGTGTTTAGTCTTCTCCCTGTGACAGCAGAGCGCTGTGTATATAAGAGGTAAAATCTGGACTGGGCTCGTGTACGAGGTATTCGCTTATCAGTCGACACGAAGATTCTAAGTACAGAAGCTTCCCGTCTGCTATTTACCAAATGACTGTCGCTGACCCTTAACAAAATCCAGGTACTGGTTGTTTATAGCATCGATAGTCGCCTCCCTAAGACGTCGGAGCGCAGTGTAAAAAGTAAATTCTGGCTGTGCTCGTGCACGTGGGCATATACTTAGTCAGACCCCACATAACGGGTGTTTGATCAGGTCTACTCAGCTTGCTTAAAATACCGGAATTTAAGGCTTCTCAGTTCAGGACTATTTTTCCAGCCTACACTCAGAGACAATCGACATATCAGTACTCTCAGTGTTTTTATTAAGACACAACACAGCTTTAACTAAATCTGTAATTTTCGGACCCAACATCAAACGTTTTTATCAATATTTTGGCTGCTCGGACTGATCTGAGCTTTCGCAGCTTGGATAGAGTATATATTTAAAGTTTAAAGACTAGCTGAGCTGACCAGTTTGTGATCGAAGATCCAGAAGACGAGTCTTCACCGAGTTCTGTTGCACGAGCATCTACAGTCTAATGGAAATTTCGACTGAAACAAACAATAATAACTAGACCTGTCAGAGGATCTGACTATTGCCCTGCTGTAGCATGCACTATTAGAGGGGAAAGACCATAGGGTTGAAATATTTCGAATTCATGCTTACCAGATAACATCACTATAGGACATGGTACATGGCAATGTAAAACATATCAAGGGATTTGACTCCACGAATTCTGGGCCCTTAGCTTTTATTCCGATTTACATGATATATCAACACACCGTCCATGTGTGCGCCGTATTTCCAACTTGGTAACCCTTTCAGTTCTTGAGAATGTATCATTAATGGCAAATTGTTAAATCTATCAATGGATGTAACTCCCTTATTCTGGTATACACGATACATCAGCCCAGTGTGTTCACTAAGTTTCAACATTACAGCCATTGTAGTTCCTGAGAAATCTGTAACAAAAAGTTTATTATCAAGGAATTTAGCATCAACAGTTATAGTCCCTTGGCCCTGATTCACATACACACAATACATCAGCCCAATGTCCATGGGTGTGCCAGGTTTCAAATTTGTAACCATTACAGTTCTTGAGAAAACTGTAATAGAAGTTTTTCATTAATGGCAAATTGTGAAACCTTTCAAGGGCTGTAACTCCAAGAATTATAGGCCCTTGGCTGTGATTCTGGTATAGGCCTACACGACACGTCAACCAACTGTCCATGTGTGTACATTGTACCCAGTTTCAACTTTACAGCCTTCATAGTTCCTGAGGAGTTTGTAACGAAAAGTTTTAATTTATCTTAAATTGTAAACCATATCAAGGGATGTAACTGAGAGTTATTGGCCCTGAGTCCGGTACACACGATACATCAACCCACTGCCCAATTGTGCACCAAATTTCGACTTTGTAACCCTAACAGCTGTTGAGAAAAGCGTGACAAAATGTTATCTGAGAACATTTTTCATCAATAATAATTTGTAAAACTTTTCAAGGGATGTAACTCGAAAGTTATTGACCCTTGGCCTCATTCCGGTTAATACGCTACAAAATCAACCCATTGCTCATGCGTGTATCGAATTTCTACTTTGTAACCTTAACAGTTGTTGTGAAAAGTGTGGCACAAAAGTTCATTAATGGCAAATCGTGGGATTACCTCAAAGAGTTATAGGCCATTGTCCCTGATTCTGATATACACGGCGCATCAGCCCACGGTCCAGGTGTTTACCAAGTTTCAATTTTACAGCTTTCATAGTTCCTGTAATCTGTAATAAATTGTTTTCATTATTGGTAAATTGTAAAACCTACCAAGGGATGTAATTCTTAAAGTTACGGGCCCTTGGCCCTGAATCCAGTTTACACGATACATCAGCCCACTGTCCATCTGTGTACCAAGTTTCAACTTTGTAACCCTACCAATTGTAGAGAAAAGAGAAAAGTGTGACAAAAAATTATCGAAGATATTATATGGTAAATTGTAACACCTATCAAGGGATGTAACTCGCAGAGTTATGTGCCTTTGGCCGGTTGGCCCTGAATCCGGTATACACGATACATCAACCGACTGTCCATAGCCGGGAGAAGTGTGACAAAAAATTTATCCTTAATGAGGCCGGACAGAATGACGGACGGACGGAAGCAAGTACGGAAGGACAAGGCAAATCTGGTAAAGCCCCACTTCTTTAAAGGGGGGCTATAATGATGATAATAACTCTTATCATGCTGTTCACGACAACCCATGGATATCTTTGGAAACATTGTAGATCCAGATCAGATGGCTTCTGAAGAAGCCATCTGATCAGGATCTATACTGTTTGACATTCAATTAATGAATTTGTAGGAATAAATTACACCAAGTTATCTGATTGGTTCAAAGTCAGAAATGGGTGTGGCAAAACTAGAAGGGTTAAAATTGCTTTCGAGATACATGATGTAAGAAAAACAAGAGGCCCAAGAGGGCCTGTCGCTCCACCGGCTAACTTCAGACAATTGTCATATTTATTACATTAACCAATGGTATACTAGTGGACTCTTCTATTGCTATATGTTGGACCAGTCCATTTGTTATATAAGGGGTGTCAGGCTTATTTTTTTCTATTTTTGATGGAAAATTCTGTTAGCAAATAGTGCAGGCCCTGATCAGACATGGTGTTCTGTGGGGTCTGATCTGGGCCAGCACTGTTTGCCAAGGTACCCATTTAGGGTTTTCCCGCATGCAATGGGTAAAAAAGAAACAAGTGATCCACCCAAGGAATGTCCATTCTATATTTTTTGGACCCCAGAGCCATGGTTGGCAGGTTTTTTGTCTGATCAAAATTTCTTCAATGAATCTGACAATGGTAGACACAAGGAACATTCATGAAAATTAAGAACGAAATCCATTTAGCGGTTTTGGAGGAGAAGATTAAAAAAAAGACCCCTTTATGAGTCTATGGAAGCTAATTAGCCAATGGGCGTGTCCATGGCGGCCATGTTTTTTGTCTGATCAAAATTGCTTCAAGGAATCTGACAGAGGTCCACCCAAGGAACATTCATGCAAAGTAAGAATGAAATCCATTACGTTGAGCGGTTTTGGAGGAGAAGGTTTTTAAAACTTTTCCCCATATAAGTCTTTGAAAGCTAATGAGCCAAGGGGCATGGCCATGGCAGTCATGTGGGGCATGGCCATGGTGGCCATGTTTTTTGCCTGATCCGAATTTCTTCAAGGAATCTGATAGAGGTCCACCCAAGGAACATTCATGCAAAATAAGAATAAAATCCATTGAGCGGTTTTGGAGGAGAAGATTTTTAAATATTTTTTTGGCTTTCGATGCCATTTTGTTCTGCATGTAACAAAATTCTTTGAAGGAATTCAGAAGAGGACTATGTGAGAAACATTCCTGTGAAGTTTGGTTACAATCGACCAAGTAGTTAAGGAGGAAATGTTTAAAGAAAAAAGTTAACGCACGGATGCACAACCGCACAGACGCACAACAGACACAGGGCCATAACATATAATATAAGACCCGCCGGTCTTTGGCCAGTGGAGCTAAAAAATGAACAGATTTATGTTTTTATTTCTTTATTTATTTATTTTTTCCTTTCCTCCGTCGGATTCGGTATGCCTCCCTTTTCAACTAAGCCATTTTAACCCTCAGGGATCTGGAGAACTGTTGACACTGTAGTATAATTAGGTCTAATAAATCAATCTCCCTCAGTATTTTGAATTTATTTTGAAACATCAAGTCGCATAAATAGAGTTTGTGTTGAAAACATCAGTTCTATCACCAGTGTGATGGGCATGTGAAATTTCTGATGTTTTGAATTTTTGAATGACAATTTGTAGGTGGACCTCTATAGATATGTGATAGTCAGCAAAATTGGAGGAGATTAATTTAGATACAGGAAGGTACACGTACTTTTAAATAAATAAATAAATAAATAAATAAACAAGAACTTTTGAAGAAGAAAAGACTTTTTTAACATTACACTACATGTTATATAGTGAAAATAAACCCCGCCCACTGCAGCCATGTTTTATGTCGGATCAAAATTTCTTCAAGGAATCTGACAGAGGTCCACCCAAGGAACATGCATGCCAAATAACTATGAAATAAAACAAGAACTTTTGCAGAAAATATTTTCAGCATTACACTATATGTTATATAGTGAAAATAAGCCTCGCCCATGGCGGCCATGTTTTTTTGTAAGATGAAATTTTTTTCAAGGAATCTGACAACAGTCCACCCAAGGACAATTCATGCAAATTACAATGAAATCCCACAAGTACTTTTGCAGAAAATGATTTTTTAGCATTACGTTATATGTTAAATAGTGAAAATAAGCCCCGCCCATGGCGGCCATGTTTTTTGTCGGATCAAAATTTCTTCAAGGAATCTAAAAGAGGTCCACCCAAGGAACATTCATGCAAAATAAAAACAAGGCATCGCATGCGATACAAATCCCCTCGCACTAGACAACTTCGTGTGTGGAAAACACTGAAATGGCAAAAGTCCAACTTGCTTGAGATATTATCATTTGCAACATTTGTGTAAAGTTTGTTTAAAAATCCTCCAATAAATGTACATTCTAGAGTGATGACGTTTCTCTAAAAATAGCCATAGTGACCTTGACTTGAGGCCATGACCACGAAAGTAGATCTTGCTCAAGATATTATCATAAGCATCTTTTGTGTGAAGTTATATTAAAATCTGTTAATAAATGTAGGCGATAGAGCGATGACAAAGTTTTTCTAAAGATGGCCACAGTGACCTTGACTTTGAGGTCATGACCTTGAAAGTCGAAGTAAGTCGAGATATTATCATAAGAAACATTTGTGTGAAGTTCTATTACAATCCATCATTAAATGTAGGCGCTAGAGCGATGACAAAGTTTTTCTAAAAATAGCCACAGTGACCTTGACCTTGAAAGTCTAAATAGCTCGAGATATTGTCAAATTTGTGAAAAAATGTAGTCACTAGAGCAATGACAAAGTTTTTCTAAAAATAGCCACAGTAACCTTGACCTTGAAAGTCAAACTCGCTCGAGGTATTGTCATAAGGAACATTTGTGTGAAGTTATATTGAAATGGATGAAGAAATGTAAGCGCTAGAGCCATGACAAAGTTTTTCTAAAAATAGCCACAGTGACATTGACCTTGAAAGTGGAACTCACTAGAGATATTGTTATAAGGAACATTTGTGTGAAGTAATATTGAAATTGGTGAAAAAAATGTAAGCGCTAGAGCAATGACAAAGTTTTTCTAAAATTAGCCACAGTGACCTTGACCTTGAAAGTCAAACTCGTTCGAGGTATTGTCATAAGCAACATTTGTGTGAAGTTATATTGAAATCAGTGAAGAAATGTAGGCGCTAGAGCGGTAACAAAGTTTTCTAAAAATAGCCGTAGTGACCTTGACCTTGAAAATCGAAATGGTGAGATATTGTCATAAGGAACATTTGTGTGAAGTTTATTGAAATCGATGAAGAAATGTAAGCGCTAGAGGGATGACGAAGTTTTTCTAAAAATAGACACAGTGACCTTGACCTTGAAAGTGGAACTCACTAGAGATATTGTCATAAGGAACATTTGTATGAAGTTATATTGAAATTGGTGAAGAAATGTAAACGTTAGAGCGATGACAAAGTTTTTTCTAAAAAATAGCCACAGTGACCTTGACCTTGACCTTGAGGCCTTGACAATGATAGTCGAACCCGCTTGAGATATTGTCATAAGAAACATTTGTGTGAAGTTATATTGAAATCAGTGAAGAAATATAGGCGATAGAGCGATGACAAAGTTTTTTCTAAAAATAGCCACAGTGACCCTGACCTTGAGGCCATGAGTTGGAAAGTCGAACTCGCTGGAGATATTTTTATAAGGAACATTTGTGTGAAGTTATATTGAAATTGGTGAAGAAATGAAGGCGCTAGAGCGATGAAAATGTTTTTCTAAAAATAGCCACAGTGACCTTGACCTTGAGGTCATGACCTTGAAAGTCCAACTCGCTCAAGATATTGTCATAAGGAACATTTGTGTGAAGTTTCATTGAAATCAGTGAAGAAATGTAGGAGCTAGAGCGATGACAAAGTTTTTCTAAAAATAGCCACAGTGACCTTGACCTTGAGGTCATGACCTTGAAAGTCCAACACGCTCGAGATATTTTTATAAGGATCATTTGTTTGAAGTTATATTGAAATTGGGGGAGAAATGTAGGCGCTAGAGCCATGGCAAAGTTTTTCAAAAAATAGCCAGAGTGACCTTGACCTTGAGGTCATGACCTTGAAAGTCGATCTTGCTCCAGATATTGTCGTAAGGAACGTTTGTGTGAAGTTATATTAAAATCGGTCAAGAAATGTAGGCGCTAGAGCGATGACAAAAGTACGTACGTACGTACCTGGCGCTAGAGTGATGACAAAAGTATGTACGTATGTTGCGCTAGAGCGATGACAACAGTACGTACTTACGTATGTACGTACGGGACAAATGCTATATCCCCCCTCACAACTATGTTGTGCGAGGGGATAATGAAATCGAACAGGTGGGTTTGGAGGAGAAGATGTTTAAAGATTTTTAATTTTTTTGTGTGGTTTTGTTGCCATGGCAACCAGAGTTCTGGGTGTAACAAAATTCTTTGAAGGAATATAGAAGAGGACTAAGTAAGGAACATTCCTGTGAAGTTTGGTTACAATTGGCCCAGTAGTTTAGGAGGAGAAGATGTTTTAGCATTACACTATATGTTAAATAGGGAAAATAAGCCCCGCCCATGGCGGCCATGTTTTTTGTCGGATCAAAATTTCTTCAAGGAATCTGAAAGGGGTCCACCCAAGGAACATTCATGCAAAATAAAAATGAAATCCAACAGGTGGTTTTGGAGGAGAAGATTTTTAAAGATTTTTAATATTTTGTGTTGTTTTGTTGCCATGGCAACCAGAGTTCTGGGTGTAACAAAATTCTATGAAGGAATTTAGAAGAGGACTAAGTAAGTAACATTCCTGTGAAGTTTGGTTACAATGGGCCCAATAGTTTAGGAGGAGAAGATGTTTTAGCATTACACTATATGTTAAATAGGGAAAATAAGCCCCGCCCATGGCGGCCATGTTTTTTGTCGGATCAAAATTTCTTCAAGGAAGCTGAAAGAGGTCAACCCAAGGAACAGTCATGCAAAATAAAAATGAAATCCAACAGGTGGTTTTGGAGGAGAAGATTTTTTAAAGATTTTTTTTTTTTTTTTTTTTTTTGGTTTTGTTGCCATGGCAACCAGAGTTCTGGGTGTAACAAAATTCTTTGAAGGAATTTAGAAGAGGACTATGTAAGGAACATTCCTGTGAAGTTTGGTTACAATTGGCCCAGTAGTTTAGGAGGAGAAGATGTTTAAAGAAAAAGTTAACGCACGACCGCACGGACGCACGACGGACACAGGGTCATGACAATAGCCCCGCTGGCCTTCGGCCAGTGGAGCTAAAAATCAGATGAAAATGATGCAAAAAGGCAGCTGTGTGCACAGGCGAAGAAGAAGAAAGAAAAGCTAGTCCATATGCATGTTTGTATAACTCTCATTTAAATATATACGCTCAAAACGCATGAATGGCAGTTATCTCTGCATAGTTTTTCCTACTTCAAAAAGAATTTGGTCCATTTAGGGTGCAAATTCTTTTCCATGCAAGCGATACTGTGTAGTGATATTTCTAGAATTTTTCCATAGTTTTGTTTGCGTAATACTTTCTGTTATTTGTCCATTAGAAGATCTACGCTACTGTTATAAACGGACTGACTGACTAGTAGCAAAACCAGCGAAAAACAATCTTGCAACATAAAAACCGCTGGCCGGATACTTAAATTATTTTCCAGCGCAGTGGCTGACTTGGCGTGACTTAACGATTTTGTCATTATACCAGTTGTTGGAGACACGAACCGCGTCATAAATTAATGAGATGCAGTCTGCCATGTCTTAAACACCGAGCAGTCTGTCATGTCTTAAACACCGATATTTTTATGATGAAAAATTGTCAAATTTTCCTATTTCTTGTCCAAACATAGACGGTAGATGCTCGTTAGTACCGCATAATGAGGTATAGTTCTAACGAGTACCCACAAGCTATGTTTTTTTTTTTTTTAGCAGAGGTGTTCAGTACACGGACTTGCTAGCGAGTTGTGTATAATAAAGTATATAATGATTAATTCCTTTCATATACTCTAAAATAGATGCCGTGCTTGCTAGCTAAGGATCACCATCGCTCGACCAGATGTGAGACGACGTGTTCTGCCACGGAAGGTTAGGTGGTTCGAGGTTTTCGCCCACCTCTGAGTAATGATCGGTTCGAAATGAGTGAAATAATCTTGAAAAGGCTGTAAAACAAAACAAAAAACTGCAACTGCCATCATCATCATCATCATCATCATCACCATCGTTGTCGTCGTCAGCGTCATAGTCATCATCATGGTCGCCAGTTCCATACCTAACAGGTCGTTAGGGCACCATCATCATTTCGTAGGCTTTGCTCCCATTACACATCTTCGTTGGGTAAACCACTCGAGAACACCTAAATAATATTACATATTATAGAAGCTGTTCTTAAAGGCCAGAATTTGCTCCACTCGGGAGCAAATTCTTTCCTTTATGAGTAGCCCCCATCTCGGAGAAAGATGATTTCTATATAACTTTTCCTTGTTGATTTGTTTTGTTTGTTTGGTTTGAGGTTTAGCGTCCCCGTCAACACTGTATAGGCCATTTTGGGGACGGTGCTTCCATTTTTGTGGGACTTTTACCCGACATTGAGATGGCATGACATCTCAAGCCCTGTCGCCCAATGAAAGCAATAGTGTTTATAAGCATGGCTGATCCAACTCGCACCGCTTTGTCTGGGCAGGCTTAGATCCTCTAAGCGGTTTACCAGTACTCTTGTGCGGTCGGTTTCGGCTCTGCATAGAAGCATCATGCAGCCTATTTCTTCAAGCCCCGATGGGCGGGGGCTTCCTTGTTGAGCGTAATGCTATTTTTAGCTCATCTGAGCACGAAGTGCTGATGGTGAACTATTGTGATCGGTCAATGTCCGTCGTGTGTCGTGTGGCGTCAACAATTTGCTTTAAATATTTTGAATTCATGCTTACCAGATAACTCCTCATTAACCCTTGGGCCAATTTCAATCAAACTTCAGAGGAATGTTGCTTAGGTGACCTTCTTCTAAAATAGCTAAAATCGTTCTGCCCCAATGAACAAGATGGCCACCAGAGCTAAAAATAGAAAAACCTTTAAATGACAACTCCTCCTATACCTTTGGGCCAATTTGATTCAATCTTCACAGGAATGTTGCCTATGTAGCTCCCTACCAAACTAGCTAAAATTATTTCGCTTCCTTATAAACAAGATGGCCGCCAGAGCTAAAAATAGAAAAATCTTTAAACGACAACTTTTCCTGTAGCCTTGGGCCAAATTAGTTCAAACTTCATAGGAATGTTGCTTAAGTGACCCTCTACTAAAATAGCTAAAACGGTTCTGCTCCCATGAGCAAAATGGCCACCCGAGCTAAAATAGAAAAATGTTGTAAATTTGCTTCAAACGCAAACTCCTCCTAAACCCTTGGGTCAATTTGATTCAAACTTCACAGGAATGTTACGTTGTTGACCTACCAAAATAGCTAAAATCGTTTCGCTCTGACGAAAAAGGAAGCCGTCAGAGCTAAAAATAAAAATAAAAAATCTTCAAACGACAACTCCTGCTGTACCCTCGGGCCAATTTCATTCAAATTTCACAGGAATGTTGCTTAGATGACTCTCTACCAAAATAGCTAAAACGATTTCGGTCTGCTGAGCAAAATGGCCAACATAGCTAAAAATAGAAAAACATCGTAAATTTGTGTCAAACGTGAACTCCTCCTAAACCCTTGGGCCAATTTGATTTAAACTTCACAGGAATGCTATGAAGGTGACTCCCTACCAAACTAGCTAAAATTGTTCTACTCTGATGAACACGCTGGCTGCCAGAGCTAAAAATAAAAAAAACTTCAAACGACAACTTCTCCTGTACCATTGGACCAATTTCATTCAAGCTTCATAGGAATGTTGCTCAGATGGCCCTTTACCAAAATAGCTAAAACCATCCCGCTCCAATGAATAGAAAAACATCGTAAATTTGCTTCAAACGCTAACTTCTGCTAAACCCTTGGGCCAATTTGATTCATACTTCACAGGAATGTTGCGTAGGTTGTCTCCCTACAAAAATAGCTAAAATCATTCCGCTCTGATGAACAAGATGGCCACCAGAGCTAAAAATAGAAAAAAAATCTGCAAACGACAACTCCTCCTGTATAATTGGGCCAATTTCATTCAAACTTCTTGGGAATTTTTACTCAGATGACCCTCTACCAAAATAGCTAAAACGACCCCGCTCCGACGAACAATATGGCCACCAGAGCTAAAATAGAAAAAAAAATATCATTGTAAATTTGCTTGAAAGGCGTACTCCTCCTAAACCCTTGAGTCAGTTTGATTCAAACTTCACAGGAACGTTGCCTAGGTGACACCATTCCAAAATAGCTAAGATCGGTCAGCTCTGACGAACAAGATGGCCAACAGAGCTAACTCTGGGCCCTCTTGTTGTTCTGTTCTCTCCAGTTTGGCTCTTGAAAGCTATTTTTAAGACCTATCATCTTAACAATGCCAGAAAAACGTCAGGAGTGAATGTGAATACGAGTTTTCGTTTGAAGATCACCATGACAGCTAACCGGAGGTCTCACTGTATTTGTGTGTATTCCCACATTCTGTTAACAAGTTCGAACAACAAACCCTATAGAAGATGATAAAAAAACAACATTTATATATACAGAAAATGACTACTTTACTACTGCCATCGAGCTGGAAACAACACTTACTGGGCAGGCTAAAATATAAGCGGTTTACCCATACAGTGCACATTCTTTCGCCAGAAACTGACAACAACCCTTCTAGAACCAGTGGAAGGGAGAGAGTGACCATACAAATGTTTTCATGATCAACCTCCACGACAGGTAGGCCTATCGAACCACCTGATCACCAACCAGACCCGCATCCAACTGAGCTACCGAGGCCGTCCATACAACAAGCAACAAGTCATCCAAGCAAGTTGTCAATTTTGGGCGAATGAATGTGCACTGTATTTGTTTACCCCGAATAACGAAAAAGCAAGGTCATGAAAATTATGGTAAGGAAAACTAATCGGTCCTGTTGACTGGGTCGTTCACGAAAACAAATTAAGAAAATTATGTCAACACTATAAGCTTTTTAGCTCACCAGAGCCGAGGCTCGTGGGGAAGCTTTAGGATAGGCAGTGGTCCGTCGTGGTCGAGAGTTTTTAGATGTATATTTTGTATTAGTCTGTACAAATATCAAGCAAATATGGGCTTGTACAAACGTGATAGCAATTCTGTGCCAGAGCTCTGTTCGTGGTTGGCCTCTGTTATTCTTGTTAAAGCTTATTCGTGTTGTTGAATGATAATTGCATTGTGGGAAACTATAATGGTTGTATTTATTCCGTCTTAAACCCTCTGTCTAAAATATCTACGCCCATGGCAAAATTCTGATGCGCATTGTCAATACACGTTGGAAACTTAGAGCATCTGCGGAGAAGCATTATCTGTTAACAGTTAACAAGTATAGCTTTTACAAACAAGAGGGCCATGATGGCCCTTTATTCGCCCACCTGAGTCATTTAAAGCAATTTGACCTGATGGCTTAGTCTTTGACCCGACAAATGACACAAAACTGTGACCTCCAGAGAAAGAGAACAAGGATTTAAAAGAAACATGACCTAGTTATATGACATTAACCATAGTAAGTTGAATGGCATATCATCA
Source organism: Lucinisca nassula (assembly GCA_963580285.1). Taxonomy (NCBI): domain Eukaryota; kingdom Metazoa; phylum Mollusca; class Bivalvia; order Lucinida; family Lucinidae; genus Lucinisca; species Lucinisca nassula. Next base: position 75,417,142 of record OY757021.1, read on the forward strand.
AGTCAGACATTTGGTAAAGTGTTATGAAGATTAATGCAAAATTGTAGCCTCTAGAGACAGAAATCTGACACTATGACCTTGTTTTGACTCCATATAACCAGCCTTTGAATCGGACAAAGGTATCATTAAGACAAGGTTTTAACAAAATTTGTCCTTGGTTTTGATCCGACATGTCCTACATTCTAACTTGACAGAGATATATTCTGATGAAACATTTTTGCAAAGGGTTACGTAGATTGAAGAAATATTGTGGTGTCTAGGATGTGTACAAGATTTTAACAAAATCTTACATAGTTTTGATCTGAAATGACCCATATTTAAACTTGACTGAGATATCATCATGTCAAGTTTTTAGAAGATTGAAGCACACAAGGTGTTAACGAAATCTGACCTGGTGACTTAATTTTTGATTTGACATGACCCACATTCGAACTTGATTTGATATCATTAAGTCCAACATTCTGAGGTTTCATGAGGATTGAAAAAATATGTGGTCTCTAGGATGCACACAATCTTTTAACTTTGAACTAGTGACCTAGTTTTTATCCCACATGACCCATATTCGATCTTGACCGAGACATCATCAAGTCAAACATTCAGGTAAAGATTCATGAAGATTGAAGCAAAACTGTGGTCTCTGGTGTGTACACAATGTTTTGTTTTTTGTTTTTTTTTTACGAAATTTGACCTACTGACCTAGTTTTTAATCCGACATGACCCATATTCAAACTTGAGCAAGTCAAACATTCAGGTGAAGCGTCATGAAGATTAAAGCAAAGCTGTTGCCTCTAAAGTGCACACACTGTTTTAACGAAATTTGATCTTGTGACCTAGTTTTAATATGACATGACCCATATTCGAACTGAACTGAGATATCATCAAGTCAAACATTCAGGTGAAATTTCGTGAATATTGAAGCAAAGCTGTGGCCTCTAGGGTAGACACAAGGTTATAAAGAAATCTGACCTAGTGACCTACTTTTTGATCCGACATTATCCTTTTTCTGATATGATCAAGATATCATCAAGACAAACATTCCAGTGAAGTTTCATGAAGATCAAGCAAAACTACGGTCTCTAAGGTGGGGGGTGGGTGGGTGGGGGGGGGGGGGCAAAGAAGGTTTTAACGAAATTTGATCTAGTAACCTAGTTTTTCATCCGACATAACCCACATCCGAACTTGACCGAGATATCACCAAGTCAAACATTCAGGTGCAGTTTCATGAAGATCAATGCAAAACTGTGGTCTCTAGGGTGCACACAATGTTTTAACGAAATTTGACCTAGTGACCTAGTTTTTGATCCGACATGACCCAAATTCGAACTTGACCGAGATATCAAGTCAAACATTCAGGTGCAGTTTTTGATCCGACATGACCCATATTCGAACTTGACCGACATATCATCAAGTCAAACATTCAGGTGAAGTTTCATGAAGATTAAAGCAAAACTGTGGCCTCTAGGGAGCACGCAGAGTTTTAACGAAATTTGACCTAGTGACCTGGTTTTTGATCTGACATGACCCATATTCGAACTTTACTGAGGTATCATCAAGTCAAACATTCAGGAAAATTAATGAAAAATGAAGCAAAACTGCGGTTTCTAGGGTGCACAGAAGGTTTTCACAAAATTTGACCTAGTGACCCCGGTTTTGATCCGACATGAACCATATTCGAACTTGACGGAGATATCATCAAGACAAACATTCTGGAAAGGTTTCATAAAGATTACATTAACACTATGGCCTCTAGAGGTCGACAAGGTAAATGTTGACGACATACGACATAGCTCACCTTGAAAAGCTAGGTCTGTGCTTAGCACATATTAAATGTGAATGCAAGAAATGTGTTTTATACAATTAGCTGTCTTTGGCAATATTCTAATTCCAGGATCCTGCCGTCTGAAGTATAATGAGTTACAAAATGCTGCAAGTTTGTCAAAAAGTACTTTTTGGCACATGTGCAACTTCAAAATGCCTGTAACGTCTTATCAAATGGTATGCTTGAAAACTGTTTGAAAAGTTAAGTAGACAACTTTCCTACAGTTTACAGAAGACTAATTGAAGAGCAACCCAAACATTTTGCTGACGAGGAGGCAAGTTTTTTTTAAGCTCACCAGGGCCGAAGGCTCCTAGGCAGCTTATAGACTAGGCAGTGGTCCGTCGTGGTCGAGAGTGTGTATCTGTATATTTTGTATTAGCCTGTACAAATATGTGAGCAAATATGCGCTTGTACAAATGTGATAACACTTCTGTGCCAGAGCTCTGCACGTTGAGCCTATTTTTGTGTGAAAGCTTATACTTGTCGCTTTTTTCTTCTTGTGAAAGCTTATACTTGTTATTGCATTAAAATAATAAAGGTCAACCTGCATTGCGGGTAATTAATGGCTGTACATCTGTGTTGAACCCAACGTCTACAAGTATTAGCTTTCACAAAAAGCTTGAGTCTACGCTCATAACTGAAAAGTAAAATGGACTGAAAAGTAAAATGACAAAACTTATCACGTGTATGTTGTAATAATTTGTCAGTTAATATGTACATGTATAACAGTCATAGATTACAAATAAGGATTTCCAAATGTTCTCTCCAATGGGACATAACAACAAAATTACTGATTACAACTACATGTACTTGTACTACATGCCTACATTTACTTCGCATTCTTGGTTAACCTTTTCATTTCGCACTCTAGGTTAACTTTTCATTTCGCATTCTAGAATAACCTTATGAAAAAAATCCTTCCAGCTTGCCGGCTAACAAAAACCTGAAAAAAAAATAGATGTGCTGTATTATGGCGATGCAAACAGCATGTTATTCGAATATATGTTTATTTTTCAAGCGTGAGAGCACTCATGTATGTACATATGATAAACTTAAGGCAGCGTTCGGGTAATTGCAGGGTTTTAATATTTGTGACAAATAACTATGATGACCAGTCAACAGGAAATCATTCAACCAGTCGTGACCTTTTTCTTAAATGCTTCCGGGGCAAAAGTCATCATTAGATAGTCTACGCCCGTGTGCATAATGTCTACGCATGGGCGTAGACAAAAAATGGTCAAACCGCGCTGTCCGCTGTTACCGTCTCCGATTAGGACTCCATCTTTGATACTGGTATCATACTAGCTGGTAAACAACTTTTCCAAAGAGAGGCCGTAGAGGGAAAGAAAGAACCCTTATGGTCGCTAAAGCATGGAGCAACGTGACACCAGGAAGCGTTTTGGATCCCCTCTAAATATCCTTGCAGCCATTAAGATCGTACTGTACTCAGTCTGGGCCTAGGTTTTTAAAACATTGTCAATTTAATGAGCTTGTTACCAGTTAAATTGTTAATTGTTCTTTGAAGTGCAATGTCTAATTCATTGGTACTTTTGCTGGAAAAAATGATGGACATACAGGAACTGTTGCCATGTTTTACAACAAAAATATCAGCAGATTAATCATTACGTGAACAAGTCCGTGATATAAATATCCCCCTAACCCCACCCCACCTTTTATATGGAGACAACTGGGGTTTAAGGGGGTATTCATTATCTTTCTTATTTCTGCTCCAAGACATAGGTCGTGGGTGTTCGTTAGAACCGCCTCAACGAGGCGGTCCTAACGAGCACCCACAACCTATGTTTGCTAGCCCCCGCCCATCGGGGCTTGAAGAAATAGATGGGCTGCATGATGCTTCTCCGCAGAGCTGAAACAGACCCCCACACGAGTACTGGTAAACCGCTTAGAGGATCTAAGCCTGTCCAGGCAATGCGGTGCGAGTCGTCCCATCCATACTTATAAACCCTATTGGTTTCATTGAGCGGCAGGGCTTGAGATGTCATTTCATCTCAATGTCGGGTAAAATTCCCACAAAATTGAAAGCAAAGTCTCCAAAATGACCTTTACAGTGTTGATGGGGACGTTAAACTTCAAATCAAATCAAACAAACAAACAGCTTATGTTTGCAGTATAAATAAGATAATATCACGGATTATCATAAAAAGTGGTTATTTTGGAGATGTGAAAAGGGCACTATGTCGCACGGGTGTGTTATCGTAAGGTGAACAAGGTTTTATCGAAATGTATACTAACGCGATTGTTATTTTTGAAGAACTGGACTCTGGTGTATCCATTCACCTTGAGACATAACACAAACACGCCTATACAAATACATTGCCACCTTTATCGCCGAAAAAATGAAAATTTTATGATGAAAAAATTATGATATTTTTCTTATTTCTGCTCAAAATATAGATTGTGGGCACTCGTTAGAACCGCCTCACCGAGGCGGTTCTAACGAGTACCCACAATATATATTTTAGAGCAGGAATAAGAAAAATAAGGTATACCCCCGGAAACCCCAGTTTTACTATATAAAAGTGGGGTTCAAGGGGGTCAAAATTATATAGGCGTGTTTTCGTGATGGATGATCTTGGCGCTGCCATGAGAAATAAAAGGGTCTTACACGAGTGTTTATGTATTACTGAATTTATTAAACGAGTTGAGGAAAGGGGATAAAATGCGAGGCTTCGCCTAGCATATTACCCCTTTTCCTCAACGAATTTAATAAGTTTAATATTACATGAGCACGAATGCAAGATTCTATTTATCAATGCATTTAAAACCCATTTTATTCACGATTCTTTTTACAAAAATGTCAATATTCCGTCATTAGTAAACAGAACCTTGTACGCGTAACGTTACGGGGCGTATCTAACTACATGTAATTTGCTTATCTAATTGGCGTTATTACCTTCTCAGACGCGACGTAATATGATAAAACTGGAATTCTAATATATCCAATGGTTAATTTCGGTGATATATTGGGTGACAAATCACAAGCCGAAAACGCTTGACGCGAAGAGCCCCCGTTTTATGACGTTTTGCGACATCATCGATCGTTTCCTTGACGTTATGCGGAGTAACGTCTTTTTCACGCATAAAGTACGTTACAAAAACAGGTAACTTCATGTGTTACAGTCAAACATGTTGGCGGGATTTCTTCAAGCAGTGGCGGAATTTTGAGAGAATATGAAGAAAACAACAGCATTTAGTCGGCTTTCACTATGTTAGCTCTTATCTTGCTGAATATTCATTTAAGCCTCACCCATTTCTGTCTACCAACCAATCAAATTATTTGATGTAATTTATTGCTAGAAATTCATAAACTGAACGTCAAACAGTGTAGATCCTGGTCAGATGGCTTCAGAAGCCATCTGATCTGGATCTACACTGTTTGCAAAGATGGGGGTTGTCGTGAACAGCAAGATAAGGGTTAGAATCGAAATAGATCAGCTCTGTTGCGTGATTCGCTGAGTAATATATCACAGTTTGTCGGTCAGTTGTAAGTAGATAAATCACTCGCGCTACGCGATCGTGATTTAAAGCACTGACAGCACTGTTGGGCCGATTGTCTCTGAGTGAAGGGTGGGAAAATGGTCCTGAACTGGAACTTAGACTGTTTGGTTGAACACGTTCAGAAATTAGTGTAGGCCCTGATCAGACGGCGATCTTGGTCTAAGCTATTGGGCAATGACCAGTCCAAATTTTACAGTTACATAGCGCTCTGACGGTTCAGCAATGTTATAAATAACAAAAGAAGTCTTGTCTCCACAGCTCCTCCAACTTTTTCAAGGGATTTTTATGAAACTTTACAGTTATTGTTCCCATGACCTTAAGATGATTTTATTTTGGTATTGCTGTACTGATTTTTACCAAATTTATCTCCCATTGTGTGTGTGTGTGTGTGTGTGCGTGTGTGCGTGCGTGCGTGTGTGCGTGTATGTGTGTGTGTGTGTGCGTGTGTGTACGTGTTTTTTTTTGTTTCTAAATGAAGGCTTGCCCTGCAACTCTTCTTAGCTCAAATATGACCTAAATAGTGTTGACTGGGTCGTTAAACTCCAATACAAATCCAATACAAGCAACTCTTCTTGTAGTTTTCAATACATTTGGATGAAACCTTTCCATTTTTGTTCCCATGAATGTTGCCAACAGAAATGGTTATCTCTGAAACTCATCATTCATCTTAAATAATCATCATTTACAGTTTTGGGATCGCAAATTGTTAATTTCAACTTTAGTAAAATTAAAAAAATTAGTCTGATAAAAGGGTTTTAAAATCCCCAAAAGATGGTTTACAACACATGTTATAGACATATACACCACATAATGACATTTCCAACGTCGAGGGACGCTTGACCTGCGACCTTTTATTCCATATAATAATGCCTCGATGATGTTGGCCGAAAATTAGAATAAAACACTTGTATCTTGTACTCTATTTCAAACACGCCAAAGTAGCTAGGTTATTGAAACTATTTAACCACATTTTGACACTTCACCAGAAGGGATTGACTGATTGTGTTAGGGTTTTTGTTTGTTTGATTTTGTTTGATTTGAGCTTTAACGTCCCCGTCAACACTGTAAAGGTCATTTTGGAGACGTTGCTTCCAATTTTGTGGGACTTTTACCCGACATTGAGATGAAATGACATCTCAAGCCCTGTCGCCCAATTAAACCAATAGGGTTTATTAGCATGGACGGTCCGCCTCGCACCGCGGTTCCTGGACAGGCTTAGATCCTCTAAGCGGTTTACCAGTACTAGTGTGCGGGCCGGATTCAGCTCTGCGTGGAAGCATCATGCATCCCATATATCCAAGCCCCTATTGGCGGGGGCCGGTGCTAGGGTTTAACGAGTGGTTGTTGTTATTAGCGAAACTTGGGAGTGCGCTCCAGTTTTGTGTGGGGGCTGTTCTTGGTCCAGCGTCAAAGTATTCCTGACAATTTATTAAAAAAAAATGGACATTTTTCATTATACGAGGGCGAGTCAATAAAAAAAAAAAAAACCTAACTTATTTCTTGGTGAGATCGATCTCTTCTTTTTCGATGTAATTGCCCTCTAGAATGATACACTTAGACCAACGCTGTTTCAGTGCCATCAGCCCATAACTGAAGAAGCCTGACACACTCCTCAACTACCGCTACGACTTCGTCGTTGGACCGGAAATGACGTCCACGGATATCCTTCTTCAGGTAGGAGCTAAGTCCGGAGAACACTGAGGCGGTGTGCGGTATTAGCCCGTACTCATTCCGCTCAACAGCATCCATTGCAATTTTGCAAGTGTGGACTCTTGCATTGTCTTCCTTTTGGAGAGTTTACCACGGCGTTTTTCACGGATGTCAGTTCTCAGTTGGTCGAGCAAATTTGCATAATACGCACCTGTTATTGTTCGTTTCTTTGCTAGAAAGTCCAACATAATAACGACACTTGCCATCACCTTGCCAGCAGAGGGTTTAGTTTTTGAACTTCTTTTGCCTAAGAGACCCCGGCCCTACCCACTGGCGACTTTGGGCTTTATTCTCTGGCTCATAATAATGGACCGAGGTCTCATCAGAGTTACACCAGATCCCGTACTTTGTTACACATTTCTTCATCAGTGGCATCTGATGGGCGCCAAGACCTGGTTTCGTCTTCGAAAAATGATACCGCGTTTGAATTTCCCAACCCAGAATTTAACTTGTGCATACGATGGTGCAGAAGACTCATAAACATTGCTCAACTCGCAGTGTATTTCCTGACCTGTTTTCCCTTTCAAATACAAGTACCGAAGTACAGCTAGGCGAAAAACTTGCTTTTGCATCGCTAGCCATGTTTGACGTTCAACATCTTATATTTGCATTTCCAGTGTATTAAAAGTCTAATGTAAACCAACAGAAAACAATGTGGTCCACACTTCAATGAACGCATCGAGTCGCGTGATTTTCAGTGACGTCAGTTTTAACAGTGGTTCTCTATGGGCATTAATGACGTCAACACCTTTTCCGCTCTTTGTAGTAAAACAGCGTGTAAATGATTTTCAGCTTTGAAAGTTTGCCCTATAAGCATTTTTTCGCCCAGTGATAAACTTAATTTTTCTGCTTTTCATGAATGTATGATCGACAGCGGGTCGCTAGCAAAGTTTACATGAACACCGAAGGGATTCATTTTCTTTACACGCGACCCGCTGCGTTCATATATACTTTCATGAACAGCAGAAAAATAAAATTCATTTCTTAGTGAACGAGACGATAAGGGTGCAATTTTGCCCTCATGCCTTTTGTTTATGTAATTATCATACCCAAGTTGGCCCAATCAGCTAATTATGTGCCGAGTTTGTATTGGCCGAGTTGGCCATGTGCCGAGTTTGCTATGTGCCGAGTTTGTTATGTGCCGAGTTGTTCCAGAATCAGCTAGGCACTCACTGGCATTTCAGGCACCCTACTGCAATAACTGACATTTACAGATCATTAGGGATCGTAATACCCTTCCCAATTCGATCATTTCCTCGTCTGAATGTGCAGAAGATAGTGCGGCAAGGTTTACCTCTTTCACGCCTGGTAAACTCCTAATGGGTAGCAGGCGATTATGCACTCAAAATCCTTACAGGAACTTCCGGACATCAAAAGTGTCGACTCCCGATTTATTGATTTTAGTCAACTTCGTAAACATATTTTGAAAACTCGACATTGCTTTCCTCAACAACTTTCATTTCTGCACCAGAAAAGATAAGTGTGAACACGAAAAGGCAATCGATCGATTTTTAATTTAATTTCTCCTGGAGGAAGGTGTTCAGATATTTCGATTTTGACCCGTTTGACTGCATTTTCAGCTTCCCTTATCTGACACGTCAAAATAAGTCGTGATTCGAACTATTTTATGATTCCAGCTTACCCCTGGAAAAGCCAACGCTGACTGATTTTGAGTACATAATCGCCGGCTACCCATCTACCCATTACGAGTTTACTTGGAGTGTGATGAGAACTAGGATCTAACTTCCCATTATCACAGGTCATGATGAATGAATGCCACGTGATGATGACGTGTCACCAGAAACTGAACAACGCGTCACTCCTTGTGGGCCATTTTTATACACCCGGAATCAAAGATTCGGAGTGGGGGCATATAGTTTTTGGTCTGTCTGTCTGTCCGTCTGTTTCTCTGTTTGTCTGTTTGTTTGTCTGTCCGCAAAAACCTTAACATTGGGCATAACTTTTGAATGGTAACTGATAGAGCTTTCATATTTCACATGTGCATTCCTTGTCACAAGACCTTTCCGGTGGTACCATAATTGTTGACCTACTTTTAACCTACTTTTTAAAAACTTTAACATTGGCCATAACTTTCGATTGGTGAGTGATAGGGCTTTCATATTTCACATGTGCATTCTATGTCACAAGAGCTTTCCAAAGGTACCATAATTTTTACCTTGTTACCTTGACATTTGACCTATTTTTCAAAAACTTTAACATTGGCCATAACTTTCGATTGACAGGTGATAGGACTTTCATATTCCACATGCGCATTCGATGACGCAAGACCTCTCCAACGATTCCATATTTTTTGACCTTGTGACCTTGACCATGACCTACCTTAACATTGCCCATATTGTTTGATTGGTTAGTAATAGGGCGTTCATATTTCACTTACGCATTCCATGTCACACGACCTTTCCAGTGGTACCATAATTTTTCAACTTGTGACCTTGACCTTGACGTTTGACCTACATTTTAAAAACTTCACTATTGACCGTAACTTTTGATTAGTAAGTGATAGGGCTTTCATATTTCACATGTGCATTCCTTGTCATAAGACTTTTCCAGTGATACCATAAGTTTTGACCTTGTGACCTTGACATTTGACCTACTTTTTACAAACTTAACATTGGCCATAACTTCGATAAGTAAGTGATACGCCTTTCATATTTCAAATATGCATACCTCGTCACAATACCTTTCCAGTGGTACCAGAATGTTTGACCTTGTGACTTTGACCTTTGACCTACTTTTGAAGACTTTAACATTGGCCATAACTTCGATTGGTAAGTGATAGGTCTTTCATATTTCACGTGTGCATTCCTTGTCATAAGACAAGTGCTACTATAATTTTTGACCTTGTGACATTGACTTTGACGTTTGGCCTACTTTTTAAAAACTTTAACATTGGCCATAACTTTCGATTCGTTAAGTGATTGGCTTTCATATTTTACTTGAGCATTCCTTGTCACAGACCTTTTCAGTGGTACAATAATATTTGATTTTGTGACCTTGACATACCCTTTGATTGGTTGGTGAAAGGGCTTTCACATTTCACATGCTTTGTCTTGGGGCATCATTGTCCACAAACACATCTTGTTTTTTTCGTCTTCCAGATAAAAAGGTAGAAAAGAGACAGCTTGAAGAGATGAAGAGAGAGATATGGAAGAACAAGGATCATGAAAGTGAAGAAACACACTTACGGAAACAATAACATCCCCCTCTACCCCTACCTGCCGCAAAGACAGTATGCATTTCCCAACTGAAAGTTAACTTCACTTTAGTTGGACGCCCAGCTAGGTGGCAAAGATTCAGGACTGTGCACATTCACCTAACCCAACCAGCCCACTTTAAAAGTGTGGGTGGGGGTGGCAAAAGTAATCCAGAATTAAAATCACTACAGCAAAATACACCGCATGTGTGCATTGGTAATGATTGTTATTCCCATTCAAATTTTGTACATTTCGATGGGAATAACGTAATGTTTCTTTTTAAATTGTGTTTCCCATGCTTAGCAATCGCATTTTTTAAAGCTCTGCTTGTGGTAAATTATTTTACAGCGGACACAACTCTTCTTAGACACAATTTTGTTAACCTAATTTTCATTGGGTCAAAATCGAATCACTCATCCAATCGCGTTCATTCGTACATGTTCGGGCACCTGAGCTACGCCGGAAACCACCAGAATTTGACGGATGTACACGTACGAAAAGACAAACATTTGATTGATCGACGTTTTTGTCGTCCCCAGAAATTTACAGAAGGAAAATTGAAGAGAAACACTGAAGGTTAAATTCTCGCATTTTATAGCTAGTTTGCAATCATTAAAGCAAGAAGACGGCTTAGTTTTAGTTGAAATGGAAGTCGTGAAAAAGTGACTTGACAGTGACTGTTGAAACAAGTGACACATGTGACAGCCATATGTCCGTATGGTTCAGTGTTGTTTTGTTGAAATTGATCTTTGTAGCATGTGGCCCCCGCCCATTGGGGCATGAAGAAATAGATGGCAGAGCTCTAGGAAACACAGGATTCTGTGTATTTTATGCCAACTTTTTGCCGTTGAAAGCGTAAAATTCACTATCGCCGATTCTTATGTACGCATGTTTTTATTGCGACACGCGTCCAAAATTACAGAAGCGGTAAAATCAAAAGCTAATTTAGGCCGCTTACGCAATACCAGTAAAAGATCAAATGCGGCGCCGCCCTTTGTGTTGAAAGCACACATGCCACATATTGACAGGTATTTTTGCAAATGGTTGGTTTGCGGCACGTGTTAAACGTGTACCTTTTTGATTTCGCCGCGCTAATCCCTGTGTTATCACGGATTACAATTAATTAGATTACCGATTGATGTGAGCTTGAACCATCAACAGATTAACATTAGTCTGTAAAATATCACATTTAGTTAAACCAGGGTTACGGCGAAGACGATATAATTGACGAATTACCAATGTCATGTATTTTCGCGACTACACGATCATACTTTTTATCACTCGGTCAAAGAGTGTTTCGATGTTTACTGGTGACAGATAAATGTCTAATTCTTCAAAATGCAATCATTTCAATAATTACAGGAAGTCAGACTTAGTTAGGATGCTTGTCCTACGTATTTGTTCACAAAATTATAAGCTAATGTCACATACATGTACGTCCGAATTTTAAAGCACAAACATGGCTGTATAGAATGCTTCTTTTCTGATCTGGGTTTACATTATATCTGTTGTTATCCTAACACAACAAGATTTTTATGATATGGCATTATTTGGCTAGAAGTGTGAGAATAAATCTGAGCAACTGCATGTTTTGTTTTTTCTTGCTTTTTTTTTTTTTTCGGGGGTGGGGGGGGGGGGGGGTGGGGGGGGAAGAGTGGGTTTTACTGGGGTATTCATTATTTTCATAATATCTCTACAAAACATCAGATTGTGGCTGCTTCTTAGACACATCAGTGAAATAGTTCTAACTAGTACCCACAATCTACAGGTCAGTTATTCATATGGTTGTGTAGCCTGATAATTAAAATAAATAAGAAAATTTTGTCTATGTTCTATGCACAATCAAGATCAGAACTCCAACTTTTTATATGGGAATCCAACTTTTTACCTGTGAATCCAGCTTTTAGGGCTGCAACGATACGCTCACCTCACGATACGATACGTATCGCGATACATGGCTCACGATACGATACGTATCGCGATACATTTTATCTAGGATCTCTGTGGAAAAGAAAGCTGCATGTGGAACAAAAATAAATTTATTGTAACATTAAACTGTAAAAATTGGTTGTAAAATTAAACTTTAAAAATGGAAACAATTGATTAACTGTAACACTAGTGACTAGATCATATGAGATCAGATTTTCCCCTTTAGGAATGTAAATTCCCTGATAACAAATTGCACCCATTAACAGGTCTGTGCTAAACTTTGACAAAACATGTAGTTATAATCAAAACTCTCACAGTCTGTCTTTTTCAGCTGTAAACAAAACCAGCTGAAAAAAGACAGACTGTTAGAGTTTTGATTATAACTACTCGTTTCAGGCATTCGCATTCTATATTGAAACAATTGAAAGCATTGACCTATTAATTAACACAGTTTCAGTCATTCATCGTCAGGGTCCTCCTTAGGCAGAATGACCTGCATGTTTTCTTTGTAGATGAGTGGACATATTTGATGTGGTGCCCGAAGCGTACGATATATCACACTGACAAACTTTGCACACAGTTTTAGTTTTATTAACTGACTTGATTCCATTGTCAACAGTCTTTTCAAATCCGAAATATTGCCAAACTTTTGATTTGTATTTTGCCGGCGCATTCTCGATCTCGCGATCCGCCATTTTGAACTGCCGAGTGTCGCTCCCGTAATGCAAAATCGAGAAATATTTTTACATTTTACGAGTGCAATTGCGAATAAATACGCATACAAGTGATAGGCATACCGTCAAAAAAAATAATTTTGGCTATTTTTGAGGTATTTTTTGCTTATTTTCTGAATTTTCCCCCGATTTATTGATATAAGCGCCAACATCATCGACCGGCCATTTCGGCCCATTTGTCGATTTTCGGAACTGATCGTCGAACCGAACCGAACCGAAAGTGGAGGAAACAAAACCGTGAACCGAATCGTAGCTTATGTACCGCGATGAACCGAGTTTTCGGTGAATCGTTTCACCTCTACCAGCTTTTTACAAGGAATGATTCCTGGAATCCTGTTTTCAAAATCCTAGTGAGAGCTCTGGATGGGCTGCACAATGCTTCCACGCAGTATATCTTCTTTCATTCATACTGAGCAAAAATCATATCCCCTGTAGGTCTGTATCTTCTATTCCCTGGATCACACAAGAGATAAGAAGAAATTTCAGAGAAGGAATAAGATTCATGCAAAGGCGAAAAGGATGGGAAGTGGTAAACTCTGAACAAAATTTGAAAACCTGAGACATGAAATCAAGACTGATATAAAATATCGGCATGGTTTGTATGTGAATTACTTGGTAGGTGATGTAAAGGCAAATCCCAGAGACTTCTACAGATATATCAATAGCCAGAAGAAAGACAGGCAAGGTATTCCGCGTACCTAAGTAAAAGAGGAGGGACCGGGGTTGCTGAATCAATCAGACTCTGAAAGGGCAGAGGAACTAGTTGGTCAATTCAATGATGCGTTTAATAAAACTGAGTTCATTGAGGTTCCATTGACTGGAAGATCGGCTCCATTCATGGATAATATTGTTGTGTCAGCTGTAGGAGTGTCTGTGATCAAGTTACTTCAAGGCTTAAACCCCAGTTGAAGGCCTTCGAACCTGATGAGCTTCATCCTAAAGTCCTGAAGGAACTAGCAAAATAGTAAGGTCCAGTTTTTGCACACTTGTTTCAACATTCTCTTTATAGGGGTGAAATCCCCAAAGAATGGCTCTTAGCGAACATCTGTCGACTCTTCAAAAAAGGGGATAGGGCTCTTGCCCGTAATTATCGCCCTGTGTCTTTGACTTGTGTTGTGTGTAAATTGCTTGAATGTCTAGTCTGCTCAAACATCATGGCCCACTTGGATGAACATAAACTTTTGTCAGACAGACAACATGCATTTAGGAAAAGGCATAGTTGTGAAACTCAGCTGAGCACAGTTATTAATGACTGGGCAAAAATCTTGGACAAAGGGGGACAGGTAGACACATTTATTCTGGATTTCGAGAAGGCTTCAGGGGTCAACATAAACTTTTTTTAATAAGTGGACAAGGTGGTCTTGTACTCTTGGATACACTGGATCTGATCTAAGGTCAGCTGGACTGAAGAAATGATGAAAATCATACTGAAGTGATAAATGTACTTTAGTTCTGCAGTAATCAGATTATTTCCATTATTATTTATCTACACAGATGGTAAATCTTCTGCTACAAACTGAAATCATCATCATCATCAACAGATTTTTGATTAACGTGCAGGTACAGGGGCAACGTCCACATAAGTGGGCCCCCTTCCAGGTAGCTGGCTTGCTGCACGCATGGTGGATCTTACACCAGATCTCCAGGCTTGTCTATCATGAGGATCGATAGCAGAAAGCTTCCATTCTCTGCAATCTCTTTCTGTTAGCTGCTTCCAGGTCATCTTGGGCCTTCCTGGCCCCCGCTTTCCACCTACCTGTATGTCACAGGCAGTCTTGACTGCACTGTTGGAGCGTTCCACATGTCCATACCAGCGAAGCCTTCTCTCTTTCAGGACAAGGTCCAGGTCCTCAATGCCAAGACGCTCAAGTAACTCACTGGACCTGATGGTGACAGTGTCCTGTGGCTTGACATTGCAGATCTGTCTGATCATTGCCCTGTCATTTCGCTGTAGACGTTGGAGGTTTGGCTTTGTCAATGGCCATGTCTCACACAAGAGCTATACACACTGTCACATGTCTTGAACAAGAGGTGGTGGGAAGAGAGAACTGGTAGCAACTCCTTGAATTTCTTCCAGGCTGTTTTCACATGTGATGTAGTTGAAAGGTCGCAACCACCCACTGCAGAGAGCATATCACCTAGGTAGCAAAAGGAAGCTACAATCTCCAGCTTGTCGGATCTGACTTGGACTTCCCTCTGTGGTCTGCCATCTAAGGGGCATGCAGTTCCTTGGCACCGTGTACACCTGTAATCAGGGTCCTCTATCAAGCGTTTGAGCCCAATGCATTTCTTGTGCACCCAGAACTTGCAGCCATTACAAAAGATACTGTTGCTGCCCACTCGAGTGCGACATACAGCGCATTGGGAACTGGCCTTTACTCTGCAAGAGGTCCAGACCTGTACCACAGATCATGATCTTTATCTTTCCTGCATTCACTCTCAGCCCTTTCGCCTCCATTGTGTCTTTCCAAGTTAAGAGCCTCCTGACACATTCCTCAAGGGATTCAGCTATGATGACAAGGTCATCAGCATACAGGTCCTCCCAGGGGACTCCAGAGCGGAACTCGCATGACAAGGCTTCAAGTACAATGATGAAAAGCAGTGGGATGAGAACAGAGCCTTGATTAACACCCACCTTCACCTCGAATTCTTCACTGTAACCATCACCAACGTGGACACGGCTCCGAGCATTAGCATACATCCCTTGGATCAGTTTCACAATCCACTCGTCCACTCCAAGTTTTCTTAGTGCCCACCAGATGACTTTCCGAGGCACTCGGTCAAATGTCTTCTCCAGGTCTACAAAAGCCATGTAGAGTCTCCTGTTGGCCGCCAGATACTTCTCTTGCAGCTGCCGTACAACAAAAATTGCGTCTGTTGTGCCTCTTCCTGGGACGAAGCCAAGCTGGGAATCGTCGATGGACACCAACTGCCTAATGAGGCCATCTACAATCCTCTCCAGGACTTTCATGGCCTGTTCTGTTAGCTTGAGACCACGGTAGTTGCCCCATTCCAATGCATCGCCCTTGCCCTTGTAGAGACAGACAATGAAACTCTGTTCCCAGTCAGAGGGTACCTTCCCATCACGGATGATTGCAGCTGCAAGGTCGTGAATCATCGAGGCACCTGCATCACCTGCAGCTCTTATCATCTCCACCACTATGCCAGAGGGACCCGGTGCTTTGCTAGTCTTCATCTGAGAGATAGCCTTCTTAACCATATCAATAGTGCTCGGGATTGGATCAAATAAACAAAACTTTGTAGTAAATTGCCGGCTGTCAGACTTCAAAATCAGAATTGTTACTTGTGTCACGTCAAATGACATTCATCTGTTCATAATTATAAGAAGAAAAATTCACAGAAGAAATTAGATTGATGCAAGGCAGTGGCTATTCCTACTTTTAATATTATTATCGGTTGTCAGTTTGTTTAGAATTATTGTTAAGTTAATGATATTAATTACTTCAGTTATTGTTTTCGGCTTCGGCTGATGTTTTAGCTTCTAAGTTCTGGCGTTTAAGTGGCTGATAATTCTATGCGAGGTTGGCAAAATGCCGGCAAATATGAGTTTTTTCCATGCCGGTGGCATTTACTGGAAAAATGAACCTACCACCTTGGGAGTAAAACAAAACCTTACACTCAACAGTTATTATACCCGCTTTTTTTAAGAAAAATCGGGTATATTGTTTTCGTACCACTGTTGAGTCCGACGTCTGTCCGTCCGTCTGTCCGTCCGTCATGTTTCTTGTAAATGGATCTCCTCTGCAACCACAGAAGTTACACTTTTCAAACTTTGCATGTGGATAGTACATGGAATGTAGATGGCAGTGGGCAACTTTTTGGTGACCTTGACCTCAACATGACCCCAAGGTCAAAGGTCAAAAATTATAATTTGCCATATCTCCTTAACTATTGGAGATACACTTCTGAAACTTTGCTTATTGGATGGTCTTTGGAATATAGAATATGTCGGGCCACTTTTGGTGTGACCTTGACCCCAAGGTCAAAGGTCAAAATGTATGATTTTGCCACATCTTCTAAACTATTAGAGTTACACTTCCGAAACTTTGGTTATTGGATGGCCCTTGGAATATAGAATAAATCTGGATACTTTTGGTGTGACCTTGACCTCAACATGACCCCAAGGTCAAAGGTAAAAAATTATTATTTGCCATATCTCCTAAACTATTGGAGATACACTTCTGAAACTATGCTTATTGGATGGTCCTTGGAATATAGAATATGTCGGGCTACTTTTGGTGTGACCTTGACCCCAAGGTCAAAGATCAAAAAGTATGATTTTGCCATATCTTCTTAACTACTACAGTTACACTTCTGAAACTTTAGTTATTGGATGGCCCTTAGAATATAGAATAAATTTGGACACTTGGTGTGACCTTGACCTCAACATGACCCCAAGGTCAAAGGTCAAAAATTATGATTTGCCATATCTCCTAAACTACCGGTATTGGAGTTACACTTCTGAAACTTTGCTTATCGGATGGTCCTTGGAATATAGAATATGTTCAGCTACTTTTGGTGTGACCTCGACCCAAGGTCAAAGGTCAAAAAGTATGACTTTGCCATATCTTCTAAACTATTAGAGTTACACTTCTCAAACTTGGTTATTTGATGGCTGTTGGAATATAGAATAAATTGGGATACTTTGGGTGGACTGCAACATAACCCAAAGGTTAAAGGTCAAAAACTTATATAGATAATTTCAACTAGATCACACAGTGGATGGTATACCATCGCACATACCCGCTTTTTAGCTCGCCTTACGAAAGTAAGGGGGAACTATTGTTATACCCCCGGCGTCTGGTGTCGGCGTCAGCATTGTGGTAAAATTTACCTGCAAGCTCTTATTATACCCCCGGCATACTACGATGGGGATATATAGTTTTCGTCTTTTCTCTGTGTGTGTGTCTGTTAACATTTTCGTGTCCGCTCCATAACTTTTAAACTGCTTGACATATTTTCATGAAACTTCACATAAATGTTAAACACCATGAGACGACATGCAGAACACATGAACCATAACTCTTGCTTGCCTACTTTCAGAGTTATTGCCCTTTGAATATTGAATATGGCCATTTTTACCATTCACTTGTGTCTGCTCTGTGACTTTCAAACCGTTTGTGATAATTTCATGAAACTTCAAACAAATGTAAAGCACAATAATAGGATGGGCAGAACACAAGAACCATAACTCTGGTTTGCATGCTTTATGAATTATTTCTCTGTGAACATACTTGAATTATTTCTATTTGAATATAGTAAATTATGTGTCTGTTAACATCTTCGTGTCTTCTCCATAAATTTTGAACGACTTGACATGTTAATTTCATGAAACTTCAAACAAATGTAAAGCAAGATAATAGGATGGGCAGAACACAAGAACCATAACTATTGTTTGCATACATTATAAATTATTTCCCTTTGAAGATAGTATGTGTCAGTTAACATCTTTGTGTCTTCTCCATTACTTTTAAACAGCTTGACATATTTTCATGAAACCCCACACGAATGTTGAACACCATGAGACGATGTGCAGAACACATGAACCATACCTCTTGCTTTCCTACTTTCAGAGTTATTGCCCTTTGAATATTGAAAATGGCCATTTTTACCATACACTTGGGTCCGCTCTGTTACTTTCAAACCGTTTGAGATAATTTCATGGTTTCTTTGGCTCATGTTTTACTGATGGCTGTAGCCGGGGGTATTAGTTAGCATATGCTCACTTGATTATCTAGTTTGTGGCGGCCCCCGCCCATAGGGGCTTGAGGAAATATATGGGCTGCATGATGCTTCCACGCAGAGCTGAATCTGGCCCGCACACTAGTACTGGTAAACCGCTTAGAGGATCTAAGCCTGTCCAGGAACTGCGGTGCGAGGCGGACCGTCCATGTTAATAAACCCTATTGGTTTCATTGGGCGACAGGGCTTGAGATGTCATTTCATCTCAATGCCGGGTAAAAGTCCCACAAAATTGGAAGCAACGTCTCCAAAATGACCTTTACAGTGTTGACGGGGACGTTAAACCTCAAATCAAACAAAATCTAGTTTGTGGTATTTCACAAATTTATTTTCAAATAAAATAAACAATAGGTAAAAATCAATATTTTACATAATGTTTTTCACTCCATTTCCCATTTATTTTTTTACTTTTTGAAGGTAAATTCCTCTGTATTACCTCCCTTATTTCCCTGGGTTAAAGTTTACCTGCAAGCTTTGGACTCTGGATCAAGAGGTTTTGACTTCGAATCATGGTGGAGGAATGTTTTTTGTGACACCTGCTTTAGCAGGAAGACATAGGCGTGCAAGTTTCCGTTTGTTCGTCCGTTCGTCCGTCCGTCCGTCAACATTTTACACTGGATGTCTTGTCATCGCAACTCCTACACTTTTAGACCGATCATTTGGAAACTTTGCATGTGCTTTCGCCATGGTATATGGATTCGCATGTGGTTTGGACTTAATCTTCGAATCAATTTTTGTCACTTTTTCCATATTGTGAACTTAGTCATTTTTAGGTATGCGATACGTACCTCTTGTCATCGCAACTCCTCTTGCAGTTTTATACCGATCATTTTGAAACTTTGCATGTGCTTTCACCATGGTATGAGGATGTGCATGTGGTTTCGACATAATTTTCAGAATATTTTTTTCCGCTTTTTGCACATTATGAACTTAGCCATTTTTAAGCTTCATTTGATATACGATAGGTACCTCTTGTCATCGCAACTCCTCCTACAGTTTCATACCGATTATTTTGAAACTTTGTGTGTGATTTTGCCATGCTATGAGGATGCGCATGCGGTTTGGACTTTATCTTCGGATAAATTTTTGTCACTTTTTCCACATTGTGAACTTAGTCATTTTTAACCTTTGATTGATATATGATAGATACCTCTTGTCATCGCAACTCCTCTTGCAGTTTTATACCGATCATTTTGAAACTTTGCGTGTGCTTTCGCTATGGTATGAGGATGCGCATGTGGTTTGGACTTTATCGTCGGATCATTTTTTTTCACTTTTTCCACATTGTGAACTTAGTCATTTTTAACCTTCAATTGATATATGATAGGTACCTCTTGTCATCGCAACTCCTCTTGCAGTTTTATACCGATCATTTTGAAACTCTGCGTGTGCTTTCGCCATGGTATGAGGTTGTGCATGTGATTTCGATATAATTCTCAGAATATTTTTTTTTTCACTTTTGCACATTGTGAACTTAGCCAATTTTAAGCTTTAGTTGATATACAATAGGTACCTCTTGTCATCGCAACTTCTCTTACAGTTTTATATTGATCATTTTAAAACTTTGTGTGTGTTTTTACCTATGGTATGAGGATGTGCATGTGGTTTTGACTTTATCTTGGGATCAATTTTTATCACTTTTTCCACATTGTGAACTTAGTCAGTTTTTTACCTCACATATATAGGCTATGGATTCTTCTCAAAGCCCTATATTCATTTCTTCTGCCTTAAATAAACTTTTATTTTTTTGTGTGGGGCAGGTGGGGAGCAGGTGCGACATCAACTTCACCGAAGTTGAATTTCTGGTAATAATCACATGGGCTCAGCATTGAAAAGCTTAGTGTTCTATACAACCTGGTTGATTGATAAATAATTATACTCTTGAAATCCAGGATTGACTGCATAAAGTTGGGACTGCTGGGGTGTTCATTACATGGACTTGTTGACATGGTGACTTCTAATTACAGCATGGTCATGGGGTTGCAGATAAAAAGGCTTTCCCCAGTTTTTTCTTTCAACTGGAATACCCTGGTTCATATTTTCTTTCTAATTTTATTCATTATTTTTATTTTTAAATTAATTTTCAAAAATGTTAGATTTGAAGTTTATTTCTTTTTATTACTTTACTTCAGAATTTACCCATTTTAGTCTGATGCACTTTTACACCTATATGTAAGTTTGAAAAGTCCATCAGCTGCTTAAGAGGTAATAGATGTCATGTTTTCTAAATAACACATACATTTCTGTTATCAAACAGTGGATTGAGACCCTGATCAGTTGCTGCATGGTGCAGCGGCTTATGGGGAATTAGGATGTCTAATATTTTAGGTGGATTTGGTTCTATACTGAAATTGCTGTTATCAGACAGTGGAATGAGACCCTGATCAGACATGCATTATGCAGCCTCTGCTCTAGGTCTGCACTGTTAGCTCAGTCCTCCTTTTAGGGTTTCTCTGACAACAATGGATTATAGCTGAAATGAATTCTCCTTTTATTAGCTCACCTGAGCCGAAGGCTCATTGGTGAGCTGATAGTATGGCCAGGCAAAAATTCTGTGTGTGTGTGTGTGTGTGTTCACATTTTCAAACGTCTTCTCCTCCGGAACCGCTGGGCCGATTGTAGTCAAATTTCATGTGGAGGCTCCATGGGGTAAGGGAACGAAAGTTTGCATTTTTGGTCTAGGTCACATGACCAAGATGGCCGCCATGCCCAAATATGGTAAAAACCCTTCGAAAATCTTCTCCTCCGGAACCACTGGGCCGATTTGCATGAAACTTGGCATGTAGCACCTGGGACATGGGCCCATCATAAATTGCATAAATGGTGTCCCTGGGATGACCTTGACCTATTTTACGCCAAGGTTAAATTTGGTAACATGGGCATTTGTATGGGAAAAAGTAGAAATGTCTGATATCTTGCAAACTGTTACAAATAATGCCACTAAACCATATATATTCTTATTCCTTATGATGAGGCGCATTTAGTGACGTGGATTTTGGAACCCTGGGTCCCCCCGGGGGGGCATGCCCCACCCCCTTTTTGGCACAAAATGCTTAATATCTCCAAAACAGCTAAGATCCCGACCCATAAACCATATATATTCTTGTTCCTTATGATAAGGCGCATTCAGTGACATGGACCTTTGGGTACCAGGGTTCCCCGGGGGGGGGGGGGGGGCATGCCCCACCCCTATTTTGCACAAAATGCTTAATATCTCGGAAACGGTTAAGATCCCGACCCATAAACCATATATACTCTTGTTCCTTATGATGAGGCCCATTCAGTGACATGGACCTTTGGACCATGGGGTACCAGGGGTCCGGGGGGGGGGGGGCATGCCCCACCCCTTTTTTTTGCACAAAATGCTTAATATCTCGGAAACGGTTAAGATCTCTATCCATGAACCATATATATTCTTGTTCCTGATCATAAGGCGCATTAAGTGACATGAACCTTTGGACCCGGGGGTCCCAGGGGGGCATGCCCCACCCCCTTTTTGTCGCACCTGCTTTAGCAGGAAGACATAGGCGTGCAAGTTTCCGTCCGTCCGTCAGTCAACATTTTACACTGGATGTCTTGTCATCGCAACTCCTCCTACACTTTTAGACCGATCATTTGGAAACTTTGCATGTGCTTTCGCCATGGTATGAGGATGCGCATGTGGTTTGGACTTAATCTTCGAATCAATTTTTGTCACTTTTTCCATATTGTGAACTTAGTCATTTTTAGGTATGCGATACGTACCTCTTGTCATCGCAACTCCTCTTGCAGTTTTATACCGATCATTTTGAAACTTTGCATGTGCTTTCACCTTGGTATGAGGATGTGCATGTGGTTTCGACATAATTTTCAGAATATTTTTTTCCGCTTTTTGCACATTATGAACTTAGCCATTTTTAAGCTTCATTTGATATACGATAGGTACCTCTTGTCATCGCAACTCCTCCTACAGTTTCATACCGATTATTTTGAAACTTTGTGTGTGATTTTGCCATGCTATGAGGATGCGCATGTGGTTTGGACTTTATCTTCGGATAAATTTTGTCACTTTTTCCACATTGTGAACTTAGTCATTTTTAACCTTTGATTGATATATGATAGGTACCTCTTGTCATCGCAACTCCTCTTGCAGTTTTATACTGATCATTTTGAAACTTTGCGTGTGCTTTCGCTATGGTATGAGGATGCGCATGTGGTTTGGACTTTATCGTCGGATCATTTTTTTTCACTTTTTCCACATTGTGAACTTAGTCATTTTTAACCTTCAATTGATATATGATAGGTACCTCTTGTCATCGCAACTCCTCTTGCAGTTTTATACCGATCATTTTGAAACTCTGCGTGTGCTTTCGCCATGGTATGAGGTTGTGCATGTGATTTCGACATAATTCTCAGAATATTTTATTTTTCACTTTTGCACATTGTGAACTTAGCCAATTTTAAGCTTTAGTTGATATACAATAGGTACCTCTTGTCATCGCAACTTCTCTTACAGTTTTATATTGATCATTTTAAAACTTTGTGTGTGTTTTTACCTATGGTATGAGGATGTGCATGTGGTTTTGACTTTATCTTGGGATCAATTTTTATCACTTTTTCCACATTGTGAACTTAGTCAGTTTTTTACCTCACATATATAGGCTATGGATTCTTCTCAAAGCCCTATATTCATTTCTTCTGCCTTAAATAAACTTTTATTTTTTTGTGTGGGGCAGGTGGGGAGCAGGTGCGACATCAACTTCACCGAAGTTGAATTTCTGGTAATAATCACATGGGCTCAGCATTGAAAAGCTTAGTGTTCTATACAACCTGGTTGATTGATAAATAATTATACTCTTGAAATCCAGGATTGACTGCATAAAGTTGGGACTGCTGGGGTGTTCATTACATGGACTTGTTGACATGGTGACTTCTAATTACAGCATGGTCATGGGGTTGCAGATAAAAAGGCTTTCCCCAGTTTTTTCTTTCAACTGGAAAACCCTGGTTCATATTTTCTTTCTAATTTTATTCATTATTTTTATTTTTAAATTAATTTTCAAAAATGTTAGATTTGAAGTTTATTTCTTTTTATTACTTTACTTCAGAATTTACCCATTTTAGTCTGATGCACTTTTACACCTATATGTAAGTTTGAAAAGTCCATCATATGGAAAGCCATGGCTGTCTTAAGGTCTGTATGTGCAAGTTTGTAGACGCAGTGGTCAGTATATTTGATCAAAGGCATATTTTACTGGATCAGATTTGTAAATCATTCAGTGGTGGAGTCATAGTATTGGGCGCAAACAACAAACTACTGTGTGCATTGGTTATGATATTTGGTCGGCGTAGCATATTATCCAATGAACTGCGTATAGCAGTTGATGGTGGTGCCATAATACTGGATTCAGCGGATAAATTATTACGTGTACAAACTATGATATTTGGTTTAAATAACACAGCATTAGACTCATTCACCATTACACTCAGTGCAATAAATATAACAGTTGGTAAATTTTTAAGCTGGTATACGTAAAGGACAGACTATATTTTACCTGATCAAATTAATATTTTACTGGGTTAAATGTATAAATTATTGGGTAGTGGCGTCATAGTATTTGATGCAGCCAACATAATGGTGTATAGACTGGTTACAATATTTGGTCAGTTTTGCATTTTATTTGATCCAACACATAAAACACTTGGTGTTGGTATCAGAGTATTGGATGCATTTGTCATAATACTGAGTAAAGTGTATACAGGGATTGGTTCGAAGGGCACCTTATTTGGTCAAAGCATTTAATTGGACAGGTGTGATATGAATATTACTTGGTGCAAGCAACAAATTAATATGTGCATTGATTATAATAATTGGTCAGCAACAATTTTTTTTTTATCGAATGCATACATCAATGGCTGTTGATGCCATGATACTAGTCCCATCAGGCAATCTATTTTGTGTTATAATAATAGTATTTGATTTAAATACAAAGTATTTGATTCATTTGTCATACCCTGAAGTGTGGTGACAATAATGTTGGATAAGAAGAGCAGTTTATTTGGTGGTAAAATATATCATTGTATATCCTCACCATATTATTGGATTGTTTCAGCATAATAGTCAATGTAAAAGTCATAATATTTGGTCGTTTTGTCATAGCACTAGCAGCAGCGCTCTTGATAAAAGCCGGACCGGACTAAATCCCGGACCGCAACGGTTTCTGGTCAACTCGTACCCGAGTCAACTCGTACCCACACACATAATTGATGACTTGTTTAATGAACGGACAGACGGACGGACAGACAGACACACGGGCGGGTGGAGATGAATGAATTATGAATGAATGAATAGATAGATAGATAGATAGATAGATAGATAGATAGATAGATAGATAGATATATAGATAGATAGATAGATAGATAGATAGATAGATAGATAGATAGATAGATTTGTTTGTTTGATTTGACGTCCCCGTCAACACTGTAATGGTGATTTTGGAGACGTTGCTTCCAATTTTGTGGGACTTTTACCCGACATTGAGATGAAATGACATCTCAAGCCCTGTCGCCCAATGAAACCAATAGGGTTTATTAGCATGGACGGTCCGCCTCGCACTGCGGTTCCTGGACAGGCTTAGATCCTCTAAGCGGATTACCAGTACTATTGCACGGGTGGGAATCAGCTCTGCGTGGAAGCATTATGTAGCCCATATATTTCTTCAAGCCCCTATGGGCGGGGGCGCAGAAAGATAGATAGATAGATAGATAGATAGATAGATAGATAGATAGGTAGATAGATAGAGGCGGTTCTAACGAGTACCCACAATCAATGTTACTAAGGCGGTTCTAACGAGTACCCACAAACTATGTTTTGAGCAGAAATACGAAAAGTAGCCGAATTTTTTATCTGAAAATTTTCATTTTTTTGGCGGTAAACTTTTCAATATATTTGAATAGGCCTGTTTTCATTATGAATCTTATAGATCCCCACCCATAAACCACATATATTCTTGTTCCTTATGATAAGACGCATTAAGTGACGCCAGCCTCGTGGTCCCCGGGTGGCCCAGGCCCACGCCCACGCCTCACCCCTTTACTCCATTAAAAAGCCATATATCTCAGAAACCGTTCAGATCCCCACCCGAAACCATATATATTCTTGTTCCTTATGATAAGATGCATTCAGTGACACCAGCCTGGGGGTCCTCCGGGCCATGCCTGGGCCCTGCCTCACCCCCTCCACTTCATAAAAGGCCTTATATCTCAGAACTTTTACAGAGTCCCACCCGTAAACCATATATATTCTTGTTCTTTATGATAAGACACATTGAGCGACACCAGCCTGGTGGTCCCCGGGGATGCGCCGGGCCATGTCTCTCACCTTTATTTCATTAAAAGCCATATATATTAGAAACCGTTCAGATCCCCACCCTTAAACCATATATATTCGTGTTCCTTATGATAAGACTCATTCCGTCACACTAACCTGGGGGTCTCTTTGTGCTGGGGCAATGTCCCGCCCCTCCACTTCATAAAAGGCCATATATCTCAGAAGCCATTCAAATAATCCCCACCCCATAATCATAAACATTCTTGTTCCTTGTTATTAGACACATTCAGTCACACCAACTTGGACAGGGGCCATTCCTCTCCCCTCCACTTCATAAAAGGGTCTCATATCTCAAAAACCATACAGATCCCACCCCATAACCATATATGTTTTTTGGCCCTTATGATAAGACTCATTCATTGACAACACTCTTGGGCTTTCTTGGATCGACCGGGACCATGCTCCAACCTTCCACTGCATAAAATGCCTTATATCTCAGGAACCATACAGATCCCCACCTCTAAACCATATATAGTCTTTTTCAAAATATGATAAAGACGCATTTAGAGATACCAACCAAGGCTCCAATGGGTCCATGCCCCAACCCCTCTAATGCATAAAAGGCCTAATATTTCAGATACAGTCCACATGGGTGCTCGTTTGTGGTGGGGTGGGGTGGGGGGGGGGGGAGGGGGGGGGGGCTCGTTTGGTAGACATTATAATTGGTACATTAAAAATATCATGTTAACATATATGGCTGCCATTTGGCAGTGCCCATCTGAGTTCTTTTTTTTTTTTACTCCAGTGGATCGCCAACTTCAACAAAGGGATTTTAACACAATAGAGAAAGTACTGTCCTGCTATAGTGCATTTGAAAACTACCAGTTATCGTTAGAGCAATATTCTAACTACATAGAATGTTTTTCCATTCCCCTTATGCACCAGTTAAACAAAGCCGTGAAAACTGTACCCTGGTAAGTCCACTTCATATAGGGAAAAGTGGGGTCGCAGGGGTATACATAATTTTTGTTCTTATTTGCAAAACATACTTTGTGAGCATAAATAGATTGTGAGTACTCGTTAAAACCGTCTGAATTTGGCGATTCTAATGAGTACATAATATATGTGCAGTACTCGTTTTAACCGCCAAACTGAGGCGGTTCTAACGAGCACCTACAATCTAGGCTTTGGTACGGTTCAAACGAGTACCGTCAATCTATGTGTTTTGGATCACCATGAGGTGGTTCAAACTAGTACCAACCTTCTAAGCAACTAGAAAAATGTCTGCTCCAAAAATACATTGAGGGTACTCGTTAGAATAGATTGTATGTACTCGTTAGAACCGCATCATTGAAATGGTTCAATCGAGTAGCACAGATAGACAATGAGGTCTGACAAGTACCTACAATCTGTGTTTTGAGGCGGTTCTAACGAGAACCCGGAATATATGTTCTAGAGCAGAAATAAACACACTTTTAAACGATACCTCCTCTGAAGCCACTGGGTCGATTGGGACCAAATTTCATCTGTAGTATCCTTGATTGAAAGTTTATGGGGGGGAGGGGGTGGTTATAGGAAATTCGGCTCTTTAGTTTGGTTACCACGGCAACTTAGAGTGCCACAGGTTTATATTGGGTAAATTCGAAAAATGGCATTTGGTGCCAAGCCATTGCAGATATTTTGACAAAACTTTTACAGAAATGTTCCTTGGATAGTCATCTACCTGATGTATGATTTTTGTGCCCACCTCTCATTTTATTAGTTGCCATGGCGATGGACAGGCTTAAAACTGAAAAAAAATATTCAAAAATCAACTCCTCGGAAGCCTCCTATATCAATTTATTACTTTGAGATAATATCCTCAAAATGGTTTTACAATCTTTTTAACGACATGAGACAGCTTGTCAAAATGTGGTGTGAATGTATGACTTTTTTCAGATGAAGATGATATCTCCCAGTTGTATGATTTACCATATACATGTAACAAAACGCTGAAATGACTTTTCGCAAAACTTAAGACAGTAACATCTTTTCTTTTAGACTGGCCTCAAATGTCTCTAATCCTGAAACCCACGGAAAAGCAATCAGTGCAATGTGGTGGTATATTATGTATTTATACAACTGGTAGATATAAACCTCATCTGATTAAAAAATCACAAAATACTAAAGACGTTGACCAGAAAGTACCACAACGACAGTACACAACCTACCAATGGAACAAAGAACAAATCTCGAATATAATATATACCCAACAAAAAGCAAAGCAATCAGCTCTCTCTTCCCCATCAAGGCGACCACGATGCTAGAAAAACAGAACAAAGCACCAATGTCCAAAACAGGACTATATACACACACATTCCATTTTGATAAACTGTCTCATATCATTATAGGGATTCTATCATTACAGGGATTGTAAAACTATCTTAAGGTAATAAATTGCTATAACACACCTTTCTTTCATTTCTCTGCAGTCAAGAAGAAAGCTTATCAGAACAAAATTTTTCAGCTTCTGTTAGGTAAAGTATTGTTAATGCATTCCAACTACACGGATGTCTAATCGACATGAATATGTCGACAAGAAGTGTCGATAAAGTCCAGAAAGTGACTTCAGAGCTGTATTGATTTTATATGCAATATAAAATCATGCACTGCATATGCTTTTCTGCGACACATGTATTAAATACCGTATTATATATCAGCAGATACCTATAATGCATAAAAATGTAAGCGTTGTTAAAATATCACATGCTTCATTAGAGAGTGTGTGTGTGAATTCGGGTTTAACGTCGCTTTCAACAATTTTTCAGTCATATCACGACGGTGTCTGGTTGCGACAGGGAGCTCAATGCTCACTTTTATAGTGCTGCCTCACTGAAGTATCATGTCCCAGACACATTACATGATACCACACCCAGTCACATTATCCTGACACTGGGTCGACCAGTCCTAGCTCTACCCCGTAAATCTGAGTGCCAACCGAGGAGCAGCTAGTACCATTTTTAACGACTTTGGTATGTCGCGGCCCGGGATCGAACCTGTGACCTCCCGTTCCCCGGAGCGGACACTCTACCAACTGAGCTATCGGGGCCGGTGCTTCATTAGAGTAATGGAAGCTAAAACATCACAGGGGGTATGCAACTACTTATGCAAAAATTGCTGGGGTACAAAACTTTTGCAAAGCACCTGTACAGTCTGATAGTGGGCGTGTCTGAGTAGAACAGTAGCGTACAGTCTGATAGTGGGTGTGTATGTAGTAAAACAGTAGTGTACAGTCTGATAGTGGGCGTGTATGTAGTAGAACAGTAGTGTACAGCCTGATAGTGGGCGTTTATGTAGTAGGACAGTTGTGTACAGTCTGATAGCGGTTGTGTATGTAGTAGAACAGCAGTGTATAGTCTGGTAGTGGGCGTCTATGTAGTAAAACAGTAGTGTACAGTCTGATAGTTGGCGTGTATGTAGTAGAACAGTAGTGTATAGTCTGATAGTGGGCGTGTATGCAGTAGAAGAGTAGTATACAGGGTGATAGTGGGCACATATGTAGTAGGACAGTTGTGTACAGTCTGATAGTAGGCATATATGTAGTAGGACAGTAGTGTACAGTCTGATAGTGGGCATATATGTAGTAGGACAGTAGTGTACAGTCCGGTAGTGGGCGTGTATGTAATTAAACGGTAGTGTGCAGTCTGTTAATGGGCGTGTATATAGTAAAACAGTAGTGTACAGTATAATAGTGGTCGTGTATGTAGTAGAACAGTAGTGAACAGTCTGATAGTGGGCGTGTATGTAGTAGAACAGTAGTGTACAGTCTGATAGAGGGCGTGTATGTAGTAGAACAGTAGTGAACAGTCCTGTAGTGGGCGTGTGTGTAGCAGGCCAAGTATACAGTCTGATAGTGGGCATGTATGTAGTAGGACAGTAGTGTACAGTCTGATAGTGAGCATGTATCTTGTAGGACAGTAGTGTACAGTCCGGTAGTGGGTGTGTATGTAGTAAAACAGTAGTGTACAGTCTGATAGTGGGCGTGTATGTAGTAGAACAGTAGTGTACGTTGTGATAGTGAGCTTGTATGTAGTAGGACAGTAGTGTACAGTCTGATAGTAGGCGTGTATGTAGAAGAACAGTAGTGTACAGTTTGATAGTGGGCGTGTATGTAGTAGAACAGTAGTGTACAGTCTGTCAGTTGGCGGGTATGTAGTAGGACTGTAGTGTACAGTCTGATAGAGATCATGTATGTAGTAGGACCGTAGTGTAGAGTCTGGTAGTGGGCATGTATGTAGTAGGACAGTAGTGTAAAGTCCGGTAGTGGGCGTGTAAGTAGTAGAACAGTAGTGTACAGTCTGGTAGTGGACATGTATGTAGTAAAACTGTAGTGTACAGTCTGATAAAGGGCGTGTACACACTAGAACAGTAGTGTACAGTCTGGTAGTGGGTGTGTATGTAGGTATGTAGTAGAACAGTAGTAAACAGTCGTTTAGCAAGCGTGTATGTAGTAGAACAGTAGTATACAGACTGATGCTGAGCGTGTATGTAGTAAAACAGTAGTGTACAGTCTGAAAGTGGGCGTGTATGTAGTAGAACAGTAGTGAGCAGTCTGGTATTGGCCGTGCATGTAGCAGAACAGTAGTAAACAGTCGTATAGTGGGCGTGTTTGTAGTAGTACAGTAGTATACAGTCTGATAGTGAGCGTGAATGTAGTAGAACAGTAGTGTACAGTCTGATAGTGGGCGTGTATGTAGTAGAACAATAATGTACAGTCTGATAGTGGGCGTGTATGTAGAAGAACAGTAGTGTAGTCTGATAGTGGGCGTGTATGTAGTAGGACAGTAGTGTACAGTCTGACAGTGGGCGTGTATGCAGTAAAACAGTAGTATACAGGATGATAGTTGGCACACATGCAGTAGTGTACAGTCTGATAGTGGGCGTGTATGAAGTAGAACAGTCGTTTACAGTCTGATAGTGGGTGTTTATGTAGTAGAACAGTAGTGTAGTCTGATAGTGGGCGTGTATGTAGTAGAATAGTAGAGTACAGTCTGTGAGTGGGCGTGTATGTAGTAAAACAGTAGTGTACAGTCTGATAGTGGGTGTGTATATAGTAGAACAGTAGTGTACAGTCTGGTAGTGGGTGTGTATGTAGTAGGCACTAATTGGACAGTCTGATAGTGGGCGTGTATGAAGTAGAACAGAAGTGTTCAGTCCGGTAGTGGGCGTGTATGTTGTAGAACAGAAGTGTACGGTCTGGTAGTGCACATATATGTAGCAGAACGGTAGTGTATAGTATGATAGTGGGCTTGTATGTAGTAGATCAGTAGTGTACAGTCTGGTAGTGGGCATGTATGTAGTAGAACAGTAGGAAAGAGTCTTATAGCGGGCATGTATGTAGTAGAACAGTAGTATACAGTCTGATAGTGAGCGTGTTTGTACTAGATAGGTGGTATACAGTCTGATAGTGGGCGTGTATAATTACAACAGTAGTGTACAGTCTGATAGTGGGCGTGTATGTAGTAGAACTGTAGTGTACAGTCTGATAAAGGGCGTGTACGCACTAGAACAGTAGTGTACAGTCTGGTAGTGGGCGTGTATGTAGGTATGTAGTAGAACAGTAGTAAACAGTTGTTTAGCAAGCATGTATGTAGTAGAACAGTAGTATACTGACTGATGCTGAGCGTGTATGTAGTAAAACAGTAGTGTACAGTCCGAAAGTGGGCGTGTATGTAGTAGAACAGTAGTGAGCAGTCTGGTATTGGCCGTGTATGTAGCAGAACAGTAGTAAACAGTCGTATAGTGGGCGTGTATGTAGTAGTACAGTAGTATACAGTCTGATAGTGAGCGTGAATGTAGTAGAACAGTAGTGTACAGTCTGATAGTGGGCGTGTATGTAGTAGAACAATAATGTACAGTCTGATAGTGGGCGTGTATGTAGAAGAACAGTAGTGTAGTCTGATAGTGGGCGTGTATGTAGTAGGACAGTAGTGTACAGTCTGACAGTGGGCGTGTATGCAGTAAAACAGTAGTATACAGAATGATAGTTGGCACACATGCAGTAGTGTACAGTCTGATAGTGGGCGTGTATGAAGTAGAACAGTCGTTTACAGTCTGATAGTGGGTGTT
Source organism: Lucinisca nassula (assembly GCA_963580285.1). Taxonomy (NCBI): domain Eukaryota; kingdom Metazoa; phylum Mollusca; class Bivalvia; order Lucinida; family Lucinidae; genus Lucinisca; species Lucinisca nassula. The sequence continues at coordinate 75,449,248 of OY757021.1, forward strand.
TATGTAGTAGAACAGTAGTGTAGTCTGATAGTGGGCGTGTATGTTGTAGAACAGTAGAGTACAGTCTGTGAGTGGGCGTGTATGTAGTAAAACAGTAGTGTACAGTCTGATAGTGGGTGTGTATATAGTAAAACAGTAGTGTACAGTCTGGTAGTGGGTGTGTATGTAGTAGGCACTAATTGGACAGTCTGATAGTGGGCGTGTATGAAGTAGAACAGAAGTGTTCAGTCAGGTAGTGGGCGTGTATGTTGTAGAACAGAAGTGTACGGTCTGGTAGTGCACATATATGTAGCAGAACGGTAGTGTATAGTATGATAGTGGGCTTGTATGTAGTAGATCAGTAGTGTACAGTCTGGTAGTGGGCATGTATGTAGTAGAACAGTAGGAAAGAGTCTTATAGCGGGCATGTATGTAGTAGAACAGTAGTATACAGTCTGATAGTGAGCGTGTTTGTACTAGATAGGTGGTGTACAGTCTGATAGTGGGCGTGTATTATTACAACAGTAGTGTACAGTCTGATAGTGGGCGTGTATGTAGTAGAACAGTAGGGTACAGTCTGATAGTTGGCGTGTATGTAGTAGAACAGTAGTGTACACTCTGATAGTGGGCGTATATGTAGTAGAATAGTAGTGTACAGTCTGATAGTGGGCGTGTATGTAGTAGAACATTAGTAAACATTCTGATAGTGGGCGTGTATGTAGTAGAACATTAGTAAACATTCTGATAGTGGGCGTGTATGTAGTAGAACAGTAGTAAACAGCCTGTTAGTGGGCGTGTATGTAGTAGACAGTAGATAGTTGGCACATATGTAGTTGAACAATAGTGTACAGTCTGATAGTGAGTGTGTATGTAGTAGGACAGTTGTGTACAGTCTGATAATGGTCGTGTATAAAGTAGAACAGAAGTGTACAGTCTGGTAGTGGGCCTGTAGGTAGTAGAACAGTAGTGTACAGTATGGTACTGGACATGTATGTAGTAGAACAGTAGTGTACAGTCTGATAGTGGACGTGTATGCAGTTGAACAGTCGTAAACAGTCGTATAGTGGGCGTGTATGTAGTAGAACAGTAGCATACAGTCTGATAGTGAGCCTGTGTGTAGTAGAACAGTAGTATACAGTCTGATAGTGAGAATGTATGTAGTAGAACAGTAGAAAATAGGGTGATAGTGGGAACATATGTAGTAGAACAGTAGTGTACAGTCTAATAGTGGGCGTGTATGTAGTAGAACAGTAGTGTACAGTCTGATAGTGGGCGGGTATGTAGTAGAACAGTAGTGTACAGTCTCATAGTGGGCATGTATGTCGTAGGACAGTAGTGTACATTCCGGTAGAGGGCATGTATGTAGTAGAACCGTAGTGTACAGTCTGATAGTGGGCATGTATGTAGTAGAACGGTAGTATACAGGGTGATAGTGGGTGTGTATGTAGTTAAACAGTAGTGTACAGTCTGAAAGTGGTTGTGTATATAGTAGAACAGTGGTGTACAATCTGATAGTGGGCATGTATGTAGTAGAACAGTAGTGTACAGTCTGATAGTGGGCGTGTATGTAGTAGAACAGTAGATAGTGGGCACATATGTAGTAGAACAGTAGTGTACAGTCTGATAGTGGGTGTGTATGTAGTAGAACAGTAGTGTACATTCTGGTAGTAGGCATGTATGTAGTAGAACAGTAGTGTACATTCTGATAGTGGGCATGTATGTAGAGAACGGTAGTATACAGGGTGATAGTGGGCGTGTATGTAGTAGAACAGTAGTGTACAGTCTGATAGTGGGTGTGTATGTATTAGAACAGTAGTGTACAATCTGATAGTGGGCGTGTATATAGTAGAACAGTAGTGTAGTCTGATAGTGAGCGTGTATGTAGTAGAACAGTAGAGTACAGTCTGGTAGTGGGCATGTATGTAGTAAAACAGTAGTGTACAGTCTGATAGTGGATGTGTATGTAGCAGAACAGTAGTGTACAGTCTGGTAGTGGACGTGAATGTGGTAGGACAGTATTGTACATTCGGATAGTGGGCGTGTATGTAGTAGGACAGTAGTGTACAGTCTGGTAGTGGGCGTGTATGTACTAGGACAGTTTGTTTGTTTGTTTGTATTGGAGTTTTTCGGCCCAGTCAACACTATTTGGGTCATTTTTGAGCCGGTCAGTTTACCTATCAACACTTTCCTGGGCAGGCGTTTACGTAAGCGGTTAACCAGTACAGTGCACATTCTTTTGCCAGAAACTGACAACTGCCCCCCTTGAATCAGCGGAAGGGAGAGAATGACCGTAGAAAAGATTTCATGATCAATCTCAACGAAAGAATGTTACCGACCCCGGCGGGAGTCGAACCCGCGTCCTCCTGATCACCAGTCAGACGCGCATCCGACTGAGCCATTGAGGCAAGCTGTACTAGGACAGTAGTGTACAGTCTGATAGTGGGCGTGTATGAAGTAGAACAGTAGTGTACAGTCCGGTAGTGGGCCTGTTTGTAGTAGAAGAGAAGTGTGCAGTCTGGTAGTGGACATATATGTAGCAGAACAGTAGTGTACAGTCTGATAGTGGGCTTGTATGCAGTAGATGTGAAGGCAGCGTATCGCTAATCATGCGATGTCAAACAAACTTAATTAACAACCATCGCGTTGACTGATATATAATCCGTTTAAAGAAAAAAAGAGAAAAAAAAAGTAAATAGATTTAATATTGTTTGCTCTGAAATATCAAACAAATCAATAACATTCTAGCCAGTTTTACAGGGAGGGGAAACCTTGCTTCTATCTGTTAGACGCCAGATTTCTACATAATTCATTATGCTAAGTTAAGTCAGACGTACCTAGCGGGATTTGCCTGATCATATCTAAAAGGGGGACGATCTGCCGATGGTAACTATTTCCATGTTAAATAAACCTAGAAAATGCGTTTGTAAAACACTAGGCCCGCAACTATATGTTTGTCTGTAAAATATGGATAAAATGCCAAAGTTCAACAAGGTTTCTCAAGGACTCATGCCAAATATCATCAGTCTAGTTACGTCCAAAAAGGGGCGTAATTCAGTAAAACATTTACAGTTCTCTTTTTCCAAAGTTAATTAGGTCATCTACACATTAGTACCAAACAGAATGCCAAATATCATGAGCCTAGCTCAAGCGGTCCTCCAGATATTTTGTTGACAAAATTTCCTAGTGCCGCAATGCATAAGTCTATAAAGGGGCATAATTCAGTCAAAAATTACAGAATTCCGTCAAAAGTTAATCAGGTCATTTACATATTAGTCCAAAACTGTATGCCAAATATCATGCGACTATCTCAAGCAGTTCTCAAGATTTTTTGTTGACAAGGCTCCCTTTAGCAGCAATTCGTTAGTCCAAAAAGAGGACATAATTCAGTCAAAAATTTACAGAATTGCCTCAAAAAACAATCAGGTCTTCTACACATTAGTCCCAGACTGTATGCTAAATATCATATGCCTATCTCAATCGGTTCTACATGTATTTTGTTGACAAGGTTTCCTATAGTTGCAATGCATGTCCGAAAAAAGGCATAATTCAGTCAAAAATGATATGGAATTTCATCAAAAGTTAATCAAGTCATGTACACATTAGTCCCAAACAGTATGCCAAATATCATGAGACTAGCTCAAGCGGTCCTCCAGATATTTTGTTGAAAAGGTTTTCCCATTGTTATAATGGCAGTCGAAAAAAGGAGGTATAACTCAGTACATTTTTTACGGAATTTCGTCAAAAGTTAATCAGGTCATCTACGCATTGATCCCAAACTGTCTGCCAAATATCAGGATCCTAACTCAAGCAGTTCACCTGATATTATGTTGACAGTGTTTTCTAATTGTTATAATAGCAAACTCAAGTCTGATGAAAAGAAAAATCGGGTCCATTGTTTTCATGCTCATCCCAAATATGAAATTTCAAGATATTAGCTCAAGCCATTATAATGTTTCGGACGGGCGGAAGGACGGGTGGACGGACGGACAGGACCAAACCAATATGCCCGGTCAACTTCTCCGAATTTGGGGACATAAACAAAACCTGAAGCATTTGCTGTAAGCAAATGCAGTGAAACTAGATGTGGGTCGTGCAAATATATCGTAGAAGGTTCCTTAGCAAAATTAAAAAAAAAAGAAAAAAAAAAGAAAAAGATTTTAACGTAAATGAAAACATATCACGCACATCACAAATGTTATTTACGTTATTCATGCAAAAGTTATGATGAACAATATTTAGGGGAGACAAATAATTTCCGGAACAGAACTACCCTACACAACCATCGTATCCGACATGAGTATATACACGTTACGGAATTAACGTCTGATAGTAGGCGTTTATGTTGTAGAACAGTAGTGTACATTCTGATAGTGGACATGTATGTAGTAGAACAGAAGTGTACAGACTCATAGTGGGCGTGTGTGTAGTAGGACAGTAGTGTACAGTCTGGTAGAGGGCGTGTATGAAGTAGAGCAGTAGTAAACAGTCTGATAGTGGGTGTGTATGTAGTAGAACAGTAGTGTACAGTGTGGTAATGGGCGTGTATGTAGTAGAACAGTAGTGTATAGTCTGATAGTGGGCATGTATGTAGTAGAACAGTAGTATACAGGGTGATAGTGGGCGTGTATGGTGTAGAACAGTAGTGTACAGTCTGATAGTGGGTGTGTATGTATTAGAACAGTAGTGTACAGTCTGATAGTGAGCGTGTATGTAGTAGAACAGTAGTATACAGGGTGATAGTGGGCGTGTATGAAGTAGAACAGTAGTGTACAGTCATATAGTGGGCGTGTATGTAGTAGAACAGTAGTGTACAGTCTGATAGTGGGCGTGTATGTAGTAGGACAGAAGTGTACAGTCTGATAGTGGGCGTGTATGTAGTAGAACAGTAGTGTACAGTCTGATAGTGGGCGTGTATGTAGTAGAAAAGTAGTGTATAGTCTGATAGTGGGCGAGTATGTAGTAGAACAGTTGCGTACAGTCCGATAGTGGGCGTGTATGAAGTAGAACAGTAGTATACAGTGTGATAGTGGGCGTGTATGAAATATGACAGTAGTGTCAAAAAGTGGAGTTTTTGTTGTTGGACAACCGACTCGCACAGCTGAACGGGCTTCGAACTTCTAAGTGGTATTACCCGTATCAAGTTTTCGGTCAGATTCAGCTCTGACAGAAAGTAATCTGCATCCACATCTATTTCTAAAGCTTCGGTGATCGGGGGCCTAAAATTGACAAGAGAGACACCAAAAAAAGTCGAATGGGAAGGTGAAGACTCCTGTTGCCCCTATGTCGACTTATACTGATGTAACCCATATACTCACCATTAGGCCCACACTCATCGGGGCTTTAGAAAAAGATGTGGTTTCAAATTGCTTCCTTACCGGCAGAGCTGAAGCCGACCGAAAACTTGATGCTGGTAATACCTCTTAGCAGGTCTAAGCCAGCCCAGCTATAGTTGTGCGTGTCAGGCCGCCCATTAACAAAACTACACTTTGTTTCAGCGGACGGTAGCGCTTGGAATGTCATTTCATCCCACAGTCGGGTAAAAGTTCCGCGAAAGAGAGAAGCAACGTCTCCAAAATGACCTAAACATGTGTTGACGGGGACGTAAAACCTCCATCAAAACAAAACAAAACAAAAACTCACTCTCAAGCTCTTGGAAGGGTGTGTGGAAGTGGCCAATCAGCCGACATCGCTCAATCCAGTGTATGGTCCACAAACACCGGTTTCTTCTTAGTCCTCGATTACGTACCAGTAGCGCAAAAATTGCGGACTGCTCGAATAGGGAGCCAAAATACACAATGTTCAATGTTCCAATTTTATCAAATGAAAACAGATAGTGTCGTTAGAAGGAAAGAGAAAGAAAAGCTCTTTATCTCTACGCATTGTTATTCAGTATATACACGTCACGGAATTAACGTAACGTGCCCCCCCCCCCCCCACCCGGCACGTTAAAACTTCCCTTATAGTTACTTATACAGGCTTTGAAGATTACTTTTATGAAACCGGTCAGCCGTAAATGATATTACAGTTGTCTGTGCATCCATCTCTTCTGTGAAGTTTCATGAATCTATCCCAGGAGTTATCACTGGGTCACCAAAATGGAATATTTTAAGACTTTTAGTTGCCATGACAAGCTATCAAATTGAGTGGTTGACACATAAGTCACTTGTCTAGAGAGACACATAAGTCACTTGTCTATTCAAGGAACCTTTCTGTAAAAGTTTAGTCAAAATATCTGCAACGAATGCCATTTTTTAATTTTTCCAAGGTTCTTGAGCAATGGCAATAAAAACACAAATTTGTAGAAGCTTATACAAAGAACCTTTCTGCACAGTATCAGCCTTAAATACAATATGGCTTCCGAGGAGTTGATTTTTGAATATTTTTTCAGTTTTAAGCCTGTCCATCGCCATGGCAACTAATCAAAATGAGAGGTGGGCACAAAAATCATACATCAGGTAGATGACTATCCAAGGAACATTTCTGTAAAAGTTTTGTCAAATATCTGCAATGGCTTGGCACCAAATGCCATTTTTCGAATTTACCCTTTATAAACCTGTGGCACTCTAAGTTGCCGTGGTAACCAAACTAAAGAGCCGAATTTCCTATAACCATCCCCTCCCCACATACACATTCAATCAAGGATACTACAGATGAAATTTGGTCCAAATCGACCCAGTGGCTTCAGAGGGGGTATCGTTTGAAAGTGTGTTTATTTCTGCTCTAGAACATATATTCCGGGTTCTCGTTAGAACCGCCTCAAAACACAGATTGTAGTTACTTGTCAGACCTCATTGTCTATCTGTGGTACTCGATTGAACCATTTCAATGATGCGGTTCTAACGAGTACATACAATCTATTCTAACGAGTACCCTCAATGTATTTTTGGAGCAGACATTTTTCTATTTGCTTAGAAGGTTGGTACTAGTTTGAACCACCTCATGGTGATCCAAAACACATAGATTGATGGTACTCGTTTGAACCGTACCAAAGCCTAGATTGTAGGTGCTCGTTAGAACCGCCTCAGTTTGGCGGTTAAAACGAGTACTGCACATTTATTATGTACTCATTAGAATCGCCGAATTCAGACGGTTTTAACGAGTATTCACAATCTTTCCGTCCGTCTGTCCGTTCATTAAACAAATCATCAATTATGTGTGTGGGTACGAGTTGACTCGGGTACGAGTTGACCAGAAACCGTTGCGGTCCGGGATTTAGTCCGGTCCGGCTTTTATCAAGAGCGCTGCTGCTAGTGCTATGACAAAACGACCAAATATTATGACTTTTACATTGACTATTATGCTGAAACAATCCAATAATATGGTGAGTATATACAATGATATATTTTACCACCAAATAAACTGCTCTTCTTATCCAACATTATTGTCACCACACTGCAGGGTATGACAAATGAATCAAATACTTTGTATTTAAATCAAATACTATTATTATAACACAAAATAGATTGCCTGATGGGACTAGTATCATGGCATCAACAGCCATTGATGTATGCATTTAATAAAAACAAATTGTTACTGACCAATTATTATGATCAATGCACATATTAATATGTTGCTTGCATCAAGTAATATTCATATCACACCTGTCCAATTAAATGTTTTGACCAAATAAAGTGCCCTTCGAACCAATCCCTGTATACACTTTACTCAGTATTATGACAAATGCATCCAATACTATGATACCAACACCAAGTGTTTTATGTGTTGGATCAAATAAAATGCAAAACTGACCAAATATTGTAACCAGTCTATACACCATTATGTTGGCTGCATCAAATACTATGACGCCACTGCCCAATAATTTATACATTTAACCCAGTAAAATATTAATTTGATCAGGTAAAATGTTAAACGAATAATATAGTCTGTCCTTTACGTATACCAGCTTAAAAATTTACCAACTGTTATATTTATTGCACTGAGTGTAATGGTGAATGAGTCTAATGCTGTGTTATTTAAACCAAATATCATAGTTTGTACACGTAATAATTTATCCGCTGAATCCAGTATTATGGCACCACCATCAACTGCTATATGCAGTTCATTGGATAATATGCTATGCCGACCAAATATCATAACCGATGCACACAGTAGTTTGTTGTTTGCACCTAATACTATGACTCCACCACTGAATGATTTACAAATCTGATCCAGTAAAATATGCATTTGATCAAATATATTCACCACTGCGTCTACCAACTTGCACATACAGACCTTAAGACAGCCATGGCTTTCCATACCATCAGCTGCTTAAGAGGTAATAGATGTCATGTTTTCTAAATAACACATACATTTCTGTTATCAAACAGTGGATTGAGACCCTGATCAGTTGCTGCATGGTGCAGCGGCTTATGGGGAATTAGGATGTCTAATATTTTAGGTGGATTTGGTTCTATACTGAAATTGCTGTTATCAGACAGTGGAATGAGACCCTGATCAGACATGCATTATGCAGCCTCTGCTCTAGGTCTGCACTGTTAGCTCAGTCCTCCTTTTAGGGTTTCTCTGACAACAATGGATTATAGCTGAAATGAATTCTCCTTTTATTAGCTCACCTGAGCCGAAGGCTCATTGGTGAGCTGATAGTATGGCCAGGCAAAAATTCTGTGTGTGTGTGTGTGTGTTCACATTTTCAAACGTCTTCTCCTCCGGAACCGCTGGGACGATTGTAGTCAAATTTCATGTGGAGGCTCCATGGGGTAAGGGAACGAAAGTTTGCATTTTTGGTCTAGGTCACATGACCAAGATGGCCGCCATGCCCAAATATGGTAAAAACCCTTCGAAAATCTTCTCCTCCGGAACCACTGGGCCGATTTGCATGAAACTTGGCATGTAGCACCTGGGACATGGGCCCATCATAAATTGCATAAATGGTGTCCCTGGGATGACCTTGACCTATTTTACGCCAAGGTTAAATTTGGTAACATGGGCATTTGTATGGGAAAAAGTAGAAATGTCTGATATCTTGCAAACTGTTACAAATAATGCCACTAAACCATATATATTCTTATTCCTTATGATGAGGCGCATTTAGTGACGTGGATTTTGGAACCCTGGGTCCCCCCGGGGGGGCATGCCCCACCCCCTTTTTGGCACAAAATGCTTAATATCTCCAAAACAGCTAAGATCCCGACCCATAAACCATATATATTCTTGTTCCTTATGATAAGGCGCATTCAGTGACATGGACTTTTGGGTACCAGGGTTCCCGGGGGGGGGGGGGCATGCCCCACCCCTATTTTGCACAAAATGCTTAATATCTCGGAAACGGTTAAGATCCCGACCCATAAACCATTTATACTCTTGTTCCTTATGATGAGGCCCATTCAGTGACATGGACTTTTGGACCATGGGGTACCAGGGGTCGGGGGGGGGGGCATGCCCCACCCCTTTTTTTGCACAAAATGTTTAATATCTCGGAAACGGTTAAGATCTCTATCCATGAACCATATATATTCTTGTTCCTGATCATAAGGCGCATTAAGTGACATGAACCTTTGGACCCGGGGGTCCCAGGGGGGCATGCCCCACCCCCTTTTTGTCGCACCTGCTTTAGCAGGAAGACATAGGCGTGCAAGTTTCCGTCCGTCCGTCCGTCCGTCAGTCAACATTTTACACTGGATGTCTTGTCATCGCAACTCCTCCTACACTTTTAGACCGATCATTTGGAAACTTTGCATGTGCTTTCGCCATGGTATGAGGATGCGCATGTGGTTTGGACTTAATCTTCGAATCAATTTTTGTCACTTTTTCCATATTGTGAACTTAGTCATTTTTAGGTATGCGATACGTACCTCTTGTCATCGCAACTCCTCTTGCAGTTTTATACCGATCATTTTGAAACTTTGCATGTGCTTTCACCTTGGTATGAGGATGTGCATGTGGTTTCGACATAATTTTCAGAATATTTTTTTCCGCTTTTTGCACATTATGAACTTAGCCATTTTTAAGCTTCATTTGATATACGATAGGTACCTCTTGTCATCGCAACTCCTGCTACAGTTTCATACCGATTATTTTGAAACTTTGTGTGTGATTTTGCCATGCTATGAGGATGTGCATGTGGTTTGGACTTTATCTTCGGATAAATTTTGTCACTTTTTCCACATTGTGAACTTAGTCATTTTTAACCTTTGATTGATATATGATAGGTACCTCTTGTCATCGCAACTCCTCTTGCAGTTTTATACCGATCATTTTGAAACTTTGCGTGTGCTTTCGCTATGGTATGAGGATGCGCATGTGGTTTGGACTTTATCGTCGGATCATTTTTTTTCACTTTTTCCACATTGTGAACTTAGTCATTTTTAACCTTCAATTGATATATGATAGGTACCTCTTGTCATCGCAACTCCTCTTGCAGTTTTATACCGATCATTTTGAAACTTTGCGTGTGCTTTCGCCATGGTATGAGGTTGTGCATGTGATTTCGACATAATTCTCAGAATATTTTTTTTCGCTTTTGCACATTGTGAACTTAGCCAATTTTAAGCTTTAGTTGATATACAATAGGTACCTCTTGTCATCGCAACTTCTCTTACAGTTTTATATTGATCATTTTAAAACTTTGAGTGTGTTTCTACCTATGGTATGAGGATGTGCATGTGGTTTTGACTTTATCTTGGGATCAATTTTTATCACTTTTTCCACATTGTGAACTTAGTCAGTTTTTTACCTCACATATATAGGCTATGGATTCTTCTCAAAGCCCTATATTCATTTCTTCTGCCTTAAATAAACTTTTATTTTTTTGTGTGGGACAGGTGGGGAGCAGGTGCGACATCAACTTCACCGAAGTTGAATTTCTGTTGTTTTTTTTTTTTTTCAAAAACATAGCGGGTCTGGGGCTCAAGGTCAAGGTCACTATGGTTACTTTTAGAAAAACATTGTCATCGCTCTAGCGCCTTCATTTATTGATGGATTTTAAAATAGCTCCACACAAATGTTGGGTATGATAATATTTCAAGATACTTTGACTTTCAGGGTCCGGGGATCAAGGTCAAGGTCATTACTTTCAGGGTCACGGAGTCATGGTCACTGGCTATTTTTAGAAAAACATTGCAATTGCTCTTATGCCTTAGTTTATTGATGGATTTTAATGCAGCTTCACACAAATGTTGGGTATGATGATATCTCGATCAAGTTCGACTTTCAGGTTCCGGGGCTGAAGGTCAAGGTCACTGTGGCTATTTTTAGAAAACTTTGGTCATCGCTCTTGGGCCTTCATTTATTGATGGATTTTAATATAACTTCTTACAAATGTTTGGTATGATGATATCTTGAGTGACTGACTTTCAGGTTCCGGGGCTGAAGGTCAAGGTCACTGTGGCTAGTTTTAGAAAAACTTTGTGATCGCTCTAGTGCCTACAATTATGGATGGATTTTGATATATCTTCACACAAATGTTAGGTATGATGATATCTCGAGCAAGTTCGACTTTCAGGGTCTGGGTCACTGTGGCTAATTTTAGAAAAACTTTGTCATTGCTCTTGCACCTTCATTTATTGATGGATTGTAATATAACTTCACACAAATGTTTGGTTTGATGATATCTCGAGTGACTTTGACTTTCAGGGTCAGGTGCTGAAGGTCAAGGTCATTGGCTATTTTTTAGAAAAACTCATTGCTCTAGTGTCTACATTTATTGATGGATTTTAAGATAACTTCATACAAATGTTGGGTATGATAATATCTTGAGTTGGTTCAACTTTCAGGGTCTGGGGCTCAAGGTCAAGGTCACTGTGGCTATTTTTAGAAAATCTTTGTCATCACTCTTAAGTACCTATATTTATTTATTGATGGATATTATGTAATTTTACACAAATGCTAGGCTAAGCTTTTTATCCCCCGCCGAAGGCGGAGGGATATAGTTTTGGCGTTGTCTGTCCGTCCATCCTTCCGTCCGTCCATCCTTCCGTCCCTCCATCCTTCCGTCCCTCCGTCCTTCCGTCCGTCCGTCACACTTTTTTGTCTGGAACCGTTCCTCAGCAACTATTGCATGGAATTAAATGAAACTTGAAATAAATATGTATTATTATGCTGTGGTGATGCACGCGCAATTTTTTTTCGGATTGACTTTTTTCATCCAGAGTTATGGCCCCTTGAATGATTGAAATTCTGGATTTTTCGTCGTCTCACTTTGTCCGGAACCGTTTCTCAGCAACTATTGCATGGAATTGAATGAAAATTGAAATAAATATGTATTATTATGCTGCAGTGATGCACGCGCAATTTTTTTTCGGATTGACTTTTAACATCCAGAGTTATGGCCCCTTAAATGATTGAAATTCTGGATTTTTTCGTCATCTCACTTTGTCCGGAACTGTTTCTCAGCAACTATTGCATGGAATTAAATGAAACGTGAAATAAATATGTATTATTATGCTGCGGTGATGCACGCGCAATTTTTTTCTGTATTGACTTTTTACATCCAGAGTTATGGCCCCTTAAATTATCGAAATTCTGGATTTTTCGTCGTCTCACTTTGTCCGGAACCGTTTCTCAGCAACTATTGCATGGAATTAAATGAAACTTGAAATAAATATGTATTATTATGCTGTGGTGATGCACGCGCATTTTTTTTCCAGATTTACTTTTTACATCCAGAGTTATGGCCCCTTAAATGATTGAAATTCTGGATTTTTCGTCGTCTCACTTTTTTGTCGGGAACTGTTTCTCAGCAACTATTGCATGGAATTAAATGAAACTTGAAATAAATATGTATTATTATGCTGTGGTGATGCACGCACAAATTTTTTAGGATTGACTTTTTACACCCAGAGTTATGGCCCCTTAAATGATTAAAATTCTGGATTTTTCGTCGTCTCACTATGTCTGGAACCGCTTCTCAGCAACTATTGTATGGAATAAAATGAAACTTGAAATAAATATGTATTATTATGTTGCCGTGATGCACGCGCAATTTTTTTTCTCAATTTTGGCCAGATATATTTTCTTGCCATTCTACACGAAAAGCCCATTCGGCGGGGGATATCAATTCAACGAATTTGCTTGTTATAATTTGTGTTGGGCGAGGGGATTTGTATTGTCTGTGATGCCTTGTTATTACTTGGAAGTTTGTAGAATTTTTTATTTATCAAATATAGATTTCATTTTCTTTTTTTTAACAGTGGAAAGGCTTGAAAACAGGATAAGGGGTACTTTTTGGTTCTCTTTCATTTGCTGCAGTCTGTTGGGCTGTTTTACAGTTAACTTAACAAATTGCATGACAAACAGTACAGATCCCCATCAGATATGGCATCTGATCGGGATCCATACTGCTTTCTAACGTAGGGGTTGTCCATAACAGCAGGTTATTATGGGATTCATATTTATGGAGTAATTTATTGCTTAACATTTTGTATTTCTGATGATAATAAACCAATAAATACATTGTTTTCCTCCTTTGTGTTAGCCCTGGTCTATCTGGGGGGCAAATGTCCCTTTCTGAAATAAGCAGTGGGGGATAAATGTCCACCTGTAAAATAAGCACTGGGGGGCAGATGTCCATACCAAAAAATAGCTCTGGGGGGCAAATGTCCGGGTCGCATTTTCAACTGGGGGGCAAATGTCCATTTTTAGATTAATTCATTGGGGGGCAAATGTCCTGGGGGGCAAATGTCCTTTAATAATACTGATATAGTTTAACTCTGATATTATTTTATTTGTTACTATCTAATTTAATATAATGTTAGAATAAAAAACCGCTTATTTAGTATCTTCCACTGTACTCATCTGTTTACTTTTACCTAGACTGATAGATCACATAAAACATGGCACTATTACTGACATTTGCCCTTGGCTATCTTGTGCTCTTACATGTAAATAAACAATGCCTCCAGAGTTGTTGTTTTAGTAATCTTGCAATTCACTCTAAAACTAAAGTGTTGGACAATAGTAAAATACTATACATATCCTAAAATTTGAACACATGGTTTTACCATACAAAGTGTGTTCAGAAGATGCAGATGGACTGGCTGACAGTGCTCAGTCTTATCTTGATCAATACAAATTTAACCCTTCTCTTGCTGAATATTCAGATAAGCCGCATCCATATCTGACTTTGAACCAATCAAATTTCTTGATGAAATTTATTGCTACAAATTCATAAACTGAATGCCAAACAGTGTAGATCCTGATCAGATGGCTTCTTCAGAAGCCATCTGATCTGGATCTACACTGTTTGCAAAGATAGGGGTTGTCATGAACAGCAAGATAAGGGTTAAAACTTAGAACCATTATGATAAGTGGCAGTAACCAGGTGCACAGGGAATTTCTACCTGCATTTTTCTACTATTGATTTAAAAAGATACTTTATTTTTGTTTAAATAATTTCAAAATTTTTAGTATTGGATTCACATTTTGGCTAGTTCAACATACTTATTTTTAACTGAGGAATATTTTATTCTGTAGGTTGATAACCTTACATATTAAAATATTAAATTTTAACAGTTTCAACTCATTTAGTTTGATTATACTACTTATTGCCCTATATCTAAGTCTGTGTTACAATGAACAGTCTTATAAAGAGGTTGTGGTATATGTATTTTTTAGTAGGGAGCCAGCCATGAAGTACCTGCTAGCAGCAGCTGTTGTATGCTGTGTGTTGATATCAGAGATTGTGTGTCCACCTGTCAACCCTCAGCCAGTGGAAGGAGACTCGCCAGAGGAAGATCCAGTAAGTCTTAACCCTTCTCTTGCTGAATATTCAGTTTAGCCATTTAGCTTCAGAAGCCATCTGATCTGGATCTACACTGTTTGCAAAGATAGGGGTTGTTGTGAATAGCATGATTAGAGTTAACTGTTAACCATACTGTAAACTTGAGTTGTTTCCCTTGAAAATGGTAGATTTCATCAATTGACAATAATTTTGTTGTCTCCTTTAAATTCTCCCAACCTTCTGCCAACATTTATTGACTGTTCCACACACATTTATGTCCTTGTGTAATGTTTTTGATGCGAGAAAGTAACATTTCACCATCTAATGTCGAGGAATATAAGATTGGCGTCATGAAACAGTGACTTTTATTGACATTTTTTTTTTTTTTTTTTTTTTTTTTTTTTGGTTTGGGTTTTACGGCCCTTTCAAGATTATTTCACTCATATCGAGCCGATCGTTAATCAGAGGTGGGCGAAAACCAGAGTACCCGGAGAAAAACCACCTGACCTTCCGTTGCAGAACTTGGCGTCTCACACGTGGCCCGAGCGAGGCTCGAACCTACGGCGGTGAGAGACCTAATATCTAAGAGTCAGCGCTCTTATCCACTAGGCCACGGAGGCCCGTGCTTTTATTGACATAACTTGTCATGTCACATTCTTTCGACTAGTGATTTGTTGCATGATAAATCACAGTTCTTTTCCATTGTCTTTATAGGCACACTGTGTTAGAGTTCTCAGTAAAACGGAATGCAAGTTGGAAGTGAACCCATTGCATGCAGGGAAACCCCAATAGGGGTACCTTGGCAAACAGTGCAAGCCCAGATCAGACGCCGCAGAACACGGCAAAGTTCTGCAGCGACTGATCAAGGCCTGCACTATTTGCTAACAAAATTTTCCGTCCAAAAAAATAGAATAAAAATGAAAAAAAAATAGGCCTGCCACTCCTTAAATGATAAATGGACTTGTCCAACATAAAAGAAGCAATGGAAGAACCCACCAGTATACAGCGGGTTAAAGGAACTTAGCAGTTGATAAATGGGCCCCGTCAAGCGATTTTGGTACTTATCGCCTATGCGAGCAGTGAATCAAGAGGAACATACAGACGGAAAGCCATATCCCTGGCCCCTCTGAATGGCTGGGCATGCACAGTTAAAATTTGTCATGACGGAATGCTTGAAGACACAAATTTGCTTGGCGGGGCTCAAATGATCCGCATCATCAGAAAATCAGTTCAACTAAGGTACAGATCAGCCTACACATCTGTGATTACTGATCAGCACCTTTGTGCTTGTTGGTTTGATTATTACCTGCATTATTGCAGTTCTATATCTTACCCCATTGTATACTGGTGGACTCTTCCATTGCTATATGTTGGACAAGTCCATTTGTCAAATATGGGGTGTCAGGCCTATTATTTTCGTTTTTATTCCATTTTTGACAGAAAATTCTGTTAGCAAATTGTGCAGGCCCTGATCAAATGCCACTTTCTTTGGTGTCTGATCTGGGCCTGCACTGTTTGCCAGGGTACCTGTTTAGGGGTTTCCCCGCATGCAATGGGTTAAAGTCTTAAGACTCTTGCTACTCAGAGGAGCTGGGCAGGTTGGTTTGTGTCTTAGCTGGTCACAAATCTTGAATACAGGTTTTCTTTTGTTGGGGCTCCTGTCACAGTTTCTTATCTTGTGAAGTAATCAGGATAGCTCCAGATAAAGCTCTTTTTTTCTTCTGTAAAATACTGATATTTTTCTTTATATTTCTGCATGAAAACATGTGGGTACTCATTGAGGTGCTTCCTATAAGTACCCACAAGCACCTCTCAGAGGTGCTTCTAATGAGTACCCACAACTTATGTTTTCTTGTGGAAAAAAGAAAAATAATATTTGGATATCCCCTCTTATCTGGAGCTATAAATTTTGATAAAGATGACAGTTCTTCCCAAAGTTTTTTTTTGGTTTTGGTTTTACGGCCCTTTCAAGATTATTTCACCCATATCGAGCCAATCGTTAATCAGGTGGGCGAAAACTGGAGCTCCCGGAGAGAAAACACCTGACCTTCCGTTGCAGAACTTGGCGTCTCACATGTGACCCGAGCAAGGCTGGCCTTCCGATAGTTAAGCGGTATCTTGACTTCAGCTGGTTCAAGATTTAAGGTGGGAGACAGCATGAGAGCAGGCTTATTATTGAAAATCTTCCATTTGCATGTAAGAGCAGTGCATATGCTAAGGAAATTGCTAAATTTGAATTTTATACAATTTCTGTTGCTGTAAATACACTTTCACATGTATGGATTTACATATTTGCTAGCCCTATGAACTATATTGCCTAGGTGGAACAGACAGACCTGAGCAAACAATGTAGACCCAGATCAGACTGCTCCTGAAGGAGCAGTCTGATCAGGGTCTACACTGATTGCCATTCTATCTGTACTTTCTGGACTCCTTGTTGGTCCGTGAAACAAATTTGTTAAAAGTTTAGAATTACAGCACTTGCTTAAGGTGTACAGAATTTTAGGATATTTACGGTTTGTATTTAAATTATATTATATTATAAAAATGTTACACAGCCAGAAGACTGGGATGATTTGGCAACTAAGATGGAGGTTGAGGTGAGGTCAAGGTTGACAGGGGAGATAACCTTGGGTTAGCTTAATGTAGAGTTTTAAGTTCTTTTCAAACAATGTGTGTCTGTATGTCTGTATCACAGGGGTTTATTTTAAATCATCGAGAGATAAGTTGTCTTGTGTTTGATTAGAAGTTTTAATCCTTCGTCTCGGACATAAAAATCGTACGGCAGATGACTTTTGATTTTTATGCTCCTGTCATTCTAAGACTGGTGGAAAAGGGCATATAGTGTTACCCCTGTCAGTATGCATTATTTAGGTTTATGTTTTCTTGATTGCACAACCAGGCTGGGGCATCTTTGTCCTTTGGCCACATTTCTAGTTTGAAATATTTTTCTCTGAAATGAGGATAATGATAATAAAAGTAAACACTTTGCTAGAACTGATTTATAATAGCAGTTCACTGTATATTGTATTTACCGTAGGTATTTGGACAGATAGGCCTGAGCAAAGTGTGTAAACCCAGACGAGACACCCCATAAAGGGGCATCTCATCTGGGTCTACACGATTTCCAACACTTCTAGCTATTTCTAGACAACACTTCAGGCAGTAAATTAAACTTGTAATTGTGCACATTTTAGAAAAACTAAGGTGAGGTGTTGAGGTGTCTAAATATTTAGGTGAATAGAGTATTTTGTGACCATCGACTGTAATCGACTAGATTCATACATGTGATATCTCCCGATTTCGTCGGGATATCCCGATTTCGAACCCCATCTCCCGGTCTCCCGTCCGACGGCCCTAATCTCCCGACACGACAATTTTCCTATAGTAGTTTTCCGCCGACAACGACCAATTTAGTGTTAACCACTGTAAAATACCAATGCGGTAAACCGTCAGTGTATTTCCGCTAGGCGGTATGCAGGTAAATTGCAATACACACCTGCACAGGTATAATACCGCAATATGAAAAGAACGTACCGGTAAATACAATTATTAAAATGCAACCCGCAAACAAGCCGCAAACAATGTGATAAAAAGCGAGAAATTCAATAAGGAAGAAATGTGATGTTTGCATACATTTATTACTGATCACCGATTTGCTCAAGTTGCCAACGCTATTAAACCGTTTACACCCGAGGCGGGCCTTATTGATAAGCCGACAATTAACAATGTGACAAGGTGTGAAAATTAGTCAATCAAGATATACCAGTTATATCTTATTTAATCCCTTTGTAATTGACATGTGTAGACGCTGAATATTATTCCCGCCAAAACAGAGCAAAGCAGACGCTGTTTTTTTTTCTACGCGTCTGTAAACCGATATTTTTGCCGTTTTTAACGGAAGAAAGAAATATGCCCCACGTGACACCAATGAAAATTCGTGCATGCTTTTTGGCCTTTGACAGGTGAACACGCTAAATATTTTTCCTGCCAAAACAGAGCAGAGCAGACGCTGGTATTTTCTAAGCATCTGTATGCAGTTTTTCATTTATTAATAAACATAGAACCAGAGTTTTGCAGGGTGAAATTTTCTATTCAAACCTGTTTCATTTTTAGCTTGCGAGAAAAAATATTTTTGCCGTGTTTTTAATGGATCTTTTATGAAAAAAATATCCCCCAAGTTAAATCAATAAAAATCATGCATGCTTATTAGTTATCCCCCGCCGAAGGCGGAGGGATATAGTTTTGGCGTTGTCCGTCCGTCCGTCCGTCCGTCCTTCCGTCCATCCGTCCATCCGTCCATCCATCCCTCCGTCCATCCGTCCATCCGTCCTTCCGTCCGTCCGTCACACTTTTTTGTCCGGAACCGTTTCTCAGCAACTATTGCATGGAATTAAATGAAACTTGAAATAAATATGTATTATTATGCTGTGGTGATGCACGCGCAATTTTTTTTCGGATTGACTTTTTACATCCAGAGTTATGGCCCCTTGAATGATTGAAATTCTGGATTTTTCGTCGTCTCACTTTGTCCGGAACCGTTTCTCAGCAACTATTGCATGGAATTAAATGAAAATTGAAATAAATATGTATTATTATGCTGCAGTGATGCACACGCAATTTTTTTTCGGATTGACTTTTTACATCCAGAGTTATGGCCCCTTAAATGATTGAAATTCTGGATTTTTTCGTCATCTCACTTTGTCCTGAACTGTTTCTCAGCAACTATTGCATGGAATTAAATGAAACGTGAAATAAATATGTATTATTATGCTGCGGTGATGCACGCGCAATTTTTTTCTGGATTTACTTTTTACATCCAGAGTTATGGCCCCTTAAATAATCGAAATTCTGGATTTTTCGTCGTCTCACTTTGTCCGGAACCGTTTCTCAGCAACTATTGCATGGAATTAAATGAAACTTGAAATAAATATGTATTATTATGCTGTGGTGATGCACACGCATTTTTTTCCGGATTTACTTTTTACATCCAGAGTTATGGCCCCTTAAATGATTGTAATCCTGGATTTTTCGTCGTCTCACTTTTTTGTCGGGAACTGTTTCTCAGCAACTATTGCATGGAATTATATGAAACTTGAAATAAATATGTATTATTATGCTGTGGTGATGCACGCACAAATTTTTTTCGGATTGACTTTTTACACCCAGAGTTATGGCCCCTTAAATGATTAAAATTCTTGATTTTTCGTCGTCTCACTTTGTCTGGAACCGCTTCTCAGCAATTATTGCATGGAATAAAATGAAACTTGAAATAAATATGTATTATTATGCTGCTGTGATGCACGCGCAATTTTTTTTTCGGATTTACCTGGATTGACTTTTTTATCCAGAGTTATTTCCCCTTAAATGATTGAAATTGAGGAATTTTGTCTATTCCGTGATTATATCGGATTTTTTTAATATTCGCGAATTTTATTTTGGTATCCTTGAAACCACATAACAGGTAAATAAACCTCAACTTTGACAGACAAGTTAATCTCTACTGATAATTAGGTCAGTAGGTCAGGGTACAGCCTCTCATCCAGGGAGTAAATGTTCAGCGGGGCCCTTCCTCATTGTCTCTAGTTTGCTTGTTAGAACCATCCTCAATTTTGGCCAGATATATTTTCTTGCCATTCTACACGAAAAACCCATTCGGCGGGGGATATCAATTAAACGAATTTGCTTGTTCCGACTAAGTTCCGAGGCACGTTTTGGGGATGATAAGAGAATGGGTGTAAGAGTATGAGTAATTTTTTGCTATGCGGGTATTCTGAATGTTGTTTTTTTCTGCCAGTTGCTAGGTGGGTATTTAACACCGATCTATTGGTCAGTGCTTGTTCTTTGATCGTTCTTCCGAGAAATTGTCTCTCTATTAAAATACAAAATGGAAGTTTGTCGTCTGCTGCTTTCTTCTTCCAAGCTTTTATAACATATTTTTGCAGAAAGGCAAACAGTGTGGACCGTCATCAGAATGCTCTGCAGTCTGATCTGGGCCCACACTGTTTTCAAAAAAAGATTTTTAATGCAGATGACAGACTACAAAGCAGACAACAATTGTCATGTTGGCATGTTATGGGTGAAAAAGTGCTTCAGAGGTAAATTTTAACCCAAAATAACATCACTTTTTACCGCGGAAAAATCTCCCGATTTGGGACCCCAATCTCCCTATCTGAAAATCCAAATCTCCCTATTTGGGTCCAAGAAAATATCACGTATGTAGATTATGTGACACAGCTCAAAGGAAATTGTGCAAGTTGGCATGTGCAAGCACCACAGACTCAGATCCATAGCAACAGATAAGTATTTGGTGATAATTGAATGATACATGTAGTTTTTGTTATTTCTCCATGTAAACCTATGTTGTGTGTATTCATTAGAACTGCCTGGTCGAGGCGGTTCTAATGAGTACCCATAACATAGGTTTATATTGAGATACAAGGAAAACTATACTTCAATCACAAAATATGCACCTTATCTGTTGCTCTGCCAAGATCAGTCTCCACAGGGCAGGTGACAATCTGGGGCCAGTTGTTCAAAACTAACGACGTCATTAGTTAACGTATCGTTAAAACTTTAATCATTTATAATGGCAAATATACTAATATTTTTGCTGAAAAAATGTGAGCAGCTTTTGCATTTGCAAAAGCTGCTCACATTTTTTCAGCAAAAATACCAAAAAATTAAATATTAACCTTGCTAGAACGGTTAACAATATGACCACTAACGAGCTCGTTCAGCTAACAATGCTTTGAACAACTGGCCCCAATAAGACTTGACATTACCTGTGCATTATCTGCTGGGCAGATGTAATGTCAAGTCGTTTTTTGACTGAAAAATACGCTCGGAGAAAATGCCGCCTGCTTGTCATGATTAGAAGCCATCGGGCTAACATTTAAAGCATCATATAAAGTTTTGGCAGATGCAATTTATTTTTGTCACGCATGCTTTAAACATAGCGCAACAATTTCCGCCCATTTGTAAAGTATACATTTGCTTCCACCTTAGTGTTCACTCTGAACATCCATTTCTCCAGAGCTAAAGGAGCTTCATTAATGATACTTGGTACAAACTTGCATCTAGGGATGGCACCGTCGTATATGACCTTGACCTTCATTCCATGGTTCACTGACTTTGTGATTTTAATTTTGCTTTACTATAATGTTCACTTTGATGTTCAAGTCCATTTATAAAGAACTGCATGTACTATACGTTCATTAAGGATACTTGGTACGAACTTGCATCTAGGATTGGCAACTTTAATGCAAGAAGCAATGTTTGACCTTGTCCTACATTTCATGGTCCACTGACTTGGAGTCCCCACAGGCGTGACATAGTTTTTCATAGAATTCTTGTTTTATTTATTTTTTTCAGTGAAGACAGTTCACATTTATTGTCAAGCCTTATTTTCTCTGAAAAACGTTAGAAAATCTTGTCTGCAAATGTTTTTTTTTTTTTAAAGTGGCACACTTCATGTCATATGCATACACTCATTCACATGCATACACTCATTCACATGTATGCAACACACACACAGACACACACACCATATTCTACATTGCTTATCTAGTTTCATAGCTCCAGATAAAGTGCCTTTTTCATCCAAAAAGTACAGATATTATTCTTATTTCTGCATGAAAACATGTGGGTACTCATTAGAAGTGCCTTGCCAAGGCACTTCTAATGTGTACCCACAACATATAAGAAAAATAATATGAGTCAGCGCATGACAAAATCTACAAGAAGTCTTGAGCGACCAGCATAGACTTGGATCAGCCTGTGCATTCACGCAGTCTGATCAGAGTCTTTGCTGATTGCATGTACCTCCCTTAGGCTATTATCTATGCAAAGAGACATAAGCAAAAGGTCTTGTCATAGTGGATGGGTGCGCAGGTTGATTGAGTCTCAGCTGGTCACACCAGTCTTATAGTAGGTTTTGTCATGTGCCGGCTCATATGTGAATATCCCCTCTTATCCAGGGCTATGTAGTTTTATAGTTTGTGTTTACATGGAAGGGATACTGCTTCATGGGAGTCATGCCTTTGCATCCCATTTGTTATAAAGCATACCTTTGCCTCCCATTCCAGTTGTGGTCTACTCTTAAAAAGAAAGTAGGTTCGAGTCCAGCGCAGGTCAGATGAAGGATGCCAAGCTCTGTATAGAGGGACATGTGTTCTTTCATCGGGACTCCTGTCTCATCTCCCTCTGATTAACCATCTATATAAGTGGACTAATCTTGCAATCAGTGTAGACTGATCAGATTCCGTGTTCTGCAGCATCTGATCTTGGTCTGCACTGTTTGCCAAACCCAACACATGATTCCAGTCCAGATTTATAGATATCCCCTCAAAGCATCCCCCCCCCACACACACCATTTGGGCTTGAAGAAATAAATGGGCTGCATGATGCTTCCACGCAGAGCTGAAACCAACAGCACACAAGTACTGGTAAACCATTAAGAGGATCTCAGCCTGCCCAGGCAAAAGGCTGCGAGTCTGACCGTCCATGCTTATGAACCCTATTGGTTTCATTGGGTGACAGGGCTTGAGATGTCATTTCATCACAATGTCGAGTAACGACGTCTCCGAAATGATCTGTACAGTGTTGACAGGGATGTTAAACCTCAAATCAATCAATCAATTTCACCCCTCTAAGCTGACCAGCTGACTACACAGCGATAAGAAAAATGCGGCTATTTTCTATAAATAACAATGGACTTTTGTACAAGTTTAAGAGTTTCTGTGCTTATAAACTTTGGGTCAGTTGACAAACTGTTCATCTAAAAAGCTAGCAGGATGTCCTCATCATTGTCCTTCTTGTAAAGATGGTTGAAAAGGTGCCAGGTGTACCATATTTACAGTTTGTATTCCATAGCCCAAGATAAGAGGGGACATGAAAACATGTTGTGGGCACTCATTAGAAGCGCCTCATTGAGGCGCTTCTAATGAGTACCCACAACATACGTTTTCATGCAGAAGTAAGAAAAATGTCAGTACTTTTTGGATGGAAAAAGCACCTTATCTGGGGCTGTGGTAGTCAGACAGATAGGCCTGAGCAATCAGTGTTAACACAGATGGGGTCTTTCAGGGTCTCTGCTGTTTGCAACTAATCCAGCTATTTCTAGATGCAGCATCAGGTATACTAAGTAGTAAATTGTACTTGGTTAAATTTTAGAAGGGTTAATGCGGTATTAATTTCTCTGGATATGCTACAGAGGAACCTCGCTACAACAACAGTATTTGTTCCCTTTCATGAATTTGCCTCTATTCACCTTTTTTGCATTATCTGCTGGTTCCTAGTCTGAAGATTATAAGTGTTGGAAAAACAGGTAACCAGACCCCCCTGACCTTGAAAGGTCAGGGGGGTCTGGTTACCTGTTTTTCCAATATTGTAACCAGACCCCCCTGACCTTGAAAGGTCATGGTGGTCTGGTTACCTGTCTTTCCAATATTGACAATGTGCAAGCTGGGAGCCAGCAAATAATGCAAATACGGTCAATAGAGAATCACAAAAAGGAGTATAGGTAGCAAAGGGCTTTTTCCCCTTAATTATTCCAAGAAACAAATAATGTGGACATTTGTTAGAATCGACTTTCACAATATTTGTTTCTTGGATTTTTGAATAATTACAATATTCTTCAATATCTCCATTAATCCATCTTATCTTGAGCTAAGCATTTGTTCCACTGAAACTGTTGTTATAATGAGTTTTCATGTATATGGAATGTCAGTATTAAGAGGGTTGACTGTAAATTGCTTGGAAACTACAGTGTCAGTACTGGGGCCCGGTGGCTCAGTCAGATGCACATCTGGGTTCAGTTGTTCCAAATTAATGACATCATTGGTTAACATATCATTAAAAATAACACTCATATTTTTGCTGAAAAATGTGAGTACCTATTTAACAAATAGTACTAACTTGGTTGATAAAAAAGTAAGTACTGCGGGCAGTCAGTTAGTATTTCAGGCTTCATGGTCAGTTTGGTACAAATTTCACTTTTTTGATCTGTTCAAGAAAAAGAGTCAAAATCTGTAGACCTCTTTATGCAACACTATTTTTGGGCTCAAAACAAGAAACTGTGTTACTGGTAGTTACAACCGTGCAACTAGCAGTTTAGTAATTTGACATCTGTGGTAGGTTCATTAAAGTGCAAATACAGCAAATCACAATGCCATGCTGTCAGAACAAGAATTTGTGTCACAAGGACATGTTTGTCAAAGTTCTAAGAAACCGTAATAGCAATTGTAAAAAAACTTATACCACTACAATCCAACCTTCTTCAGATTTGCACTGCATATTCAAAAATGTTACTAGCATTACTTCATTTGTCTGAAAGTTTAGGCCAATCAACTGAGAAGGACTAGCTTCGCAGTTGTTCTGCCCACAGTGTCAGTCATCTCTAAAACCTGTTCAGAAGCACATAAAGTTTAACACGATGCGACAAACCTTTTGGTGTGTCTGTGATTTTCATTGCAAACAGCATCAAACATGGTCATTTCAATACTATATTAAGACCACCTTTGGGACTGTTCAAAAGTGGTCTTTAAGACCACTTTTGAACAGTCCCAAAAGTGGTCTCTAATTAGGAGACACCGGGTGAAGAATAAATGAAAGCTTCTCAGTAAGTTTTTAAGGAGAACGGGAACACCTTCAGGGGAGGTAACTCCTTCAGAAGTATTTTTGTCTCCTTTGTCAATAGAGGTCAACTCTTAAAGGAAAGAATTTGCTCCTAAGAAGCAAATTCTTTCCTTTAAGAGTGGACTCCTTTTACAGTGGGACAGAGCTTATAAAAATGCGAACAGGAAGTTTCGAAAGTTTTCTCCCTTAGAAAAATGGTGAAAAAAATCTGCCAAGTGTTCCCATTCCCCTTAAAACCGGATTTAGTATTAATTTTAGGTGGTCTTAACAGCGGGATTTTACTTTATTAGGATCCATCTTGAAACTCTGTTAGTTAATGAATAGTGTTGTACATATAAAATGGTTAAGGCAGGGCTGGAAAATTCTTCACTATGGCACTCATCTTACTAGAGCAAAGGCATGTAGATTTTGGAAAATTTTATAGGGAAGTGACAAAATCTTTACTCATCCTCGAAAAGTTTTGAGCGGACAAGTGGAGTTTTCCAACCCCTGGGTTAAGGTGTTTTGATGTATATCTATTAACTCTTCAACTGCTACAAAAAGTTCTAGAGCAGATGACAGTCTGATTATTTGAAATAATGGTAATTGACATTACTTGTGGATTCCCTGCTGGGCATGACAACCATGTAATGACAAGCTTTATTGTCTTTGAAAAATAACAAAATAACACCCCCTCCCTCCCACCACCAAAAAAAAAAAAAAAAAAAAAACACTTTTGAAATTGCAATCTATTAGCCCATTTAGTACCAGGAACCCCAAAATGGGTACCCTGTCAAACAATGCAGGCCCGATGAAAACACAACCTGACACCCCTAAATTTTGGAAAGAACTCCTGCTATATATACACTCAGTGGCCATAAATGAGTTCCCAAAATGGCTGACAAGAAATTGGAGAAAAATATGGTCTGAAATAATTGCAATTCCCTACCTAATTACAATTCGTACTCAAATGCTAATTGGCCGATATCACTAATTAGGGTATATGTTTACATCAGCACTTAGTAAAATGATGATGTCATCAGGCAACATCAGACAGCATACAAATTAGCACCTTCCTTTTGAAAAATCAGGGTAGGTGTACTAAAAGAGTTATAAAATTATCAATTTCCGATCTTTTTAAATACAAATTGGTAGAAATATTGGCAACATACTGAAAAACAATCTGATTGTGTATAATTTTACCTACAGGCGATACATTATGGAAAATCTGACTTGCTTTCGGATGTAACATAAATTCGTCAAATCACCAAAAAGCAAACATTTTTGGTGATAGACACTAAGGAAACAGACAGAAAACGGACTTTGTGATATATCTGATTTGAGAGATATTGAATCATAGTTTCTAGCAAAAACTGTTGTTTTGAATATATCTTAGGGGACTGCAGCAGCAAGGAGATCGAGGAAAAAATTGGTTTATTTGAACAGCCGTGCACTCTTTGCGCTCCATAAAACAACATAAAAATATGGTGTAAAATTTTGTAAATAGTATTGTTAACTAAAAGCACCAATTTGGACTATATTTCTACAAAAGACTTCTACTTTCGTATAACAATGTCAAATAAATGTGTCAAACTCTACGGGTACCCCCATAAAGACTAACGCCCATCTAGACGTTTATTCACTGTTGATAGCTATATTTCATATATCAGAGAAAGATACTTCTTTTCAATGATTGTTACTAGAACGTTGGAAAGTGTGCCAGTAATTTAGATAGAAACAATGCGGCCTTCTTACTTCATGTTTCCATAGCAACTATTTTACTGTCAGGGGTAAAATTACCCCACCCACTTCTAATAATGTATTAATTCAATTGGAAAAATTTAAACATATTTGGTTTCTCAGCTGTCCATAATACTAAAAAGACATCAGGGTAACCAAAATTATATAGATTTTAAATTAAAATCTTAATCATTCAGAATAAGAAGAAATCTGTGAGCCAGTGCAGATTTTTGAATCCAATTTTAAAACCACGGTACTCTAAATGAAGAATACACCAGAGCTATGCATGGCGAGATTTCTAAGAACAATTGCTATATTTGTTATTAGTAATGATTAAACAACATCACCCAGTAAACATAGCATGCATTGGATCTTTTATTTTTAAGTAATTTGATCTGAAAATGTAGTCACAGACTTACGCACATCACAACATCAAACAGTTTTGGGAACTCATTTATGTCCACTGAGTGTACAATGTAAGGAGGAAAATTCCATTTGGTACAAAAAGGGTTAGTCATGATCAGCAGTCGAAGGGTTAAATGATAGATTGAGGTAGTACATGTAGAAAGTTTATTAAATGATTGAGTTATAGTGCATGTAGATAGTTCATTATACATTCGAACTTCAATGGCTCGAAGAACTTTGGGACCAGGATAATCTGTTTGAGACGAGGATAGTTCGAGGCACCGAGGGTTACTGTCTGGAGGATAATTTTGGGATATCTTGTTGGTGTTCTTCAACATAAATGTGTGCTGTGTGTACTCATTAGAATCGCCTCGATGAGGCGATTCTAATGAGCACACACAGCATACATTTGCAGAATAAAAGACGAAAACCTCCTAAATTAGCTCTCAATATTTCTTATACAGAAGAATTCCCCAGGAATTCCCCATGATAAATGAGCAATCGGTGTTCTAGCCATCAAAGTTCTAATGTATCTGGTTTTCTACCACATGTAGCAGATAAAGGAGAATACATACACCTACCATATAAAGGGAGGCAACTTCTTTCCTTCGTAATAGAAGTCTGTTCTTAGAGGAAAGAATTAGGTTAGGTTAAACATATTTTATTGCCTTTCATGATAGCATATGGGGTTGGGCCACAAGTTCTACCAACATTAGTTACGGCCCTTCCCCTACAATTTTGTACAAAAAGTGAACAATGGCCAAAATTACATAACACATACAAAATGATACAAATTAGAGAAATAATTAGAGAGAGAGAGAGAGAGAGAGAGAGAGAGAGAGAGAGAGAGAGAGAGAGAGAGAGAGAGAGAGAGAGAGCTGGATAGAAGTTGTTGTATGGTCCAGTCACGCGCTGCCGCCGTTCCAAAGTGGACATGAACACAACCCATCATCTGTTAACTATATAAATGCTTGATTTATTTAAACCTTCCGCTGTCCTTGATAAATTGGTGCACTGCCTGAAAAAGAAAGAAATTATCACTATCAGAAACACCTTGTTTACCGTATAACAGACTGTAAGTATTCAAGGGGTGTTGGTTACGTGTTTTCCTAAACATATCAATTCGTACCACAGCATAATTCGGACAGTCAAAGAAAAAATGTTTAGCGTCTTCAATATCAAAGCCACATCGGCATGAAGGATCATCTGTCAGATGGTTTCGGAAAAGGTCATGGTTTAAATTACTGCAGTTGTTCCTTATTCTAGCCTGCAATACACTAAGGTAACGATTACCTTTAAGGAAATATTCAGGGATTTTTCTTGAACCAAATAAGTGCAGTTTAAGTTTATACTGAAAGTTAGAAAATGAATCGCACCGTTTCACTTCGGGCGTTAACTCGTTCCATAAAGAAACAGAAGACGGCATGCAGGACTTACGAAAAGTTTCTGTTCGAGTATAATAATTAGAAAGATCTGAAGAATTTCTTAAGTGATAACTAGAGACTTCGCCCACCAAAGGTGGCATAAGTTGCGATAGATATTCAGGCGCCTGTCCATTCGCAACTTTGTACATGAAACATAATTTTTGATATTTTCTGCGCTCTGCTAAACTTGCCCATCCACACTCATTATATAGGTTTATTAATGAGACTGATCTAGTTAAGCCAGTGACCACCCTGGCTGCTTCGTTCTGTAGCTTTTCAAGAGCATCGCGATCTTGATTGGTACACCCATCCCAAACAATAGATGAATATTCGAGCAACGGCCTTAGATATGAAAAATACATTTGGTTAAGAGCTTGGCGACTAAATGAAAATTTCAGTCGTCTCATCATCCCTAAAACCTTGTACCCAGACTTCAAAATATTTTCGATATGCGTGTGCCACTGTCCATTACAAGATAAAGTGACCCCTAAGTGTTTATGAGAATCTACAAATTCTATATCCGTATTGTCAAAACGTAAATTTGGCATAGCATGATTTCGTCTCAGAGAGAACATGATGGCTTCTGTTTTAAGTGGATTAAAAGTTACTAGCCATTGCTTAGCCCAAAGAAGTATGACAGATAGATCATGGTTAAGGATACCTTCAATATCTTGGACACTAGATGCAGAGACGAAAAGAGAGCTATCATCTGCAAATAGCCGGGTCAAACTTAAAAGATTGTTCGTTATATCATTAACATATACGAGGAAAAACAACGGACCCAACACAGAACCTTGTGGAACTCCCGCAGACACATGCTTAACATCAGAGACAGAGGAGTTGACACGCACTTTTTGTCTGCGGTTAGACAGATAATTAGATATCCAAGTCAGGAGAGGGCCCTTGATACCATTTTGGCGAAGTTTGAATAAAAGACCTGTGTGCCAAACACGGTCAAAGGCTTTAGATATATCACAAAAGACCATGCACGAGTACTGCTTTTCATCAAAAGATTGGCAAATTAGGTGGAAGATATCAACTAATTGATAAGTAGTAGAATGACCAGGTAAGAAACCAGATTGATATTTATAGATGAGGTTATTTTCATTAAGGAAGTTATATATATGCTTAAAAACAACTCTTTCCATTATTTTTCCTACTGAGCTTAGGAGTGATACGGGGCGATAATTTGTTGGCAAATTACTTTCACCCTTCTTGAAAAGAGGAATGACCAGAGAGGATTTATACTCATCTGGAAATTCACATTCTTGAAGAAAACGATTAAACATCATAGACAGAGGCACGGAAATGGCAGAAGAGACACCTTTAAGCATTCTATGACTTATCAAATCCGGTCCAGATGCCTTGTTTAGACACACAAAATCAATAATGTCTTTAACTTCTTGTACCGTTATTTCGATTCTCTCGAGGCTTTGTTCCGTTAGGGGAGTAAATGGAGGCAGTCTAACATTTGAGTCATCAATGGAGGATATTGATGCGAAATAGTCGTTTAGACAGTTTGCTTTCTCAGTATCTGATACATGATATTTAGTTTCACTAGAGGGTAAAACTGTACTCAAAGGCGGTATAGTAGTTGTGGTGTTCTTTTTCTTCGTAAAATGACGAATGAGGCGCCAAAAGTCTTTTTTGTTGTTAGTGAAGGATTCGGTCAATGAAATTTCTAAATTATTAAAAAATGTTTCCTTGGCGTGTTTTTTAAGATTGTTAACTTTATTTCTAAATGTTTTGTATTTTGACCAGTGTGCCTGGTTACCTGATTTCAACGCTTTAGATTTTAAACGGTCTCGTTTTCGAGAATATTTACGGATCTCAGAATCATACCAGGGTTTATCGCTAGGTCTGATCGTTACTTCTTTACTAGGGATGCAGTCGTTGACAAGTTTTAAAAAAGTATCTTTAAATAGCAAGCAAGCGTCGTTGACCGATCCCTGCAACAAGCAACTCCAGTCGAAAGCAGTTATTAGATTATTTAATTTTTGAAAATCAGCATTTTTATAAAGCCAGACAGAACGCTTAAATGAAGACGAAAGGGAATAATTATTGACTGTAACAAGGTATGTAGCGGAGTGATCGGATATTTCACTTGGGTTTGCGATTATCCCCGAATCCAGAATTTGACATTCATCTGAAACAATAACCGGATCTAGCAGAGCTCGATCCCGGGTTGGTTCATTGATAATATTCACTAAAGAGTTTGATATCAAAACGTTTTTAAGCCTGTAAGAATTTGTTCTAAGTAAATCATCATTAAGATCACCCAGTATGAAAATGTTTTTTGTTACTTCTAGAGCAGCCTCCAAATTAAGATCAAAAGCATGAAAGAAAGTTTCGTCTGATGTTTTGGGACTGTAAAATACTCCGAGTAAACAGCGCTCATTATTGAGCTTTGTTTCCAACCAAATGCATTCCTCCCAAAAAACTTCCAAGTCAGTCCTCCTTTTATGAATCAAATAATTAGATATATAAATCAAGATACCTCCCCCATGATTGGTTCTGTCTTTGCGATATGGATTATAAAACTCATCTGATAACATTAAGTCATCTGTTGAAACGCTAACGTCCAGATGCGTTTCAGTAAAACACAGAATGTCAAAATCTAGAAAGTTATCTTTAATATAATCCAGCTTATTTCTGATGCTACGAATTAGGGCTGCCACGATACGCTCACCTCACGATACGATACGTATCGCGATACTTGGCTCACGATACGATACGTATCACGATACATTTTAAGGCTTCAACTGCTGAGTTACAAACTGCAAAGGATAACATTATTTGGCCAGCAACATATGAAAATCTATGTTTGGTGTGGTTCAGAGTTTAATTAAAAATGTTTCTATAAAAGTTCTATGACAATAACTAAATGTTTTTTTTTAGAATAAATTCTCAATAAGAAAGAATCACATTAAAACAAAGATCAACCACTTAATTAATGCTTGTAGACATGCTGTAGATGCCTTTATAACCTTTGTTTGAAAACACGATCTGTCCCGAAAAATGTTCAGTTTTTGATCATGGGAGATTGGCTCATTTTCTATAAAATAACATGAACAACTTTTCAAAAAACACACTTAAATTAAATTGAGGAGTGTTTGACAGAACTTTTCTGGTCATTTTGAAAGGTCTTAAAAGTCCTAATTAGTGACAGTCATTGATTGAAAGATCGATTTTCGTAAGTCGCGAAAACTAATGACATTCGCATTAACGCTTTTGTTTGCTTGAAATAAGTCATAAAAACCTTGCCTAAAGTAATAATCCATGTGTGTATCTGTTCAGTAACATTCAAAATGAAGCTTACTGTTGAAGAGTACTAGTTTTTTTCACTTTGCCATGCAGTAATTAAACAACTAATTGATTGAAAATTGTTGACAATTTTGTGAATCGAACCGTATCGAAAATGGGATCAAAAGAATCGTGAACCGAATCGTGACCACTGAACCGTGATGCATCGTGATTTCGGTGAATCGTGGCACCTCTACTACGAATATTACAATGTAATATCGAAACTGAATCTGAATGCTCGTTCTGAGTTGGGCCCGGATTTATTTCTACATCGCCTGCCAGTAATACAAGCAGGGCAACAAAAATGGATGTTTGGTAGTTGTTTGCGCCTGTCATCCAGAATCTACTAGCAGCTCTTATGCTGGAGTTAATAGTTCGCAGAATATAAAGAAGTAGAAATATAATATTTAAATGATACTTACTCGAGATCATTTGCAGACAACGGAAAGCATGTGTTTTGTTGTAGAAGTAGCCAATCGACATCCTCCATGTAATAAGACAATTACCCATATGGCAGAAGAATTAATGTTCTGTTCCTGGAGCATGCCGGCTGGTCGCATCCTGAAAGACAGACTGTGCTCATGCCCACAAAGGACAAGGACCACGCCGTGACCAAACCAACAACTACAAACAAGACATGTAAAAGACAGAAGCAAAAAATAGAAGATATAAGAAGAAAATATATAAGCATCATAAATAATCACCAAAATGTAAAATGGGGAAAACCTCAGCTAGTTTCTTATAATAAGGAAAAGAAATGTTAACATTCGCAATATAATGAATTCAGACTACATGCGTGCGTGCGTGCGTGCGTGTGTGTGTGTGCGTGTGAATTTAGCCATAAATATGTGTAATGTATTCAGACGTATAGCATACAATTCCTGGTTATACAGAGCATCATTCCAGCAGGTAGATGGAACAAAAAATCAATCCTCCCTATACAAAACGGAAATATCACAGAGCACAAGATCATCTAAAAAAAAAAAAATTTTGTTGTCAGACTGCATTTTATTAAAAAAAAAAAAAAAAAAATTTTTGTCAGACTGCATTTTATTAAAAAAAAAAAAAAAATTGTGTTGTCAGACTGCATTTTATTAAGAAAAAAAAAAAAAATCTTTGGAATATGACTGGACTTATTTACACCGATATGACATCATATTAACGTCATATACCAGGTGGGATGATGCTTGAAAAAAAAAATACTACCATGCTTCAGCATATATTAAAATGACCCATGTGCTGTATGGCACGTTATATCGTGACTTTTATAACTGTTGGTTAAAGGTTGACACATTGTAACCAAAAACTCGCCTGTTCTGACAGAGAGAAAAAAAAATCAAGCATATATACACACACCCCGCTTCACACAGACAGTGGGAACCCGCTAAAACAACTCAACGAGAAGATTCTAACGAGTACCCACAATCTATGACATTGCACAAAAACAAGAAAAAGGAATATATCCCTATTAACTTCCATTCTACTCATTAAGTGGTGGTCAGTGGGGTGAAATATTATATAGGCGTGTTTTTCGGATGTTACAGGGTAGACATCTCCTATATATAAAGTTGTAACTATTAATTACATTCGACCATCAAATTTAAAGAGAGAAACAAAATTTCATCTGCCGGAAGCAAAGCAATTCTCTCAGAGGAGGACCACGCCCTCATCAAGAGAATATCATACGGGATGTCATAAGAGTTGTCTCCCTTGTATATGTATAAAGTGTATCAATTCACATTATCGTAATCTACCGATTCATTCAGTAGTAAACCGGTTTTACATTATACCACGTGATCTATTTATATTCCTGCTCGAGGGACCATTGATTATGTATCCGCATTTTGTTTCAAAACTATGCCAGGTGACCGTGCCACCGAATTATCATCATTATGCTTTAAAAAAGTTTTTACAGTCACATGAAGACAGCGGTCTCAGAGATCAGACAGTTATACCACGAGCACACTGTTCATTGAGAGCAATGTTATCCCGGTATACCACGCCCACATAATAGAATACAATGAAACCTCGAAAACTCGAAGATAGATAGCTCGATTAATATGCATTTGTTCAAAACTCGATCTCAAATTCGTATAGAATTCATCATAATCCGCAAGATATCCCTATATCAGCACATTTAAGAAAAGTTTTCTAGAGTTGATCATTAAAATGCATGTAAAATGCATGTTGTGTGTACCCATTAGGATCGCGTCGATGAGGCTATTCTAGTGCGTACACACAACGCATCTTTCTTTTATAATAATGTGTTAAGATATTGAAGTGATAACCTATTACTCTCCTGTCAATAGGGGGTCTACTCTTAAAGGAAAGAATTTGCTCCTCAGGAGCAAATTCTTTCCTTAAAGAGTACACCTCTTTTCCAGAGAGACATATTCACTAGGTAGCAAACAAGAAGTTCTGAAAGTTGTGTCCCTTTGGTTAAAAATGTGTCTGATGTATTTTTTCCCTTAAGTCTTGCATTAATTTTTACTTTTCGGCGATCTATTTGAAGGGTATTTTAGAATGGTGGCCATGAAGTACTGGTAATAAAACATTTTTCATGCACAATGCAATTGAGCATGAATTTTTTTTAATTGCTCATAAATTTCAAACTACCAATGCAGGTAATAAAATCAACCCATTTTGTACCAGAAACCCCAAAATGGGTATCTTGACAAACAATGCAAGCCCAGATCAGATATGGCAGAACTCAACATCTTATCAGGGCCTACATTGTTAGCAAAAAGTCCAGCTATTTTCCAAATTTTTAAAGATATCACAATCTGTCACCCCTAAATTTTGAAATGGACACCTGCTATATGTAAGTGGAGTGTTTTTATACCCGCTTTTTCAAAGAAAAATCGGGTATATTGTTTTCGTACCACAGTTCACTCTGGCGTCAGTCCGTCTGTCCGTCCGTCTGTCCGTCTGTCTGTCCGTCCGTCACGTTTCTTGTGATTGGATCTCCTCTGCAACCACTGAAGTTACACTTTTGAAACTTTGCATGTGGATAGTACATGGAATGTAGATGGCAGTGGGCAACTTTTTTGTGACCTTGACCTCAACATGACCCCAAGGTCAAAGGTCAAAAATTATGATTTGCCATATCTCCTAAACTATTGGAGTTACACTTCTGAAACTTTGCTTATTCGATGGTCCTTGGAATATAGAATATGTCAGGTTACTTTTGGTGTGACCTTGACCCCAAGGTCAAAGGTCAAAAAGTATGATTTTGCCATATCTTCTAAACTATTAGAGTTACACTTCTGAAACTTTGGTTATTGGATGGCCATGGAATGTAGAATAAATTTGGATACTTTTGGTGTGACCTTGACCTCAACATGACCCCAAGGTCAAAGGTCAAAAATTATGATTTGCCATATCTCCTAAACTATTGGAGTTACACTTCTGAAACTTTGCTTATTGGATGGTCCTTGGAATATAGAATATGTCAGGTTACTTTTGGTGTGACCTTGACCCCAAGGTCAAAGGTCAAAAAGTATGATTTTGCCATATCTTCTAAACTATTAGAGTTACACTTCTGAAACTTTGGTTATTGGATGGCCCTTGGAATATAGAATAAATTTGGATACTTTTGGTGAGACCTTGACCTCATCATGACCCCAAGGTCAAAGGTCAAAAATTATGATTTGCCATATTTCCTAAACTATTGGAGTTACACTTCTGAAACTTTGCTTATTGGATGGCCCTTGGAATATAGAATATGTTGGGCTCGTTTTCGTGTGACCTCAAGGTTAAAGGTCAAAAAGTATGACTTTGCCATATCTTCTGAACTATTGGAGTTACACTTCTGAAACTTGGTTATTGGATGGCTGTTGGAATATAGAATAAATTGGGATACTTTAGGTGGACCTCAACATAACCCCAAGGTCAAAGGTCAAAAAGTATGACTTTGCCATATCTTCTAAACTATAAGAGTTACACTTCTGAAACTTTGCTTATTAGTTAGAATGTTCTTTGCAACTTTTTTTTGCTTACATGTAGTTTTGGCTAGCTAATACATAATCATTAATGTTATTAATAGAAAAAGCGGGTATTTGCGATGGTTTACCATCGACTGCAGATCTAGTGTTTGTTTGATTTGAAGTTTAACATCCCCATCAACACTGTATAGGTCATTTTGGAGACGTTGCTTCCATTTGCTACAAGAAGGATTTATGCTTATTTTTATGCTCAAAAAATAGGCTCAGAAAGTGATATTTGTCCTGTTCATACAAGTAAAATGCCAACAAATGTACTGCATTCACCCTAGAAGCCTCCGTGGTGTAGTGGTTATGCTACTCGCATTGTAAACCAGGGGTCCCAGAATCGATCCGGGGCTTCTCCAGACTTAAGAATGAGTATTTAAACAGAGGTCCCGTCTTCATATGACCTAAGCTGTTGGTGGGACGTGAAACTCACCACCACTCACTGTATTCACCCTAGACAGGCCTGAGCAAACAGTGTAAACCCAGATGAGATGCTGCAGAATCTCATCAGGGTCTACACTATTTGCCACCCATTTGGCTGTCTTAAGGCACAGCCTTGCATAGAATGTGCACTGTACTGATTAACCACTTAGGTATAAGCCTGCCCAGGTAAAGTGTGGCTAGGTTAACTGACCGACTCAAAAATGACCTAAATAGTGTTGACTGGGTCGTTAAACTGCAATACAAACAAACAAACATAGATTATTCATGATTTCAACATTTATTCCCACTTTTTCTCAGACTCAAAGAGGACTTTTGTCAGTATGCGCGCCATACTTGTTAATTGCTCTATGTATAAGCCTTTCCAGGTAAAGTATGGTTAGGTACATTGTGAACTGACCAGCCACCAACATGACATGATTACCCGGTACCATAAAAATCATAATAACTTAGACATCATGAGATCTTTCCGTGGTTCTCCTTAATTTTTTGGTACATGTATTGGGACACAATGTTGCTCATACTTCAATGAATACATTACCTCTCTCCAGTATGATTGGACGATGGTAACGTTGCAGTGTCAAAGTTAATGGGAAAGCTGAGTGCAATTGTTTTCTCACTCAAGAATCTTTCATAACATACCATATTCGACCTATTTACCGCACATGCTCCTGTAAGCGCACACCCAAGCTTTTTCTGGAAAAGATACACAAGCGCACACTTTACAGTAACCTCCCAACAAATTCATATTGAGTTTTGCTGCATCTTTGACCCGGACAATCATATGTATATGTGGTGGACCCCTATGCTGAAATTCAACTTATAAAATAATCATATCGGAAGCTTTTTTTTTTAGCTCACCTGTCACGTAGTGACAAGGTGAGCTTTTGGGATCACTTTTTGTCCGTCGTCCGTCGTGCGTGCGTCCGTGCGTGCGTGCGTCCGTAAACTTTTCTTCAAACGACATCTCCTAAACCACTGATCGTATTTTGACCAAACTTCACAGGAATGATCCTTAGGTGGTCCCCTTTCAAAGTTGTTCAAATGGTTCCGGTCCCTTGCACATATAGGTCACAGTAGCCAAAAATAGATTTTTTTCACCGCAAACTAAAAAAATCTTCTTCTCTGAAACCGCAAGGCCCAGGTCTTTGATATTTGGTATGAAACTTCATCTAGTGGACCTCTACCAAGATTGTTCAAATTATAGTGCTGGAGCTAAAAATGCCCCCCGCACGGGGGCCCTTTGGTTTTACATGGGCTTATATAGGGAAAATCTTGAAAAATCTTCTTCTCTGAAACCGCAAGGCCCAGGTCTTTGATATTTGGTGTGAAGCTTCATCTAGTGGACCCCTACCAAGATTGTTCAAATTATAGTGCTGGGGCCAAAAATGCCCCCGCACTGGGGCCCTTTGGTTTTACATGGGCTTATATAGGGAAAATCTTGAAAAATCTTCTTCTCTGAAACCGCAAGGCCCAGGTCTTTGATATTTGGTATGAAGCTTTATCTAGTGGACCCCTACCAAGATTGTTCAAATTATAGTGCTCGATCTAAAAATGCCTCCGCACCAGGGCCCTTTTGTTTTACATAGGCTTATATAGAGAAAATCTTGAAAAATCTTCTTCTTTGAGACCGCAAGGCCCAGGTCTTTGATATTTGGTATGAAGCTTCATCTAGTGGACCCCTACCAAGATTATTCAAATTATAGTGCTGGAGCTAAAAATGCCCCCCACACGGGGGCCCTTTGGTTTTAAATGGGCTTATATAGGGAAAATCTTGAAAAACCTTCTTCTTTGAAACCGCAAGGCCCAGGTCTTTGATATTTGGTATGAAGCTTCACCCCAGAGAAAATTTAATCGAAATTTCAGTAAATTTCATTGAAATTTCACTGAAATCCTCATATTTTGGTGGATTTCACCAATTTGACCAAAATTTGATGAAATTTCAATGAAATTTCAGTGTAGTTTCAACAAATTTCACTGACATATTCAAAATTTCAGTGAAACTTAATTTCAATGAAAATTTACTAAAATTTCAGCAGTATTCTTGCATAAATTTTGATCGTCTACAAATTTTAAGTGATAGTGAAATTTCAATGAAATTTCAGTGAAATTTCAGTATTTTTTCAATCAAATGACCAATGCATTTTCTTCAGTTACAAAAGTTTTAATGTATATTAAAATAAAGAAAGCCTCTAAGGAAAATATTAGATAAGACTAATGCGAAGAAATAATGTAAGAATGAAGCAAGAAAACATGCAGCAACATACACCACAATTTTTCCTCCTTATATACAGTTTTGGATAAAATACTTTTCACAGATGGATCCTAAAAATGTACAGATCATACAGAAAAATGACCATTTCTTTTCTGTATAATCTATACATTGTAATTGGACACAACACTGCCACCCATTTACATTGTACTAACATATTTCATGCTTTGGACCCCTAAAACCGTGCTATAAAGTCCTCAGGTAGTGGAGTACATAAAAGTATCAGCATATCATCTTAAAAGCCTCAGAGGTTTGGACATACATATAGACTTCTGTCACAGACTTAAATTTAAACAAGATGTGTTTGTGAAACACGAACATGTCCCCAAGCCAAGGTAAATTTTTTTCTTATCCTAAGCCCTTGTCACAAGGAACCTACATGCCAAATATGAAGGTTCTATCTGAAGGGGTCACAAGGAACCTACATGCCAAATATGAAGGCTCGATCTATCTGAAACGGTTCAAAAGTTACGACCAATGTTTTTTCTTGTCACAAGGAACCTACATGCCAAATATAAACGGTTCAAAAGTTATGGCCAATGTTTTTCCTTTCAAGTAGGGAATCCAGATGTTTGGGCAACACTAGCTTGTTTCGGCCTTAAAGTTATCCAGGAAACAGACAAGCCAACAAACAGACAGGGCAAAAACAATATGTC
This sequence comes from Lucinisca nassula, assembly GCA_963580285.1. NCBI lineage: Eukaryota > Metazoa > Mollusca > Bivalvia > Lucinida > Lucinidae > Lucinisca > Lucinisca nassula. The sequence continues at coordinate 75,488,751 of OY757021.1, forward strand.
CCTGCTCTTGCTCTTGCGTGCATGCATGAGGACATAAAAATGTGGACATAATAAAATTGCAGTTGAAACAGCAAAAAGTGAAGACCCTGATCAGAAACAGGCTGTTCTGAGTCTGCAATGTCGGCTAAGATTACTGTATACAGGTTTATATCAGAGTACCCTCTGTTTTGGGCCGGACTCGGTAGCTCAGTCGGACGTGCGTCTGACTGTTGATCAGGAGGACGCAGGTTCGATACCTGCCGGGGTTGGCAACATTCTTTCGTGGAGATTGATCATGAAATCTTTCTATGGTCATTCTCTCCCTTCCGCTGATTCAAGAAGGGTAGTTGTCAGTTTTTGGCTAAAGAATGTGCACTGTACTGGTTAACCGCTGATGTATAAGTCTGCCCAGGAAAAGTGTGGACAGGTAAACTGACCGGCTCATAAATTACCTAAATAGTGTTGACTGGACAGTTAAACTCCAATACAAACAAACAAAACCCTCTGTGTTGGTAGTGACTTCCTAAAATTGTGACAAATTTACAAAGGAATTGCATTTAAAAGTGAATGCATCATAATTCAAGGCAATTGTTATGCATAATATCATCAAATTCCAAGCGAGGGCAGAAACCAATGTAAATTTCCTGTACCCTGAAAGAACGCCTTTCAATAGAATTCAATTTCAATGGAAATTCCCCAAAATTTAAATGAAATTTCAGTGAAATTTCAACAATTTTCTAGCATCAGTTAAATTTCAAGGATTTTAATCAAATTTTGTATTTTCATTTAAATTTTAGTTTAGTATTAGAAAATTTCAGTCTTTGCATGTAATTTGTTGTTTCTTGAGTGAAATCTAGTTTTCATAGAATGTCTTTTCAACTAGAAAGTAATTTCATTCTATGACAAGGTATAAGAATGAATAGTTCAGGAAGTGCCACAATCAAAATTTGATGCCAACCCAATTATAAGAAAGTACCATAAGCTAAGGGACAAACAGGCAAGTTAATCAGCCCCTTTCTTTCCTACAAGGATTTATACAATAACAATAACTTGATGTTTAACATGCAATGTTGTTTTGATAATAAGTGACACTGAAAATTATGAGTTTTAAATTAAAATGAAATCTCACCAAATTTCACTGAAATTTCACTGAAATTTTGGTGATGACGTCATTGATGATGACATCATTTCAATTGAATGATGGGAAAAACATGGCTGCCTTAGTATTGGAGGGATTTTCAAAGCAGTGCCAGAAAACTAATTGTCCGGTAATATCAGGATGACAAACATCACAGAACATTAGCTGATATAGTAAGTACACTTCAGGACACAGTTTGAAAAGGTGCTGTTTGAATTGGGCAGAAATCATGGCAGACACAGGTTAGCAGGACAGCCTGCGGATTTTGAAGATCAAAAGTTTCTGGTCATTCAATGTCTGTGTTAGATTAACAAACATGCTGAAAGACCTTAGAAAACACAAGTTTGACAGAAAAAAGATAAATCAGACATAATTATATTTAATAAATTACTTTTTTTTTTCTTCTTGTCCGAAAATTAATATGGTCATTCGAAATGGGTGGGGTACAGTGTGGCATGTAAACAGACGCTTGGCTGTTGTAATTGATATCATTATGTAACCATTTAGAGAAAAAAGTATTTGGGGGATGAATGAAGTTGTTCATTATATATATTTCTCATGCGAACTAATAGTAATTAAATCTATGTATATCAAAACATAAATCAAGTACCATCAAAGGGGAAACAATTTTGAAATCTCATTGATATATCTGTGAAATGCTATTGAATATTTCCTAAAATTTCATTAAAATTTCTGTGAAATACTAACACACTTTCAGGAAAATTTCTCTGAGATTTCAACAAAATTTATAGGTATTTTGCCCATTTCTTTCAATGAGATCTCTGCATTATTTTAATGAAATACTAACAAAGTTTCACTGAAATTTGGTAATATTTTGCCCGATTCTTTCACTGAGATTTCAGTGTTATTTGACTGAAATAACAGTGAAATTTCACTGAAAATCAGTAATATTTTATTGAAATACTAACAAATTTTCACTGAAATTTCCATGAGATTTTACTGAAATTCGGTAATATTTTGCCCGATTCTTTCACTGAGATTTCAGTGTTATTTGACTGAAACAACAGTGAAACTTCACTGAAAATCAGTATTATTTTATTGAAATACTAACAAATTTTCACTGAAATTTCTATGAGATTTTGCTGAAATTTGGTAATATTTTGCCTGATTCTTTCACTGAGATTTCAGTGTTAATTGACTGAAATAACAGTGAAATTTCACTGAAAATCTCAGTGTTATTTCAGTGTTATTTTGCCCGATTCTTTCACTGAAATTCCACAGTTATTTCAATGAAATAACGCTAAAATCTCAGTGAAATTCCATTGTCATTTTCACCAGGGTTCATCTAGTGGACCTCTACCAAGATTGTCCAAATTATAGTGCTCGGGCCAAAAATGCCTCCGCACCAGGGCCCTTTTGTTTTACATCGGCTTATATAGGGAAAATCTTGAAAAATCTTCTTCTTTGAGACCGCAAGGCCCAGGTCTTTGATATTTGGTATGAAGCTTCATCTAGTGGACCCCTACCAAGATTGTTCAAATTATAGTGCTGGAGCTAAAAATGCCCCCCACACGGGGGCCCTTTGGTTTTACATGGGCTTATATAGGGAAAATCTTGAAAAATCTTCTTCTTTGAAACCGCAAGGCCCAGGTCTTTGATATTTGGTATGAAGCTTCATCTAGTGGACCCCTACCAAGATTATTCAAATTATAGTGCTGGGGCCAAAAATGCCCCCGCACCAGGGCCCTTTTGTTTTACATAGGCTTATATAGGGAAAATCTTGAAAAATCTTCTTCTCTGAAACTGCAAGGCCCAGGTCTTTGATATTTGGTATGAAGCTTCATCTTGTGGACCTCTACCAAGGTTGTTCAAATTATAGCCCTGGGGCCAAAAATGCCCCCACTCCGGGGCCCTTTGGTTTTAAAATAGACGTATATAGGGAAAATCTAGAAAAATCTTCTTCTTTGAAACCACATGGCTTAGGTCTTCGATATTTGTTATGAAGCTTCAGCTAGTGGACCTCTATAAAGATTGTTCAAATTATAGCCCTGAGACCAAAAATGCCTCCGCCATGTGGCCCTTTGGTTTTACATAGACTTATATAGGGAAAATCTTTAAAAATCATCTTCTCTGAAACACAAGGCTTAGGTCTTTGATATTTGTTATGAAGCTTCAGCTAATAGACCTCTACCAAGATTGTTCAAATTATTGCCCTGGGGCCAAAAATGCCCCTGCTCCGGGGCCCTTTGGTTTAACATAGACTTATATAGGGAAAATCTTGTTTTACATAGACTTCTATATGCAGGGTAAACCTTTAAAATCTTCTTCTCTGAAACCAGAAAGCCCAGGTCTTTCATATTCGATATGAAGCTTCATCTTGTGGACCTCTACCAAGATTGTTCAAATTATAGCCCTGGGGCCAAAATTGACCCTGCCCGGGGCCCACTTGTTATACATTGGATCAGGTGAGCGAACCAGGGCCCTCTGGGCCCTCTTGTTTTTTTTCGTATTTTTAGCTCACCTGTCACGTAGTGACGAGGTGAGCTTTTGTGATCACTTTTTGTCCGTTGTCCGTCGTGCGTGCCTGTGTGCGTGCGTGTGTGCGTAAACTTTTTCTTCAAATGACATCTCCTCCTAAACCACTGACCGGATTTTGACCAAACTTCACAGGAATGATCATTAGGTGGTCCCCTTTCAAAGTTGTTCAAATGGTTCCGGTCCATTGCACATCTAGGTCACAGGAGCTGAAAATAGATTTTTTAAACGAAAACTTTAAAAATCTTCTTCTCTGGAACCGCAAGGCCCAGGTCTTCGATATTTGGTATGAAGCTTCATCTAGTGGACCTCTACCAAGATTGTTCAAATTATAGCCCTGGGGGCCAAATGCCTTTGCCCCGGGGGCCTTTGGTTTTACACAGGCTTATACAGGGAAAATCTTTAAAAATCTTCTTCTCTGAAACCACAAGGCCCAGATCTTTGATATTTGGTATGAAGCTTCATCTATTGGACCTCTACCAAGATTGTTCAAATTATAGCCCTGGGGGCCAAAATGCCCTCGCCCCGGGAGCCTATGGTTTTACATAGGCTTATATAGGGAAAATCATTAAAAAATCTTCTTCTCTGAAACCACAAGGCCCACCTCTTTAATATTTGGTGTGAAGCTTTACCTGGTGGACCTCTACTAAGATTGTTCAAATTATAGCCTTGGGGCCAAAAATGCCCCGCCCCGGGGGCCCTTGGTTTTACAGAGGCTTATACAGGGAAAATCTTTAAAAATCTTCTTCTCTGAAACCGCAAGGCCCAGATCTTCGATATTTGGTATGAAGCTTCATCTAGTGGACCTCTACCAAGATTGTTCAAATTATAGCCCTGGGGGCCAAAATGCCTTTGCCCCGGGGGCCTTTGGTTTTACATAGGCTTATATAGGGAAAATCATTAAAAAATCTTCTTCCCTGAAACCACAAGGCCCAGGTCTGTAATATTTGGTGTGAAGCTTTACCTGGTGGACCTCTACTAAGATTGTTCAAATTATAGCCTTGGGGCAAAAAATGCCCCCGCCCCGGGTCATTTGGTTTTACATAGGCTTATACAGGGAAAATCTTTAAAAATCTTCTTCTCTGAAACCGCAAGGCCCAGATCTTTGATATTTGGTGTGAAGCTTCATCTAGTGGACCTCTACCAAGATTGTTCAAATTATAGCCCTGGGGGCCAAAATGCCCCCGCCCCGGGTGCCTATGGTTTTACATAGGCTTATATAGGGCAAATCATTAAAAAATCTTCTTCTCTGAAACCGCAAGGCCCAGATCTTTGATATTTGGTGTGAAGCTTTGTCTAGTGGACCTCTACCAAGATTTTCAAATTATAGCCCTGGGGCCAAAAATGCCCCCACCCAGGGGGCCTTTGGTTTAACATAGGCTTATATAGGGAAAATCTTTAAAAAAAATCTTCTTCTTAGAAACTGCAAGGCCAAGGTCTTAGATATTTGGTGTGAAGCTTCATCTTTTGGACCTCTATCAAGATTGTTCAAATTATAGCCCCTAGGACCAAAAATGCCCCCACCCCGGGACCCTTTGGTTTTTCATAGGCTTAATTAGGGAAAATATTTAAAATTCTTCTTCTCTGATACTACAAGGCCCTGGTCTATGCTGTTTGATATGAAGCTTCAACTAGTGGACCTCTACCAAGATTGTTCAAATTATAGCCCTGGGGCCAAAAATGCCCCCAGCCCTGGGGCCTTTGGTTTTACATAGGCTTAAGGGATGTTAAACCCGAATTCACACACACATTTACATAGGCTTATACATGGAAAATCTTTAAAAATCTTCCTCTCTGAATCCGCAAGGCCCAGACCTTTGGTATTTGGTGTGAAGCTTCATCTCGTGGACCTCTTTCAAGATTGTTCAAATTATAGCCCTGGGGCCAAAAATGTCCCCACCCCGGGACCCTTTGGTTTTTCATAGGCTTTTATAGGGCAAACCTTTAAAAATCTTCTTGTCTGAAACCAGAAGGCCCAGGTCTTTGATATTTGGTATGAAGCTTCATCTAGTGGACCATTACCAAGTTTGTTCAAATTATAGCCCTTGGGCCTAGAATGTACTGGAGACACTAATTTTCAGGTGAGCGATTCAGGGCCCTTTGGGCCCTCTTGTTTTTGAGTTGAGTGTGCACTTATTAGGTAGATTTTTCGCCACGATATTTTCATACAATTTTGAAAAAACTAAGCGCACGGTGCGGTAAATAGGTCAAATACGGTAAGGTAAATACAGTCAAACATCAATGGCTGGAACACATTTGGGATCTCGAAAATCTGTTAGAGACAGGGGTAGTTCGAGCCACTGAGGGTTACTGCCAGAAGGCATAACGAGGTACTTTTGGACATATATTGAAAACCTAATGAAATGTATGCTGTGTGTACTCATTAGATTCGCCTCATCAAGGCGATTCTAGACAGAGCATACATTTGCAAGATAAAAGACGATAATCTCCCAAATTATCCCTGACTATTTCTTGTGTAGAGGATTTCTCTGGGGGCTCAAGAATGGGTTTGACTCAGTCCTGGTAAACGAGCCATCGGTGTTCGAGCCATCGAGGTTCTACTGTATAAGTAATAAAAGTTTGTTGAACAGAAGTATGAACATCATTGGTTTACAAGCAAAGATTAAGTGAATGAACAACGTTGGTTCTTGTTGTTCAACATTGGTCATTGGTTTTCTAGCAAAGATTAAGTGAACGAACAACATTGGTTTACTAGCAAAAATTAAGTGAATGAACAACATTGGTTTACAAGCAAAGATTAAGTGAACGAACAGCATTGGTTTACTAGCAAAAATTAAGTGAATGAACAACATTGGTTTACAAGCAAAGATTAGGTGAATAAACAACATTGGTTTACTAGCAAAGATTAAGAGAATGAAAACCATTGGGTCACAAGCAAAGATTAAGTGAACCCCAGTGAACTTTGCCTGTGGTCACCTCAAAGTGTGGTTCACTTAAACTTTACTGATGACCCAATGTTGTTCATACTTCAATGAACGTTAAATAAGTTACATTCAGTTCTTAAAATGAATGAACAGTTGCATATGATAAATAGCCATGAAAAGTAGAAGTTCTTTACCTTTTTTTTGCTTTTTTACGTTCCTTGTATTTTGTTTACCTTCTTCTGCAGATGTGCATGTATATATTAATGTCTCTTCTGTGTTCTGTCTTTGTTTTACGTTCCACTGTTCTGTCTACATTAATTGTTGGTTCTTCAGACATATACATGTACTTTCTTGCTCTTTGTTGACCTTATTAATTAGGAAATGAAGGTAGTGCCAAAGCTGTTCGATTTTTTTTTCAGCAAAAAAATTGTTGCCTACAAGACATGATCTCTCATGCAAACATTTGGGCAGTGAAGATGATTTGGAATAATGTAGTCGAACTTCAGTTGCTTAAACACGATAGCTTGTTTAACATGGCTGATGCGAACAACTCATTCTTGAGACCCTAGAAAATTCTTTTAACTGTATACATTGTAACTTGAGACAACAAATATTTAGCAGTAAATTAGGGAGATTGTTCTTATTTTCTCTTGAAATGGTATGTTTTGTGTACTCATTAGAATCGCCTCATTGAGGCGATTCTAATGAGTACACACAACATACCTCTATCTCATAGAAAACCCTAAATCATCCCAATCAATCTTCTTGTTCTCATGCTATGGTTCACCCTAGCTGGCTTGAACAGCGCTTTTTGAACACATTTTCATCGTACCGAAGGTGTTCAAGTGATTGCTGTTGACTGTAGTTTCTTGTATATCGGTACAAGTACAGTCGATCTTCAATGGCTCGTACACCTTTGGGACCTCGAAAACCTGTTCGAGACAGGGGTAGTTCGAGCCACTGAAGTTTCTGTCAGGAGGCATAACGAGATACTTTTAGACATCTTTTCGGTGTTCTATAATGAATATGTATGCTGTGTGTACTCATTAGAATCGCCTCATCGAGGCGATTCTAATGAGTACACACAGCATACATTTGCAAGATAAAAGACTAAAATTTCCTCAATTATCCCCCACTTTTCTTATGTAGAGGATTTCGCTAGGGGCTCGAGAATGGGTTCGACTCATCCATGGTAAACGAGCCATCGGTGTTCGAGCCATCGAAGTTCTACTGTACATTGTATTCTATGATTTTCAGGGCTTTGGTCTGGAGTATGACCGTTATCTACGAGAGGTGGTTATGGCGTTGGAGGAGGATGACGCTTTCAGAAAGAAACTTGAGGAAACGAACATTTCTGATATCAAGGTAGAATAGGATAAGTCATATAGGGATTGATAGGCAATGATGTAAGATAGAACTGAAGAATCAGTACAATTACCTTAACCCATTTAGTACCGAAAACCCCCAAACAGGTAGTTGTCAAACAGCGCAGGCCCAGATCAGACGCCACAGAACGTGGCGTCTGATCAGGGCCTTTTTTTTTTTTTTTTTTTTTTTGGTTTGGGTTTTACGGCCCTTTCAAGATTATTTCACTCATATCGAGCCGATCGTTAATCATAGGTGGGCGAAAACCGGAGTACCCGGAGAAAAACCACCTGACCTTCCGTTGCAGAACTTGGCGTCTCACACGTGACCCGAGCGAGGCTCGAACCCCCGGCGGTGAGAGACCTAATGACTAAGAGTCAGTGCTCTTATCCATTAGGCCACGGAGGCCCGTTTGATCAGGGCCTACATTGTTTGCAAAATTTTCAGCAGTTTTCAAAGTTTTTGAAGAAAACACAACCTGACACCCCTAAATTTTGAAATGGACTCCTGCCATATATAAAGAGGAAGATTACATTTGGTACAAAAAGGGTTATACCTTACAAGCAGAAAGCCAAATAGACAGTTTCTTTCCCAAAATGGCCGAAGGGCTATCCAAAATGAAAGATATTACAAAAGATATGAGCAGTACATACATGCAAAGACAAACAATGACAATAATAAACCACAACAGAAGTACCGCATTGGAACGGTCAGTAGAATTTTTACTGGTGTGTGGGGTGGGGATGGGTGAGCGGGGTGCTTAGATCGGGATTGATGAGCAATAATGTTTCTTTGGACATACAGTGAAATTCCTGTGTTCAGACCACCCTTGGGCTGTTCAAAAGAGGTGTTAAGACTACCTTTGGCCTTGGGACTGTTCAAAAAGGGTCTTTAAGACCACTTTTGAACAGCCCAAAAGGTGGTCTCTTGTTAGAGGGCATGGGTGTAGAAAACACAATGGAAGAACAACTGAAACCTTTGAAACACGTTTTTTAAAAAATGAATTATTCTTAAGTTAAGAATGTCTTAAGAAAAATTTAAGAGAAATTTCATTGTATGAACAAAGCAAATTCTCAGAAGAACAGTCTACAAGTCTTCACTATGCGCTGTTCAGATGTTTGTTCCCCCCAAAACCTCTTCATGTAGACACAGAATGCTGTATCATGACTGAATGTTACAAGTTGTTGCTGAATGTACATTTTCAAAAGCAGGCCACAGTAGCTCATTTAAGTGGAGTGAGTCCGACTGCCCATGCATATAAACCTATTGGTTTCATTGGGCGGCTGGCTTGAGATGTCATTTTAATTCGGTGTCGGGTAAAAGTCCCACAAAATTGGAAGCAACGTCTCCAAAATGACCTAAATAGTGTTGATGGGGACGTTAAACCTCAGTCCAACAAGTAAACCAGACTGAGTTGATTTTAGATATTGATTTAAAAATTGCTTAACTTTCAGCAAACAGTGAAGGCCCTGATCAGCTGCCATTCTGCAGCTTCTGATCTAGGATTGTACTGTTTGCTGGTATTTTCACCCATAAAATGAGTAAATGACTATCCTAGGGCCAGTAAAATGCAGAGTAGCGGATGAGGCGGCTCATTATGAGCCGTCTCATCTGGATCTGGCTGGATCAGGGTTGAAAGAGTTTAACCCTTCTCTTGCTGAATATTCATTTAAGCCACACCCATTTCTGTCTGTCAACCAATCAAATTACTTGATGTTATTTATTCCTACAAATTCATAAACTGAATGCCAAACAGTGTAGATCCTGATCAGATGGCTTCTTCAGAAGCCATCTGATCTGGATCTACTCTGTTTGCAAAGATAGGGGTTGTCGTGAACAGCAAGATAAGAGTTAAGATATATATCATAACGAAACGCAGCTTATATTCTGGGGCCAGTTGCTCAAAAGTAACAATTTCTTTAGTTACTGTATCGTTAAAACTTTGATCATTAAATATGGCAAATAGACTAATATTTTTCCTTCAACTCTTTACCAAATTTTCAAGGGTCTCCCCTCTTCATCAGGGTTATATGGACACCACACTCTACATTTTACATGACTTTCCAATATGGCCTTCCCCATTGGAAAGTCATGTAAAATGTAGAGCGCTGTGTCCATATAACTCAGATGAAGAGGGGAGACCCTCGAAAATTTCGTAAAGAGTTGAAGGAAAACAACTGGTGGGCTATTATTATTCCCTTACGGAAAAAATCTAAAATTTACTAATATTTTTGCAGAAAAATGCAAATGCAAAAGCTGCTCACATGTTTGCAGCAAAAATACCAGGGCCCAGTTGTTCAAAGCATCGTTAGCTTAACGAGCTCATTAGTGGTCATATTGTTAACTCTTCTAGCAAGTACAATATCGAAAATTTTGGTATTTTTGCTGAAAAAATGTGAGCAGCAAAAGCTGCTCACATTTTTTCAGCAAAAATTTAAGCATATTTGCCATATTTAATGATCAAAGTTTTAACGATATGTTAACTAACGACGTCGTTAGTTTTGAACAACTGGCCCCTGAGTATTAGATATTGCACTTACTAGAACAGTTAACAATTTGACCACTAACAAGCTCGTTAAGATAGCGATGCTTTGAACAACTGGACCCTGATCTTTGTTTATTTCTTCTTACAGAGTGGCCAAATAGCTAAGCATCTCGACCTTGTATCCCACCAGATCAGAGAACGCTTGGATGAAATCAAACGACAGGAAATCAATAGATTACGTAATCTAGCACGAGAAAAAATGAAGGCAATGAATGGTATGCACTTTTTGAATGAAATTTATCAGAAAGGTATGACAATAAATTAAGACGTGAGTAAACGTTTTCGATGTTCACTGGTTTGGAGTTGCTTCCCTTTGTTTACTCACCACTAGGCGTAGCCCCTGGGGCTTACCTTACAGCTTAACATAGGTAATGTATAAGGTGATAAGGTGAATGGAATGCTTCAAAGGGGAGATCACTGTCATCTCTCGATAGTGTTTGCTGCCTTATTGTTAAGTGTCTACATTTAAAGGGAAGACATTTTTGCTCTTTTGATACAAATTCTTTCCTGTAAGGGCAGTCTCATCTTCAACACACAAGTGCCCCACAATGTCTTAATAACACTGTTCATTTATAACACCGGCCTCCGCCCATCGGGGCGTGAAGAAATAGATGGGCTGCATGATGCTTCCACGCAGAGCTGAAACCGACCCGCACACGAGTACTAGTAAACCACTTAGAGGATCTAAGCCTGCCCAGGCAATGTGGTGCAAGTATGTCCGTCCATGCTTATAAACCCTATTGGTTTTATTGGGCCGCAGGGATTGAGATGTCATTTCTTCTCAATGTCGGGTAAAAGTCCCACAAAATTGGAAGCAACGTCTCCAAAATGACCTTTACAGTGTTGACGGGAACATTCAACCCTCAAATCAAACAAACAAACACATTTTTGCATATAATAGTTTTATGATCGATCATTACATAGAAAAAGAACATTTATGATCATTTTTCTATATAATTAATAGATCAAAAAAATTTATAGATGGTCATTTTTCTATAATCTATACATTTTTTTGTTCGGATTTAACACAATTGTTTAACACAGTTTCTACTTTGGATCCCACCAATAGTGTCAGAAAGAGGTTGTGGTGTGTGTATTTTGCCAGAAAGACTTCAAATACATTCCCTTTACCCAAAACGGGTACCCTGGCAAACAGTGCAGGCCCAGATCAGACGCCACCTGATCAGGGCCTCCACTGTTTGCTAAAAGTTAATTCATTTTCCTAATAGATATTGATGAAAACACAACCTGACACCCCTTATGTTTGGAATGGACTCCTGCTATATCTATATGTAAGGAGGAAGATTCCATTTGGTACAAAAAGGGTTAATGGAAGTAATAGTGATTATCAGGACATTTATAGAATAAAGCAAGCCTCTTGTAGAGGTTCAAGATGTAATTGATTTGGACTCACATTGAATGAGGCGTTAATACCTGTTTCCGAGAAAAAAAAGTTCTTAAATTCTTTCCTGTTACTTTTTAGGGTCATAAGTTAGCCACTATAATTGCCATTAATATTTTTTGTACAATAAAAATTAATGGTAAACATGGCATTTGAATCAAAAAGACATAATCATATTCATTGTGGCTTAGCTGAAATAGCTTTTTTCGTTCCATTTTGTTTTGATGTAGAAGTTTGAGATCTTTTGCTGTTTCTGTAGAACATTCTGAATCACGTAGTTAAGTACTTTAACATTAGAATAACACAGCCATGTCATAAAGACAATTTTCTGATGAACAATTGTAATATTTTTTTCTCATTTCTGCTGCTAATATAGATAGCGGGTGCTCGTTAGAACCGCCTCAATGAGGTGGTTCTAACAAGTACCCACAATTTATGTTTTTGAGTAAAAATAAGAAAAATAATGTATACTCTTGTAAACCCCACTTTTAAGGTGGAGTTTATAGGGGTATTAATTTCATGGACTTAAAGATTGCCAAGGTGATACTAAAATAGTTCTACACTCTGCCATATTTTAGGTAAATATAGTGACCTCAGTAGCAAAGTAGTAACTAGCTCTGTAAAGGTGTCTTCAGTTTCTTCACAGGCCAATGAGACAACCTAGATGTGGCTTATTGGTGATGCAGCTTATGTACATTGGCATATTTATTGGTCCATTGTTCATTTATGCATATAAGATCTGCCAATGTAACAAGGAGTGTGATTGGATAACATCAAAAATTTGCTTAATGGTTAAGAGCGCTGACTCTTAACCATCAGATCTCTCACCAGGCCTCACTCGTAGACATGTGAGATGCCAAGTTCTGCAAGCGAAGGTCCGGTGTTTTTTCTCCGGGTACTCCAGTTTTCACCAACCTGATTAACGATGGGCTCAAAATAAGTGAAATAATCTTGAAAGGGGCACCAAAAAATAGCGTCAGAAATTTGTGATAGTATGTTCTGGGATATACTGTTGAAGACCTGTTTTCATCACATAACGTCGCTTTTCATCAGCTGGCATTATATTTTGCTAATACGCAGCTCACAACGCTTGCAAGTTTGTGTAAATAGTACATTTTCTTTAACAAAACAACTGATTAAATGTGGAATTGGGATAAATGTATTAACCTTTATTTTGCTGTTAACGACAACCCCTATCTTTGCAAACAGTGTAGATCGTGTAGATCTGGATCTACACTGTTTGGCATTCAGTTTATGAATTTGTAGCAATAAATTACATCAAGTAATTTGATTGGTTGACAGACAAAAATGGGTGTGGCTTAAATGAATATTGAGCAAGATAAGGGTTAAATGTAGTCATTTGGGGAGGTTAAATGATGGTGTTAGATTCATAAATTACCTTTTATGGCTCAGCTGGTGCATAGAAGTAATACAAAATTACCAAATGTGAAACTGCTGAGAAAACTCAACTCCACAAATGACAGTTTTGAAGACAGTTATCACATAGATGAATGTGTCACCCACCTCTGATTAACCTTTTTTAGTACCAAATGGAATCTTCCTCCTCATATATAGCAGGAGTCCATTTCACAATTTAGGGGTGTCAGGTTGTGTTTTCTTCAAAATTTATTTCGAAAATGACAGTACTTTTAGCAAACAGTGGAGGCCCTGATCAGACGCCATATATTGCGGCGTCTGACTTGGGCCTGCACTGTTTGCCAAATACCGATTTTGGGGTCCCTGGTACTACATGGGTTAAATAACAAATGTAAGTGTTATACGCTTGAGTGGGGTAGGGTCAAACACAAATCAAAAACAAACAACCCCCCCCCCCCCCCCCCCCCAAAAAAAAAAAATAAATAAATAAACCCCTCAAAAGGAGATCATTGGCCATGAAGTATTTTGATTCCTTCTCATAGAGACTGTCCGGGATCAAGCTTTCTTAGAAGTTTGAAGTTATGTTGTTGAAATTTTGTTGTTTAATAATTACTCTAACTTTTTCTAGGAATTCCCTAACAAGGCAGCACTTATATACTTCAATGTCTTTATAACACTATTATTTGGGCCTAGAGCAGAAACCCAAACACCCTGATATACCGTATTCGGGCATGTATTACCCGCAGTTTTTTTCCCTCAAATTACAGGCCGAAGTTCTGGGTGCGGGTAATCGGCCCGAATTACTTTTGGACCATTTTATTTTTACTTTTGTCAGCTGAAAATACGATGCATCTCATGTTATGCTCTATCCTTTAACATTCCCGACATAAATAACGTTTAATTGTCCACTCAATTTTACTTACACATGAGTAATATAACAATCTCTATTACTTGCAAGCCCGATTTTGTGAGTATTATTCCTAAAACTCTGATTTTAAACAAAATAAACAAGCAAGTTCAATGCGAACATCAAAGTTTTCCGGCATCCAAACTGCCGCCCACAAATCACCGCTAGTTTTTTTCTGCACGCGATCGGTAAATGACGTCATCGTACCCCAGCAACCCCACACGTGTCTATTGTTTTATCCTAATGGGGTGTATCTGTCTCATAAAAAAATGTTTGGAAACGGTAAAAGTATTCTCGCTAGCAAAACAGTGCTTTCCGTAAGCTCCGTGTCAATAACCTACAACAGAATACAGATGTGTTAACACAAAGAGTTCAACTTTTCTCGCCAAGCGTTTGCTATTTGGCGCCAAAACATAACCATTCACGAGATAGCAGAATAGTTGTAGCAACTCGTCTTAGGAGCAATTAAATAATTTTCACACTGATTGCGGATTAAATTTTATGATTGGGGAATAAACGCAAATTAGAGACATAACTTGACCATATTTTCACACCTTATCGACAAGCACCGCAGGGTGGCAATTATATGACAGGGATTTACAATAGTGTCATAATTGAACCGTTATAAATCAATAAACAGTGTAAATCCAAATCAGACATCTGCAGCGTCTTTCTGAGGTGTCTGATCTGGGACTGCACTGTTTGCCGATGTCCCAAAAAAGAAAAGTCTGCGGCGTCTATCTGAGGCGTCTGATCTGGGACTGCACTGTTTGCCGATGTCCCAAAAAAGAGCCGCGGGCATATGTGGGTTAATAAATAAATAACAATGGTGAACAGGTAAAGTTTTTTCAACATTTTAATGCAAAATACATGCTTTCTGGTGATACTCGCACGCAGGTGCATTTTCCCGCCTTTTGAAGACGATCGCCCGTTCCGTTGTGTGCTACAAAAACTGGCCAAATTCTTACTTTTTCTCGCTTACGCATCCACCAAAATTTCAGCAAATGTTCCATGCGGGTAATACAACAGTATAACAGTTTTCCCCAAGATTTTGGCAAAAAAAGGGGTGCGGGTAGTACGCAAATGCGGGTAATACACACCCGAATACGGTACCCAAACAAAAATGCAAAGATTATATAGAAAAATGTCATGGTAAAGAGGGGGCATCTCAAAGTTGGCAAAAAGGGTGTTTTCACATGAATTTTTGACCACATTTTAATCTTCACACAGCTGTCAAGGCAACAATTAAGGTGTTTGGCACTGGCCATTCTCACTGTTTGCAGCATGTTTTATCAGCATCAATATTCAGGCACTTTTGACCCCAGACACCCTCAGATATAAATTTTAGCGACCGGTGGGGCCATACACACAAAATTTTTTGGGATGTGAGGGGGGCGTTGCCCCCCTTCAATCCCCCCTTAGAATATTTTTAGTGGGGAGGTGCGCGAAAAAACAGGTCACTTTTTTGCCCAACAAATCCTAAAGCAAACATAACCATCCAGGGCTAGAAATGCAGATTTTAGGTGCTTCTGGGGCTTAAAATGGGGGGGGGGGGGGGGGGGTGCAGACACGTAAAAACACGTATCGGAGTGGGAAAGGGTTAACTGAAATCTGGGAACTTACTGTATTTTAGTCTAAAATGCATTAATTATATCTGAAATATTGTTTCTTGCAATAAAATGGTGAAAAAACATTATTTTGGTCAGTTGGGATTTTCTTCATTAACCCTTTACCACTCAGGGATTTTGTGAATTTCGCTGATTTTCACAGTGTTGCACCTGACAGCAACTTCAACTAGCCATTGTTTCATAATGGATGGTCTGTTTTACACCCAACTCAGTATGAATGTTCATTGGGCAGTAGCCTTTCAAATGCAACCTTTAATGACTTGATCATTGTTGTCATGGTAAAGAGGGGGCATTTCAAAGTTGGCAAAAAGTGTGTTTTCACATGAATTTTTGACCACATTTTAATCTTCACACAGCTGTCAAGGCAACAATTAAGGTGTTTGGCACTGGCCAGTCTCACTGTTTGCAGCATGTTTTATCAGCATCAATTTTCAGGCACTTTTGACCCCAGACACCCTCAGATATAAATTTTAGCGGCCGGTTGGGCCATACACACAAAATTTTTTGGGATGTGAGGGCGGGCGTTGCCCCCCTTCAATCCCCCCTTAGAATATTTTTAGTGGGGAGGTGCGCGAAAAAACAGGTCACTTTTTTGCCCAACAAATCCTAAAGCAAACATAACCATCCAGGGCTAGAAATGCAGATTTTAGGTGCTTCTGGGGCTTAAAATGGGGGGGGGGGGGTGCAGACACGTAAAAACACGTATTGGAGTGGGAAAGGGTTAACCATTGCATGCGGGAAACCCCTAAAGGGGTACCTTGGCAAACAGTGCAGGGCCCAGATCAGACGCCGCGTTCTGTGGCGTCTGATCAGGGCCTGCACTATTTGCTTACAGAATTTTCGGTCAAAAATAGAATAAAAACGAAAACATAGGCCAGCCACCCCTGATATGACAAATGGACTTGTCCAACATATAGCAATGGAAGAGTCCACTACTGACTAGTATACAATGGGTAAATCATGTAATATTCAAAGCTATGTTATAATGAAAAGTGTTATAAAGAGATTGGGTTGTATTTGTTTTGTTTTTATTTATATAAGTTAGTTTTTTTACCATGTTAGGTTGTGCTTTGCTAACATATTTATTTATTCATTTATTTATTTGTGCTTGTGTGTTTGACTGATTTATTTATTTGTGTCTGCGTTTTGTTGTTTGTTTATTTCCTAATTTGTTTGAGTAACATGTTTATTTATTGGAAACTGTTTGTCAAACACATACATACATGTATGTGCAGATGTTGCCCACCATGGTATATGACTTAAAACTTCATTAATAACAAGCTATGTATACTCCACACTCATTGGCCAGAAGAGTGACTATCGATTATGCCAGGTATATAGCCTCTCTGAACATTGAACAGTGTTAAATCCTCAAACCCCGAAACACCGGCCTCAGTGGCCTATTAGAATAGAGCACTAACTCTAAATCATTAGGTCTGTTACCGCTGTGGGTGTTCGAGTTTGGCTTCAGTCACATGTAAGACACCAAGTTCTGCAAAGGAAGGCCAGGTGGTTTTTCTCCGGGTACCCTGGTTTTTGCCTCTGATTAAGGATCGTCTTGATATGAATAAGATAATCTTGAAAGGCTGTTAATCAAAAATAGCAAAAAAAAAAAACAATTGTTATCCCAGTGTACTTTGCTTCTCATGGCATTGAACAGTGTTAATTATTGTCCTGCTGAACATCACAACTCATACCTTTGCAAACAGTGTAGATCCAGATCAGATGGCTTCTAGAGTTTGTGAATGGAACAAATACGAGGACTGTTCAAATATGAATGCAACTAAGCACATAAAAATGATTCCTTGATAGATTTCGATGAAAAATTTATTTTGTTCCCTCAAAGTATTCCCCTTTAACAGATATACAAACTTTCAGTCTTCTGATCCAATCATTGAATGCATTTTGGTAATCTTTTCGAGGTATACTATGAAGGCACTGGAATATTGCAAAACCGAGGTGTTTGCGCTGTAGAAATTTTCGACCAGAAAGGTATTTTTTCAGCCATGGGAACAAAAAAAAGTCACACGGGGCAAGGTCAGGGGAAAACAGGGGTGAGGTAGTTCAACAACCTTTTCCTGCTTCAGATAGTCTTGCACAATGAACACCTTGTGCGATGACGCATTGTCATGTAGCAATCTGACATTGGCCAAACCATTTGCGGGTCTTCGTTCTTTGAAATATTTCTTCAATTTTCGAAGAACTTTATTCTTGTAAAACTTCACATTTACAGATTTGCCTTTAGGCACAGCAACCTGAATAGCAGGGCCCTGATTTGAAAAGAATATGGCATACATTACCTTCTTGGCGCTCATGGTCCGCTTTGCATTGCATGGTCTTTTGCAATACTTTGTTGCCCATAATTTGTTCTGAATCTTTCGTTTTGGCTCAAAAAAGTGAACCCATGTCTCGTCACCTGTGACGACATTAGCGAAAGACCGTGCATTGTAATTTGGAAACTTTATAAGCAACTTCTTGGCACACTGAACGCCTGTCTTTTTCTGCTCATCTGTCAACAGATGGGGAATCCATCTAGCACAGATCTTTCTCATTTTAAAATCCTGTTTCAGAATTGTATGAGCTGCTCCTAATGAGATGCCAACCATACTAGCTATTTGCCTAGTGGTGTATCGTGCATCTGTAGCAACTATTTCTTTCACTCTAGCAACCATCTTAGCAGATGTTGCTCTTTTTGGCCGACGATCATGTGGTGCATCTTCTGTTGAGCCTAGCCCACAGCTGAATTTCTTACACCAACGAAAAACTGTCGGAAAAGACATTTCATTATGCCCATAAACCGAACATATTTCATCAAAAATGTCTTTGCACCGTATACCAAGAATACAACGATTCTTAATATAGGACCGTATTTCAACGGCATACTCTGACCTTCTTCCAATCATGTTTTGTATTAGTATACAAGAGTAGACAGTGTTTATCGAACGATATACATGGCTAAAGTGTACGGATTTCAACAGGTTTGGTATCAATGTATAGGTAAAATGTTTTTCTACGCTGTGATATTTATTTCCAGGTGATTTTCGCATTAGTGCATGAGAAAACGTTCTACTTGCATTCATATTTGAACAGTCCTCGTACATTATGTCAAGTAATTTGATTGGTTGATAGACAGAAATGGTTGTGGCACAATAACATTGAACAGTGTGTTAACACTTGAAACTGAAGTCTAAAACCAATACTTCTGCAACCAGTGTAGAACCAAATCAGACGGCTTCAGACGTGGCATGGATAGTGTTGTGCACTGTACTGGTTAACAGCTAATGTATAGGCCTGCCTAGGAAAATTGTTGTTAGGTAAAGTGATTGCGTCAACATGACATAGGTAGTGTTAACTTGACTTAAACTCCAGACCACAGAAAAGCTCTGATAGGACTGTATAGATTGCCAGGCTGTGTGCTTGCATTTGAAGATGAATGTTTGTGTGTTTCAACTGATGTAACACCATTTCAGGGATTCCTTGACAACGTATGTGTTGGCTTAACCCATTGACTGCTAATCACGAGTAGCAGGCGACATTATAAAGTGTATTTTTGTTAATTTTTTTTTCGTGAAAATTAGGCTTGACATTACATGTGAATCGTCTGCCCAGCAGACAAATCGTCAGCACAACAGATGATTCACTTGTAATGCCAAACCTTATTTACTATGAAAAACTCATTAAACCATATGATGCCGATCACAACAATTTTCGTCTGTTTTGTCCTCTGCTGGTAACTATAAAAGTCATCATTGCAAACAGTGTGAACCCAGATCAGACTGCTTCCCTAGGAGCAGTCTTATTTGGGTCCACATTCTTTGCCTGTAAGCAAAAATATTTGCAAAAAAATTCAGCAGACAACATTTTCAGATGTAGTTTTTCTCGATGTCTTAAGGGTTAAAAGATCAAATTGTCATCTGCTCAAGACATTTTTGTGGCCGTTGAAGGGTTAATACCTGTGATGCATAAATACAAAATTCTTATCTAATGCTCTTTCATATGTAATGTGATATGTGGTTGTGTAAATTCTTATCTTATGCTCTTGCATGTGTAATGTGCTGTAAATCTTTGGTTTAATGGGCGCAAATTGTGTTTTATGACTCCCACTGGCATGTCATGTTAAACAAATTTCACATTTACCTTCCCAAATGATGATTTGATGATAATTTGGAATACAGATATCACCTAAATGAACAGAATCATAAAACAATGTCAGTTTCATTATAGACTAAATGCCAAAGACTTGATTTGATTCTGGTGACCTCGACCTTAGGCTCTCCAAAACTTAATATTGAGACAAAAAATGCTTGTCTGCACCCTGTCTTCTGATTGCATTATGTTCAAATGTGGAACAATATATTGATGCAGATGCAAAGGCATTTGAAGAGATTAGATACTGTTAAATTCAGACAGTCTGCTTTGATTACAGGGATCCAGAAAATGGACAACAGCTACCACCACCATGTGGATGTCAAGAACCCTCACTCATTCCAGTCACATGATTTAGAAAAACTCATTGTAAAGGTAGGTTTTACAAAAAAAAAAACAAAAAAAACGGACAACTTTTGCAATATATATTGCCTTATAATTTAACCCATTTTATGTTGAAAACCCCAAATGAGACATTTGCAAACAGTGCAGGCCCAGGTGTGTGGCTGGTAGGGCTTGAGATGTCATTTCATCTCAGTGTCAAGTAAAAGTCCCACCATATAAGAAGCAGCGTCACCAAAATGACCTAAATCTAAATATGGTGTAGTCTTGATAAGGACGACCTCAATTCAAACAAAATCATCCTAACATTTTTTATCAGCCCTTTTATGAGAAACCCTACTTTTGTCATTTGCAAACATCAAAGTTGCAGATAAACCTATGCATCTGCGCAGTCTTATCAGCACCTTATTGTTAGCAACTTGGATAGTACTATACCTCTACTTTTGAACCCATAAAAGATAATTGTCGTCTGCTTTATCCTCTGCCAGTTACTTATAAATCATTTTTGCAAACAGTGTGGACCAAGATCACACTGCTCCTCTAGGAGCAGTCTGATCAGGGTCCACACTGTTTAGAGGAGCAGTCTGATCTGGGTCCACACTGTTTGGAGCAGTCTGATCTGGGTCCACACTGTTTAGAGGAGCAGTCTGATCTGGGTCCACACTGTTTGCCTGTATGAAAAAAACATTTCTAAAATGTTTGCAAGAAGATTCAGCAGACAATTTAAGCAGACGACATTTTCAGATTATTTTTTCTCGGTGTCTCTAGGGTTAACCCTCAACATGCTGAACTCGGTTATTATCCATATTTGAAAACAGTACAGATCCTTCGTTGAAGCCAGCTGATCTGGATCTATACTGTTATTTGATTCTGTTTCAAAATCCATGTTAGATATTGAAATCATGCAACACGAATGTCTGAAAATTGGGAAGGAGTGAAACATATTGATATTTTTAGCATAGTGAGGGTTAAGACGCGTGCTAATCTGTGTCGCCCAGCAGGCCAGCCTGTGCCTATTCTGGTCTTAAACTCTGAAAATAAGTTTTATCATATTAAGCAGTGATTTTTAGCTCACCTGAGCCGAAGGCTCATGTGAGGTATTAGTATACCACGAGCCGTCGTCCGTCGTCGTCGTCGTCGTCCGTCGTCGTCCGTCGTCCACACTTTCAAAGAAGTATATCTCCGGAACCAGTGGACCAATCTTGATCAAATTTCATGTGAAGCATTATCAGGTAGGGGGAAAGGCTGCATACTGTTTTCGGGCAGATCGGATTGGAACTCTGGTTGCCACGGCAACAAATAGCTCCCATAGACTAAACATAGGAAAAAGCTTGTCATCACTCTAGCTCCCTCAATTTTTTTCTGATCGACTTCATTCTTGCAGATAACGAGGACAGGCATGAAATCTCGATCAAGTTCGATTTTGGGCTGAATCGGATTATTCACTCAGGAGTTACATGCCCTTGAGCGTTCTTAACATAGGAAAAAGCTTGTCATCACTCTAGCTCCCTCAATTTTTTTCTGATCGACTTCATTCTTGCAGATAACGAGGACAGGCATGAAATCTCGATCAAGTTCGATTTTGGGCTGAATCGGATTATTCACTCAGGAGTTACGTGCCCTTGAGCGTTGAAAAAAATGCCTATTGACTTAACATGGGGAGAATGTTGTCATCACCGTAGCTGCTTCAATTATTTTCAGATTGGCTTTATTCTTGCAGATAACCAGCACAGCCATGAAATCTTGGTCAAGTTCGATAACTGGCAGAATCGGATCATTCACTTAGGAGTTACCTGCCCTTGTGTGTTTTTGCATTAGCGTTAATGGGAATTTCAAAAATGTATATCTTAAAGACTACTTGGCCAACTTTGATCAAATTTCATGTGTCACATTATTGGGCAAGTGGAAAGGCTTCATTAGGTTTTCAGGCAGATCTGAGTGGAACTCTGGTTGCCATGGCAACATCTAGCTCCCATAGACTTCACATAGGAAAAAGCTTGTCATCACTCTAGCTCCGTCAATTTTTTTCTGATCGACTTCATTCTTGCAGATAACCAGTACAGGCATAAAATCTCGGTCAAGTTCGATTTTGGGCCGAATCGGATTATTTGCCTTGGAGTTACCTGCCCTTGAGCATAAAAAAATACGTTGTGACCACGATACCAACTTTATTTTTATTCAGATCAGCTTCAAACTTGCAGGTAACGTGGACAGGCATAAAATCTCAGTTAAGTTCGAATCGGAATATCGATCTCGGAGTTATCTGACCTTGAGCGACAAACAATTTGCCCATAGACTTTACATAGGGAAAATGTTGTGACTACGATAGCGACTTGAATTTTTTTCAGATCCGCTTCAAACTTGCAGGTAACGAGGACAGACATAAAATCTCGGTTAAGTTCGATTTTGGGCCGAATCGGATTATTTGCCTTGGAGTTACCTGTCCTTGAGCATAAAAAAATACGTTGTGACCACGATAGCAACTTTATTTTTATTCATATCAGCTTCAAACTTGCAGGTAACGAGGACAGGCATAAAATCTCGGTTAAGTTCAATTTTGGGCCGAATCAGAATATTGACCTCGGAGTTACGTGACCTTGAGCGACAAAAAATTTGCCCATAGACTTAATTAGGGAAAATGTTGCGACTACGATAGCGACTTGAATTTTTTCCAGATCAGCTTCAAACTTCCAGGTAACGAGGACAGACATAAAATGTCGGTTAAGTTCGATTTTGGGCCGAATCGGAATATTTGCCTTGGAGTTACCTGCCCTTGAGCATAAAAAAATACGTTGTGACCACGATAGCAACTTTATTCATATCAGCTTCAAACTTGCAGGTAACGAGGACAGGCATAAAATCTCGGTTAAGTTCGATTTTGGGCCGAATCGGAATATTGACCTCGGAGTTACGTGACCTTGAGAGACAAAAAAATTTGCCCATAGACTTAACGTAGGGAAAATGTTGTGACAGAAATAGTGACTTGAATTTTTAGCTCACCTGAGCCGAAGGCTCATGTGAGGTATTAGTATACCACGAGCCGGCGTCCGTCGTCCGTCGTCGTCCACACTTTCAAAGAAGTATATCTCTGGAACCAGTGGGCCAATCTTGATCAAATTTCATGTGAAGCATTATCAGGTAGGGGGAAAGGCTGCATACTGTTTTTGGGCAGATCGGATTGGAACTCTGGTTGCCACGGCAACAAATAGCTCCCATAGACTTAACATAGGAAAAAGTTTGTCATCACTCTAGCTCCGTCAATTTTTTTCTGATCGACTTCATTCTTGCAGATAACGAGGACAGACATGAAATCTCGATCAAGTTCGATTTTGGGCTGAATCGGATTATTCACTCAGGAGTTACGTGCCCTTGAGCGTTCTTAACATAGGAAAAAGCTTGTCATCACTCTAGCTCCCTCAATTTTTTTCTGATCGACTTCATTCTTGCAGATAACGAGGACAGGCATGAAATCTCGATCAAGTTCGATTTTGGGCTGAATCGGATTATTCACTCAGGAGTTACGTGCCGTTGAGCGTTGAAAAAATTGCCTATTGACTTAACATGGGGAGAATGTTGTCATCACCCTAGCTGCTTCAATTATTTTCAGATTGGCTTTATTCTTGCAGATAACCAGCACAGCCATGAAATCTCGGTCAAGTTCGATAACTGGCAGAATTGGATCATTCACTTAGGAGTTACCTGCCCTTGTGTGTTTTTGCATTAGGGTTAATGGGAATTTCAAAAATGTATATCTTAAAGACTACTTGGCCAACTTTGATCAAATTTCATGTGTCGCATTATTGGGCAAGTGGAAAGGCTTCATTAGGTTTTCAGGCAGATCTGAGTGGAACTCTGGTTGCCATGGCAACATCTAGCTCCCATAGACTTCACATAGGAAAAAGCTTGTCATCACTCTAGCTCCGTCAATTTTTTTCTGATCGACTTCATTCTTGCAGATAACCAGTACAGGCATAAAATCTCGGTCAAGTTCGATTTTGGGCCGAATCAGATAATTCACTCAAGAGTTACGTCCCCTTGAGCGCCCGAAAAATTGCCTATCGACTTAACATGGGGAAAATGTTGTCATCACTGTAGCTGCTTCAATTTTGTTCGGATTGGCTTCATTCTTACAGATAACCAGCACAGCCATGAAATCTCGGTCAAGTTTGATAATTGGCAGAATCGGATCATACACTTAGGAGTTACCTGCCCTTGTGCATTTTTGCATAAGGGTTAATGTGAATTTCAAAAATGTATATCTTGAAGACTACTTGGCCGACTTTGATCAAATTTCATGTGTAACATTATTGGGCAAGTGGAAAGACTGCATAAGGTTTTCATGCAGATCTGAGTGGAACTCTGGTTACCATGGCAACATATAGCTCCCATAGACTTAACATAGGGAAAAGCTTGTCATCACTCTAGCTCCGTCAATTTTTTTCTGATCGACTTCATTCTTGCAGATAATAAGGACAGGCATAAAATCTCGGTTAAGTTCGATTTTGGGCAGAATCGGAATATTGACCTCGTAGTTACGTGACCTTGAGCGACAAAAAATTTGCCCATAGACTTAACATAGGGAAAATGTTGTGACAACGATAGCGACTTGAATTTTTTTCAGATCAGCTTCAAACTTGCAGGTAACGAGGACAGACATAAAATCACGGTTAAGTTCGATTTTGGGCCGAATCAGATTATTTGCCTTGGAGTTACCTGCCCTTGAGCATGAAAAAATACGTTGTGACCACGATAGCAACTTTATTTTTATTCAGATCAGCTTCAAACTTGCAGGTAATGAGGACAGGCATAAAATCCCGGTTAAGTTCGATTTTGGGCCGAATCGGAATATTGACCTCGGAGTTACGTGACCTTGAGCGACAAAATATTTGCCCAAAGACTTAACATAGGGAAAATGTTGTGACTACGATAGCGACTTGAATTTTTTTCAGATCAGCTTCAAACTTGCAGGTAACGAGGACAGACATAAAATCTCGGTTAAGTTAGATTTTGGGCCGAATCGGAATATTTGCCTTGGAGTTACCTGCCCTTGAGCATAAAAAAATATGTTGTGACCACGATAGCAACTTTATTTTTATTCAGATCAGCTTCAAACTTGCAGGTAACGTGGACAGGCATAAAATCTCAGTTAAGTTCGAATCGGAATATTGACCTCGGAGTTACATCACCTTGAGCGACAAAAAGCCAAAGGCTCCAGTGAGCTGATAGTATACCAAGGCTCCGGAGTCCGTCGTCTGTTGTCCGTCCATCTGTCGTCCACAATTTCAATGAAGCATATCTCAGAAGGCAGTCGACCAATCTTGTTTAAATTTTATGTGTAGCACCATTGGGCAAGGGGAAAGGCTGCATTAGGTTTTGGAGCTCAAACTTGGAATGCAATGCAATAATGATGACTTATATCCTGTAAGGGTCAATGGGCTGGATTCTATTAGCAGATTTAGTAGTCAAGTCTGTGAATTGTTAAAACTTAAGTTCCTCAGGTGAGCGGTTTAGGCTCATTGAGCCTCTTGTTAGCTCACCTGAGCCAAAGGCTCCAGTGAGCCGATAGTATACCAAGGCTCCGGAGTCCGTCGTCTGTCCTCCGTCCATCCGTCGTCCACACTTTCAATGAAGCATATCTCAGAAGGCAGTCGACCAATCCTGTTTAAATTTTATGTGTAGCACCATTGGGCAAGGGGAAAGGCTGCATTAGGTTTTGGAGCTAGTCTGGTTCATTTGTTCCTTCATTCTTCTTTCTCTCCATATAGAGATAATAGACCAATGTTAAATTTTTAATCAAAGATTTCTCAGGAACTATAAAAGCTAGAAGCATCAAATTTGGTATTCAATAGAATAATGATGACTTATTTTGTGTAAGAGACATTGGGCTTTCTCAGCTTATTTGTTCATCTGTTCTTTCATTCTTCTTTCTCTCCATTTTGACCAATGTTAAATTTTCGTCAAAGATTTCTCAGGAACTATAGAAGCTAGAAGTCTCAAACTTGGAATGCAATGCAATAATCATGACTTATATCCTGTAAGGGTCAATGGGCTGGATTCTATTAGCAGATTTAGTAGTCAAGTCTGTGAATTGTTAAAACTTAAGTTCCTCAGGTGAGCGGTTTAAGCTCATTGAGCCTCTTGTTTTACATATTTTCAGCTATGAGTCTGGGGACTCGCTCAACCAAAAAACTGTGCGTCCCAAATCTGAAAGTATGAGTCCCAATATTTGGACGGAAGAAAAAAGAAAGCAAATAAAAAAAGATCGGTTCAGTAAATGCCATTATTCATAATTAAAAATAATGTGGTGATGAATGAATGTCTAGTATCTGTTATTTGCAATGAACATCATCAACTTGTGTTGTTTACTAGCCCAAAGAAATCCAGATAAAGTGTATGTTTTTGAGTCAATTTTGTAAACCTTTTTCAGAGGAATGTTTTCTTCTTTCGTTTTCGATAAATGCGCACGGCAACATGTGCGTGAAATTTACTTCATACACAATGGAGGTAAAATCCCGAACCATTATCGACAAATGTTTCCTCCTGATTGGGACACCAGCTATCTAAGCAGGGCTGACAAATCCATTGCCCGACCGCCCGGGACAAGTCAGAAATCGCGCCGGGCAGATGCACTTTGACCTTACAACGCCCGGTCAGGCAAGTGCAAAAAATCGTCTACAACTGTCAGTCTTTTGAGTCCTAAAATACGGTAAAACTAGAGTAAGTAAATCACAATAATTGCTGTATTGTCCTGCTTTGTGGACAATTCAGAGACAAACCATCTCGTATTTATAACGGTTCAATTATGACACTATTGTTAATCCCTTTCAGATAATTGTCAAGTAAACATGATTGCCCTGCAGTGCGTGTCTTTCATTTCTGGTGTACGGTGCTATCGATAAGCCAGCTTGAACAAGGTGTGAAAATATGGTCAAGTTATGTCTCTAATTTGCGTTTATCTCCCAAGCATAAAATTTTATCCACAATCAATGTGAAAATGATTTAATCGCTCCTCAGACAATTAGCTACATCTAACGGTAGATGTATGCATAATAAAAACAGACTGTTCTACTATCTCGTGAATGGTTATGTTTTGGCACCAAATAGCAGACGCTTGGCAGGGAAGTCGAACGCTGTTATTCGAGCTTCTGAGGGATAATTCGGAAGCTGTGCAAAATGCTGTTTCTATCCACCTCTTTTCACAACCGTTTAGCTGTCGAGAAAATATTTTTTGCCGGTTCCAAACAATTTTTTATGAAAGATATACACCCCATTAAAATAAAACAATGGCATTAAACACGTGTGGGGTTGCTGGCATCGCATGACGTCATTTACCGATCACGTGCAGAAGATGGAAGTGGTGTGGCGGAAAACTTTGATGTTCGCATTGAATTTGCTTGTGTGAAAGTTTGGGCTCATTTTGGATGGAGGGGATCCTCGTCTTGTGGTTGGATCATTAAATTGTACCTGTATCGATTTTTTGGTGACTCATTGGGCAGTTGAAGGTTCAGTAAAAGTGCGGTATTTTATCACTTCTGCCGATATTTACAGCAGTGAAAGAAATTTTTGCGTCCAACGGACGCACATATTTTATGATTGTGCGTCCTCAGCCCTATTTGTGCGTCCTAGACGCGGGCTAGGACGCAGGGGTAAAAAAATCACTGGTAAGGCGCATATTTCTCTCTCAGGCAACAAATGATCTGGACGAGTTGGACAAGAAACGTAGAGGTGACTTCAAGGAATATGAGATGGAGAAAGAACATGAAAGACAAGAAGAACTGAAGAAACTGAATGAAGAAGAGCGAAGGAAGGCAGAAGAACAGTATGAGGAAATGAAGAAAAAACACAAAGATCATCCTAGAGTCCATCACCCGGTAAGAGAGAGTACTTGACCCTTCAAGCAAGAGCATTTTTAGCAGACGATTTCACAATACATTTTATGCATTTGTCAGTGATGGAAAGGTTTGCCATTACATTTGAATCGTCTGCTGGGCAGACGATTCAAATGTAATGTCAAACCATACCGTCACTGACAAATACATCTGAAAAAATAATTCTTAAAAAAAAAAAACACCAAAAAACAGATTGCTGTCTGCTCTAGAATTATCTGAAGCTCTGGAAGGTTTAATAATATGAAAAAATACACAAATTAAAAATAATTTTGGTTTGGTTTAAACAGATTTTATAAACTACAGTAATAATATTATTGTTAAAAAAAAAGTAGTCTTACACGTTGGGATTAGAACGAAAATAGTTTTGAGCACATAAGTTAAGGACATCATTCTGTGATTCTCACATGGATTAGGGAAAATACCACTTGTGGTGAGTGTGAATTGTTCTGACCGCACCCCCGCCCATCGGGGCCTGGAGTAATAGATTGGGCTGCATGGTCCTTCTGGGGAGGGCCGAAACTGACCGAACTCGAGTACTGGTAAACAGCTTAGGTCCAAGCCTTCCCAAGAAAAGTGATGCCAGTCGGACGGCTCCTTAAGCCCTAGCGGCTTCCATGGGTGGTAGGGCTTGAGATGTCATTTCATCTCAGTGTTGGGTAAAAGTGCCACAAAATTGGAAGCAACATCTCCAAAATGACCTTAATAGTGTTGACGGGGATGTAAAACCTCAACTCAAACAAAAACAAACAAAATTTGTTCTGACCTTAAAGGTGACATGTATCTTGTGTCACTGAAGCGCCCAACTAATATTAACTTACAGTTTGGCAAGGCCTGCTGTCCTTGCAGCAGGTAAGGGTAGAAGGCGAGTGTTGTTATTTCTTCCATTTCTACACTTCCATTCCTTTTCCTTTTTTTCTTCTGTCCCTCTACTTTCTCTTTTCTCCCTTTCCTTGGGAGACAACACAAAATAAACCCAAAACAATCAACCAGTCTGACTTAAAATGTTCTTTGAAAGGTCATAAAATCCAAATATTCAAAATGAAAATTACACAGCGTGTGTACGAAGGTTTTCCCAAAACATCTGGCACCAACCTGAGTCATTGAATAATCAGTTTAGAAAACCAGGGGCTAGTTATTTAAAGTATCTATAGCTTAACAAGCTCATTAGAGGGTCACATTTTTCTTATTTCTGCATGGGAACATATGGTTTGGATACTCCTTATAAGCGCCTCAATGAGACCCTCCTGATGAGTACCCAGAACATATGTTTTGTGCAGAAATAAGAAAAAAATATGTGGATACCCCCTCTTATCTGGGGCTATCATTAAAGCACCAATTCTGACTGGCAGACTTCATTTTAATTTTTTTTTCTTTTGGAGAAAATTAGGCTTGGCATTACATGTGACAATTCACATGAAATGTCAAGTCTCTTTTTCTCTGAAAAAAAAAAAAAAAGAATTTTGAATGCCATCCAGTTAAAGAGCAGTTTACAGTTATGCATGGTGCTTCAAGGAATAAATTCGGCCCCGGCCTATCAGGGCTTGAAGAAATAGATGGGCTGCATGATGCTTCCACGCAGAGCTGAAACCGATACGCACACAAGTACTGGTAGATCGCTTAGAGGATCTAAGCCTGCCCAGGCAAAGAGGTGCGTGTCCGCCCGTCCATGCTTTTAAACCCTATTAGTTTCATTGGGTGGCAGGGCTTGAGATGACATTTCATCTCAAGGTCGGGTAAAAGTCCCACAAAATTGGAGGCAATGTCTCCAAAATGACCTTTACAGTGTTGACAGGGACGTTAAACCTCAAATCAAATAAAAATCAAATCAAGAAATAAACTGAATACTGTAAAAATCCTAAAATTATGGACCACTTGAGGACTTGCTGTAATTCTCCTTTAATTTTAACAAGTTTGGTTCACAATCCAGATAGGGGTCCAAAAAGTGGAGACGGAATGGCAAACAGTGTAGACCCTGATTACACTGCTCCTTCAGGAGCAGTCTGATCTGGGTATGCACTGTTTGCTTATATAGGCCTGTCTGTCCCAATACTTAGGATCATTATGGTAAGACAGCTTTATTGTCAAATGAGCTGGCATTGGTCCAACTGGAGATCAGGTGACAGGTTCGATACCTGCTGGGTCTGGCAACATCATTCCATGATGATTACAAGTAAAAAATTGCTCCATGTTGGAGCAAAGGAGGAAGCGCTGCGGAAAACAACTTTTTTATACCCGCGTTTTCGAAGAAAATCGGGTATATTATTTTCGTGTCAGAGTCGAGTGTCTATCAGTCCGGGGGTCTGTATGTATATATGTATGTTTGTATGTAAGTATGTGTGTGTGTGTGTGTACATACGTCCGTCAAGTTTCTATGGAATGGATCCCCTCTGAAACCGGTTAAGATACATTTTTCAAACTTTGCCTGTGGATAATAAATGGAATGCAGATGGCACTGGGCTACTTTTGGCGTGACCTTGACCTCAACATGGCCCTAAGGTCAAAGGTCAAAAAGTATTATTTTGCCATATCTTCTAAACTATTGGAGTTACACTTCTGGAACTTTGGTTATGTGATGACCTTTGGAATATAGAATAAATTGGGCTCCTTTATGTGTGACCTTGACCTCAACATGACCCCAAGGTCAAAGGTAAAAAAGTATGACTTTGTCATATCTTCTAAACTATCGGAGTTACACTTCTGAAACTTTGGTTATTGGACGGCCCTTGGAATATAGAATATATTGGGCTACTTTTGGTGCGACCTCGTTCTCAACATGACCCCAAGGTCAAAGGTCAAAAAGTATGATTTTGCCATATCTTCTAAACTATTGGAGTTACACTTCTGAAACTTTGGTTATAGAATAAATTGGGATACTTTTGGTGTGACCTCGACCTCAACATGGCCCGAGGGTCAAAAGTTAAAATGTATGAATTTGTCATATCTTCTAAACTATTGGTGTTACACTCTGAAACTTGGATATTGGATGGCCGTTGGAATATAGGATAAATTGGGATAATTTGGTGGACCTCAACATGATCCCAAGGTCAAAGGTAAAAAGGGTATGACTTTGCCATATCTTCTAAACTATAACAGTTACACTCCTGAAACTTTGCTTATCAGTTAGAATGTTCTTTGCAACTTTGTTTAACTTATATGTAGTTTTGGCTAGCTAATAAATAGTCATTAGTGTTATTCATAGAAAAAGCGGGTATTTGCGATGGTATACCATCGACTGCGCGATCTAGTTTACCTTTAATTTCATTAAAAGATTTAATAATTGTGCATGTCTTAAAAGGGTTGGACCTAATACATGAGAATGAGCCTTTTCTTACCGTTTCATTATAGGAAAGGTTTTCTAAGGCCATTCCCAATTGCGGGCAGTACAAATCATAAACAGAGAAGGTGGAAAAAGAGTATGAAACATCGCGAGCAGGTCATAAAGAGCATTTCGACGCAAAAAAAGCAACTTAAATGACTTCAGAATTATAGCTTTGAGATCTGTCTGTCACCAGTCAATGTCACATTACATGATTGTTCGTTATTATCCCCTGATCGATACCATACGTCCGTGTGTGGGTGTTTGTGTGGGTGTCCGTGTGTCCGGAAACTTGTGAACAGGATTAAAGACAATGGCATCATCGGAGAAGCATCATACCTTCCATAAATGGTCCCCATGGAAAGAGAATAAATCCTATTGATTTTCAAGGTCAAGGGTCAAATGCCAAGTGAACAATGGACTTGACATTGAAAACATTGTGAACAGGATAAAAGGCAAAGCTATCATCATTGAAGTATCAAACATTCCACAAATGTTTCCTGTGGAGCGATGATGAACACTATAGATTTTCGCGGTCAAGTGTCAAATGTCAATGTCACGATGCACCGTGTGAAAAACACTGAAGTGTCCTATGCACTCTGAGGTGAGTGACTCTATATTTGCCTTCTGGGATGACCATAGGAAATGCTGGTTCTTCTCCATCGGTAGTCGCATACCAGAATCAGCATTCGGAATTATTACTGAGAATACGTCAAATGCCATTCAAAGATCAGGACCTGTGATGTTATCCCTGGCTCTCGCGAAAGAGGCAAAATTAGCTTCAGTATTATCAGCACCTTCAACTGTGGAAATGATCGAATCGGAAAGAGCATTCCACTCTCTAATGGTCCGACGGAAGAAAGATTCTTTGTACATACGGGACAATTGGGATCATCATGCCTCATGTCAAATCAAGGGACTTTACCTGTACTGGCATTTTTCCAGCTCCGAAAATCCCGAAAAAATTAAAACAACCTCAAAATGACCCAAATTGTTTTTATTTGATTTTCTCAAATTTAACATTGGATGAAAGAAAAATAATTGTTCTACTTAAATTTTCAGTCCCATTTTTCATTGCATAATGAATGTTTTAAATACTGTAGTTTAACATCAGTATGAGAATATCAATAACCCAGCAGGCACACGTCGCAAGGGCAACGTCAACTCATCGTCGGTGCAATGTCACGACGTTGCACAGACGTAGATGTGACGTTACAATATCGTCATGTGCCTGATGGGAAGTAACCAACAATGTCGGAACTCACTGTTAATTCCACCCCCTCCAGACCCACACAAAAACACTCTTTGGGTCGATTGTTTGCCAATCGACCAAAGTTACTAAGCACACAACTTTCAACGTTGGCGCTCACGTGACTATCACTCTTTACCAAAGAACACCTATTCAAATACATTGAAAATCTTACCGACAAAAAAACTTTCAGATAGAAGAAAATCTGATATTTATCATATTTCTGTTCAAAATATAGATTGTGATTACTCGTTAGAACCGCCTCGGCCCGGCGGTTCTAACGGGCATCTACAAACTATTTTTAATAAGAAATAAGAAAAAAATAATGGGTATCACCGTTAACTCCAGTTTCACTATATAAAAGTGGGGTTTACGGGGGTCAAAATTGTATAGGCGTGTTTTTTAGGAAATCAAAGTAAGGATCATTTACAAAAAAAAAAAAACGCAATAGATGAAGCAATAGATGGGCGGCATGATGCTTCCACGCTGAGCTTTGCACACGAGTACTGGTAAACCGCTAAGAGTATATAAGCCTGCGCGAGTCGGCCCGTCCATGCTTATATACCCTATTGGTTTCATTGGGCGGCAGGGCTTGCGTTGTCTTTTCATCTCAATGTCGTGCGGCCCCCGTCCATCGGGGCTTGAAGAAATAGATGGGCTGCATGATGCTACCACGCAGAGCTGAAATTCGACCCCACACGAGGACTCAGTCGTAAACCGCTAAGAGGAACTAAGCCTGGCCATGTAAAGCAGTGCAAGTCGGACAGTCCATGCTTATAAACCCTATTGGTTTCAATGGTCGACATGGCTTGAGATGTTATTTCATCTCAGTGTCGGGTACAAATCCCACAAAATTGTAAGCAACGTCTCCAAAATGACCTTTACAGTGTTGACGGGGACGTTAAACCTCAAATAAAAAAAGCCGCGTTATTTACATCTTAGAGAATTATCTGTAGACTCTGGACTGCAATCATGTGTTGGGTTTTGCAAACAGTGTATACCCATATCAGAACGCGGTGTCTGTTCAGGGTCTTCACTGTTTGCTTAGGGTAAAGGGTTAAACGAAACAGTTCAAGTTCCCCTTCAGGGCCATTTTTTCAATCTACACTAAGAGATACTCGACCTATCAGTGCTGTCAGTGCTTTGATTTATTTACCCTCTTCAACCCTTCCACCCCTGAGTTATCGGCGTGGGCTCTACCATCACTGACTTTTGGCACGTCCATTCTACTTTATATAGTATCTAGCTTAAAAGCGTCATCAGGATGGCAAGTAATATATCCCTATAAGGTGGCTCATTATGAGTCATCTCATCAGGATCTACATGTTTGCATTAGTATCTGCGCCGGGCTACAAGGTTGAAAGGGTTAACCTTTGCTGTAGAAACAATCTTAAATATTGCGCAGTAAACAATCATTGGAATCGAAAGGGATACGTCTAAACCGTAGATTGTACCATTCTTTGTAGAAGCACTGTCATCTATTTTAAACACGCATAGACTTCTGTCATCCATTTCAAACAATGAATTTTAATTTTGGGATAATTCAACAATGAAATATCAGGAGTACATTCAGGACTGTACTGACTGAAAATACAATAATAATCAAAACCGAATACCCTTTCGATGATTAAAACAAAAAACATAGTTCGTTATTAAAAATCCAGAATGTATCAAAAATAGAATTCGAATGGCAAAAATTCAGATTTCAAATGTATAATTGAATGTAGTAGCAAATTAAAATTATTAAAAAAGTGTTTTAATTTTATCAATAACGCGAACTTCTGTAACTGACAATTCGCTTACATCATTGAAAAGTCAAGTTTCATGATTACATAGTCCGTGTCTCAAACTCATTACAAATGGCGCTGCGTTGGTACGCAGCGCAATGAAATATTTTCATGTCAATGGTATTTTATGTATCTTGCAAAAGTAATAGTATGGCACATCAACACATTTTAGGGAAGTAAGGCCCAGTTAGAGGATGTCTGGGAGAAAGGGGACCACATGGACCCAGATGATTTTGATCCCAAAACATTTTTCCGCATGCATGGTAAGTCATTTAAATGGGAAATTCTGTGTTAACTGCATGCCCGTATAGGTGTAGTTTGGTTACAGGTGAGGTAATAAACTTTTCTGTATTTACAGAAAAGAAGGGACTGATGATGCAGCATGCTGATTGGATGATAAAAATATCCCAAGCTTGCTTTGATTTGTGAGCAGTTAAGCCTTAAGATGCCAATCACAGCAATTGCCATATGCTGATTACTTGGAACTTGGAAGTCATTGTTACAAACAGTGTGGACCCAGATCAGACTGCTCCTCTAGGAGCAGTCTGATCAGGGACCACACTGTTTGCCCCTGTGCAAAAATATTTTTGAAATGTTTGCAGGAAGATAAAGCAGACGACATAAACAGACGGCATTTCCCCATGTAGTTTTACCTGGCATCTTAGGGATTAACAACACCATACTAATCAGACAATCATTTTCGCTGATACATAAGCCATGGCTTACAGTATTAACCCAAAATTTTCAGAAAAAATATACTAATGGTAGTTTACTGCTCACAAAGAAAAAAAATGGCTTCCAGCTTGTATTTACAAGTGTATTTTATGTTGTAGATTTACCTATATGTTGCAGGGATCCAGATAAGACAATGAGTCTCACTAAACTATCCAAGCAAGCTCATGGAAAATCTGACCACTTTGCATGCATTTAACCTTAACCTAAGAAATATTTAAATCGCAGGACACCCTGTGCTTTTTAATGGTACAGTAAAATTCCTACATTAAGACCACCTTTGGGACTGTTCAAAAGTGGTATTTAAGACCACTTTTGAACAGTCTCAAAGGTGGTCACTGACCAGAGGAAGGTGGTCACTGACCAGAGGACATTGTAGGCCGAAAACAAAAATTAAGTGTACCCTTCAAAATAAGCTTTTTATAGCAGAATTAGTTAAGTCCTAATTTTAGGTGGTCTTAATAGCGGGAATTTGCTGTATTTGCTTTTTGCATGGACAGTCCTTGAGGGTATTAAACAGACTGCAGACATTACATAATACAACACACATTTGCTAATTTTCTGTGCTTGCTTGTACAATGAAAGAACATAAAAGCGTAACCCATTTTGTACTGGAAACCCCAAAACGGGTAATTGGCAAACAGTGCAGGCCCAGATCAGACGATTCTGTGGCGTCTGATCAGGGCTTTCACTGTTTGCAAAAAGTTAAGCCTTTCTACAAATAGATTTTGAAGAAAACAACACCTGATACCCCTTAATTTACTATATATCAGGTGGGAGATTCCATTTGATACAAAATGGGTCAAATAAACCTTTTTATAACAGCATTTAAAGATGGATCCCAAAAATGTAGAGATTATTTATAAAAATGACCATAAAGTCATTTTCTACATAATCTATACATTTTTGTTTGGATATAATCTGGTATTTTATCAAATACGGTTTCTTTTTTGCACCCCAACAATAGTGTTATACCGAGTCTGTGGAGTGCTAAGTTAACATTTGGATTATCTGGACCCTAGTTGATTATGTCCTCTTGTTTACAGGGCAGTAAGGATCAACTGGAGGGAGTCTGGGAAGAAACAGATAAGATGGACCCAAATGATTTTGATCCCAAAACCTTCTTTAAACTTCATGGTATGTGGGATGTATATGCGGGTCACAACTTTAGGCTCACCTGTTTTTCATGGTTTACCTTTGTCCTTAAATTGCCAATCACGGCATTTGCAAACATTATTTTTAGATATTTCTGTCTTATTTTTCAGAGTAATCACAATTAGCAGACAACATACCAACTTTTTTTTCTTTCTAATTTTTCAGGTAAAATAATTTAGAAAATGAAAATTGCCATCTGCTCAAACCATTTCTGTGGTGCTTTAAGGGTTTACCTTCAAAAGAAAATAAAATAATAAGGTAGCCCATATGAAAAATGCAGGATCTTATCTGAGTGGACATTTCGTATGTTATTGAGCTATGCGTACATGCCTTTGGTACTTTTGGCATTTTTCATTGTCTTATGATTCCAATTTTCCATAATTATGAACATTTTGAGCGATTTGATTGTTTGAATAACAGTTTTATACTTCGATAAATTCCAGAACTAGTTCACACAGACACAAATTGTTAAGGGTGACATGATTAATCTTATAATCGATTAATCGAGTGATAAATTCAACAAAAATGATTATCATTTCTGATTTGCTTTTAATCGATTACGTGATAGGTACAATTTACTACCCAAAGTTATGCCTGAAATAGCTGGATGAGTGGCAAACAGTGCAGACCCTGATGAGACGCCGCATTCTGCGGCGTTTCATCTGGGTCTACATTGTTTGCTCAGGCCTGTTTGTTTAAATATACATATAGTAAAGAGCAACATATGGTAAGGGTCATGCTCAGAAGAAAGCCAGACAGGTAAAATTATGACAAAAACCTTAGCGATCACTAATTGATTATCGATCACAATGACAGGACTGATAATCGATAATCTTTTCAGCTCCGATTAGCCAGCCCTACAGATAGTAATATACATCAAAGAGTAAATTTAAAGTCCCGCGTGTTACGTCATTGTATATATGAAGTGACGTCAACATTGTTCGATTAAAAATAGGAAACTATTGAAAACATAAATGCTAGAAGACAAAAAAAACTGAATTTAAAGACTTGACATATTTTTCCTCTTGGGTTTCTTTCTAAGATGGCAGCTTCTAATTAATTAATCATTTCACCGTGATCGTTGGTAAATTCATTCTTACCTTTGTATAAGAATTCCAAAAATTTACAATTTTGGTGGCATTTTTAACATTTCGATGACAAAGTTGGAATTATAAGGAATGAATTTTCAGTTTTGTGGCTTTCCAAGAGTTTACACATCGATAAAATCCACAAAAATGAAATCCATTCCTATAATTAAACTTGAGCTGGCCTCCGTGGCCTAGTGGTTATTTGCTCTGACTCGTAAGGTGTCTCATCACTGGGGGTTTGAGCATTGCTGTGTAAGAGTCGGGTAAATGTAGTGTTCTTGTTGTAACAATCTTTTGCATGCTTAAGGG
Source organism: Lucinisca nassula (assembly GCA_963580285.1). Lineage (NCBI taxonomy): Eukaryota > Metazoa > Mollusca > Bivalvia > Lucinida > Lucinidae > Lucinisca > Lucinisca nassula. The sequence goes on from OY757021.1 coordinate 75,526,486, forward strand.
GAATGGATACACTTGGCAGTTTTTCTGCCATTTTTCAAAGGGAGACAACTTTCAGGACTTCCAGTTGGCTTTTCTGTAAACTCGGTCCCATGGAAAAAGGGGTCTGCTCTCAAAAGGAAACATTTGCTCCTCAGGAGCAAATTCTTCCCTTTAAGAGTTGACCCTATTGACATGGGAGGCAAAAATAGTTTTACAGGATTTTTGCAGGGGTTGCCTCCCCTGAAGGTATATCCATTCCCCTTAAATGCTGGGTGTTGGTGGGACATTTTTTACACAAATGATGGCATAAGTACCTCTATTTAACCCGTTGGATATAACATAGCCATGTCATGGCTCCCAACTGACCATTTTTAGCTCACATTTCACGTAGTGACGAGGTGAGCTTTTGGGATCACTTTTTGTCTGTCGTGCGTCCGTCCGTAAACAATTTCTATAAACAACATCTCCTAAACCACTGATTGTATTTTGACAAAACTACACAGGAATGATCCTTAGGTGGTCCCCTTTCAAAGTTGTTCAAATAGTTCCGGTTCGTTGCACATCTAGGTCACAGGAGCTAAAAATATTTTTTTTTTACTGAAAACATAAAAAATCTTCTTCTCTGAAACCACATGGTCCAGGTCTCTGATGTTTGGTATGAAGCTTCATCTAGTGGACCTCTACCAAGATTGTTCAAAATATAGTCCTGGGGCCAAAAATGCCCCCGCCCGGGGCCCACTGATTTTACATAGGCGTATACAGGGATAACCTTTAAAAATCTTCTTGTCTGAAACCAGAAGGCCCAGGTCTTTGATATTTGGTATGAAGCTTCATCTAATTGATCTCTACCAAGATTGTTCAAATAATAGCCTTGGGGACAAAAATGTCCCTGTGCCAGGACCCATTTGTTTTACATAGGCTTATATAGGAAAAAATCCTTTCAAAATCTTCTTGTCTGAAACCAGAAGGCCCAGGTCTTTGAGGTTTGGCGTGAAGCTTCATCTAGTGAACCTCTACTGAGATTGTTCAAATTATAGCGTTGGCGCCAAAAAATGCCCCCGCGCCAGGGCATACTGGTTTTACATACACCCAGACCTCGTTATAGCACGATTCTTTACAGCACGAATTCGGATATAACACGGTTTTGGTTTGGACTCCATATTTTCCCCAACCAACATTTATAACTATTATCCAAGGATTCTATCAGGTTTTAAGCACAACAACTTTATTTTTCTCCCGCTTATGACTGCGGTAATACGGTAGCTAACACGGTCTATTACGGTTCATATTTATTGCAGGCCTCCAAACATGTCAAATATACAGTATATAAACTTATTTATCTTGACACGCATGATAAACATGAACTGCCATCGGCACAATCAAAAGTGTTGGCTTAGCGAGATAAAGGGATTAAAGAGTTCAGTTACGCAACCGGAAAAAAAATATTTATCACACTCTGTTAAGGATCACTGCTCAGCAGAAAGCAGACAATGTGATCGGTCAACTGCAATAAAACTGATTAACTATAGCCGCATGTAAAAGATAGTCAGATTTATTCTAGCTTAAAAGCAAATGATATAACATATTCATGATCGATTTTAGCGGTAAAAAAAATCATTCAAAGACCATGTGTGCAATTAAAAATCATTTCAAATAAGGGTAAGACATTTCAAGGGAAGTAATTCAAATTTCTCTAGCGTTGACCATTGTCAGGTTCAGAACCCTCACCCGGTAATTTTACCATTGAAATCTATTAACGGTACTGTAGTTCGGTACGGTCTGGATTCTCAGTAACAACAGAGTTAGCCAGGAACCAGCTACCAAAATGGCGTCATACTCTCTGTCAGATCGGACGATTTTCTCGATATAAACGTGGTTTATCAGCTGGTTTCAATTGAAGTGGCTAGTTTGACTTGATGGGCCATGGTATTTACTGCCATTGATTATACCCCCGACATACGAAGTATGTCAGGGGGTATATAGTTTTCGTCTTTCCGTCCGTTCGTTAGTTCGTTCGTTCGTTCGTTCGTTAGTTAGTTAGTTTGTTCGTTCATTCGTACTTCCGTCCGTCCCGCCGTTCGTCAACCTTTACGTCAAAGTTTTGCGTTAAACCTTTTTGATAGCTCATATCTCTGTAACCACATGTTAAATTCTCTTCATATTTGGTAAAGGATATCTCTATAGCATTACCTTTCATATGGAATAACTAAGCCCCTGGGTCAAGCCCCTGTGTGGGCTGTCTGTCTGTCCGTCTGTCTGTTCATCTACTTTTACGTCAAAGTTTTTTGTTAAACCTTTTTGATTGCTCATATCTCTGTAACCGCATGTTAGATTCTCTTCATATTTGGTAAAGGATATCTCTGTAGCATTTCCTTTCATATGGAATATCCAAGCCCCTGGGTCAAGCCCCTGGGTGGGCTGTCTGTCCGTTTGTCAACTTTTACGTCAAAGTTTTGTGTTAAACCTTTTTGATTGCTAATAACTCTGTCACCACATGTTGGATTCTCCTCATATTTGGAACAGGATATCTCTATAGCATTACCTTTCTTATGGAGTATCTAAGCCCCTGGGTGGGCTGTCTGTCCGTTTGTCAACTTTTACGTCAAAATTTTGTGTTAAACCTTTTTGATTGCTCATATCTCTGTCACCACATGTTTGATTCTCTTCATATTTGGTACAGGATATCTCTATAGCATTACCTTTCATTTGGAATATCTTAGCTCGCGGGTCAAGCCCCTGGGTAGGCTGTCCACCCGTCAGTCTGTTCATCAATATTTACGTCAATGTTTTGTGTTAAACCTTTTTGATTGCTCATATCTCTGTAACTACATGTTAGATTCTTTTCATATTTGGTAAAGGATATGTCTATAGCATAACCTTTCTTATGGAATATCTAAGCCCCTGGGTCAAGCCACTGGGTGGGCTGTCTGTCAGTTTGTCAACTTTTAAGTCGAAGTTTTGTGTTAAACCTTTTTGATTGCTTATATCTCTGTAACCTCAGGTTAGATTCTCTTCATATTTGGTACAGAATATAGCTATAGTATTAACTTTCATATGGAATATCTAAGCTCCTGTGTCAAGCCCCCGGGTGGGGCTATGGGTCAATAATAAGGACTTACACATTTTGATCACGTCCAAGTTTTGTGTTAACTGTTTTGGTTTAAACAATATTTATTAGAATAAATTCACATATATACATCGCATAATAGTATATGGTACAGGATTTGATAACTGTTTTCATTATACTCCTTGCATACAAAGTATATCAAAGGTTATAGTTTTTGTCTTTCCATCTGTTCATTATTAGTTAGTTTGTTGTTTCTTTATGCTGTGACCCTTGTCAGATTTGTCAGTTTATACAATGTATATTGGTCCTTGTGATCTTAGAAACAACAGCGACTAGAACTGTTAAATTTTGCATACTATTTTCTCTTGAAATGCAGACAATAATAAATGCAAGTAATAATAAAAAATGCATTGCTTTATTATGTCATTATACAGCTACTTTAATTCAGCAAATGTTCTATGACAGCCTATTCTATGTTTGTTGTTTCCAGTTGAAATTGTTCCAAATTGCAACAAACTTTGAATTTTTATTATTCAGCAAAGACAAGCAGTCTCATCTTTGGATATGATAAATTATTCTATATTTGTTGAAATGCAATAGTTATTCTCAGTGGACTAAATGGAAAGTTTATATGGAAAGGTTCAATGCTACAAACAAATTTTCATTTCCACTAAAAGGGGATGGCACTGGTCGGGGGTATACGTGCCCCACTGGGCACTTTCTCTAGTTAGTTCTAAACACATTTTAGTCCAGAAATACAGTTATTAACCGGACCGCACATCATCTTGTTTGGAAAACTATTGATCACCATGTCAGTGGTTGATCTGTGAGAAATACTGTCGGCGTTTATAACACGATTCGGTTAACTAACACGGTCCGTTGGTTGGACCCGGAGTTCCGTGTTCTTACGAGGTTGAGGTGTACGTTTATATAGGGAAAACCTTTAAAAATCTTTTTGTCTGAAACCAGAAGGCCCAGGTCTTTGATATTTGGTATGAAGCTTCGTCTAGTGGACTGCTACCAAGTTTGTTCAAATTATAGCCCTTGGGCCAAGAATTTACCAGAGACACTGATACTCAGATGAGTGATTCAGGGTCCGGTGGGCCCTCTTGTTCTATATATTTTCAATGTAAATTAATGTGAAATTCCGCCATTAAGACCACCTAAAAATCAGTCTTATTTTGCTTTAAAAAGCTATTTAGTAGTTTGCATTTATAGATTCTTATAGCTTCTTGACTTCTTCGTTTATATTACATACAAGCTCGAAAGATATATCAGAGGGTGGCGCTGGCGGGGGGTATACGTGACCCACTGGTCGCTTTCTCTAGTTCTGTAAGCCCTGATGGTCAGGGGCCCACAGAGAATGTTGGACACAGTCTGAAAGCATGTCACTGTAATTGTGTGATTCTTTCTGAGGTGCTGGTGGTTTAGGTGTCTTACAATCTGATAACACTTATGACGCTAATTACAACAATTGTTGTCTGCTTTGTTGTTTGCTAGTTACTTTTTAAAGTCATTGTTGCAAACATTGTGGACCCAGATCAGACTGCTCATAGCAGTCTGATCAGGATCCACACTGTTTGCCGGTATGCAAAAATATGTTTAAAAGGTTTTCAAGGAGATGCAGCAAAGGACACACAGCACACAACACAAACACACAACAGATACATTTTCTTTTGACATCTTGAGTGTTTTGAGCTTTACGTCCCACCAACAGCTAAGGTCATACTGAGACGGGACCTCGGTTTAAAGACTCATCCTAAAGTCTGGAGAAGCCCGGGATCGATTCTGCGACCCCTGGTTTACAAGGCGAGTAGCTTAACCACTACACCACGGAGGCTTCTTTTGACATCTTGAGGGTTAAAAAACATTTTTTCATGCTCAGCCCAACAGAGTATGTAATCTGTTCTCATATATGAAAGGATTTACCTATTTCTGACAAATGAAAGCTTCCACTTATTACTGTATTTACCTTTATACTTGGACAGACAGGCCTGAGCAAACAGTGTACACCCATTTCTGCAGCATCTGATCAGGGTCCGCACTGTTTGCCACTCATCATGCTATTTTTAGACAATACGTTGTGTAGTACATTGTACTTGTTCAAATTTAAGCAGTTCAGTAAAGAGTTGAGGTGCCTAAATACTGAGGTAATTATGGTACCTTTGAAAAGATCCTTTTCCTATTTGAGGATTATCGGCTTTGTTTCCTATACTTTAAACAAGCAGTGTAAACCATGATCAGATACAACAATCACTGTGTGTCTGCAGTTTACCTCTGTCCCATTTTTGGAGCTTAAGGCATATATGGGCTAACAAATTCTGCTTTGTGGGCGTATATTTTATTTCATTTTCTAATATATATTTTCTTCTCTGTAAAATAAATTGATGCTTCTCATTATAAGCATTGGTGGCTCAGTCGAATATAGATTCGACTGGTGATCAGGAGGATGCAGGTTTAACCCATTTAGTACAGAAACCCCAAAACGGGTACCCTACGGAACCCGGGAAGGGACATGATTTTTTTTTATTTGATAAGTTGTGCGCACATCTTGTGCGGACAAGATATTATCTTGTTCGGACAACATATTATCTTGTGCGCACAAGATATTATCTTGTGCGGACAACATATTATCTTGTGCAGACAAGATATTATCTTGTCCGCACAAGATATTAAGTTGTGCGAACAAGATATTATCTTGTCCGCACAAGATAATATCTTGTCTGCACAAGATAGTATCTTGTCTGCACAAGATATTATCTTGTTTGCACAACTTATTATCTTGTCATCTTGTGCGCACAAGATAATATGTTGTCCGAACAAGATAATATGTTGTGCAAACAAGATAATATCTTGAGCGGACAAGATATTATCTTGTTTGGACAACATATTATCTTGTGCGGACAAGATGTTATCTTGTGTGGACAAGATATGATCTTGTTCGCATAACATATTATCTTGTTCGCACAACATATTATCTTGTTTGCACAACATAGATCTTGGGAAGTTGTGCGGACAAGATATTATCTTGTGCGGACAAGATATTATCTTGTGCGGACAAGATAATATCTTGTGCGGACAAGATAATATTTTGTGCGCACAAGATCTATGTTGTGCAGACAAGATATTATCTTGTGCGGACAAGATAATATCTTGTTCGCACAACTTAATATCTTGTGCAGACAAGATAATATCTTGTCTGCACAAGATAATATGTTGTCCGCACAAGATAATATGTTGCCCGCACAAGATAATATGTTGTCCGCACAAGATAATATCTTGTCCGCACAAGATATTATCTTGTGCGCACAACTTATAAAATAAAAAAAAATCATGTCCCTTCCCGGGTTCCGTAGTACCCTGGCAAACAGTGCAGGTCCAGATCAAACGCCGCAGAATGCGGCATCTGATCAGGACCTCCACTGTTTGCTAAAAGTTCAGTCATTTTCCAAAAAGATTTTGATGAAAACACAACTTGACACCCCTAAGTTTTGAAATGAATTCCTGCTATATATAAGGAGGAAGATTCCATTTGGTACAAAAAGGGTGGATCACTGCTGGTTCCGAAACATTTTTTCAGGGAGAATATCACTGTCAGACATTCTCTCCATTCAACATGGAATAGTAGGAAGGCAACTTCAGGGGGTCAGTTGTTCAAAACTAAGAATTTGACATTGCTAACATATCACAAAAACTTTGAATATTTTTTATTTGGCAAACATGCTATTTTTTTTTTTTTTGGCTGAAAAATGTGAGCAGCATTCGTAAAAGCTGCTCACGCATTTTCTGCAAAAATGTCACCATCCGATTATAATTGCTAGAACAGTTAACCTTTACCCTGCTGTAGGCGACAAGCCCTATCTTTGCAAACAGTGTAGATCCAGATCAGATGGCTTCTGAAGAAGCCATCTGATCAGGATGTACACTGTTTGACATTCAGTTTATGAATATGTAGAAATAAGCTGCATCAAGTAATCTGATTGGTTCAAAGTCAGAAATGGGTGTGGCTTAATTGAATATTCAGCAGGTTAAAGGTTAACATTTTGACTACTAGCAAGCTTGTTAGCTAACAATGCTTTGAACAACTGGACCTTCCTAGCTTATAAACTGAACCCCTGTCAAAATGGTCTATTGAAAGAAATGAATTTGTTTCTAAGGAGCCTACTCAAAAAGGAAAAAATTTCCTAAAGGTGTCTACACATAGTTGTCATCCCTAGATTCATTTTTCGTTGCATTAAATTTTGCTTTATAGGTGTCCGGTTTTCCGTCTTTTCGTCAATCAGTCAACCCTTGCAATAAGTTGCATTCACCCTAATAATGATCAAATATAAAAGACTTACAAGAGCTCCATTAATGGTACTTGGTACAAACTTGCATCTAGGAATGGCAACTTTCAATGCAAGCATCAATATTTTGGTTTGTGCTATGATATTGCAGCAGGTAAGAGTAGGGGTAATGGGTTTGTCTTTTTCTGTTTCTCCACTTTTGTTGTTGTCTCCTTTCCCTTTCATCTCATACCATCTCTTTTCTTCCTTTCTTTACAGGTTGTTTTACCCTTTTTGTACCAAATGGAATCTTCCTCATATATAGCAGGAGTCCATTTCTTAATTTAGGGTGACAGGTTGTGGTATCTTCAATATTGATTTGGAAAATGGCTGAACGTTCTGCAAATATTGTAGGCTCTGATGAGACGCCACATTCTGCAGCGTCTCATCTTGGCCTGCACTGTTTGCCAACTACCTGTTTTGGGGTTTCCAGTACTAAATGGGTTAATACCTGCATGGCAACAACAATACAGTTAAAATTATATAACTCCGATACCTTTTGGACCATAGAAAATTTGTTTCAGATAGGGGTAGTTTGAACTATAGAGGGTGAATCTTAGCACCAGGCTATGAGCAATAAAGCAAATGACTTACAGCTGTCTTTCCAATCTTCAACTAAAAAGGAACACTGTGTTTACTCATTAAGAGCATACACAATTGATAAGGTTTCTTTCTAAGCCACCACCATTCAAAGAATGGCAGAAAGGGCATTACATGTTACCTCAGGCCATCATTTTTGCCCCCACCCATCGAGGCTTGGAGAAGTAGATTGGGCTGCATGGTGCTTCCATGCAAAGCTGAATCTGACCACACACGAGTACTGGTAAACCGCTTAGGACTAAGCCTGCCCAGGCAAAGCGGTGTGAGTCAGATCGTCCAATGCACATATGCCTTCTGGTTTCATTGGGCAGCAGGAGTTGAGATGTCATTTCACCTCAATTTCGGGTAAAAGTCCCAAAAAATTGGAAGCAACGTCTCCAAAATGACCTTAACAGTGTTGGTGGGGATGTTAAACACCAGTTCAAACAAACAAAAACCTCAGTCAATCTGAGTCAGAGATGGTGTTAACAATTAATAATAATAATCGACCTTATTTATAGAGGGTAACACATTTAGTAAACTAGTACTAATCTTCCATGTGGCCCTCTTTTCCTGGGTAGAACCAGTACTAAGCAATGTGGATAAAGTCTCTTGCTCAAGGAAACAACACTTGCCGCTCGTGGGGTTCGAACCCGGTACCTCGATCCCGAGGCCGATACTTTACCACTGCACCACAGCACTCCACAATTCGCATTGAAGTTTTTCCAAGATGGCATTAACAATTTGCATCAAGTTTTTCATCAGCAGCATTTGGAGGCATACGTGTCCCATAGATGAATTTCTTGTTCTATATCTGAAAAGGTTGCCTCTTTTAATGGTGTATGCATTTCCAGTTAAATGAACCACATCAAGAGAGACCTGTTTTTGCCGTATCCCATCAACGAAGTCCCAGATCAGTCTGATTAGCACCTTAGTGTTAACTGCTTAGAACATTCAACATATTTACATTTCCAGTGTAAAGGGGGTCTTTCAAGGTATGGGAAATTTGCATTGGTTTCTGCCCACGCTTGGATTTTGATGAAATTATGCACAATAATTGCCTTGGGTATAGCCATTATAATTACGATGCATTCACTTTTAAATCTTATTTCCGTAGTAAATTTATTGCATATTTTATGAAGTCTCTATCACAACAGAGAGTACTCTCATATAAACTTGTCTACAGTATTCAGAGTTTCATATATCTAATGCTGCTATGTTTTATGAATTAAAGCTATAATTGGTGAGTTAGTTGATACTATGAATGACCTCATATGTCTAGTAATAGTGGCTGGGCATTCAGTTTTCTTTGATGGTGTCCCCATATTTCAGCTCCTATTTTTGTATTCATTAAAATTTTATATGCATTTTTACCATGTTCCAATTTTTGTCAAGACACCATTTCAGCATAAAAACTACCCACATATCTTAGGAACATGTTGATGAATTTTGATGGAAATTGAGGACCGGTAACATTGTGTTTTAACAGACTGAATACTGATAGTCCTGATTCAGCAAAATGTGAAATTATATGATAATCATGTTTTGATCATGCTGTTTAATAATACTTTACTATTGCTTTCAATTTGGATGGCTTTAGTATAGTATGGTTTACGTAAGTAGTTCATGGCAAATAATAAGTATTATTTCAAATCATCCATTTCGGTAAATTTGCCCCCTATGGAACAAACTATTTTGTCTACAGAACTATACCGCAAAGGTTTTGATGACAAACGTCAACAAACGCACCCATGTAATCATGTGCACAGTTTTCTTTCTGTCTTCTTGTCTATTTTCGTAATGGTGCTAAGGTGTTGTTTAGATTTAATATTCAAATCAACAACATACCAGTCACTTTAGATGTTGCTTCAGATTTTGTGAGATTTGTTCTCCGACTCGAGATAAATGACTCTCAAGTCAAACTGTTGTTTGTTTATTTAACCCTAACTGTCCATTTTAAAAGAAAGGTTTACTCTAGGGAAAATCAACCACACTTGAGATTACTTTTCCTGGACATTAAGTTTTCAGAATTTGTATCTGCATAGGCACTAGCCAATCTATCTTTTTTCTATAGCCCCTATGAACGAAATCAAACGGCTTCCTGAAGCTGTATTCCAAAGTCATTTGAATTTGCTTTTAGAGTTCATATGGTCGTACATTTGTCAGTGTTCCAAAACTTATGTGATCATGATTTTGTTGTCTATATATTTGTATAGGTCTTTCACTTCATTTACCTATCTCAGCAATTGTTGCAGTAATTACAAAGCACATTATGTAAGATATCAAGAAGCATTTAAACTGTTGATAATAATTATTCAATCTGTGAGTAGTTATCACATTAATTATAGGATTTTAAATTATTTTCAGTAAATACATTGTGATGCTTTTTCTGTCTAAACACTGCAATGCTCTTTCTAAGCTGAGAGATACATTGCACAGAAATGTTCTGGTAATCATTAATGAACAAAAAGCAAGCAAGAACAGTGCTTAAAAAACATAGAACTTGCATTCAGCAGAAACATTCAAGAAGTGGTTGAAAGTTTTACAACCAGAAAAAAAATACTAAAAGCTCACTTCCGATAAATTAACCACTATATTGACAAAGTAAATAGAAAAAATAAGACACTAAAGAAACGTCAACAATTACAATACCAATGCAGAAGAGACATATTTATGTATGTGTACTATAAGGAAGGAAACTGTTTCTCTCCCTGTCTAATAGCAAAATTTCTCTAAGTCATGGAACAGCTTTGTTTACACCAAATATTCTACGCCTCATCCATCAGTGATATCTTTTGCAACATAAACTCAATATCAGTGACATTTCGATTTTTGGAAATACTAACCAATAATTACTATAACTTTTTTGTTAGGATAATAATCCAGCGTTCATAAAGACAGAGTATATCTATAGCTTAATCTGGCCAAGAATTTATCAACAGAACTATTTTTACTAGTAACAACAAACCACTGACCATTGCGTCCTTGAATACCAGCTTGGTATGGAAATGAAAATAATGGATCTCCTTGTCTTACACCTATTTGAGTAGCATGAATTATGCAAAGTCATTTAATAAAGTTGCACATGTTCACAATAATTTTGCTGCTAATAAAAAAATAAAAAAGCAATATATGTTGTTAAGCCTAATTTGTTGTTTAGAATATCTTTTGATTTAGTGTTTTACTATCAGCTATTTTGGATAGATCATAGTGTATAAATGAACGGAAAATATCAGAAATTCATGATATTTTAATAGTTTCTAAGCTAGATCAGCTCAATATGTATTCATTTTGATTTGTATAATCTCATTTTTATTACGTAAGTGTTACGAATTGCCTTTTTGTAAGGTTCTTGGATGATTTCAATAAAATAGTAAATTTTGCAGAAACGACTTACATCCATTAAAGGTGTAAAACTACAGTGTTACCGGTTTTGGATTTTCGTGAAATTTGGCATAGCTAAAGAAGATACATATGGCAAGTTTTCCTAGCAAAATGAAATCTTGACAAAGACTAGAACATATTTATCTGAGGGATTGAATTTTGATATTTTTTTAAAATTTTAATTAAAAATGAGATTTTTGATAATTATTTTATCAGAAAATGTAAACTTTAATTAATTCAAAAGGTTTTTTAGTATCAAAGGAATGCCTATGGAGTTCTGCATACAATCCAGTTCACAGATCTTGAAACTAAATAAAACATAAGATTTAAGATGCACTTATTTAGAGACAGACACCAGCTCATGGAGGGGGTCAGTTAGAGTGGCCTCCTGAGTCCTACTTTGATTTATATAATTTACTAAATACATTTTTATATGTTGTATATGCTGAGTTATTAATATACAAAGTTTAAAGAAAAAACATACATGGGCACAAATGAAAGACCCCCTTTTAATGTAAACCTATAGAAAACAATGTAGTTCATACTTCCATGAACGCATCAAATTACATTATTTTCAGTGACTTCAGTCTAAACCATGGCTCTCTACGGGCATTGATGACGTCAGCGCTGCTCCACACTTTGTAGAAAAAACGTGTAAATGTATTTCAGCTTTAAAAGTTTGCCCTATAAGCATTTTTTTTCGCCAAGTGATGAGAGGCAAAGAATGTAAATATAAAAAATAAACATAATTTTTCTGCTTATCATGAGAGTATGAACGATAGCGGGTCGCTAGCAAAGTTTTCATTTACTTTGCACGAGACCCACTGCGTTCATACTTTCATGAACAGCAGAATTTTTTTTTTTCTTAAATATCACTTTTCTCAGTTTCTGTATTTAAGGGGAATGGATACACTCTCAGGGGAGGCAACTCCTGCAAAAGTATTTTTGTCTCCCATGTCAATAGGCGTAAAATTTGATCCTAAGGAGCAAATTTTTTTCCTTCAAGAGTAGATCCCTTTTTCAGTGGGACAGGGCTTATAGAAAAGCACACAGGAAGTCCCGAAAGTTGTCTTCTTTTGAAAACTGATGGAAAAATCTGCCAGCTGTTCCCATTCCCCTTCTTACTAGTCATTGTAGCCGAGTAGCTGTGCCTTACCTAGTTGCAAACCCCCCAAATGCAGATTTTTTGTGACCAGGCCCATCTGATGATACTGTGATTATGTTTTATTTTCAGATATTGATGGTAATGGAGTTCTAGATCCTAAGGAGGTGGAAGCTTTATTTCAGAAGGAGGTAAGTCACTTTTGAGACACTTTAAGCCAAAATATCTCTTTGATTTTAAGCTCTGGACTGAGACTGAAATCGGTATATAGCCCGAACACGGATGGCTCGTTTACCATGGCTAATTTGAACTCGATCTCAAGTCTGTGGAGAATTCTTCCCGTAGCTCCAGATTCCATTTAGGGTATTGTGCGTGTGTGTGTGTGTGTGTGTGTGTGTGTGTGTGTGTGTGTGTGTGTGTGTGTGTGTGTGTGTGTGTGTTATTTTATCTTGAAAAGGTGTGTTGTGTGTACTTATTAGACCTAATGAGGCGATTCTAATGAGTACATACAACATGCCTTTATATTATAGAAAGTCAAAAATATATCCTTTAGTCATCAATTATGCCTCATGGCCTGGCGCTATAATTAATCATCAGGATCCATTTGTTCAAAGCCTCATTAGCTTAACAAGCTTGTTATTGATCATATTGTTGACTGTTCGAGCAAGTACAATAACTAAAATTTTGTTATTTTTGCTGAAATATTAGTATATTTTCCATATTAAATGATCAAATTTTAACAATTTGATAACTTACGACGTCGTTAGATTTTGAACAAACTTCCCCTACCTCGAACAATATTTCATGGTCCCAATGTTAGTTTCACTGTACATATGAATGGGTTGCAATACAGCCAAAGGCTTTAACATTCATGGGACTGGGTAGATTCTGGAAGCAAAGGTACGTGTCTTGTATCTTATGTTGCTGATTGCCCAACTGTTAATGCTTACAGTTGAGCAAGGCCTGCTTTCCTTGCAGCAGATTAGGGTGAAGGGGGAATTTTTTCATTTCTTGGGTTTCTTCACATTTTTTTTTCATTTTCCTCTTTCTTCCCTATCCCACATTTTTATCTCCTGTACTATGTAACTCTTTTCTCCCTTTCTCTGGGAGACAAAACGAAATGACCCTCATGGTCAAATGACCCTCGGGGACCAGTATCAAGCTTTTTGAGAGGAAGGATATACTATCCTATAATAATATAGACAAGGGCACCATTGGGAAGATATAACCAATCGTGAATGAAGTTCTTTATCACTAACACGCATCAAAACACTTGTCACACTAAAACATCTGATTCTTTTATACCCCTGCCATCAAAGAAGGGTGGAAAGGGCATATTATGTTACCCCTGTCCATCCATCTCCATCCACGTCTGAGATGGTGTTAGCCATTTTGGGTCAAGTTTTCCTTCACAACTACCAGGCAGTGGCATCAGTACTGATGTCGCTTGAAAAATGTCTTTGTAAAAAAAAAATTCTTTGTAAATGAGGCTTGACATTACATGTTGTCAACATTCTTTTGTACAAATTGATCATGAAATCTTTTCTTCGGTTATTCTCTCCCTTCCCCTGATTAAAGAAGGGCAGTTCTCAGTTTCTGCCAAAAGAATATGCACTACACTGGTTAACCGCTAAGAAAAAAACACTTTAAAAATATTGTCTGCTAGTCATGATTAGCAGTCGAAGGGTTAAAATTTATTTATCATATGACGTCGCGTCTGAGAGTGTAATAACGCCATGCAATAAATTCGATAATCCACTAGTGGATTAAATATGCAAATTAGCTATTATACGTCCGTAATGTTACATCTACGACGTCCTTTAAGACGTCGCATTTACTAATGGTGGAATAGTGACATTTTTGTAAACAATTGTGAATGAAATGGGTTTTAAATGTCATATGATAAATAGAATCTTGCATTCGTGCACATGTATTATTGAATTTATTAAACTCGTCGAGGAAAAGGGATAAAAGATAAGGGCTCAGCAAAGCCTCGCATTTTATCCCTTTTTCCTCAACTCTATTAATAAATTCAATAATACATGGCTCATGTTTTATTGATTTTATTAAACTCGTCAAGGAAAAGGGATAAAATGCTTGGCAAAGCCTCGCATTTTATCCCTTTTTCCTCATCCCGTTTAATAAATTCAATAATACATGAACACTCATGTAAGATCCTCTATTTCTTGTTTTCAGTTAGACCAGGTTTACGATCCTAACTTACCAGAAGATGACATGAAAGAGAGATATGAAGAGATGGAACGAATGAGAGAACATGTGTTTGGAGAATTGGATAAAGACAAGGACAGTGTCATTAGTTTTGCGGAGTTCTTGAATTACACAGGATCGCAGGAATTTGATAAAGATGAGGGCTGGAAGGTATAAGATACTTTGTCGTTGTGATGATCATAAAAATTCCTAAAAATTCCGACACCTTGAGGACTTGCTGTAATTCTCCTGAACTTTTAACAAGTTTGTTTCATGATCCGGCAAGGAGTCCAAAAGGTGTAGACAGAATGGCAAACAGTGTAGACCCAGATCAGACTGCTCCTTCAGGAGCAGTCTGATCTGGGTCTGCACTGTTTGCTCAGGCCTATCTGTCCGGATCATTACCCACAACAAAGGGTTTATATGGTAAAATTCCCTTATTCTTCAGTTATCACAAAATACCCACCTTATCTGTTGTGGGCCCCTGCCCATTGGGGCTTAGAGAAATAGATTGGGCAGCATGGTGCCTCCACACAGAGATGAAACTGACCGCACATGACTACTCGTAAACCGCTTAGAAGGTATAAGTCTACTCAGGCAAAGGGATGAGAGTCTAACTGTCTATACATGTAAACCTTATTGGTTTGTTTGGGCGGTAGGGCTTAAGATGTCATTTCATCTCGGTGACGGGTAAAAGTCCCACAAAATTAGAAGCAACGTCTCCAAAATGACCTTAACCAATTTTGTACCAGAAACCCCAAAACGGGTACCCTGGTAAACAGTGCAGGCCCAGATCAGACGCCACAGAACGTGGCGTCTGATCAGGGCCTACACTGTTTGCGAAAAGTAATGCCGTTTTCAAAATAAATTTTGAAGAAACAACAACCTGACACCCCTAAATTTTGAAATGGACTCCTGGTATATATAAGGAGGAAGATGCTGGGTTAAAATTTTAGATACAGAAACTTAAGGTACTTTACTATTCAAGTTTTGTTTGTTTGATTTAAGGTTTAACGTCCCCGTCAACACTGTAAAGGTCATTTTGGAGACGTTGCTTCCAATTTTGTGGGACTTTTACCCGACATTGAGATGAAATGACATCCCAAGCCCTGTCACCCAATGAAACCAATATTGTTTATTAGCATGGACGGTTCGCCTCGCACCGCAGTTCCTGGACAGGCTTAGATCCTCTAAGCGGTTTACCAGTACTAGTGTGCGAGCTGGATTCAGCTCTGCGTGGAAGCATCATGCAGCCCATATATTTCTTCAAGCCCCTATGGGCGGGTGCCGTTACTATTCAAGTAGAAAACATAAAGGTGCTGATCAGGTTGTGGATAAACGCCGGCTTATCCGCACCTTTGTTGTCTCAAAACCCATAAAACAGGTTTTCTCACAGCATGGTGGCAAATAATGTTCCTATTATAGTGTTTTATGATAGATTGTGGTGGGTGGAATGAGCCACATCTAACACCATGCATTAGAACCAAAACCACTGAGTCAGCTGTCCAAATCAAATGCAAATGATGTGACTTATTAACCCTTGACCTGCTGAATATTTAAATATGCCACACCCACTACCGATTATCAACCAATCAGATTACCTGATGCAAATTATTGCGACAAATTCAGAAACTGAATGACAAACAATGAAGATCCTGATCAGATGGCTTCAGAAGCCATCTGATCTGGATCTTCATTGTTTGAAAGATAAGACATATCCGGGTTCAGCAGGACAAGGGTTAAAACTTTTGATTATATAATATGGCAAATGTGCTGATAAAGTTGCTGAAAAAAAAATGAGAGTACCGTAAAAATGTGGCTATAAGAAGAGGATTTTTCCCTCCAAAATGAGCCCAAAAAAATGACCCTGTCTTATAGCCGATGTCATGGACTGCAGGCTTTTTTCCGGCAATGTCCGGCGAAGACCAGACATACTGAAAAAGCCGATCGGTGATTTTTTAATTGATATATATCGCCACCCACAAACCACGGTTACCATTTTTCTGCACCCGATTGGTAAATGATGTCATCCAATGCCAGCACCCCTACACGTGTTTAATTTCATTGTGTGTATCTCTTTCATAAGAAAAAATGTTTGGAACCGGTAAAAAATCTTTTCTCGATAGCTAAACGGTTGTGAATAGAGGTGGATAGAAAACCAGCGCTTTGCACAGCTCCACAATTATCCCCAGAAGCTCCGTGTCAATAACCAACAAGAGCGTTCGACTTTTCCCGCCCCGCGTCTGCTATTTGGCGCCAAAACATAACCATTCATGAGGTCGTAGAAAAGTCCGTTTTTATTATGCAAAAATCTACCATTAGATGTAGCTAATTGTCTGAGGAGCGATTAAATCATTTTCACATTGATTGTGGATTAAATTTTATGATTGGAGGATAAAAGCCAATTAGAGACATAACTTGACCATATTTTCACACCTTATCGACAAGCACCGCAGGGTGGCAATTATATGACAAGGATTAACAAAATTGTCATACTTGAACCGTAATAAATACACAGATGGTTTGTCTCTGAATTTATTGTGATTTACTTACTGGTCTAGTTTTACCATATTTAAGGACTCAAAAAGACTGACAGTTGAAGACGATTTATTTTGCCCGACCGGGCATCATAAGGTCAAAGTGCACCTGCCCGGCGCAATTTCGGTCTTGTCTCGGGCGGCCGGGAAATGGATTTGTCAGCCCCTGTCGTCTATTAAATAGAAGTCTGTATAGCCAGCAAAGCATGTACCGGACCAACTTCGGGCCGACAGCGATACAACGTATCTGCCCGACGTTTGCCCCCTATTTTGTGCTTGCTGGGGCGTTGGCTCTGAATCTGAATAGCTAGGTGTTGTGTTCCCCGGTAAAAAAAAATTCAGTTACTTATAGAAAAGCTGCAACAATTATTTATAAATTTTTTGGATGGAAACAAATTTCCCCCTTTTCCCAGCGCTTAATAGACCTACCTATTCAGATTCAACAAGAGTTGTCTCTCTTTGTAACTCTCACAAACGAAGACACTGAATGTAAACAGACATAAACAGGCCATGTGAGGGTAAGTAGAGGGGTTTTCTGACGAAAAAAGGCCGATTTCTCACATCTAAACGGCATCTGGCGGTAGCAGATAGGCCCCGACAGATATGGCAAAAATTTAACCTGTCTTATAAAAGAGTATAAGCAAAATCCCACCTTAGAAAAACTGAAAAACGGGTCCCGTCTTATAGCCGAATCGCCTTATAGCCGAATTTTTACGGTAGCTTTTGCATCTTTACAAACCCTGTGATAGTATTTTATGACATTGCTGCATGATATTACATGCCCATGTCAAATAAGGACAGTATATGTTATGACACTGCTTATGATGTTAGTCATATAATAAAAGTCATTATAAGTTTATTTAGTCATAAAATAAAAGTCAGTGATTAAGTCATATAGTGAAGTTCCATTACCCGTATCTGGGGATAAATATTCTAGTAAATTTGAATGATAAACCACCTGTGAGACCAGATCCTTTTCAAAGCAACATACATGTGTATATAACTTTGATCATTTTGTTGGGCAAATATATGCTAATATTTTTTGCCCCCAAAAATTTAAGTAACTTTTGAGAAAGCAAAAGGTACTCGTATTTTTCAGCAAAAATACCTGCATATACCGTAAAAATTCGGCTATAAGACAGGACCCCTTTTTCAGTTTTTCTAAGGTGGGATTTTGCTTATACTCTTTTATAAGACGGGTCAAATTTTTGCCATATCTGTCGGGGCCTCTCTGATGCCGTTTAGATGTGAGAAATCAGCCTTTTTTCGTCAGCAAACCCCTCTACTTACCCGTCACATGGTTTGTTTATGTCTGTTGGCATTCTGTGTCTTCGGTTGTGAGAGTTTCAAAGAGAGACAACTCTTACTGAATCTGAATAGGTCAGTCTATTAAGCATTGGGAAAAGGGGAAATTTATTTCCATCCAAAAAATTTAGAAATATTTGTTGCAGCTTTTCTATAAGTAATTGAACTTTTTTTATCGGGGAACACAACACCTAGCTATTAAGATTCAGAACCAATGCCTCAGCTAGCACAAAATAGTGGACAAACGTCGGGCCGACAGCACGATGGTGTTACGTCGTATCGCTGTTGGCCCGAAGTTGGCCTGGTACATGCTTTGCTGGCTGGGGCTAGACAGCTACACAGACTCCTATTTAATAGACGGGGGGGCTGACAAATCCATTTCCCGGCTGCCCGGGACGAGACTGAAATCGCGCCGGGCAGGTGCACTGTTCCGATGTTTTCCCGATTGTGGAAATGAAAGTTTCTACAATAGAACTCCGATTGCGAGCTCAACTATTTTTTAGCTCACCTGTCACTTACCGTAAAAATTCGGCTATAAGGCGATTCGGCTATAAGACGGGACCCCCTTTTCAGCTTTTCTTAGGTGGGATTTTGCTTATACTCTTTTATAAGACGGGTCAAATTTTTCCCATATCTGTCGGGGTCTATCTGCTACCGCCAGATGCCATTTAGATGTGAGAAATGGGCCTTTTTTCGTTAGAAAACCCCATCAACTTAACCCTAACATGGCTTGTTTGGCCGCTTGTTTGTCTGTTGACATTCTGCTAGCACACAATGGGGGCAAACGTCGGGCCGATTCGTCGTATCGCTGTCGGCCCGGTACATGCTTTGCTGGCTTAGGCTACACAGACTCCTATTTAATAGACGACAGGGGCTGACAAATCCATTTCCCGGCCGCCCGGGACAAGACCGAAATCACGCCGGGCAGGTGCACTTTGACCTTATGACGCTCGGTCGGGACAAATGCAAAAAAAAAAATCGTCTACAACCGCCAGTCTTTTTGAGTCCTTGAATACGGTAAAGCTAGACCAGTAAGTAAATCGCTGTCAGTTCAGAGACAAACCATCTGTGTATTTATTACGGTTTAAGTATGACACTATTGTTAATCCCTGTCGTATAATTGCCACCCTGCGGTGCGTGTCGATAAGGTGTGAAAATATGGTCAAGTTATGACTCTAAATTGCGTTTATCTTCCAGTCATAAAATTTAATCCACAATCAATGTGAAAATGATTTAATTGCTCCTCAGACTATTAGCTACATCTAACGGTAAATATTTGCATTATAAAATCGGACTATTCTACGATCTCATGAATGGTTATGTTTTGGCGCCAAATAGCAGACGTTGGCGGGAAAGTCGAACGCTGTTGTTGGGTATTGACACGGAGCTTCTGGGGATAATTCGGGAGCTGTGCAAAGCACTGATTTTCTATCCACCTCTTTTCACAATCGCTTAGCTATCGGGAAAATATTTTTTACCGGTTCCAAACATTTTTTTTATGAAAGAGATACATGCAATGACATTAAACACGTGTGGGGGTAATGGCGTCGGATTACGTCATTTACCGATCGCGTGCAGAAAAATCATAGCGGTGGTTTTTGGGCGGCGATTTAACGGTATGTCAATTCAAAAATCACCGATCGGCTTTTTCCGTATGTCTGGTCTTCGCCGGACATTGCCGGAAAAAAGCCTGCAGTCCATGACCTCGGCTATAAGACGGGGTCATTTTTTTGGGCTCATTTTGGAGGGAAAAATCCTCGTCTTATAGCCGAATTTTTACGGTAGTGACAAGGTGAGCTTTTGTGATCACATTTTGTCCGTCGTCAGTGCGTCCGTGCGTGCGTGCGTCCGTCTGTCCGTCCGTGCGTGCGTAAACAATTTCTTGTCCGCACGATAGCATCTTCATTTATGATTTAATTTTAACCAGACTTGCACACAACTTGTACCACGATGAGAGCTAGGTTCCTTTCTTGAACCAGCCATATCCCATCATGTGTTACGGAGTTACAGCCCCTGAAAGGGCAAAAATTGCCTATTTTGGTCTTGTCCGCATGATAGCATCTTCATTTATGAATTGATTTTAACCAGACTTGCACACAACTTGAACCACCATGAGATCTGGGTTCATTTCTTGAACCAGCCATATCCCATCATGTGTTACTGAGTTATGGCCCCTTAAAGGGCAAAAATTGCCTATTTTGGTGTTGTCCGCACGATAGCATACTCATTTATGATTTGATTTTAACCAGACTTCCACACAACTTGTACCACCATGAGATCTGGGTTCCTTTCTTGAACCAGCCATATCCCATCATGTGTTACGGAGTTACGGCCCCTGAAAGGGCAAAAATTGCCTATTTTGGTCTTGTCTGCATGATAGATGTTTCATTTATGATTTGATTTTAACTAAGTATACACACAATTTGTACCACCACAAAATCTCGGTCAAGTTCGAATATGGGTCATGTTGGGTCAAAAAGTAGGTTAGTAGGTCAAATCAGAAAAAAAACCTTGTGAAGACACGGGAGGCCACAGTTTTGGTCCGATCATCATCAAATTTGCCCAGAATGATCATCTTGACAATATTTCAGTCAAGTTCGAATATGGGTGTTGTGGGGTCAAAAAGGAGGTCAGTAGGTCGAATCATAGAAAAACCTTCTGAACACACTAGAGGCCACAAGTTATGTCCAATCATCATCAAACTTGCTCAGTATGATCATCTTGATAATATCTTGGTAACATTCGAATATGAGTCATGCCGGGTCAAAAAGTAGGTCAGTAGGTCAAATCATAGAAAAAACCTTGTGAATACACTAGAGGCCGCAGTTTTGGTCCAATCATTATCAAACCTGCCCAGAATGATCATTTTGACAATATCTCGGTCAAGTTCAAATATGGGTTATGGCGGGTCAAAAAGTAGCCAGTAGGTCAAATCACAGAAAAACCTTGTGAACACACTAGAGGCCACAGTTTTGGTCTGATCATCATCAAACTTGCCCAGAATAATCATCTTTACAATATCTCAGTCAAGTTCAAATATGGGTCATGTAGGGTCAAAAAGTAAGTCAGTAGCTCAAATCATAGAAAAACCCTCTGAACACACTGGCGGCTAGTTTTGGTCCGATCATCATCAAACTTGCTCAAAATGATCATTTGACAATATCTCGGTTAATTTCGAATATGGGTCATGTCTGGTCAATATGTAGGTCAGATTGTTGAAAAACCTTGTGAATACACTAGAGGCCCAAGTTTTGGTCCGATCATCATCAAACTTGCTGAGAATGATCATCTTGACAATATCTGTGTCAAGTTTGAATATGGGTTATGTTGGGTGAAAAAGTAGGTCAGCATGTCAAATCATAGAAAAACGTTTTGAACACTCTAAGAGGCCACAGTTTCAGTCAAATCATCATAAAACTTGCTCAGAATGATCATCTGGACAATATCTCAGTTAAGTTCAAATATGGGTCATGTCAAATCAAAAAGTAGATCAGTAGGTTATTTTGTCATAACTTTTGAACCGTTTGAGATAGAGCCTTCAAATTTGGCATGTAGGTTCCTTCTGACAAGGGCTTCCCACTCATTTGACCTGTGACCTACTTTCTCATACCTTTTGAACCATATAAGATAGAGCCTTCATATTTGGCATGCATGTTCCTTGTGACAAGGTTTTCTCATCCATTCAAAACTTTTGACCCATGACCTTGACCTTTGACCTACTTTGTCATAACTTTTAAAGCATTTGAGATACAGCCTTCATATTTTGCATGTAGGTTCCTTGCGACAATGTTGCTTAGATTATCCTCTACCAAAAAGGCTAAAACAATCCCACTGGGATGAACAAAATGGCCACTGAAGGTAAAAATAGAAAAATATTGTAAATTTGATTCAAACGGAAACTCCCCCTAAACCCTAAGGCCAATTTGATTCAAAGTTCCCAGGAATGTTGCCTAGGTTACTCCCTACCAAATAAGCTAAAATCACTCTGCTGATGAACAAGATGGCCACAAGAGCTAAAAATAGAATGCACTTGAGACAGTGACACACAGGTGAGCAAACCAGGGCCCTCTGGGCCCTCTTGTTTATTTAATATACACTACTATGTTATGTGATCAATGGCGATCCCGAAAAAGATTCTCCTAGCAACAACGTTACGCACATTTTAACAGCGTAACATCAATGACGTTACGCCTGTCTATGATGTAACGCCTTAACTAAAGTTTCCAGAAGTCCCTTCTGTCTATGCACTTCGACCTTATGATGCCTGGTCGGAAAGTGCAAAAAAATCGTTTACAGCTGTCAGTCTTTTGAGTCCTTAAATACGATAAAACTAGATCAGTATGTAAATCACAATAATTGCTGCACTGTCCTGCTTTATCGACAATTCAGAGACAAACCATCTGTGTATTTATTACGGTTCAGTTATGACACTATTGTTAATCCCTGTCATATAATTGCCAAATAAACACGATTGCCCTGCGGTGCGTGTCGATAAGCCAACTTGAACAAGGTGTGAAAATATGGTAAAGTTATGTCTCTAATTTGCATTTATCCCCCCAATCATAAAATTTTTAATCCACAATCGATGTGAAAATGATTTAATCTCTCCTCAGACAATAGGCTATATCTAACTGTAGATGTATGCATAATAAAAACGGACTATCTCATGAATGGTTATGTTTTGGCACCAAATAACAGACACTTGGCGGGAAAAGTCGAATGCTGTTGTTGGTTATTGACACAGAGCTTCTGGGGATAATTCTGGAACTGTGCAAAGCGCTGTTTTCTATCCACCTCTATTCACAACTGTTTAGCTATCAAGAAAATATTTTTTGCCGGTTCCAAACATTTTTTTATGAAAGAGATACACCCAATTATAATAAAACAATGACATTAACAACGTGTGGGATTGCTGGTGTCGGATGACATCATTTATTGATCGCGTGCAGAAAAATGGTAGCAGTGGTTTGTGGGCGGCGATTTATATCAATTCAAAAATCACCGATCAGCTTTTTCCGTATGTCTAGTCTTCACCAGACATTGCCGGAAAAAAGCCTGCAGTCCATGACCTCGGGTATAAGACGGGGTCATATTTTTGGGCTCATTTTGGAGGGAAAAATCCTTGTCTTATAGCCGAATTTTTACGGTAAGATTATGTACATTTTGTATCACAAATATACTTGTACTGATATTTTTGCTGAAAAAGTATGAGTAGCTACTCACATTTTTGTTCAGCAAAAATACCTGCATATAAGATTATGTACATTTTGTTGGGCAAATATACCTGTTCTAATATTTTTGCTGAAAAAAAATATGAGTAGCTTTTGCAAATGCTCACTCACTCAGCCCCAATTCATTTCAGACATTAGATGAGGAGGAAATATACACTGATGAGGAATACCAGAGATATGAGCAGATGTTACGAGAACACGAAGAAAAAATGAGACAACAAGGTCTTGATCCTAACAGTGTACAGCCAGGAATGGTGGTTAGTATCAGAATCACAGCATAGGTTGTTTGTCTCTGAGTGCAGGCTGGAAAAATGGTGATAGAAAATGGACCAGGAGCCAGTTGTTCAAAACTAACGACGTCGTTAGTTAACATATATTGTTAAAACTTTGATCATTAAATATGGTAAATATGCTAAAATTTTTGCTGAAAAAATGTGAGCAGCTTTTGCGGATGCAAAAGCTGCTCACATTTTTTCAGCAAAAATACCAAAACATACCAAAATTTTCTATATTTTTCTTGCTAGAACAGTTAACAATTTGACCACTAACGAGCTCATTAAGCTAATGATGCTTTGAACAACAGCATAGATCCTGATCAGATGCTGCATTCTGCAGTGTCTGGTCAGGATCTACGCTTTTTCCATGATTCCAGTTTAGATTGTATAGATAAGACTCTTACGCATCACTGACCCTATAGCAATAGGAATAACACAGCTACATTCTATAAATAACTGCTACCTGGATTTCCTACAAATCAGTGATAGTCATCAACAATGAAAAGCTACTACTGCTTAGTAATCTTGTGTTGATTGACAAAGATTCAACCCAAAACAAACACAAGTTATGCTCTAATCACTGCCCCCCCCCCCAAACTCACAGACCCCAGAGCTGGTGTGGCCAGATAATTTGGATGAAACAGTTTTAAAAATTGGGGTGTCTAATTCACAATTCTGTTCAAAAATCTCCTATTTGGGTTGTTAGAGTGAGGAGCACTTGCTTTCTTCTAGAATTTCCAGGTTGAGTATCTGACCCAACCCTGACCCAAGGAAAATCGGTACACATTCAGGGGAGGCAACTCCTGCAAAAGTGTTTTATCTCCCATGTCAATAGCGGTCAACTCTTAAAGGAAAGAATTTGCTCCTGAGTAGACCCCTTTGATGGGACTCAGCGTATAGAAAAGTGAAGAAGGCCCAAAAGTTGTCCCCCTTTGAAAAATGACAGAAAAATATGCTGGGTGTTCTCATTCCCCTTAATTTGTTGTGTTGAATTCCATAAGGCTGGGATTATTTGGATGCGTAATCATTAGTGTCCACCCCACCCACTTTGCTCTGGGAGAAACCAATGATACCATATTTACTTTATGTATTATTACACCTGAACTCCTTATCATGCTTGCTGTAAACTTTGAACAAGTACATTTTACTACTGTTTACTTCCTGTTATGTCTAAATATAGCAGACTGTATAGACCCTGATGTCAAGAATGCAGCAGCTCACCTGGGTCTACTGAGGCCTGTCTGAATACGGTAGGTGCAATATGAAAAGGAGAGAAGAATTAGGACATCAAGGCCTCAATTCCAGCAGCTTACAGTCAAGTGGTGCCTTACATAAATCCTGCCAATCATGCTCCAGGGGTCCCAATTGGTGGGGGTCCGGGGCTTCTTAGCTCCCATAGACTTATAATGGAAAAAAGCTTCAAAAATGTTCTTCTCTGAAACAATACGAAAAACTTAAGAAATCTTCTTTTGAAACTACAAGGCCCTGAGACTAGATATTTAATATTGTTGCAACATCAATAGGTCACCAACATAAATCCTGCCAGCCATGCCTATGGCATCCAAATTGGCCACAGCCCTTGGCTCATTATCTCCCACTGATATATAATTGGAAAAACTTCAAAAAAATCTTCTGCTCTGAAACCATGAGACAAACAGCTTAATAAACACTTAACTGCTCCTCAGGTGAGCAGTTAGGCACCTGAGGAGCAGTTAGGCTCATTGAACCTCTTGTTCTTATTTTCTTTCCCCAGACAACAAGATTTGACATCTGCAAATTGTCTCCTAAGACAACAGAATTTAATGTCAAATACAACAGGATTTGACATATTGTGCAATTGTCTCCAGAGACAGTTTGCATGAAATGTCAAATCCTGTTTTTTTGGAGAATAAAGAAAAACATTTCTTAATGTCATCTGCTATAAAATTACCCAGCATGCAGAGCATTAATTACCCTCACCAGTTCCTATCTTGACCTATGGTAAGGATTCCCTGGGAACTGGACAGGTTTGACTCAGCCATGGTTAATATAGGTGTTTCAGAAATTGAAGTTTCACTGTAAAATCCATGATGATTGGCAAGCCCCTGTTCAGGTGATGTGTGTTGTCTGATGACAGCTCTTATTACATAGACATAGGGTTATTGCCATTTGCATTGTACAGTGAAAAGGAGTACAGGTAGCTGGGAAGGATAACACTCTCCCACTTATCTTCTGGTCATTGCTTAAAATCTTGCTCAGGGTGAAATTCTTTCAGCCGACAGCAGTGTTCCTTTGCACAGAGCCTTCATGATCGCCTTTCCATTACTGAAAAATATTTTGAAAGGGGTGTAAAACACCAAAAGAGCCATCCATGTACAGTTCAAACAGGACAGATTATTATTTCTTGCAGCCGGTTCCACATGACCCCAATGTACCACAGATGGAGATGCCTCATGGTGGACAGCAGGCAGGGTATCATCCAGATATGGCCATGCAGCAGCAACATCTGCAACAACAACAACACTTACAACAACAACAACAGTTCCAGCAACAACAACAGCAACAGTATCAGCAGATGGGTGGTATGCATCAAGGTAAATTATAAACCCTTCAGGCATAACCCATTGTATGCTCTTCCATTGCTATTTTTGGACAAGTCCATTTGTCATGTAAGGGGTGTCAGGCCTATTTTTAGCTCACCTGAGCACTTGTGCTCAAGGTGAGCTATTGTGATCGTTTTGTGTCCGTCCGTCCGTCCGTCTGTCCGTCAACAATTTCTTTAAATGACATCTCCTCCTAGGCAAATGGCCGGATTTCAAAATCATTTCACAGAAATGTTCCTCTGGTGACCCCCTTCCAAAATTGCTAAAATGGTTCTGCTATGCTGAACAAAATGGCCACCAGAGCTAAAAATAGAAAAACCTTTAAACGACATCTCCTCCTAGGCCAATGTCCCGATTTCAAAATAATTTCACAGAAATGTTCCTTTGGTGACCCTCTACCAAAATTGCTAAAATGGTTCCGCTCTGCTGAACAAAATGGCCGCCACATCTAAAAATAGAAAAACCTTAAAACGATATCTCCTCTTAAGCCAATGGCCAGATTTCAAAATCATTTCACAGAAATGTTCCTCGGGTGACCCTCTACCAAAATTGCTAAAATGGTTCTGTATGGCTGAACAAAATGGCCACCAGAGCTAAAAATAGAAAAACCTTTAAATCACATCTCCTAGGCCAATGGCCCGATTTCAAAATCATTTCACAGAGAGGGTCCTTGTCTGACCCTCTACCAAAATTGCTAAAACTTTTTCGTTTTGCTGAACGAAATGGCCACCAGAGCTAAAAATAGAAAAACTTTTAAACAACATCTCCTCCTAGGCCAATGTCCCGATTTCAAAATAATTTCACAGAAATGTTCCTTGGGTGACCCTCTACCAAAATTGCTAAAATGTTTTTGCTCTGCTGAACAAAATGGCCACCAGATATAAAATTAGAAGAACCTTTAAACGATATCTGCTCCTAAGCCAATGGCCCGATTTCAAAATCATTTTACGTAGACACAACAGTGATGCAAGATACACTTATAGAGATTTAATTACTGTATTAATAAATGAATTCTGAGCCAAGGCACAGAAAAGAATCAAGCTGGCATATAGTATTGGCATGCCTAAATAGTGTTAACATGGATGTAAAGCTCAACACAATCAAACAAATTAACCCTTGCCCTGCTGAGCCTGGATATTCCTTATCTTTCAAACAATGTAGATTCTGATCAGATGGCTTCTTGGCTTCTAAAGAAGCCATCTGATCAAGATTTACTTACATTCAGTTTGTGAATTTATAGGAATAAATTACATCATTTTAACCCAGTTTGTGCCAAAAACTTAGAATGGGATACTGGCAACCCAGGATTGGCTAACAGTGAAGGCCCAGATCAGATGCTGCAGAACTTGACGTCTGATCTGGGCCTACATTGTTTGTAAAAGGTTCTGCCATTTTCCATATATGGGTTTGAGGTTGACAAAACAGTGTAGACCTAGAACAGATGCCACAGAATATGGCCTCTGTCTGATCAAAGTCTACTTTGTTACTTACAGTACAGGAAATTTTGAGTCAGATGCTGCAGAATGCGTGCTTTGAAATATGCTATTGTTTCCCAAAATATAACTGACTTCATAACGAACTTAAGTGTTTATGCTCGAAAATCTAATGTCATTATTTCCAAAAACAAAACTTAACATCATTTATATTCAAATACAAAAACTCCAGTGCAAACTAACACAATTTCATGTTATCAGAAAATTAGTGTTAGAAGCTTCTATGGTGAAATGGTTAAACTACTTGCCTAATAAACCAAGTTTTATGGGTTCAGTCCCATGCTTCTCCACACTTGAGGCATTTTTGATGCCGAGAATCCACATCCTTTGAACACAGTGACTGAATTTAAGAAAAATTTCACAAAATCTCAACCTAAGTTCTTAAATGGTTCTGCTACATAGAACAAATAGCACATAGACATAAATAAAAACATCTTCAAAAGATAATACAACTTGACTCAGGTGAGCGAATGAGGCTCAGGTGAGCGAATGAGGTCCATCATGGACCTCTTGTTTTTGTTCTTATTCTATTTTTGATGGAAAATTCTGCTAGCAAATAGTGCAGGCCCTGGTCAGACGCTGCGTTCTGCGGCATCTGATCTGAGCCTGCACTGTTTGCCAAGGTACCCCTTTAGGGGTTTCCTGCATACAATGGGTTAATCAGGACTAGCAGACAGCATTTTCAAATACTGTTGTTTCTTTTTCTTGTCCGTATTTATGTACTTAGGTAGGTACGCACATACATCTATACATCACTTTGTAGTACAGTAGTCTCTGCAACTCCTCCTACAGTATTTGATGCAGGGCATTGAAACTTACAACACAGTTCAGTCATGCATTGAACATTTGCATAAAGGACACAGTACTATAATCCACCCCTTATTGCAGAGTTATGCCCCTTTGAACGACAAACCTTTTGGCCATATTTGTAGCAATAGGAGGTCAAACAGTACTGTTTGTGTCTTCGCAACTCCTACAGTATTTGATGCAGGGCTTTGAAACTTACAAAAAGTTCAGACATGCATTGAACATATGCATAAAGGAAACAGAAGTCTGATCCAGCCCCTTATTGCAGGATTATGCCCCTTTGAAAGACTTAAAGATTTTTGTCGGACATTGACACTTGCAACCCAGTTCAGACATGCATTGAACATATGCATAAAGGAAACAGAAGTCTGATCCAGCCCCTTATTGCAGAATTATGCCCCTTTGAAAGACTTAAAGATTTTTGTCGGACATTGACACTTGCAACCCAGTTCAGACATGCATTGAACATGTGCTTAAAGGAAACAGAAGTCTGATCCAGCCCCTTATTGCAGAATTATGCCCCTTTGAACGACTTAAAGATTTTTGTCGGACATTGAAACTTGCAACACAGTTTAGACATGCACTGAGCATGTGCATAAAGGAAGCAGGATTCTGATCCACCCCTTTTTGCAGAATTATGTCCCCTTGAACAGCTTAAATGTTTTGGCCATATGTGTAGCATAGAATGTTAACCCTTGTCCTGCTGAATATTTAAATATGTCACGCCCACTACTGATTATCAGCCAATCAGATTACTTGATGCAAATTATTGCAACAAATTCATTAACTGGATGTCAAACAATGAAGATCCTGATCAGATGGCTTCTTCAGAAGCCATCTGATCTGGATCTACATTGTTTCAAAGATAAGGCACATCCGGGCTCAGCAGCACAAGGGTTAAATAGTACTGCTTTTGTTTCCACAACTCTCCTACAGTATTTGATGCAGGACATGGAAACTTGCAACACAGTTTAGACATGCATTGAACATGTGCATAAAGGAAACAGGATTCTGCTCCTGCCCCTTATTGCAGAATTATATCCCCTTGAACAACTTAAACATTTTGGCCATATGTTTCTTAGATAATGTCGCAGTTTCTAATTTAGTTAGCATTACGATAACACAACCGTGTGACACGGTGCATTTTTCAGATCTCCAAAAGGGCTACTTTTCTGATGAAAATCTGTGATATTTTTCTGATTTTCACTCAAGGCATAGGTTGTGGGTGCTCGTTAGAACCGCCTCATTGAGGCGGTTCTAACGAGTACCCACAACCTATGTCTCGGAGCAGAAATAAGAAAAAAATGTTGACCCACCTTAACCCCAGTTTTCTCTATATAATGTGGGGTGTAAGGGGGTGTTCATTTCACGGACTTGTTTGCGTGATGAAGTGTGCCTGTCTACTGCATATGTCAAACAAATAACTCATCTACTCAGGCATATGGCAGAGGCATTGACCCCCTTCAGTGACCATCTATTATTTATGTTTTTAGAGAAAATAAGGCTTGCTGGGCAGTCGATTCACATGAAACGTTGCTTTTTATGTCCCCAGAAGCGATAGTGGTGACATATTGTTTTTGCCCTGTCTGTTTGTTTATTGGTTTGTACGTGGACAACTGCTTTACACTCACACAAAAAAATTTGACCCGTGACCTTGACCTTTGACCTAATATAAGAAAAAGTTAACATTGGTCATAACTTTTGAACCGTTTGAGATACAGCCTTCATATTTGGTATGAAGGTTCCTTTTAACAAGAGCTTTACATTCATGTAAAAAATTTTGACCTGTGACCTTGGCCTTTGACCTACTTTAAAGAAAAATATAACATTTTGGCATAACTTTCGAACCGTTTGGGATAGGGCCTTCATATTTGGCATGTAGGTTCCTTTTGATAAGAGCTTCACATTCATGCAAAATTTTTTGACCATGACCTTGACCTTTGACCTACCTAAAAGAACAAATAAGATTGTTCATAACTTTTGAATGGTTTAAGATAGAGCCTTCATATTGGCATGTAGGTTCCTTGTGACAAGAGTTTTACATTCATGCAAAAAGTTTTGACCTCTGACCTTGACCTATGACCTACTTTAAAGAAAAAAATGTTGTTGTTCATAACTTTCAAACCGTTTGAGATAGAGCCTTCATATTTGGCATGTAAGTTCCTTGTGCCAATGGCTTCCTACTCAAACCAAAAATCTTGACCTGTGACCTTGACTTTGAACTGTGACCAAATTTGAAAAAAAAATGACCATGCCCGGGAACTTGTTCGTGTTTCTTAAACACATCTTGTCTTTGATAGATTGTCATCTGCTTTAGAATGTACGAGGGTAGGCTGAAAAGTTCTGAGCCTGACCAAGAAGCAGCCATCGAACAGCCATGGAATCTTGTATTCCTTAAATCCAAACCTTTATCACTTGATTTGACTCAAATGAGTTCAAGTTTACCTGCAATAACGTAGAAATTCTAGACTTTGAAAATTGATACTAGCACGTTTTTGAGAAAATGGACAAAATCTGGCATCGTGGTGTCATCAAGTACCTCCATAAAAATGGGTTAGCTCCTAAGGACATTCATGCCGATATGGTTGCTACATTTGGGGATGATGCTCCTTCGTATGCAACCGTGAAAAGGTGGGCGGCAAATTTTAAGATGGGCAAGGACAGCCTTGAAGATGATTACCAGTGTGGACGACCCACAATGACAACAACTGAGGAAACCATCTGCCAAGTGTACAGGGCCGTGATGGATGACAGGCATTTAACTGGGAATCAGTTAGCTAACACTGTTGGCATCTCCTGTAAACGAGTAGAGAACATTCTACACAGTGAATTAGGAATGTCGAAGGTTTCCGCCAGATGGGTGCCACGCCTTTTGACGCCTGACCAGACTGAACCTGTCACAAGCCAACTTGGCTATTTTTGAAGCAGACCAAGATGGTTTTGTTGACCGTTTTGTCACTCAGGATGAGTGTTGGGTTCATCACTTTGAGCCAGAGACCAAAAGACAATCCATGCAATGGAAGCACCCTGGCTCACCCCCTCCAAAGAAGGCAAAGGTCGTCTCCTCTGCAGGGAAGGTGATGGCATCAGTGTTCTGGGATGCCAAGGGCATAATATTCATAGATTACCTTCAAAAGGGCAGAACAATTAATGGGGAGTATTATGCAGATCTGCTAAAACAATTGTGAAAAGCAATTAAGACCCGGAAAATTGACAAAAGGGGTCTTGTTCCATCAGTACAATGCGCCTGCTTATAAATCGGTTGTCGCAATGGCTGCTGTGCATGACTGTGGCTACACACTTGTTTATCACCCTCCGTATTCACCTGATCTAGCTCCATCAGATTATTTCCTGTTTCCAAACATGAAAAACCATTTGGCTGGGCAGCATTATCGGTCAGACGAGGAGGTGCTAGCTGCTGTGGAGGAGTTTTTCAGGGACCAAGATGAGACCTTCTATACCACTGGGATCCTAGGACTCCAGCATCGCTGGAGGAAGTGTATGGACAGGAAGGGAGACTATGTTGAAAAATAAGGTGCTTTCAGCATGGACAAACCATTGGATCTTGGTCAGGCTCAGAACTTTTCAGCCTACCCTTGTACCAAAGTGCTTCAAGGTTTATATATATTGTCAGTTTACTAGAGCCATAAAGTGCTGGAAGGTTCATACTGTCAGTTTACAAGAGCCATAAAGTGCTTGAATGTTCATACTGTCAGTTTACAAGAGCCATAACCGGCCCCGATAGCTCAGTTGGTAGAGTGTCCGCTCCGGGGAATGGGAGGTCACGGGTTTGATCCCGGGTCGCAACATACCAAAGTCGTTAAGAATGGTACTAGCTGCTCCTTGCTTGGCACTCAGATTTACGGGGTAGAGCTAGGACTGGTCAACCCAGTGTCAGGATAATGTGACTGGGTGTGGTATCATGTAATGTGTCTTGGACATGATACTTCAGTGAGGCAGCACTATAAAAGTAAACATTGAGCTCCCTGTCGCAACCAGACACTGTCGTGATATGACTGAAAAATTGTTGAAAGCGACGTTAAACCCGAATTCACACACACACACAATACAAGAGCCATAAAGTGCTTGAAGGTTCATATTGTCAGTTAACTAGAGCCAAAAATTGCTTGAAGGTTTACAATTTCAGTTTACTAAGGCCATTAAGTGCTTGAAGGTTTATATTGTCAGTTTACTAAAGCCATAAAGTACTTGAAAGTTTATACTATCAGTTTAATAGAGCCGTAAAGTGCTTGAAGGTTTACAATTTCAGTTTACTAGAGCCATAAAGTACTTGAAAGTTTATACTATCAGTTTAATAGAGCCGTAAAGTGCTTGAAGGTTTATATTGTCAGTTTACTAGAGCCATAAAGTGCTTGAAGTTTTACTAGAGCCAAAATTGCTTAAAGGGAAACACCCACAAAAATTAACTGTCACTTTAAAATATTGCCTTTGATGAGGCGAACATTTTGGTACAGATTTTATGAAAATTGGTTGAGCGGTTTTGAAATTATGACCTTTTGAACATTTTACAATTGCTATCTATGAGGGCCGCCATTTTTTTAATCTAGTCACGTGACCAAAATAGAAAAATAATAATTTACAGCATACTTTTCAGATTTTGTACTTCAAAACAGTAAATTATCATCGCATTGAATAAATGGAATGCATACTGTACTATTTATTGCTGTTTTATTGCACGAGAATCGCTGTAACTAAAAGTTTTCCAATTGAGAGTTTATGACGTCATTTACTCACAGCCTCGTTCTGGACTAACAAAACCAGAATTTGTGAAATGTTCAAAAGGTCATAACTTCTAAACCACTCAGTCAATTTTCATAAAACTTGTACCAAAATGTTTGTCTCCTCAAAACCTTTGTTCTGAAGTGAAAGTTAATTTTTGTGGTTGTTTTCCTTTAAGGTTTACAATTTCAGTTTACTAGAGCCGATTAGAGTGCTTGAAGTTTTATATTGATAGTTTACTAGAGCAATAAAGTGCTTGAAGGTTTATGTTGTCGGTTTACTGCAGCCGTAAAGTGCTTGAAGATTTATACTGTCAGTTTACAAGAGCCATAAAGTACTTGATGGTTTATATTGTCAGTTTCCTCCAACCATATTGTTCAAGGTTACTAAAAATTATTTAAGGGTAATGGATACACCTGGCAGATTATTCACTATTTTTCACAGGGAGACAACTTTTGGGACTTCCTCTTTGCTTTTCTATAGACTTTCTCACAGAAAAGGTGTCTACTCTTTAAGGAACGAATTTGCTCCTCAGGAGAAAATTCTTTCCTTTAAGAGATGACCCCTATTGACATAGGAGACAAAAATACTTATGGCAGGAGTTGCCTCCCCTGAAGATGTATCCTTTGCCTTTAAAGTGCAAATTTTCCTTTTAAGAGTAGACCCCTATGGATTTGAATTATTATACCCCCAGCAAACAAAGTTTAAGCGGGTATACTGTTTTCACGTTGTCCGTCTTTCGGTAACACTTTGGTTTTCCCTGCATATCTTGCTATAGTTTACAGAATCTTATCATTTTTGCATAAATGTTGATATTGTTGACTGCTGCTACATGAAAATAAAGGTCCTGTGATCAATACTGTTAAAGTTATTCCCCTTTGTAATTCTTGAAAACTTGTCTGTGACACTTTTGATTTTCCTGTATATCTTGCTTAATAATTTTAATAACTTTTGTATTTATTGTTTTACATTAATGAAACTTATATCACACTTGGTGCCTGAGGTAAGGAATCTGTTGTAGTAAAGTATTTGTCAAGGGCCCATAACTCTTGGAGTTATGTCCCTAGATAGGTTTTCATTTAACATAGCCATTTTTGAGGTCTAATAATGTTAAAGTGTATAGGGACAGTTTTAGGGTGATCGTTTTGAAACTCTGCAGGTGTTTTCATATAGGTCTGAAGATGTGCATGTGGTTTTTTCATACTCCTAAAATTATTTCTTTCACTTTTTTTGTCTTTTTTAACTAAGCCATTTTTTGAGGTCTAATAATGTTAAAGTGTATGGGGAGTGGGTACCTTGTTAGCGCAACTCCTCTCACAGTTTTAGGTTGATCCTTTTGAAACTTTGCTGGTGTTTCATATAGGTCTGAAGATGTGCATGTGTTTTTTTCATACTCCTAAAATTATTTCTTTCACTTTTTTTGTCTTTTTTAACTAAGCCATTTTTTGAGGTCTAATAATGTTAAAGTGTATGGGGAGTGGGTACCTTGTTAGCGCAACTCCTCTCACAGTTTTAGGTTGATCCTTTTGAAACTTTGCTGGTGTTTCATATAGGTCTGAAGATGTGCATGTGTTTTTTTCATACTCCTAAAATTATTGCTTTCACTTTTTTCGTCTTTTTTAACTTAGCCATTTTTTGAGGTCTAATAATGTTAAAGTGTATAGGGAGTGGGTACCTTGTTAGCGCTAAGTTGACCAGATGCTTAAAACTCATCATATAGATTTTGTGTTTCAATAATTTTGGGCCAAGTTGCCGGCTATGAGTTCAACTTCTTTTTAACATGTCTGCTCTTTTTTATTATTGACCATTCTAATATCTAATAAGCAGTGCTAATTCACTTTTTTCATTTTTGTTAGATTTGTGAGCCTTGAAAGTATATTCATCAACCTTAAATAACCTTTAACCTGATAATTTTCACTGAACATGCTTGATGGTATGTATGCAGGGTAGTTAGATGAGGCAAAGGTGTCATGTAAAAATAAGGCTTGATGCAACTTGTAAAATATCAAGCCTTATTATAGCCCCGCTCTGAAAAAGTGGGGGCTATATCGGATTTGCCTTGTCCTTCTGTGATTCTGTAATTCTGTAATTCCGTTATTGATCAGGACTCAAAACCCGTTTGAGGTTTTTTCATGAAACTTCACACAAATGTAAAGCACTATGAGACGATGTGCAGAGCACATGAACCATAACTCTTGATTGCCTACTTTTGGAATTATTGCCTATTGAACATTGAACAAATTTTGTTATTTATGATAACTCAAAAACTGTTTAAGGGTTTTTTCATGAAACTTCACACAAATGTAAAGCACTATAAGACGATGTGCAGAGCGCATGGACCATTACTCTGGATTGCTTACTTTTTGAGTTATTGCCCTTTGAACATTGAAAAATGGCAATTTTAACCTTGTCCGCTCCAAAACGCAAAAAACCTTTGAGATATTTTCATGAAACTTCACACAAATGTAAAGCACCATGAGACGATGTGCAGAGCACATGAACCATAACTCTGGATTGCCTTTTTGCCACCTTTAATTAGAGGCTAAAAGCTGAAAACATTTTATTTCTTGTATTTTTAGCTCACCTGTCACGTAGTGACAAGGTGAGCTTTTGTGGTCACTTTTTGTCCGTCGTGCGTCCGTGCGTGCGTGCGTGCGTCCGTAAACAATTTCAAATAAGTATATCTCTAATACCCCATGGTCAGTCTTGATCAAATTTCATGAGAAGCATCACCAGGTAGGGGGAAAGGCTGCATAAGGTTTTTGGGCTGATCAGATTGGAATTCTGGTTGCTATGGCAACATACAGCTCCCATAGACTTACAATGGGAAAAAATTAAAATATCTTCTTCTCTGAAACCACAGGGCCCAAAGCTAAGATATTTAGCATGTAGCAACGGCCAGTGGTCACCTACATAATTCCTGCCAATCATGCCCCTGGGGTCCACATTGGCCACGCCCCAGGGCCCCTTCGCTCCCATAGACTCACAATGGAACAAAAAAATTCAAAAACCTTCTTCTCGGAAACCAAAGGACCCAGAGCTTAGATATTTAGCATATAGCAAGGGCAAGTGGTCACCTTAATTAATTCCTGCCAATCATGCCCCTGGGTTCCAAATGGGCCACACACCGGGGCCCTTTAGCTCCTATAGACTCATAATGGAAAAAAGCTTCAAAAATCTTCTTCTCTGAAACCACAGGGCCCAGAGCTGCAATATTTGGCATGTAGCAACGGCAAGTGGTCACCTACATAATTCCTGCAAATCACGCCCCTGGGGTCCAAATTGGCCACACCCCGGGGCCCCTTAGCTCCCATAGACTCATAATGGAAAAAAAGCTTAAAAAATCTTCTTCTCTGAAACCACAGGGCCCAGAGCTTACATATTTAGCATGTAGCAACGGCAAGTGGTCACATACATAGTTCCTGCCAATCAAGCCCCTGGGTTCCAAATGGGCGACGCCCTGGGGCCCCTTCGCTCCCATAGACTCATAATGGAACAAAAAGCTTCAAAAATCTTCTTCTCTGAAACCACAGGGCCCAGAGCTAAGTTATTTAGCATGTAGCAACGGCCAGTGGTCACCTACATAATTCCTGCCAATCATGCCCGTGGGGTCCACATTGGCCACGCCCCAGGGCCCCTTCGCTATAGACTCACAATGGAAAAAAAGCTTCAAAAATCTTCTTCTCTGAAACCACAGGGCCCAGAGCTTAGATATTTAGCTTGTAGCAACGGCCAGTGGCCACCTACATAATTCCTGCCAATCATGCCCCTGGGTTCCAAATGGGCGACGCCCTGGGGCCCCTTCGCTCCCATAGACTCATAATGGAACAAAAAGCTTCAAAAATCTTCTTCTCGGAAACCACAGGGCCCAGAGCTTAGATATTTAGCATGTTGCAACGGCAAGTGGTCACCTACATAATTCCTGCCAATCATGCCCCTGGGGTCCAAACGGGCCACGCCCCAGGGCCCTTTAGCTCCTATAGACTCATAATGGAAAAAAGCTTAAAAAATCTTCTTCTCTGAAACCACTGGGCCAAGAGCTGAGATATTTGGCATGTAGCAAGGGCAAGAGGTCACCTACATAAATCCTGCCAATCATGCCCCTAGGTTCCAAAAGGACCACGCCCCGGGGCCCCTTAGCTCCCACAGACTCATAGTGGTAAAAAAAGCTTCAAAAATCTTCTCTGAAACTACAGGGCCCAGATTTTAGATATTTAGCATGTAGGAACGCCAATTGGTCACCTACATGATTCCTGCCAATCATGGCCCTGGGTTCCAAATGGGCCACGCCCCGGGGCCCCTTCACTCCCATAGACTCATAATGGAAAAAAGCTTCAAAAATCTTCTTCTCTGAAACCACAGGGCCCAGAGCTTAGATATTTAGCACGTATCAACGGCAAGTGGTCACCTACATAATTCCTAGCAATCATGCCCCTGGGGTCCACAAGGGCGACGCCCCGGGGCCAGTTAGCTCCTATAGACTCATAATGGAAAAAAAAAAGCTTAAAAAATCTTCTTCTCTGAAACCACAGGGCCCAGAGCTTAGATATTTAGCATGTAGCAACGGCAAGTGGTCACATACATAGTTCCTGCCAATCATGCCCCTGGGGTCCAAATGGGCCATGCCCCAGGGCCCTTTAGCTCCTATAGACTCATAATGGAACAAAAAGCTTCAAAAATCTTCTTCTCTGAAACCACAGGGCCCAGAGCTAAGTTATTTAGCATGTAGCAACGGCCAGTGGTCACCTACATAATTCCTGCCAATCATGCCCGTGGGGTCCACATTGGCCACGCCCCAGGGCCCCTTCGCTATAGACTCACAATGGAAAAAAAGCTTCAAAAATCTTCTTCTCTGAAACCACAGGGCCCAGAGCTTAGATTTTTTTAGCTTGTAGCATAGATTTTTTTAGCTTGTAGCAACGGCCAGTGGCCACCTACATAATTTCTGCCAATCATGCCCCTGGGTTCCAAATGCGCGACGCCCTGGGGCCCCTTCGCTCCCATAGACTCATAATGGAAAAAAAAGCTTCAAAAATCTTCTTCTCGGAAACCACAGGCCCAGAGCTTAGATATTTAGCATGTTGCAACGGCAAGTGGTCACCTACATAATTCCTGCCAATCATGCCCCTGGGGTCCAAACGGGCCACGCCCCAGGGCCCTTAAGCTCCTATAGACTCATAATGGAAAAAAGCTTCAAAAATCTTCTTCTCTGAAACCACTGGGCCAAGAGCTGAGATATTTGGCATGTAGCAAGGGCAAGTGGTCACCTACATAAATCCTGCCAATCATGCCCCTAGGTTCCAAAAGGACCACGCCCCGGGGCCCCTTAGCTCCCACAGACTCATAGTGGTAAAAAAAGCTTCAAAAATCTTCTCTGAAACTACAGGGCACAGAGTTTAGATATTTAGCATGTAGGAACGCCAATTGGTCACCTACATGATTCCTGCCAATCATGGCCCTGGGTTCCAAATGGGCCACGCCCCGGGGCCCCTTCACTCCCATAGACTCATAATGGAAAAAAGCTTCAAAAATCTTCTTTTCTGAAACCACAGGGCCCAGAGCTTAGATATTTAGCACGTATCAACGGCAAGTGGTCACCTACATAATTCCTGGCAAGCATGCCCCTGGGGTCCAAAAGGGCGACGCCCCGGGGCCAGTTAGCTCCTATAGACTCATAATGGAAAAAAAAAGCTTAAAAAATCTTCTTCTCTGAAACCACAGGGCCCAGAGCTTAGATATTTAGCATGTAGCAACGGCAAGTGGTCACATACATAGCTCCCATAGACGCATAATGAAAAAAAAAAAAAACCTTCAAAAATGTTCTTCTCTGAAAACACAGAGCCCAGAGCTTAGATATTTAGCATGTAGCATCTGCAAGTGGTCTCCTACATATTTCCTGCTAATCATGCCCCTGGGGTCCTAATGGGCCATGCCCAGGGGCCCCTTAGCTCCCATAGACTCATAATGGAAAAAAGCTTCAAAAATCTTCTTCTCAGAAACTGTGAAGCACAGAACTTAGATATTTAGTGTCTAGCAACATAAAATAACCAGCTCAATAAATCCTGCTTACCCTGTCCCTGGGTCAAAATTGGCCACGCCTGAGCTCATCACCTCCAATAGACTTATAATGGAAAAAAACTTAAAAAATCTTCTATGAAACCATAAGGCCCAGAGCTTAGATTTTTAGTATGTAGCAACGTTAAGTGGCCACCTACATAAATCCTGCCAGTTATTCCCCTGGGAACCAAATTGGCCACACCCAGGGGTCTTTAGCTTCCATAGACTTGCAATTGGAGAAACTTCAAAAATCTTCTCCTTTGAAACCACAGGGCCCTTATAATGAAAAAAAAAAAAAAAAACTTAAAATGGGGGAAAAAATCTTCAAAAATCTTCTTCTCTGAAACCATAAGTCCCAGAGCTTAGGCATTTAGCATGTAGCAATGTCGAGTGGTCGCCTACATGAATCCTGCCAATCATGCCCCTGGGGTCCAAATCCTGTGGCCCCTTAACTCCAACAAACTTATAATGGAAAAAAAGCTTCAAAATTCTTTGAAACCATGAAGTACAGACCTTAGATATTTAGTATATAGCAACACAAAATAGTCGCCTAGATAAATCCTGCCAACCGTGCCCTTTGGGTCAAAATTGGCCAAGCCCAGGGCTCATTAGCTCCTATAGACTTATACTGAAAAAAAACTTAAAAAAAATCTTTTTCTCCAAAACCATAAGGCACAGATTTTGTTTGATTTGAGGTTTTACATCCCCGTCAACACTGTATAGGTCATTTTGGAGATGTCTCTTTCAATTTTGTGGGACTTTTACCCGACATTGAGATGAAATTACATCTCAAGCCCTGTTGCCCAATGAAACCAGTAGGGTTTATAAGCATGGACACCGCTTTGCCTGAGCTTAGATATTTAGTATATAGCAATGTCAAGTGGTCTCCTACACTAATGATTTTCTGGTACACAGGTGAGCGATATAGGGCCATTGGGCCCTCTTGTTCTTTTCTGATAGTGCTATAGTGTGGTTATAGTCAGATCCTCTGACAGTTCTAGTTTTTGCAGAAAAATATTGAAAAGTTTAGACTGTCATCTGCTCCAGAATTTTCTGTGGTGCTTGACAAATGAGCCTCAAAACAGTGCTTTTTAGCAGTTTCTAAGGCTGACACGAATAATCGTTTAATCGATCGATAAATTCCACAAAAATGATTATCATTTCTGATTTGCTTTTAATCGATAACTTGAGAGGTACAATTTACCACCTAAAGTTATGCCTGAAATAGCTGCATGAGTGGCAAACAGTGCAGATCCCTGATGAGACGCCGCAGCGGCGTCTCATCTGGGTCTACACTGTTTGCCCAGGCCTGTCTGTTCAAATATACATATCGAAAGTGCAACATATGGTAATAGTTATGCTCAGACAGAAAGCCAGACAGGTAAAATTATGACAAAAACCTTAGCGATTACTAATCGATTATCGATCGGAATGACAGGACTGATAATCGATTATCTTTTCAACTGCGATTAGCCAGCCCTAGCAGTTTCTCAGTCAAATGGAAAGTTAAGCCTTTTATTTTTCTTCGAAAATAAGAAACAAATTGGACTGTTATCTCCTTAGAATTTAGGTTTTGCTAGATTGGTTTAGACTAAACTCTTCATCTTTTGTTTAGGTTTTGCTGGTCAAGTTCCAGAACATATGCCAGGTGGAGTACCAGGGGGTCAAATGCCTCAAGGTCAAATGCATGGTGGACAGCAGGTGCCAATGGGGCAGATGCCTCCAGGACAGATGCCAGGTGGTCAAATAGCTCAAGGGCAGATGCATGGAGGACAACAGGTGCCTGCCGGTCAAATGCACCAGGAACAGATACCTGGGCATCATGTGCCTCAGGGACAGATGCCTGGGGGTCAGATACCTCAGGGTCAGATGCCAGGAAGGCAGCCTATAGCAGGTGGGCCACCTGGTGGTGCTCAGAATGCTCAACAAGCACAACCACTAAATGTTCAACAGGGTGTGCCACAACAAGGCCAGCCACAGCAAGCACAGCCACAAGGACGGCCACAACAAGCACAGCCTCAACAAGGTCACCCACAGCAAGCACAGTTTCAACAAGGTCAGCCACAACAAGTTCAGCCACAACAGGTACAACAGGGTCAGCCACAACAAGCACAGCCACAAGGTGGGCAACAGGCTTTGAAATTCGAAGGTCAAGAAGACAAGAAACCATTAGTTTAGAACTAAACAGCATTATCATTCACTGAAGCAAAAAAGGGAAGTACATGATGATCAGTTGGTTACAATTCCATTATGGTGACCTATAGTTCCAACCAGTTATGGAGGAGTTAAAAGGATCATTATTAGATAATTGTTCCTTTCTGTTGTGGGTATTTATTAGAATTGCCTCATTGAGGCAATTTAAAATCGCTACGAAATTACTTAACCCTTATCTTGCTGTTCACGACAACCCCTATCTTTGCAAACAGTGTAGATCCAGATGAGATGGCTTCTGATCAGGATCTACACTGTTTGGCATTTAGTTTAGGAATTTGTAGCAATAAATTACATCAAGTAATTTGATTGGATGATAGACAGAAATGGGTTCGGCTTAAATGAATATTCAGCAAGAGAAGGGTTAATAATATTATATTATGGATTTCTTTAGAAAAAACTGGGGCCTGTTGTTCAAAACTATTGATGTCATTAGTTTATGAATCGTTAAAACATTAATTATTTAATATGGCAAGTATACTAATATTTTTGCTGAAAAATGTGAGTAGTTATAGAAAAAAGCTACTCACATTTTTCCAGCAAAAATAACAAAAATTAAGACAATGCACTTGCTAGAAAAGTTAACAATTTGACCACTAACGAGCTTGTTAAACTACCGGTAACAAGGCTATCTGGGACCAGTTGTTCAAAGCATCATTAGCTTAATGAGCTCGTTAGTCGTCAAAATGTTAACTGTTCTAGTAAGTACATTATCTAATACTCTGGTATTTTTCCTGAAAAAAAAAATGAGCAGCTTTTGCATTTGAAAAAGCTGTTCACAGTTTTTCAGCAAAAATATCATACCTGCCAACACTCCCGATTTGGGCGTGACTCTCACGATTTATTGTGTGTCTCACTCCCCCACGATCGTTTTTTGAAAATGGCCCAAATCTCACGAATTCCAATGCATCTAACGCCTAGATCAACAGCCGGCTATAATAAATTCATCATACCGGATATTTACCTATGCGAACTGGTTATTATCGGCTTTTCTGAATCGTTTTTGTATGCAATTAGAGCTGGGATACAGAACTATTGGAAAATCACCTCCAGGTCACAGGTATATTTGGACTATTATTAGCAAATCTATTATTGGGCAGGTAAATAAACAAAACTAGCCTATATATCTATTGGTAAATTTCTAAGTTTGGTCCTCAGAATATTCAGATATCGAGGTATCCCTGCGTTACAAAAATATTACAGAACTCATCTTTAGCCATTTAATTTCTTCATTAAATACTAATAATCTTCCATAATAAAGATTTTTTTTTTTGGACATTTTACAAGGCACCCAAAATGTTGTGTGGCGACCGATTCCAATGTTGCAAATAAAATGGTTATTTTGTTTATGAATCTTTGAAAATGTATCGCTCAAGGTATTGATCATTTATCCATTTTAGCATAAATATGTTCAGTTTCGTGAAATCATTCTTCGATATAAAAAGATTGGGTATAACATGTATATCATACGACAGACTGCATGCATGGTAGTTAACCCAATCACGGTTGGCAACTTTGCTTCCCTCTTTAATTGTACGCCGGTGGGTTAGGCCTCAGATTCTATGACGGCTCCAACGTAAAGGCTTATTGAGAATTAGAGAGATCTAATTCAAGGTAATGTTGGTTGGTGCCTGATGCTCTGTCTCTGGTCGGGCCCATCGGAGTCTAACTGTTGGTTTTCTTTTGCTACAGCATTTCAGTGGTTTCTTGCTGTCGAGAAGTCACCGTTGTCTCACCTCTGTGGTTCTTTGATTTTTGTGTTCACGGAGATGTTGCACTGATGAGTTAGGAGGCCTTCATGCGGACTGAACAAATTATTTGTCTAAATCGCGACGGAAGTAAGGGCGAGGATTGTGGCCACGTAAAATCGATTTAAGCCCCCCAGTGGAAATCTTCCACTGACCGTTCCAAGGCGGCTCTTCTGTGGCGATTTATTTATGTTGTTGTTTGTTACTTACTGTGTGTATCACTTGTGTCTTTTAATTTTGGATGGCCATATGGCCATTTTGTGGGAAAGTAACTGTCCTTATGGCCTTCCTTTGTTTAAGTTTCCATTATGGTCTGGTCGCTTAATGTTTGTATTTCTATCCCTTTGGTGTCTTTTATGGGTGGAGTAAGTTAATTGTATCAATTCCTGATCTTTGTTTTACTTCTACTTTAATAAGATTTTTAGACAGGTTTTTAATTATTTGGACCCAATTTTGATTTATATCAGTCTTTGAATCGACTGCCTATTCGAAATTCGCAAAATTGCAGAATGTTTCCTCTGGCTTTCTTTGCCGGATCATTACAGGGTCACTGATGAGGCTTTATTAGCCGAAACTACGTAGTATGACCCATCTTCTTTCTTATGAATGTTTTCATTGCTCTTAAAGGAACTCATTTTTGATTTTTATTTGATGAAGTGCTGTGGTAAAATGAATCATTGTATCTGACTTGTAAAGCAACCTTTAAACTAAGTAACATATATTCAGACTGTACACAGTTTCATACTTTCACCCCTCCTAAATATCCACATTTTTATGCTAGGTGGGTAAGCTAGCACTTTTTTAAATGGGTGCTTGGTCTAGTTAAAAATTGAAATTTTGTTGGTGGTGGTGTTCAATTTATTTATTTTCTTATAGGTGGTGGGTCTTTGAAAAAGGTGGCACCTATTCCCACCCCCATACAGTTAACTCTGTTAAAGCCCTTAGCATCTTTAGGGAAAAAAAGTCTCACTCTTTCAAATTTTTCCTGAAAATTCCCTGCGAGCCAAATACAAAAAGAGAAGATAAAAAAATGGTCTGTCGCGCACAGTCTCACTCTTTGGATTTTCTCAAAGTTGGCAGGTATGAAAATATTTGTATATTTGCTATATTAAATGAGCAAAGTTTTAACAATACATTAACTAATGACATTGTTAGTTTTGAACAACTGATTCCAGCAGGACTCTGATCTCACTACAGTCATCATCTACTTCCCCTTTTTGATCATTTGCCATAATATTTGGTGGT
The DNA here is from genome assembly GCA_963580285.1 of Lucinisca nassula. Lineage (NCBI taxonomy): Eukaryota > Metazoa > Mollusca > Bivalvia > Lucinida > Lucinidae > Lucinisca > Lucinisca nassula. The sequence continues at coordinate 75,571,361 of OY757021.1, forward strand.
GGTGATACAGGGGTGGGGTCGGGGACCGCGATCTGGATTCAGATCAAAAGATGGTAAGAGTACATGTATTGGTTTGCGAATCATAAGCAGGGTTATGTGTTTCATGATGATAAATAAAGGCTAAGTGTTTAATTCATCCCTGACAATGCAAAAGACCATGGCCCTTTCACCTGGATTCTCTCATCTTTGAATTTGGACCTCTTAACCCCTTGTATGGGGGAGTACCTTGGCAAACAGTACAGGCCCAGATCAGATGCCGCTGAACGCGGCATCTGATCAGGGTCTGCACTATTTGCTAACAGAATTTTCCGTCAAAAATAGAATAAAAAACGAAAAAAATAGGCCTGACACCCCTTATATGACAAATGGTCTTGTCCAACATATAGCAATGGAAGAGTCCACTAGTATACAATGGGTTAATTGTTGTAAATTTGAAGTTAGTGGATTGCAAACAGTGTAGATTCTGATGAACAGGCTCATTAAGAGTCATCTCATCTTGATCTGCACTATTTTCATAGGTATCTGTACCACTCTTCCGGGTTGAAAAGGGCTGTGGTCAAAATATTTTTTTTCTTGTAATGGACAAGCTACCCGGTAAGTGACAGGATTTGTTAATTACTGAATTTTAATTTGTACTGATACCATGTTAAAAGAAGGCATGTTTGACTTACCCGGATGTCCGAATGCTTGTGTATTTACAGACTGGTTTACTGAACCAAAGAGAGTTTGACTGTATAGCTTGCATGAATGTCGAAATATTTGTTTAATGTAGCAAATATACAAATATTTTTGCAGAAAAAATGCAAGCAGCAAAAGCTGCTCATTTTTTTTTTTTTCAGAAAACTACCAGAGTATTAGAAATAGTACTTACCAGAACATTTGTTTAACTTAAACCAAAGAAAACTCCTATTGCCTTACTTCTTGGCATTGAAGGGGAATGTGAACACCTGGCAGATTTTGCCGCCATTTTTCAAAGGGAGACAACTTTCGGAACTTCCTGTGCGCTTTTCTATAAGCCCTGTCCTACTGAAAAAGGGTCTACTCTTAAAGGAAAGAATTTGCTCCTCAGGAGCAAATTCTTTCCTTTAATAGTTGACCCCTATTGACATGGGAGACAAAAATACTTTTGCAGGAGTTACCTCCCCTGAAGGTGTACCCATTCCCCATAAATACCAAAACCATAAGGTAAATTGACACACCTGACAGGTTTTTCTTCTCTTAAGGGAAGCAACTTTTGTGGCTTCCTGTTTCACTAGGAAAACATGTCCTTGTGAAATAATTGCATCCAACATGGTGTCAGAAATAACAAATATCAGGTATAAATTGTAATATCTTTCTTATTTTTGCTTTCAACATAGGTTTTGGGTGCTCGTTGGAATCACCTCAATGAAGTGGTTCTAATGAGTACCCACAATCTATGTTTATGAGCAAAAATTAAGGCAGTATACCCCCGTATACCCCATTTTCTCTGTATAAAGTGGGGGTTAGAGGGGTCTTCGTTTCACGAACTTATCATGATGGGTTCCCAACAATTTGATTGCCACTGCAAAAGGGGTTAATCAACATTTTTCTTTGTGTTTTCTACATCCATTGTGCTCTGGTGGGAGACCAGCTTTGGGACTTGTGAACAGTCCCAAAGCTGGTCTTAATATAGGAATTTTACTGTATCTGATTAGTGAAGACTTCTGGGGCCTGTTGTTCAAAACTAACAATGTTGGTTTATGAATCATTAAAACTTACCATGATATGGCAGATATACCCGCCGCCGCCCATCGGGGTCTGGAGAAATAGATTGGGTTACACGGTGCTTCCGCGCAGAGCTGAAACTGACTGAACTTGAGTACTGGTAAACAGCTTAGGTCTAAGCCTGCCCAGGAAAAGTGATGCGAGTCGGACCTCTCCTTAAACACCAGCGGTTTCTATGGGCGGTAGGGCTTGAGATGTCATTTCATCTCAATGTTGGGTAAAAGTCCCACACAAATTGGAAGCAATGTCTCCAAAATTACCTTAATAGTGTTGATGGGGACGTAAAACCTCAAACAAAAATGGCAGATATACTAAAATTTTTGCTGAAAAAATGAGTATGCAAAAGCTACTCATATTTTTTCAGCAAAAATTCCAAAATTTTAGCTATTGTTCAGCTAACAATTTGATCACTAACGAGCTTGTTAAGCTGTGAACAATGTAACCCTGGAGTCTGCTTATTCAGACTAACAAGCTTGTTAAGCTTTGAACAATGTAACCCTGGAGTCTGCTCATTCAGACTAACAAGCTTGTTAAGCTTTCAACAATGGGACCCTGGAGTCTGCTCATTCAGACTAACAAGCTTGTTAAGCTTTGAACAATGGGACCCTGGAGTCTGCTCATTCAGACTAACAAGCTTGTTAAGCTTTCAACAAGGGGACCCTGGAGTCTGCTCATTCAGACTAACAAGCTTGTTAAGCTTTCAACAATGGGACCCTGGAGTCTGCTCATTCAGACTAACAAGCTTGTTAAGCTTTCAACAATGGGACCCTGGAGTCTGCTCATTCAGACTAACAAGCTTGTTAAGATTTGAACAATGGAACCCTGGAGTCTGCTCATTCAGACTAACAAGCTTGTTAAGCTTTGAACAACGACACCCTGGAGTCTGCTCAGTCAGACTGAAAATTTTACATTTTTTGCATTTCAAAATAATTTGTCAATAATAATAGTCAAGGGAGGCTATGATCAGGGTCTGAGGTTAAAAACCTTTTTTCATGTTCAATTTGGGCATAAAATTTGTCCCGCTGATACATATTGAAGAACCCAATATTTTTGGCATTTTAATCTATAAAATGCCGATCACGACAGTTGTCGTCAGCTTTGTCGTCAAAGTCATTTTTGAAAACAGTGTGGATCCAAATCAGACTGCTCCTCTAGGAGCAGGCTGATCTGGGCCCACTCTGTTTGCCTGTAAACAAAATGTTTTTTAAAACATATGCAAAAAAATTCAGCGGATGACACAAGCAGACGACATTTTCAGATGTAGTTTTTCTCGTTGTCTTAAGGGTTAATATTTATCAGCAGGACAGATATGAAAAAATCCTCGATAATGGTATTTAAACAATTATTAGCTTCACAAATTCATGCTAAATTGAATTAAGCAGGATTTACCTTTAACCTGCTGAATATTCATCTAAGCCACACCCATTTCGTTATATCAACCAATCAAATTACTTGATGTAATTTATTGCTACAAATTCGTAAACTGAATGTCAAACAGTGTAGATCCTGATCAGATGGCTTCTTCAGAAGCCATCTGATCTGGATCTACACTGTTTGCAAAGATAGGGCTTGTCGCCTACAGCAGGGTAAAGGTTAAAGGTTGCTGACAATGGATATTTATTTGGTCTGTCATCCTAGATTGTGCATGGAGAAAAAAGATTATTATGTAATTGTTTTTGGCTGTTGCACATAAAAATGTATGTTGTGGATGTTAGTTGTATTACAAGAACTCAAAGCATGTATTTTTATGACGAAATACTGTTTACTTTGTCATTGTTGCAAACAGTGTGGACTCGGATCTAGGAGCAGTCTGATCAGGATGGCACTGTTTGCCTGTATCCAAAAATATGTTACGTAAACAGGCAACATTTATAGATGCAGTTTTTCTTTGTGTCATATGGTTTAAGTGTTCAGTTTTTTTTTACTTTGTAAATAAGATTTTCTTATTTGATATAAAAATGTTGAATGAATATTTAATTGTTTGTGACTTGTCCTTTCACATTTATATGATAGCTTGGCTTGATTGGTTTGTTTTAAGAACCAACCAGCTCCTTGTATGGAACTCTACAGACTGGTTTTTAATGCCGTTTGCACTTTATATCATTGGTGCTTGGGAATGAACAAAGATTTGCCCTAGACTTGGGCCCAACTGCCTTGCAAGTGCAAAAGTTGGAAAGACAAAGACCAGGACCTGAGGTTAGAAAACATTTTTCGTGCTCAACTTACTTTAGCATGATATTTATCCTGCTCATAATGCCAACAAATGTTGGCATTTTAAACATTGTGAGCTAGATTTACAACATTTTGTACTGATCTGAGCTTGAAAATTGCTGAATTTGTTTTTAATAGTTAAGGGGATAACAAATTTCATGCTCAGCTGAGCTGAGCATGAAATTTGTTATCCTTATAACTATTTATAACTAGTTTTATAACATAGGGACTCTGCTATTGATAGTCTGACGTATTCATTACGATAACACACCCGTGCGTCATAGTGCATTTTTCACATCTTCAAAATGGTCAATTTCTGAAGAAAATTTGTGATATTATTCTTACTTATACTCAGAACATAGGTTGTTGGTACTTGGTAGAACTGCCTCATTAAGGCGGTTCTAACGAGTATCCACAACCCATGTCTAGGAGCAGAAATAAGGAAAATATTGTATATCCCCCGTAATCCCCAGTTTTCTCTATATAAAGTAGGGTGTAAGGGGTGTTTATTTCACGGACTTGTTCACGTGATGAGCCTGCTTCCTCATTGGAAGTTTAACCCTTATCTTGCTGTTCACGACAACCCCTATCTTTGCAAACAGTGTAGATCCAGATCAGATGGCTTCTGAAGAAGCCATCTGATCAGGATCTACACTGTTTGGCATTCAGTTTATGAATTTGTAGCAATAAATTACATTAAGTAATTTGATTGGTTGATGGACAGAAATGGGTGTGGCTTAAATGAATATTCAGCAAGATAAGGGTTAACCCTAAATCCTTTCACAGCGAAGTTTCTGTTGTGGACTCGTCTGTAATGGAATTTGGACATGTCCAGTCTGGTAAATTTGATTAACAAGGTGGCAAACATTATAGTTCCTGATGAGACCTGTCATTATGAGCCATCTCATCAGGATCTATAATGTTTGCATAGACATCCATACTGAGTTTCAGGGTTGAAAGGTTTAAATTGCGAGGCAAAATTTAAACAGATTATTCCATATTTAAAATGCTTCATTTTTGCTTGGATATTTAAGGGTTATTTCAATCTCGATCTGTAAAAGACATGCAAATTATATATGTTCTGCTCAAGTAGTCTTTGAGGAGCGTAGATAACTGTAAAATGTTTAGAATTTCGGCTGTTGGAATTGCATCTCTTACCGGCAGCCTGAAACTTCATATGATGTAAAGATAATTGTGGTTGTAGGCAGGTCAATGTTTGTCTGACGGAAGTAACACTTTTGATTTGTTAATGATTGTTCACTATTTGCCAAAATAAAAGCATAGTGTGCTTAGCCATTTCATTTTAACGCTTATCCTGGTGAACATGATAACCCATCTCTTTGCAAACAGTGTAGCTGCAGATCAGAAGCCATCTGATCAGGATCTACACTGTCATTCATTCAGTTTGCAAATTATGTAAAGAAATCTGATTGGTTGATAATCAGAAATGGATGTGACAAATTAATTTATTCAGTAGGATAGGGATTAACCTTGAAAACAAGCTCTGAAAAGTCCTTTCACATGTGCAACAATATGCATTGCTCCTTACGTCAACTTTGGACATGTTTGGGGATATGTGCGTGTCTAGAATTGGAATCAGGAGCACAGCATTAAAACACATTTTTTTTTTATAATTAACTCAAGTCAGCAATTTTTTCCCTCCATATCACAAAAGTGTAATAATTAGCCCTTATATCCTGCTAATAATTAATTTAGCCACACCTATCTCTGACTTTTAACAAATCAGATTACTTGATGTAATTTATTCCTACAAATTCACAAATTGAATGTCAGTGTAGATCCTGATCAGATGGCCATCTGATCTGGATCTACACTCTTTGCAAAAAGTAGGGATTGTCATGAATAGCGGCATAAAACGTTAAATTTACATGTATTAGAGTTAAATTTACATCTTTATGCTACTGAAACTTTTTCACTGTTTCAACTTGAACAGACTGCAAAATCTTGCACTCATAATTGGTGTCGGATATAATTCTTGAAGAAGTATTTGGTGTGTGCTTATGGGAGCATGTTGCGATATTTATGTCGGATGTAAATTTTGTTGGAATGTGTTTTTTTTTTTACTTGCTTACCCAAGGGCAGGGCCTTGAAGCCGGTGTGGACATTTTTTGAAATTCTTTGTGTAATTGTGATGCGCTTCACTTTAAAAGTGCCAGGTACATAGAAGCTGTATAATTAGAGCACCAGTCTGACTTCTTGCCTAATAGGTTTTCAAACTCCTGAAGATGTACGAAGGCTGATTCAGCAACTTGTGCTCAGTCCTAGGTTCAGATAAGGTGTACTGGTCATATGTGGGTACATCTGGTACTCATTGGAATCACCTCATTGAGGCAATTTTAACAAGTACCCACATGTTTCTGGCAAGAAATAACGAAAATTATCTTTAAGGGGAATGGGAACACCTCGGGAGACAACTTCTGCAAAAGTATTTTTGTTGCCCATGTCAATAGGGATCAACTCTTAAAGGAAAGAATTTGCAGAATTTGCTCCTGAGGAGCAAATTCTTTCCTTTTCAAGAGTAGACCCCTTTTTCAGTAGGACAGAGCTTATAGAAAAGCTCACAGGAAATCCCAAAAGTTGTCTCCCTTTGAAAATGGCAGAAAAATCTGCCAGGTGTTCCAATTCCCCTTGACCCATAAGATTCCAATCACGTTTGTTTGCTTTGTCATCAGATTCTGCTGGTTACTAGAGTCATTGTTGGAAACAGTGTGGACCCAGATCAGACTCACACTGTTTGCCTCAATGCAAAAATGTTTGGAAAGTTTTCAAGAAGATTCAGTCAGCAGACGACAAAAACAGACATTCTACGATGCAATTTTCTCTTAAGCTTAAGGGTTAATTATCCTCACTCTACTGTTTTCTTCGGGAGTAATGGACAGTCTCCGCAGAGGAGTACCAAACAAAGGCCAAGGGGAATCATATCTGTTCTCTGTACTTATTGTACTGCAGTGTTTTTTTTATGAATAACTGGAATATTTATATAATTATTATACAAATTATACAATTATTTTAGCATCACAGAAGTTCAGCAATGTATATATGTGAAATTTTGTCAAGATACGTTTTACATTTCTCTGTGTCAAGTGCCTGTGGATTTTTGAACCAGCCTTTGTAGAAAATGTTTTGTAACTGTTCACTATCATAGGAGCAAAGGTTTTTCTCAGGCAGACAGCAAAGACCCTGATCAGACTGAATGGATGCACAGTCTAATCTGGGTCTAATCTAATTTGGCTGAATATGTTCTGAAGCAGGCTTTCTTGTACTTTAGCGCAGCTCATTTTTGAAGGAAATTCTTTATCCATTTTAACCAGTTTTGTACTGAGTGGAACCTTCAACCTTATAAACGTGTCCATTTCGAAATTAACTCTTATCATGCTGTTCACGACAACCCATATCTTTGGAAACAGTGTAGATCCAGATCAGATGGCTTCTGAAGAAGCCATCTGATCAGGATCTACACTGTTTGACATTCAGTTTATGAATTTGTAGGAATAAATTACATGAAGAAATCTGATTGGTTCAAAGTCAGAAATGGGTGTGGCTTGACTGAATATTCAACAAGAGAAGGGTTAATGAGTGTCAGGTTCAATTACATATATTTCAAATTTAGAAAATCAATGACTTTCCTGTAAATGAGGGCCCCGATCAGATGCACCTTTGGCTTGCACTGTTTGCTGATGACCTGTTCTGGGGTTTCCCCGCATAGTGGGTTAATCCATATGGAAATCCCTAAAACGAAAAATTGGTTGACAGCAGAGGCTCAGATCAAACTCCACAGAATGCATTCACAGCAGGCAAAAAAAATTCTGCCACTTTCTGAACATTACACAAATTTGCACCCAGAATCAAAGTGGACACCTGCTATGCAAGTTGGAAGTTTTCTGGTCAGTACAAAAAGGGTTAACTAACTTGTAGATAAAACAGAGGTTCTCTCAAGAACCTGGGCGTCCACCGATTGCTCGCTTAGTTGCCTACTAAGAGAGAGCTCGTTGGGCACCAGATTTGTTGACTGTACCTGTTTACCAGTTTTTCATCTGAGATATATTTCAGGTAAGGTAACCATTTAAAAGATGTTTTTGTTTCCCTTGTTAAAGGAAAGAATTTGCTCCTGAGGAGCAAATTCTTTTCTTTAAGAGTAGAACCCTTGTTAAAGAAGAGCTGATTTCAAACAAAAACTGATAGGAAGTCCCAAAAGCTGACTCCCTTGTGAGAACGGGTGAAAAATGCGTTGGGGGATGGGGGACTCTTTCCTTGTACATATACATGTAGCTTGTTTTCCTACCGTCATTATTTTTTGTTAATCTCTCTGAATTGAATCAGGGTAGTGCAGTAATGAGCGCAAGAAAAAGAAGCATTATTTTAGTCAGTGACATTTCTAGTCAAACTGAGCTTTGTTCAATACATATACTTGCAGTAGAATATTTTAGCTTTCAAAGATGTAGTAAAATCATGTAAATTGATTGAACTTTGTTCAGTATTTATACTGACAGTATATTATAGCATTCAAAGATGTAGTAAAATCATGAAAATTTATGTAGTAAAACAATTCAGTTGCCATAGCAGCATCATGAGAATTGAGTCAGCCCATGTGAAAAAAGTGCAATGTCACATTTGTTCAGTGATTTGGGCTGCACTGAGTGTCGAGGGATCTTTGAGAGCCTGTGTGAACAGTAGAGTTTGTTCAGCCGATGCATTTGAACTCTCATAAGACTTTGCTGTGCTGTGCTTTTTAATGAGGCCCTTTGACCCCAAAATTCTACCAACAGACTGAGAAGGTAGGCTGTATAATGTCTTGACTGGGCCCAGCAGCTTGTGGACCCTTTTGTGCTTGCCACAGCCTATTAACCCATAAAATGCCAATCACACAATTGTTGTCTGTCAGTTACTTTAAAAGCCTTTTTTGCAAACAGTGTGGACCCAGATCAGACTGCTCATTTTCCTTTAGTCTGATCTGGGTCCATACTGTTTGCCTGTATGCAAAAATATTTTTTAAAAGTTTGCAGGAATCAGCAGACATTTTTAGATATAGTTTTTCTTGGCAGTTTTTCTTGGCATCTGAATCAGCAGACATTTTCAGATATAGTTTTTCTTGGCATCTGAGAAAATACAATATAGCCAATGGTTGGATATTTTGATGCTCTAATTCATTGTCTGAAGCCTGGTATAGGCCCATAATCACCTTAGCCATGACTGGTCCCGGCCCCGCCCATCGGGGCTTGAAGAAATAGATCGGCTGCATGATACTTACACGCAGAGCTGAAACTGACCTGCACATGAGTACTGGTAAACTGCTTAGAGGATCTAAGCTTGCCCAGGCAAAGCGGTGCGAGTCGGACCGTCCATGCTTATTAACCCTATTGGTTTCATTGGGTGACAGGGCTTGAGATGTCATTTCATCTCAATGTCGGGTAAAAGTCCCACAAAATTGGAGGCAACAACTCCAAAATGACCTATACAGTGTTAATGGGGACGTTAAACCTCAAATCAAACAAACAAAACAATGACTGGTCATAATGCATCTAAGGATGATATGTGCTTGACAGACTCAGATCATGGCTTTCCCTGACTGCACGAGGGAATTCTAAGGCTGACAAAAATCAGACATTTGCTTGATAAATTCCATAAAATGAATATTGTTATTGATTTGCTTTTACATGTATTTGATTTCGGTGTCTGTTAATAACCACATTTATTAGATGTTGCTTCCGATTTTGAGGGACATTCACCCATCGAAATGAAATGACATCTCAAGCCCTATGCCCAAAGAAACTGCTTGGAAGGACCAACTGACACCACTTTTCCTGGGCAGGCTTAGACCTTTACCAGTACTCATTAGTTTGGTAGGTTTCAACTCGGCATGCATGCTCCCTGCAGGCCAATCTATCTTGCCCAATATTTGTACAAAATGTATATTTGTACAAAATGCTGTGCAACATTCCTTTAAACTTTTGACAGCTCTAATCACAACTAGAAGACAACATTTTCTTAATTTTCACTGAAAATAAGGCTAGACGTTTCATGTGAATCCTCTGCCATCCACTTGTAATGTCAAATTTAATTTACTGTGAAAAATATTATAAAAAGACAAATTACCATCTCCTATGGGAATTTATGTAGCAGCTGAAGGTATTTCGAGTTATTTAGTTACTTGAAAGCTGTTGTTGTTTTGGTATTTTTCGTTCTGCATCAACTTAATGGATATAAGAGTATTAAAACTATGCTGTTTCAGTGACTTAACCATTACCCTGCTGTTCACAACCCTACCTTTGTAAACTTTATGGATCCAGATCATATGGCTTCTGAAGAAGTCATCTAATCAGGATCTAAATATTCAGTTGGTGGATTGAATGAATTTAAAGTACAGTAGAATTCCTATATAAAAAACACATTTGGGACTGTTCAAAAGTGGTCTTAAAGACCACTTTTGAACAGTACCAAAGGTTGTCTCTGACGAGAAGACACTGTATGCAGAAAATACAAAGAATGAATAACCAACCTACAAAAGGTTTTTAAAGCAGAATTAGTGTTAATTTTAGGTGGTCTTATTAGCGGAATTCCACTGTAATTTCATTGGCTGATAGCTGGTAATGAGCATGTCTTAACCCATTGTATGCGGGGAAACCTCTAAAGGGGTACCTCGGCAAACATTGTAGGCCCAGATCAGATGCGGCATCTGATCAGGGCCTGCACTATTTGCTTACAGAATTTTCTGTCAAAAATAGAATAAAAATGAAAAAATATGCCCGACATCCCTTATATGACAAATACAAATGGACTTGTCCAACATATAGCATTGGAAGAGTCCACTAGCATACAATGGATTAATATATTCAGTAGGATAAGTGTTAAGAGTCAAGTCTTAGCTGGCAAGTTGAATGGGTTTTTAGCCAGTACATAGGAAAATAGTCATCGCATTTTCCCTAGTGGAAGGCATTTGTTTATTAGCATTTAAAGGAACTGCTGTTTTCAAAATGCTGTTGAGGATTCTGTTTTTTCATAAGATTATTGGTTTCAAACAGTACGGTCTCTTGACCCTGTCCATAACTTAAGGTCAAGGTAAGAGGCTCCAAATTTCTGTTTTAAATCATTCCTTTAGTTTTCAGTTGAATACAGACTCCAGATGAATTCAGGCTACCCTGTCATCCATGTTGGAATGAAAGATCAGATTAACCAGTCAGATTTGGTCTTCATTTGCAAAAACTATTCATTTTTCAGCAAAAACACCTGCACATTGTACTAGCTGGAACAGTTAGTATATCATTAAAACTGAACATTTAACCCATTGCATGCGGGAAAACCCCTAAAGGGGTACCAAGGCAAACAGTGCAGGCCCAGATCAAATGCCACGGCTCTGATCAGGGCCTACACTATTTACTAACAGAATTTTACGACAAATGGCCTTATCCAACATATAGCAATGGAGGAGTCCACCAGTATACAATGGGTAAATGGTCAAATTGTTTATATCATTGCTAGGTTTGGATCCTAGGATTTCATCCATAGCAGTATTGATAGGCATTTGTGGGGTTTAAACAAACACATGTAATGCTGACGTTGTCAATAGTTGTCACTTTTGCAGCCATAGCCCATGTAATTGCCAGACCTTGACAGTAATACCGGTAATTACTTGATGTATTTTCTTGAACATCACATTCACATGCGAAAAAAAAAACAAAAAATAAAACCACATGTCCATGTCAGGATTGAAACCTCCACTTTATACTTTTCTGCTTCAGAAGACTTGGTACTTGTTAGAACCACATTGAGGTAGTCTCAACCAATGCCTGCAGTTTATACTCTGAACATTCAATTTTTTTTTCACCTGATAAATGCCGTTCATGCAGACAAAGAAGACAGCATTTTCTTGCACACCAGACAAGGAAATCCGTGATTTTACCCTGGGATAGAAATTTATGTTCTGACCCTGGTGTTCCGACCCAAAATCGCGTTTGATCAAATCACTGGTACGACCTTGTATGCGCCTTTGTTAAGGTTGAAGTCACAGCATGTTACGTGACGTCACTAAACATTCCTGTAGTGTCACCACAATATGGCAGACGTTGGTAACAGAAGTGACTGCAGCATTAAAAATCCGCACTTAGAAGTGGAAGGTATGCAAGAAAAAGAATCCCATATGGGTGTGAGGGGTGGACAGAAAAATCCGTCCCTCGGGATCACTGTCCAGCATCACTCTGCAAGCCTCGTGATGCCGGACAGTGACCCTCGGGACGGATTTTTCCATCCACCCCTCACACCCATATAAGATTCTTATAGTATTGCATGGATATGTTGATATAAAGATGTTTTCAGTTCCTTCTTTATATCCGCTATTGAAAGATTGTTATTCCAACAGGCTTATATCTTGTTGTAAGATTCTTTCTACATTATTTTAAAAGAATTATTTTTACTGTTTACAGAGCTTTTGTTTTTCTTAACCACCCAGTAATTGTTAATGAGGCTGATGAGCACGTTAAACCATTGTATACTAGTGGACTCTTTCATTGCTATATGTTGGATGAGTCCAATTGTCATTTAAGGTAGGCCTAATTCTGTTTCTGGTGGAAAATTCTGTTAGCAAATAGTGCAGGCCCTGATCAGACACCGCGTTCTGCAGCGTCTGATCTGGGCCTGCACTGTTTGCAAAGGTACCCCTTTAGGGGTTTCCTGCATACAACGGGTTAATAAGGCTGAGCACTGTAAAGACTTCTTTCATAGGACAAAAACATCCCACTATATGGCCATTGAATTGATTGTCAACCAACTCAGTTATTAACCCTTTTTGTACTGGAAACACCATAACGGGTACCCTGGCAAACAGTGCAGGCCCAGATCAGATGCCGCAGAACGCGGGATCTGATCAGGGCCTACACTTTTGCAAAAAGTACAGCTATCTTCCTAATAAATTTTAAAGATTATACAACCTGTAACCCCAAAATTTCAAAATGAACTCCTGCCATATATAAGGAGGAAGATTCCATTTGGTACCAAATGGGTTAATGAGGCTGAGCACATTAATAAGGCTGATGAGCACTTGAAAGACTTCTTTCATGGTCTCTGTCCCCGGGAAAAAAATATCCCATTGTATGGCCATTGAAATGATTATCAACTGACTCATAGTTATTAAATGAGTTTATCATACGAAGTCGCGTCTGATTGTAATAATGCCATGAAATTAATTCCGTTCCACTAGTGAATTAAATATGCAAATAAGTTAGAGATGCTCCCTAACGTTACAAGTACGACGTCATTAACGTCGCATTTACTATTGACGGAATATTAACATTTTTGTCAATAAATCGTGAATGAAATGTTTTAAATGTCTTATGATGAATAGAATCTGGCATTCGTGCTTGTGTATTGAATTTATTAAACTCGAAGAAAATGGAAAAAAATATTCGGCAAAGCTTCGCATTTTATCCTTTTCCTTCAACTTGTTTAATAAATTCAATAATACATGAACACTCACGTAAGATCCTCTATTATGTTGCTGATGTCCATGTGACTAACACTGAAGTACAAAATCCAGGTAATGGTTATTTATAGCTGTGCTAATCTTGTCGTGACGCCAGGCCCTGAGCTTATAGAGCTTTTCAGGCTTGGCTAAACTGAGCATGCAATTTGTATTTCTCACAAGTATTAAAATATAAATAAATCAGACAAGTTTACTTTTACTGCTCAAATCAGCAAAGTATGTTGTTAATCCTGCTCATGAATTTTAAAATGCCAACAATTTTTCAAATCAGCAAAGAATGTTGTTTGTCCTGCTCATAAATTTTAAAATGCCAACAATCAAATCGGGAAAGAACGGTTATCCTGCTCATGAATTTTGAAATGCCAATTGTTGGAATTTTAAAATTCATGAGCAGGACAAACAACATATTGTTGGCATTTTTAAAATTCATGAGCAGGACAAACAACATTCTTTGCTGATTTCAGCGTGAAACAAGAAGCCCATGGGCCACTACGCAGACACTAGAAGTGTGAAAAACTTGCAACAGGCCCTGGCAGCAAAGGTTTTCTACAAACCATGGTTGTTTGAAAAACCTAGCCTTTCAATTCCTGAGATGAAGTGTTTCCTGTCCTTTTTACCATACATGGGCATGATAGCCATCTTGGCCATAATCATCAACTACCATTTAGCTACTGCAAATATTAATTCTGATGCCATGCAGTGAAAAAAACTTGCAATGGCCCCTGGCAGCCATATTTTTATGCCCAACTTATTCGAAGAATAGCGGAAGGGCATTAAGTGTTACCCCTGTCCCACACCGTATGGAATATATTTATGAAACTTTACAGGTGCATGCATGGCATTGGGAGGATGTGTCATGAACAAGGAAGACAACTTGCTTTTTTGGTTTTTGAATTATCTGCCCTTGACTTAGTTCCTTATAGAAAACTGTGTCTGGGCTATAACTCCTAAACCGTATGGAATATATTTGTGAAATTAACAGGTGTATGCATGGCATTGAGTCTGTGTCATGAACAAGGAAGACAACTCTTGCTTTTTGAATTATCTGCCCTTGACTTAGGTCAACTATAAGGACCTGTGTCCCGGCCAGAACTAAACCATATGGAATATATATGTATTTATGAAACTTTAAAGGTGCATGCATGTCATTGAGATGATGTATCTTGAACAAAGAAGACAACTCTTGTTCTCTTGAAAATGATATCTACCTTAATAATAGCTTCATGCTATACCTGTTACAATTACATAATATTATAAACCCTTTTTTCTGAATGGCATTTTGGTGGGGGCATCCGCGTCCTACTGACACTTTTTCTAGTTCAACAAACCATGGTGGCTTGAAAAATCAAGCCTTTCAGTTTCTGAAGTTTACAGTCCTTTGGAGTATCAATTTTACAACAGAATAAGAAAAATCAATGGGCATGACATGACAGCCATTCGTGTTATGTGACACTAATCCCACAAAATAAATTATTGCCTCGTCCCATAGAGACTCAATAGATAATATGATTTCAATCAGCATAGCAATTAATCCATTTAGTACCAGAAACCCCAAAACGGGTAGTTGGCAAACAGTGCAGGCCCAGATCAGACGCCGAAGAATGCGGCATCTAATCAGGGCCTACACTGTTTGCAAAAAGTTCAGTTATTTCCCGAATAATTTTTGAAGAAAACACAACCCCACACCCCATAATTTTTAAATGGACTCCTGCTATATATAAGGAGGAAGATTCCATTTGGTAGAAAAAGGGTTAAAGTGAAGATAAAATACTGAATCTCAGAGATCCAGAACAAAGGTCAGTAAATGACCTTGACCTTTGGAACTGATAAACTTCCCTTCAGCTGACTGCATATATCAATTCTGATGCCATGGGCTACTATAGAATCAGAAAAATCCACTGTTTTGCCTTTATTTCCATACAAATGTCTAGGTGACCAAATTTGAGCTTGAAGTAAAATAGGTAAAGGTCAACCAAATGATCAAGAGGTTGTGCATTCGAATCCGGCCACCGGTATCGAGGTGTATCCTTGGGAAAGACATGTAATGACACTGCCCCACTCCACCCAGGTTTAAATGGGTAGCAGTGGTGTAAAAGCCACTGCCTCTCTCGCGCGCGTGAATTAGTGTTCAAAGATTCAATAAGCTTGAAGCTTGCATCGCAATCGAACTATAATAAACTAGTATAAACTAACCAGATTATTTAAGCTTTTTTCCATTATGAGTTTATGGGAGCAAAGGGGCCCCGGCGTGTGGCCCATTTGGACCCTAGGGGCATGATTGGCAGGAATTATGTAGGTGACCACTTGCAGTTGCTACATGCTAAATACCTCAGCACTGGGTCCTGTGGTTTCAGAGAAGAAGATTTTTGAAGCTTTTTTCCGTTATGAGTCTATAGGAGCTAAAGGGCCCAAGGACGTGGCCTGTTTGGACCCCAGGGGCATGATTGGCAGGAATTATAGAGGTGACCACTTGCCGTTGCGACATGCTAAATATCATAGCTCTGGGTGCTGTGGTTTCCGAGGAGAAGATTTTTGAAGCTTTTTGTTCCATTATGAGTCTTTGGGAGCGAAAGGGCCCCGGGGCGTGGCCAATTTGGACCCCAGGGGCATGATTGGCAGGAATTATGTTAGTGACCACTGGCCGTTGCTACATGATAAATATCTAAGCTCTGGGCCCTGTGGTTTCAGAGAAGATTTTTGAAGCTTTTTTTCCATTATGAGTCTATGGGAGCTAAGGGGCCCCAGGGTGTGGCCAATTTGGACCCGTGGGGCATGATTGGCAGGAATTATGTAGTTGCTACATGCCAAATATCTCAGCTCTGGGCCCTTTGGTTTCAGAGAAGATTTTTGAAGCTTTTTTCCATTATGAGTCTATAGGAGCTAAAGGGCCCCTGGGCGTGGCCCATTTGGACCCCAGTGGCATGATTGGCAGGAATTATGTAGGTGACTTCTTGCCATTGCTACATGCTAAATATTTAAGCTCTGGGCCCTGTGGTTTCTGAGAAGATTTTTGAAGCTTTTTGTTCCATTATGAGTCTATGGGAGCTAAGGGGCCCCGGGGTGTGGCCAATTTGGACCCGTGGGGCATGATTGGCAGGAATTATATAGGTGACCACTTGCCGTTGCTACATGCCAAATAGCTCAGCTCTGGGCCCTTTGGTTTCAGAGAAGTTTTTTAAGCTTTTTTTCCATTATGAGTCTATAGGAGTTAAAGGGCCCCTGGGCGTGGCCCGTTTGGACCCCAGGGGCATGATTGGCAGGAATTATGTAGGTGACCACTTGCTGTTGCTACATGCTAAATATCTAAGCTCTGGGCCCTGTGGTTTCTGAGAAGAAGATTTTTTGAAGCTTTTTGTTCCATTATGAGTCTATCGGAGCGAATGGGCCCCCAGGGCGTGGCCAATTTGGACCCCAGGGGCATGATTGGCAGGAATTATGTAGGTGACCACTGGCCGTTAATACATGCTAAATATCTAAGCTCTGGGCACTGTGGTTTCAGAGAAGAAATTTTAATTTTTTTCCCATTGTAAGTCTATGGGAGCTATATGTTGCCATGGCAATCAGAATTCCAATCTGATCAGCCCAAAAACCTTATGCAGCCTTTCCCCCTACCTGATGATGCTTCTCATGAAATTTGATCAAGATTGACCATGGGGTATTAGAGATATACTTATTTCAAATTGTTTACGAACGCACGCACGGACGACAGACAAAAAGTGATCACAAAAGCTCACCTTGTCACTAATGACTATGTGACAGGTGAGCTAAAAATTTGAGACCAGGTAGCTCAATAATGCACCTTTAATGCTGAACAAGGTTGGTGATTAAATACTACCTTGTGGTACACCTTGTTCTTGATCAAATGTGTCCGATAATGTTTTTCCTATGCAAACATTAAATGTTCAATTGGATAGGAACTTTTGAACAAAAAGTGGAAATCGGCCTTTAAGGCCCAGCGTGTGTAAATCTTTCATGATGCCATACTTTCAAGTGGTATCGTATGCCTTTTCAAGATCAAAAATACAGCTACGACATTCTTTTTTAATAAAGGCATCACGTATAAATGATTCTAAGCGAATCAAATGATCATTAGTAGAGCCAAACCAGCCTATCATTAATCATTCTCTCCATTGTTTTACATAAGCAATTTGTCAAAGCAATAGGTCGTAATTAGTGGCTTCAGTATGATCTTTATTAGGTTTCGGAATAGGAATAATGGTAGCTTTTCTCCAGTTTTCAGGGAATTTTCCAGTGATCCAAATATCATTCAAAATGTTAAATAATGATTCCAATGCCTTGTTGGGTAAATGTTTTAAAATTTGAAAGTGTATGTCGTCAGGACCAACAGCAGTATCATGAGATTTATGGAGAGCATCTAATAATTCTTAAGTAGTGAAAGGTAAATTATATATTTTGAGATTTAATGATGAAAAATTTAAATTCTTTTTCTCTTGTTCTTGTTTAATATGTTGGAAGCTTTCTGAATAATTTGAGCTAGGAGTTTTTCTGAAAATTTCCCCCCAAGGCACTGGAAATGTCTTTAGCCATTGAACATATTTCCGTTCCATTTGATATGGACATGTTTATTTGATTTGTTTTTGCCACTAATTTTTCTAATCATGTCCCATATTTTCTTCGTTGGTGTTCTGGTATTCAGTTTGGAGACGTATTGCTGCCAAGATGCTTTTTTGGCTGATTTTATTGTTTTGCGAGCTAAAGCATATGTTTGGCATGGTTAAGATTTTCTTTTGTTGGTTGTTTATTAAATTTTCGTAATGCAGATTTTCTTTTATTAATTTAATTTTTAACTTCATCATTAAACCAAGGTTTGAATCTTTTTGAAAATGTTGAGGATTTAGGAATACATTTTTCAGCAATATCAATCAATTGATCAGTAAAATCTTGTATATCATTTGCAGTCTAAAAAAATTCAGGTTCGAGTTTTTCATTACATAATTGATTAAAATTTTCCCAATTTGCTTTACTCAAATTCCATCTGGGGTGACAATCCTCATGGGTCTATTCAATTTCTTCAATTACTATCGGAAAATGATCGCTCCCATGGAGAACATCCACAACAGACCAATCAAAGTCTAGATAAATATTTGGAGAGCAAATTGAAAGATCTAAAGCAAAATAATTTCTTGTGGGATGATGAAGGTTTTTTGTTTGTATTGGAGTTTTACGGCCCAGTCAACACTATTTAGGTCATTTTTGAGCCGGTCAGTTCACCTATCAACACTTTCCTAGCGGTTAACCAGTACAGTGCACATTCTTTCGCCAGAAACTGACAATCTTGAATCAGCGGAAGGGAGAGAATGACCGTAGAAAAGATTTCATGATCAATCTCCATGAAAGAATGCCGACCCCGGCGGGAGTCGGACCCGCGTCCTCCTGATCACCAGTCAGACACTCATCCGACTGAGCCCGGCGGAAGGATGAAGGTATGTAGGTTGTTTATCATTAAATAAACAAATCATTTTCAGCAATAAAATTTTCTATAATTTCTCCTTTGTCATTTGTATCCAAACAACTCCACAATTTGCTGTGACTATTTAAGTCTCCTAATAATATATAAGAGGACTAGGTAATTGATTAGTTAGATTTTCTAACTCTTGTTTAGAAAAATTATGGTGTGGTGGAAGGTAGACAGAACAAATCGTTTGGATAAAGTGACGTTTAGAGCAACAGCTTGTAAATTAGTGGTTACATCTATTTTCCTATGAGGAACATTATATTTTACCAGGATCGATGTACCTCCGGAGCACCATAATTTGAACAATCTTGGTAGGGGTCCACTTGATTAAGCTCAGAGAAGAAGATTTTTAACGATTTTCCCTATATAAGCCCATGTAAAACCAAAGGGCCCCGGGGCAGGGACTTTTTGGCCCCAGCACTATAATTTGAACAATTCTGGTAGGGACCCACTAGATGAAGCTTCATACCAAATATCAAAGACCTGGGCCTTGCAGTTTCAGAGAAGAAGATTTTCCCTAGATAAGCCCATGTAAAACCAAAGGGCCCTGGGGCAGGGGCATTTTAGGCCCCAGCACATTAATTTGAACAATTTTTGTAGGGGTCCACTAGATGAAGCTTCATACCAAATATCAAAGACCTGGGCCTTGCAGTTTCAGAAGATTTTCCCTAGATAATCCTATGTGAAACCAAAGAGACCCTGGGCGGGGGCATTTTTGGCCCCAGCACTATAATTTGAACAATGTATGTAGGGGTCCACTAGATGAAGCTCCATACCATATATAGACCTGGCCTTGTGGTTTCAAAGAAGAAGAATTTTTAAGTTTTCAGTGAAAAAAAAAATCTATTTTTGGCTCCTGTGACCTAGAAGTGCAACGGACCGGAACCATTTGAACAACTTTGAAAGGGGACCACCTAAGGATCATTCCTGTGAAGTTTGGTCAAAATCCGATCAGTGGTTTAGATGTCATTCAAGAAATTGTTTACGGATGGACTGACGACAAGTGAACCCAAAAGCTCACCTCGTCAATACACAACAGGTGAGCTAAAAATAGGATGATCTCACTGATTTTTCAACTCGGCCAAAGTTTTATCCCTTCCTTACATATAGTTTCCTAAGAAGAGGATTAGGGCTGGCAAATCGGAGCTGAAAAGATAATCGATTATCATTCCTGTCATTGCCATCGATAATCGATTAGTAATACTTGAAGATTTTGTCATAATTTTACCTTTCTTGCTTTCTGTCTGAGCATGACTCCTACCATACGCTGTATTTTGCCATGTGTTTTTGAACAGACCCGAGCAAAAAGTGTAGACCCAGATGAGACGCCGCAGAACGCGGCGTCTCATTCTGGGTCTGCACTGTTTGCCACTCATACAGCTATTTTAGGCACAACTTTGGGCAAATAATCGATTGCAAGCAAATCAGTAATGATAATCATTTTTTGCGGAGTTTATCGATTGAATAATCCATTTCCCGATTAATTGTGCCGGCTTTACAGAGGACATAACTCGATGAGTAATTGATCGACATCGCTAGTTTTCGATCTCACTCGAGCTCTTAACCCTGACTTAATTTAAGTTTCAGGAAGATTTGACCAAAACTGGAACTATGGTGATGCCAAGGTCAAATATAGGCATTTTAGCCTCCAATGATTCATGGGCCAACTTGTCGGTTTTTGAACTCATTTGAGTTTTTATCCCCAGCCACCTTACATACAAGTTTCAGAAAGAACAGATCAAAACTGAAGGCGCTTCAAGTTTCAGAAAGAACAGATCAAAACTGAAGGCGCTTCTTACATATAAGTTTCAGAAAGAACAGATCAAAACTGAAGGCGCTACAGTGATGACAAGCATTTTCACACTAATCTCGTGGTTGCCATAGCAACCAGTTTTCATTCAATTTTGAAAGCTAATGTCATTGTTGCCCCACCAGAGGCATGTTTTTGTTTGATTTGAGGTTTAATGTCCCCCTCAACACTGAAAAGGTCATTTTGGAGATGTTGCTTCCAATTTTGTGGGAATTTTACCCGACACTGAGATGAAATGACATCTCAAGCCCTGTAGCCCAATGAATCCAATAGGGTTTATAAGCATGGACGGTTTGAGATCAGCCTGCAGCGATATAACTGGTCAAAGGTGCTGACGGACAGACGACGGACAACGCACCAAACTATAAGCTCCCCTGAAGCCTCCGGCCCAGGTGAGCTAAAAACTGTCCCCACCACCCTCGGTTGGTGAAATAGAATGTCCCTTCTCTGGTATTGCATTTATCAATTCTGGTGAAGGAGACATTTTCAAATCTGAGCCAGAATTATCACACATCAACTTCTGTCAGCCTTAAGAAAATAACTTAACACAAATGCCTTTAAAATCTACCACATTTATTCCACAAATTTCAAATTGCTAAAAAACAACATCTCAACATGAGAAAATTTGGCTGCACTTGATTTTAAATATATATACGAGAATGAAACACAGATGTAGATGAGTTAATGATATGGTACAACATTCAATTGACAGTCTATGCTGATTCACTCGGTTCTTCTGACTTTTCCTCTGACTTTTCTTCTGTTTTTTCTTCTGATTTTGGTTTTTTGGTGGGACTTGATTCTTCTGTGTCTGCAGACTCTTCATCTAATGCTCGTTTTTCTGACTGAGATTCTTCTGAAATTAGACAATTTCAACAGGTTAACAAAAACAGCAACAACAGTATGACCTTGTGACAAAAGTTTTCCGGCCAAACGTACCCAGCGCAATTTTTGTGTTAAGTCGTTACAAGGTTATACATGGGGTGTTCAATAAGGTTTTTTTAAAAGGCCATGCACCAGTCTGAAATTCCATAATACTTTACAGGGCATTTTCTGCCTGTTCAGCTGGGCAGAAATTCGGCCCATTCCCAATGCCAAATAGTCTCAAGTTTTCCCCATTTCACCATATTTCCCCCCCAAAAAAATGAAATAAAAGCCAAAAAAAAGGAAACTTAACATCAGAGATTACCACTGGATAGTCAAGATGAAAATTCACTACAGTGAAGCTATTTCACTATTCATAAGACTCATGAGCAAAACTTCATGCTGGCATTTCTCTGATGAAATTGTGCCCCCAATTTTGATATGTCGGTATTTTTTCCCAATTTTGCCCAGGGGCCTTTTCCCAAAATACCTGGATAAATCCCTGCTTTATAACACATACACAGAAGGCTATGTCGTGCCTGTGGGGTGCAAAGTCACCACACCATACAAGCTATCCCCAATGAAAGTTTATGCCATCATACATTTAAGAAGCTCCTATTATATAGTGATAGAGAAATGAAATTTAACATTTCGGTGAAAACTAGGGTGGATGCAATAATTCACTAAGACAAAGTCAGTGAACCATAAAATGTAGGTCCAGGTCAAATATAGATGCTTGAAATATAGTTGTCATTCCAAGAGGCAAGTTTGTACCAATTATCTACCAATTATCATTAGAGAAGCTCTTCTCGTTCTCAGATAAACTTGACCAGGTGAACACTAGGGTGGTCCCAAATGTAAACAAGTCAATGAACTATTGAATGTAGATCAAGGTCAAATGTGGATGCTTGCATTGAAGTTGCTATCCCAAGGTGAAAGTTTTTACCAAATATCATGATTGAGCCTCCTATAGTTCTTCAGAAATGGACTCTTACATTTAGAGTGAATTCTAGGATGACTTCACAAGTTTACAAGTCAGTGATTTGTTTGATTTTTAAGGTTTTACATTCCGGTCAACACTATTATATAATAAGATCATTTTGGTTGCTTCCAAATTTGTGGGACTGTTACCCGATATTAAAATGAAATCTCAATCCCTGTCACCCAATGAAACCTATAGGGTTTAGCATGGAAGGGCCAACTCGCACAATTTGCCCGGACAGGGTTAGAAATTCAAAGCGGACACAATGTCAGTGAACCATGAAATGTAGGTCAAGGTCAAATGTAGATGCTAGCATTGAAGTTACTATCCCAAGATGCAAGTTTGTACCCAGAATTATGAATTAGCCACATAAAGTCCTCTTACATTAGAGGTGAACGCAAATGTTTACCAAGTCAGTGAACCATGAAAGGTAGGTCAAGGTCAAATATGGGTGCTTGCATTAACCCATTTGGTACCAGAAACCCCCAAAGGGGTAAGTGGCAAACAGTGCAGGACCCTGACCAGGGCCTACACAGTTTGTGAAGGCATTTTCTAAGTAAATTTTTAAGAAACAACCCAACACCCTTTAATTTTGGAATGGACTCCGGTTATATGTAAGGAGGAAGATTCCATTTAGTACAAAAAAGATGCAAGTTTTTATCAAGTATCCATGCTTATAAACCCTACTCGTGTCACTGGGTGACAGGGTTTGAGATTGTCACTTCATCTCGATGTCCAGTACAAGTCAAACAAAATTGGAAGCAATGTCTCCAAGATGACCTATAATGTTAAAACTCAAATCAAACAAACAAGCACATAAACTGACGTAAGATTGTATGAATCACTGGTTGTTGACTTTCTTGATATGCAAGATTAACCTGGAATCAAAGTTTACATAATTATGCAAATATTTGGTGTAGTGTAACCTGAAAACAACATGAGCTACTATTAAGATACTGACCTTGTTAATGACTAGATGAAACCTGAAGGAAAGTTTACAGTTTGTGCCATTGGGGCCAGTTTTTTTTTGTTTTTTTTTTTATATATATATATGTTAATGTAAACAAGCGAGGCTAGTGAAAAATCTGAACTACTGTTATATTCACTTATTCTTTGCAAAAATTTCACTTCCAGCAAATGGCAGTTGTCATGTTGAGTTCAGCATTTACAACAGGCCAACCAAAATGCCATGGTTTTTAAACTTTTTTTTTTTCATGGTGATATTTGTAAGATTTCCAGCAAAAAGCTTTTAGCCCCCCCCCCCCCCCCAAAATACCTGTGTTTCCTATTACATGGCAAGAAAAAATAGGGTCGGTAGGTAGGCATTTTTTTTTTCAAACACTATGATTAGACTGATCTAGAAAGAGCATTTTGTTCAGGGTTTATATTGTTCAGTTTATCGATAACTTCCTCTAATCTCAGCAGTCAAGAATTAGAAATAGATTTTTGCCCTTTTACATTCCCTTCTGCCTGGTCAAAAGTGCTCAAGGTCGTCCCCTTTTTTGGATCTAGTTGAAATTGCAGCCAAATGTTGCGCATACAAAGGGTATGGGTATAAAAGTTGTTCGTTGTTGATTTGAGGTTTAGCGTCCCAGTCATTTTAAAGACGTTGCTTCCAATTTTGTGGCACTTTACCTGACATCGACATGAAATGACATTTCAAGGCAGTCACCCAATGAAACCAATAGGGTTTATAAGCATGGACGGACCGACTCACACCTCTTTGCCTGGGCAGGCTTAGATCCTCATAAGCTGTTTACCAGTATTCATGAGCAGTCGGTTTCTGCTCTGCGTGGAAGCATCATGCAGCCTAACTGTTTCTTCAAGCCCCGATGGGTGGGGGCCAGTACACAAGTTGTATCTTATCAAGTCCCATCAATATATCTCAAACTATAGGAGTATTGCAGTTAATGCAATCACAAGATTATATTGTCAGGGAGTTAACTGAAATACCATGACACATACAGTTGTGGTTCTTGCACACAACAGACCTTCGTAACCTTGAGTATAACTGTGCAAAGTTAAATCAATATATCTCTAGGGGTTTTGGAGTTTTGGCAATCACAAGGTAAATATTGTCAGGAGAGATAACCAAATACCTATGCACCTAGAGTTGTGGTTCTTGCTCATGACATGTCTTCTTGATCTCATGTACAACTATATCAAGTACCATCAATATATTTCAAAGAGTAAAGGAGTTATGGCGAGGCATGTCACATGCCACAAGGTTGTTACTGTGGGTGGATGGACAGACAGACGCCAGGCTAACTGCTATATCCTCCTTTTTGGTCTTGGTATAAAAATGCTAGTGAAATATCACACCATATTTTCCCAGGCATACTTACATGTTTATGTAATCAAAGATCGATGAACCTATCAAGTTTTTATTTCTGTCCAACTTTTAAGTGCATAATATGGTTATTAGCAGGTGTCCTTTGAAACGCATGATAAACATGAGCTTGCAAAGATCAAAAGTGTCGGCTTATTATGGCCAGAACCAAGATTTTTTTTTACCAAAAACAACCGTCCATGGGCTAATTTCAGCATAAAAATGTGGTGGTGCTTAAAATCTACATGTAATTAATTTTATCTTCATTTTTTTTCGGGGGGGGGGGGGGGGGGGGGGGCTAATTTCAGCATAAAAATGTGGTGGTGCTTAAAATCTACATGTAATTAATTTTATCTTCATTTTTTTTCGGGGGGGGGGGGGGGGGGGGGGGGGTGGGGGGGGATCTTTCTCATGAATAGGCTGCCCATGTCAGCAGCCTGGGGGGGGGGGGGGGGGGGGGGGGGGGGGGGGGGGGGGGGGGGTGGGGGATCTTTCTCATGAATAGGCTGCCCATGTCAGCAGCCTGATCAGTTTCTTGGCTGTCGGCACCCTTATCATTGAATTCTTTTGAACAGTTAAGACTGATCAGTCTGCGCATTCAGTGCATAACTCTGGAGGCATTTTCTAAAGAAGCGTTGAACAGTCTGACCCTAGCACTCATTGGCTTACGCGAACACAGAAGCTGCTCCATTTACAAGAAGTTAAAATTTTCTTATCTATTTACATGCATGAGCCGGCGCACAGCTAAAAAAGTTTTCCTCTTATCAAAGGATCAGATCAGCCTGTGAATCTAGCCAATGTGACCAAATTCTTTGCTTGTTAGTCTTTTGAAATGCTTGAGGCCATAGAAGGTGTGTGTAAAGAGCAAAGGTTGATCAGACTGCGCAAGCTGATCTGCGTTTCACCAGCTGCACAGATTTGTTTTTCCTTCAAGCCGCATGCAAAAACCGCGGAAAATTTGCTCTGACTGCAACAGCAGCACATGCTAAAATGATGGCGGGAAATACGACGAACGCTAGAAAAAATGTGCGACTAGAAAAGACACGGGTCAGCCTGCTCCGATTACCATCTTGTTCATCAGAGTAGAACAATTTTAGCTAATTTGGTAGAAAGTCACCTAGTCAAACCATCTTGCAAAGTTTGAACCAAATTGGTTCAAGTGTTAGGAGTGAATTCACGTCGGAAGCAAATTTACATTTCTTTTTTTAGAGGGTCACTTAAGCAACATTACTGACATTTGAATAAAATTGGCCCAAGGGTACAGGAGTTGTCTAAAGAGTTCTATTTTTAGCTTTGGTGTCCATCTTGTTAATCGAAGCGGAATGATTTTAGCCATTTTGGTAGGAGCCACCCAGGCAACGTTCATGCAAGTTCGAATCAAACCGATCCAAGGTTTAGGAGTTAACATTTAAAGCAAATTGTTGAAGACTCACGACGCACATTGACTGATCACAATAGCTCACCATAAGCACTCTGTGCTCAGGTGAGCTAATAACCCAGTGTCATTTTCTAAGAATGACAATCAAGTCAGTTTGAAAGTAATTGAGCTGGTCAGTTCACTTGAGACTTTGTCCGAGCAGAAATTTTACTTCACCAGAAACTAACAACTGTCCTACAATCAGCGGGAGAGCATATCCCCCCCCCCCACCCGAGAAAACATTTCAAGGTCAAGTATCATGAAAGAATGTTGCGGGACTCCGTGGAGTACTGAACCAAAGACGTCCTGATCGCCAGTTGGACAGCCATTCAACTGGCATAGCCACCTATGCAGCGATACAAATATGACATCAGATTGAATCTGGGGACGTGAATTACGATCACCCTTTCAAATTTACCTGTAGACTCTGCAGCATTTTGATTCACATTTTCTTCTTTTTCTTGACTGGTACCGTTCTCTTCCTTTGTCTCGTCATCTTTTTTCTCTGGTTCATCTTGAGCCTAAAAAGAAAATGAACATACATGTACATACATATATGTGAACTTTATGATCACTGTTCTTGCCATTTGATGAACAATGGTTCTGATCAAATTGCTATTTGCAGCCTAACCACAATTGACCGGCACCTAGTGTTTGCTGTTTGGACAGTACAACAGTTTTTTTGAACAAGTCTAAACAATTTATGAATTTTAAGTCTGTAATGGAGCAGCTAGTTGTGTCTCTCCTGGCAGCTCCACGACTTTTTCTCATATTTGTTTAGTCTTCAGAAAAATGTAACTTGCATCTGGACATGTGTAAAGCAGAAGTAGACTGCCTGGTAAATTACTCAAAATTTCACTTGTCTGCAAGGGCATCCAGATTTTGGAACATTTTCATAGGGACTTGACAAAATATTCACGCGTCCTCCATAATGTTTACTCATCATGGCGAGCAGAGGAACAGAATTTTCCAGCCCTGTTGTTCTTGCAATTAAATGAGCACAGAGCAAAAAATACTATCTGAGGTACCCAGTGAGTTTTCTAAACACACGGGTGGTAATCAGGGGAACTAGCTCGAAAATGAGTCAATGGAAATTTGTTCCCTCGACAAATCCGGGAACTCTCGAGCTAGCTCCATCACCAAGAAACTCGTAAACAAAGGTAGGTCTCGACTCTCGAAGAGTTTTATCACCATTTTTTTCTTTGTAAGCTATGTATAAAAAAATCCGGCAATGCAGTTCCACATAGAAATGATTTAACTTTGTACTCCGCTAGAATTTGCCATGGAAATTTGCAGCGCTGGAGTATGAATGAAACCCAAACTTTTTATCACGGACCGGAAAAATTGTCAATTTATGTCATTACGGAGATTTTGACCGAAGATTTTTCATTTTCCGTCAAAAATACGCCCTTGGCACCCACAGAAACAACATCCCTGGTGAAATGAAACATGGAAAGTGTGAAATAAGCAAAAAAATATGGCAATGATTACGTAACTTGCGAGTTATGACGAAATTACTGTCCGAGCTAGTCTTCTCGACAAGGAGCTAGTTCACTCGACATAAAAAAGAAAATGAAACGTTCATCAGATTTGATGTCTTTCTATGGTCCCACCCAGGTTATCCAACTGGTTTCTTTACCTCTGGCTAACAAAGGTAGGTCTCGAAGAGTTTTATCACCAATTTTTTTCTTTGTAAGCTATTTATAAAATAAATCCGGCAATGCAGTTCCACATAGAAATGATTTAACTTTGTACTCCGCTAGAATTTGCCATGGAAATTTGCAGCGCTGGAGTATGAATGAAAGTAAACTTTTTATTACGGACCTGAAAAATTGTTAATTAATGTCATTACGGAGATTTTGGCCGACGACTTTTCATTTTCCGTCAAAAGTACGCCCTTCACACCCATAGAAACAACATTCCTGGTGAAATAAAACAGAGTCTTATCATAAGGAACAATGATATATATGGTTTAGGGGTTGGGAGCTGAATTATTTTCAAAATATTAGACATTTTGAATTTTCCATACAAATGCCTATATGTCAATTTTACGTTTTATGTAATTTTACCCCAAGGCCCATCCAGGGGCAATTGTATCATGAACGGAAAGTTCTTTGGCTGAGTAAGTGTCATGCGAAATTTCAACTTTGTAGCATAACAGAAACGGGAATTATGGGCTCCAAGAGAAACGCGAACGTTAACTTTAACGTTTGTTAGACTCTGGTTAGGACTCTTGGGCAATGGCATCTGACACTCGGACACGCTCAGGAGCATGGCCCTGGGACAATCGTATCATGAACAGAAAGGTCACGGTCTGAGTAAGCGTCATACCGATTTTCAATTTTGTAGTATAACATAAATGGAAGTTATGGGCTCCAAGAGAAAGGCAGACGTTAGACTCTGTTTATGAACGCGACTTTCCATTGCAGAACTAGGGCATCCATATATGACTCAAGAGAGGCTCGAACCACACCGACAGGATACCTAATCGACATAGATTCATGTTGTTAGGTGATTAGTTGCTTAATAGATCACTGTCTGTCGGGCACAAGTGCAGAGATCACTCGCGGTACGCGCCCGTGATCACTCGCGCTACGCGCTCATGATCTATTCACTATAACGACTGACTTCCAGTCTGTGATATATTAAGCAACTAATAAGCACCATCTTATCTTTCAACAATTTAGTCGAAAACTGTGTTGAGCATTTATGGGTATAGGGGAAACGATAGTTTGTTCGAGGCATCTGGGTCCCATGACCAAGATGGTTACCATGCCCATATATGGTGAAACCATTAAAAATCTTCTCTAGAACCAGTGGGCTGATTTCAAGAAACTTGTAGTACCTAGGACTGCAGCACAACATAATTTGTATAAACGATGACTTTAGGTTTATTAAAAATAATCAGATCACCTGCGGGAACAATATGTGATTTCTGAGTGAAACAAAAATCATCAAAAAGATTACCGGTAGGAATCAAATACTTCAATTATTTAATCAAACCTTTACACGACACTGACATTTGTGTGCATATATATTTTCTCTCTTTTTCCATCCATCCTTCCATCCATCTACCCACCGACCCATCCATCCATCCGTCCGTCTGTCTGTCCGTCTATATGTTCGTTCGTCCATCCGTCCTCCAATTGACCAATCCTTCCAAATACCCACTCATCCCTTTCTATTGTGCACCCTTCCATCCATCCATCCATCAATCATTCCATCCATCCATCCATCCATCCATCCATCCATCCATCCAACATCCATTGATCCGCTCCAAATGGGAGGGGGCGAAGCAACTAGGTGGGCGAAATGACTAAGGGGGCGAAAAGACCAGGCTCTGTTGGCAAAACAGGGGTGTAAAATGGGGCGAAACGAACAGGGAGAAACGACTGGGGGACGCCTTTGGGGCATAGCATCTTGTTACCCAACTAGCCAGAGGTAAAGAAACCAGTTGGATAACCTGGGTGGGACCATAGAAAGACATCGAATCTGATGAATGTTTCATTTTCTTTTTTATGTCGAGTGAACTAGCTCCTTGTCGAGAAGACTGGCTCGGACAGTAATTTCGTAATAAGTCGCAAGTTACGTAATCACGGCAAAAATTTTTTTGCTAATTTCAAACTGTCCATGTTCCATTTCACCAGGGATGTTGTTTCTGTGGGTGTGAAGGGCGTACTTTTGACGGATAATGAAAAATCGTCGGCCAAAATCTCCGTAATGACATAAATTGACAATTTGTCCGGTCCGTGATAAAAAGTTTGGGTTTCATTCATACTCCAGCGCTGCAAATTTCCATGGCAAATTCTAGCGGAGTACAAAGTTAAATCATTTCTATGTGGAACTGCATTGACGGATTTTTTTATACATAGCTTACAAAGAAAAAAATGGTGATAAAACTCTTCGAGACCTACCTTTGTTTACGAGTTTCTTGGTGATGGAGCTAGCTCGAGAGTTCCCGGATTTGTCGAGGGAACAAATTTCCATTGACTCATTTTCGAGCTAGTTCCCCTGATTACCACCCGTGTAAACAGCAATGAGCAGGGCTTGAAACTTGCTAAGAATTTTACTTGTGCGACATGAAAAAATGCAATATGGATTTAAAGCTAAATTTCACACAAAACTAGACAAATATTTACAAACACTTGTCACGTTTGCGGTCTTCATGAAATATTTTTGATTGGTGCAGGACAGCTGTCCGAGTGACAGACGGAAATCTTTAACAGGACAAAATAAGTATCTGCAGGATTGAGTGAGTGAGTTTTAGTTTTACGTCCCACCAACAGCTAAGGTCATACGGAGACGGGACCTCGGTTTAAAGACTCATCCGAAAGTCTGGAGAAGCCCGGGATCGATCCTGCGATCCCTGGTTTACAAGGCGAGTAGCGTAACCACTGCACCACGGAGGCTTCTATCTGCAGGATTGAAGGCATATCTGTTGCAGATTATTGTTTTCTTTGCTACTATGTATAGGACATTTGTCAGACAGACTTAAGTCTTTGCCGAACAAAATGAAAATTTGTCAGCTGTATCTGGCAGTCCTGCACTTTTCGTGAACACTGTGTGTGGTAGTGGGCAAGCAGATTTTTCCAGCTCTTGTTATAACAAAAGCAACTATTTAACACCCCCAAATGATTACCTGTAGTGCTAATTTTGATCGTTAGCTCACCTGTATGACTACAATGTTACCAGGAGAGAGAGAATTCACAATGCTGGACTGGGGAACAAGCCGTAATGAGTTATTTCATTAGTTGAGATGTAAGATGCACCAAAATCTGGTATTAAATCACAATGTGCATGAAACACAGGAACAGATAAGTCATGAAGTGCCAATTGGCCCAGGCAGGGCGAAAAAATTCTGCTCGTCTGTTGCCATGACCAGTAAAAATTTTGGAGGACAGTAAAATTTTGTCTAGTCCCTATGAAAACAAAAGTTTACATACCCTTGGTCATGTAAGGCGAGTGAAATTTTGAAGAATTTTGCAGCCCTGACTGTTCTCTGGTGCCCAGAATTTTGACCTGTGTGTGCCTTACCTTTTCAGCTTCTTCTACTGCCTTTTTTACATCCTCCACTGTTTTAGCTTTAATTTCTGGAGTTTCTGTGGATTCTGTGGTCTCAGTGGTAGCCTGAACTTCTTCCCTATAGTAAACGAAAAAATATTCAAGCATGTTTCTCTTTAATACTGCTGAAGGAGTAAATTGCTCCAAATGGTATCAATTCTGCTAAAAAAACACCAATAAGCCTGGGCAGAAATGGACTGCTTGGTGCTAGACTGCTAGTCAGACCATTCTTTAACACTATAGCAGTTTCTTTGGCCAGTAAGACAAGAGATATCACTTCATCTCAATGCTGGATAAAAGGCCCTGAAATTTGGAATCATCCCCAAAATTATCTAAATAGTGTTGAGTAACTTGACTTGATTAGAAAAAAAAAAACAAAAAAACAAGGCAACGCAAGCGTAGCATCCCCTCGCAACTGCATACAATTCATTAACATGAAAATCCAATCTGAATATGTTAGACCATTGTGACCTTGACCTTTGACCCCTGACCTTGAAATTCAATCGGGTTCATCCTCTGTACATGGTGAACATTTGTGGAAGGTTTGATGCTTCTACGACGAATACTGTGTCTTCTATCCTGCTCACAAGGTTTTCAAGGTCAAGTCCATTGTGACCTTGACCTTTGACCCTGAAATTCAATAGGGTTCATCCTCTGTACATGGTGAACATTTGTGGAAGGTTTGATGCTTCTACGACGAATACTGTGTCTTCTATCCTGCTCACAAGGTTTTCAAGGTCAAGTCCATTGTGACCTTGACCTTTGACCCCTGACCTTGAAATTCAATAGGGTTCATCCTCTGTACATGGTGAACATTTGTGGAAGGTTTGATGCTTCTACGAAGAATACTGTGTCTTCTATCCTGCTCACAAGGTTTTCAAGGTCAAGTCCATTGTGACCTTGACCTTTGACCCCTGACCTTGAAATTCAATAGGGTTCATCCTCTGTACATGGTGAACATTTGTGGAAGGTTTGATGCTTCTACGAAGAATACTGTGTCTTCTATCCTGCTCACAAGGTTTTCAAGGTCAAGTCCATTGTGACCTTGACCTTTGACCCCTGACCTTGAAATTCAATAGGGTTCATCCTCTGTACATGAACATTTGTGGAAGGTTTGATGCTTCTACGATGAATAATGTGTCGTCTATCCTGCTCACAAGGTTTTCAAGGTCAAGTCCATTGTGAACTTGACCTTTGACCCCTGACCTTGAAATTCAATAGGGTTCATCCTCTGTACATGGTGAACATTTGTGGAAGGTTTGATGCTTCTATGATGAATACTGTGTCTTCTATCCTGCTCACAAGGTTTTCAAGGTCAAGTCCATTGTGACCTTGACCTTTGACCCCTGACCTTGAAATTCAATAGGGTTCATCCTCTGTACATGGTGAACATTTGTGGAAGGTTTGATGCTTCTACGATGAATAATGTGTCGTCTATCCTGCTCACAAGGTTTTCAAGGTCAAGTCCATTGTGACCTTGACCTTTGACCCCTGACCTTGAAATTCAATAGGGTTCATCCTCTGTACATGGTGAACATTTGTGGAAGGTGTGATGCTTCTATGATGAATACTGTGTCTTCTATCCTGCTCACAAGGTTTTGAAGGTCAAGTCCATTGTGACCTTGACCTTTGACCCCTGACCTTGAAATTCAATAGGGTTCATCCTCTGTACATGGTGAACATTTGTGGAAGGTTTGATGCTTCTACGATGAATACTGTGTCTTCTATCCTGCTCACAAGGTTCCGGACAGACACACACACACACACACACAGACACCGATGCTATATCCCCATTCGCAACGTTGTTGCGAGGGGATAAAAAGGGAGACAGTCATTGAGTCTGGTTCCTGTCCAATGGGAGAAACTGAAATATTTAAAACTAAATCATCCCCAAAATTATCTAAATAGTGTTGAGTAACTTGACTTGATTAGAAAAAAAAACAAGAGGGCCATGATGGCCCTGGATCGCTCACCTGATCCATAGTGTAACAAGTGGGCCCCAGAGAGGGCCATTATTGGCCCCAGGGCTTTAATGTACATAATGTTGAGGGAGGTCTTAAAGGTGAAGCTTCATACCAAACATCAACAAAGGCTAAAATTTGAACAATCTTGTCAAAGGTCCACTAGATGAAGCTACACATCAAATATCAAAGACCTGGGCCTAGCGGTTTCAGAGAAGAAGATTTTTAAAGATTTTGCCTATATAAGCCTATGTAAAATCAAAGGGCCCCGGGACAGGGGCATTTTTTGCCCCAGCACTATAGTTTGAACAATCTTGGTAGGGGTCCACTAGATGAAGCTTCATACCAAATATCAAAGTTCTGGGCCTTGTGGTTTCAGAGAAGAAGATTTTTAAAGATTTTCCCTATATAAGCCTATGTAAAACCAAAGGGCCCCGTGGCAGGGGGGGATTTTTTGTCCCAGCACTATAATTTGAACAATCTTGGTAGGGGTCCACTAGACGAAGCTTCATACCAAATATCAAAGTCCTGGGCCTTGTGGTTTCAGAGAAGAAGATTTTTAAAGATTTTCCCTATATAAGCCTATGTAAAACCAAAGGGCCCCGGGGCAGGGGCATTTTTGGCCCCAGCACTAAAATTGGAACAATCTTGGTAGGGGTCCACTAGATGAAGCTTCATACCAAATATCAAAGTCCTGGGCCTTGTGGTTTTAGAGAAGAAAATTTTTAAAGATTTTCCCTATATAAGCCTATGTAAAACCAAAGGGCCCCGTGGCGGGGGCATTTTTGGCCCCAGCACTATAATTTGAACAATCTTGGTAGGGGTCCACTAGATGAAGCTTCATACCAAATATATAAGACCTGGGCCTTGTGGTTTCAGAGAAGAAGATTTTTAAAAATTTTCCCTATATAAGCCAATGTAAAAGCAAAGGGCCCCTTGGCGGGGGCATTTTTGTCCCAGCACTAAAATTTGAACAATCTTGGTAGGGGTCCACTAGATGAAGCTTCATACCAAATATCAAAGTCCTGGGCCTTGTGGTTTCAGAAAAGAAAATTTTTAAAGATTTTCCCTATATAAGCCAATGTAAAACCAAAGGGCCCCGTGGCGGGGGCATTTTTTGTCCCAGCACTATAATTTGAACAATCTTGGTAGGGGTCCACTAGATGAAGCTTCATGCCAAATATCAAAGTCCTGGGCCTTGTGGTTTCAGAGTAGAAGATTTTTGAAGATTTTCCCTATATAAGCCTATGTAAAACCAAAGGGCCCTGGGGCGGGGGCATTTTTGGCCCCAGCACTATAATTTGAACAATCTTGGTAGGGGTCCACTAGATGAAGCTTCATACCAAATATCAAAGACCTGGGCCTTGTGGTTTCAGAGAAGAAGATTTTTAAAGATTTTCCCTATATAAGCCAATGTAAAACCAAAGGGCCCCGTGGCGGGGGCATTTTTCGTCCCAGCACTCAAATTTGAACAATCTTGGTAGGGGTCCACTAGATGAAGCTTCATACCAAATATCAAAGTCCTGGGCCTTGTGGTTTCAGAGAAGAAGATTTTCCCTATATAAGCCTATGTAAAACCAAAGGTCCCCCGTGCGGGGGCATTTTTGGCCCCAGCACTATAATTTGAACAATCTTGGTAGGGGTCCACTAGATGAAGCTTCATACCAAATAACAAAGACCTGGGCCTTGTGGTTTCAGAGAAGAAGATTTTTTAAGTTTTTGGTGAAAAAAATCTGTTTTTGGCTCCTGTGACCTAGATGTGCAACGGACCGGAACCATTTGACCCATATTCAAACTTGACCGAGATATTGTCATGATGATCATTCTGAGCAAGTTTGATTAAGATTGGACCAAAATTGTGGCCCCTAGGGTGTTCACAAGGTTTTTATATGATTTGACCCGCTGACCTACTTTTTAACCCGATATGACCCATATTCGAACTGGACTGAAATATTGTCACAATGGTCATTCTGAGCAAGTTTCATGATAATTGGACCAAAACAGTGGCCTTCAGAGTGTTCACAAGGTTTTTCTATGATTTGACCTACTTTTTGACCGGACATGACCCATATTCGAACTTGACCAAGATATTGTCATGATGATCATTCTGAGCAAGTTTGATTATGATTGGACCAAAATTGTGGCCTCTAGGGTGTTCACAAGGTTTTTCTATGATTTGACCCGCTGACCTACTTTTTAAGCCGACATGATCCATATTCAAACTTCACTAAAATATTGTCACAATGATCATTCTGAGCAAGTTTGATGATGATTGGACCAAAATTGTGGCCTCTCGAGTGTTCACAAGGTTTTTCTATGATTTGACCTACTGACCTACTTTTTTACCCGACATGACCCAAATTCGAACTTGACCGAGATATTGTCATGATTATCATTCTGAGCAAGTTTGATGATAATTGGACCAAAACTGTGGCCTCTAGTGTGTTCACAAGAAAAAGTTTACGCACGACGGACGACGCCGGACATCTTACTGTCACAAAAGCTCACCATGACCTTCGGTCAGGTGAGCTAAAAAGGGAGACAGTCATTGAGTCTGGTTCCTGTCCAATGGGAGAAACTGAAATATTTAAAACTGTTCAAAAATCAAAAAGTGTTGAGTTATTAACCCTTTCCCACTCAGAGTCAGATTTTGTGAATTTCGCGGATTTTCAGTGTTGCACCTGACAGCAACTAGCCATTGTTACATAATGGATGCAGACTTGCCTACCGCTTGAGACAGGAAATAGTAAGATCCAATAAGTAATTTGACTGGTTGATAGACAGAAATGGGTGTGGCATATTCAACAAGAGGCTCAATGGGCCTAACCGCTCACCTGAGGAACATTTTAGTTAGTTGTTTGACTCATGGTCTTTGGGCATATATTTTTTTTTTGAAGTTCTTCCTAATGGAACACGGCATTGTCAATTTGGACCCTAGGGGCATGTTTGGTAGGATTTTGTCCCATTGTATGTCTATGGGAGCTATATGTTGCCATGGCAACACCAGTTTCAATCCCAATTACCCCAAAACATACTGCATGTTCTCTCCCATTCGGATAATGCTTCTCATGAAATTTAAGCATGATTGGCGAAGTGGCTTTAAAGATATACTTATTTATCTATCTATCTTCTGATACTGCGTCGGTCACATTTGACCATTACCGCAGGTGTATATTACATACACTCCGGCTTTTGCAGGATGAAAGCCTACACAGTAATCATGTAATTACATTAGGGATCTTTTACCTGCACAGGGGATGGTTCTCCCTGCACAGGGGGCCTCCAGTTAACGTCCCGATCCGAAGGACGGTGCACTTTATGACATTAATCCCTGCAAATGATGCCAATGGAGCGTGTTCGGACGCCAAAATTTTATCGTCGCTGCCGGGGATCGAACCTGGGACCTCTAGCATCAGAGGCAAGTGCACTAACCACTGAGCTATCACGCTCCTTTGAAAATGTGAACGGCACCCGACCATTGGCATACCAAAACCTCACATGAGCCATCGACTCAAGTGAGCTAATAATACTAGCGGTTTCAGAGAAGATTTTTTAAGCCTTTTTTCCATTACAAGTCCATTATAAGTCTATGGGGGCTAAGGGGCCCAAGGGCGTGGCCAGTTTAGTTCCCGGGGGCATGATTGTAGGTAATGGCCAGATATGACCGACTCGGTATAAGATAGATAGGCACAATATATGCAGGGGACCAGTTGACATTGCTTCATGCTTAATATGTAAGCTCTGGGCCTAGTGGTTTCAGAAGATTTTTTAAGCTTTTTACCATTATAAGTCTAGGGGGGGCCAAGGGACCCCAGGAGCATGATTGGCACAATTTATGTAGAGGACCACTTGATATTGCTACATGCTTAATATGTAAGCTCTGTGCCTAGGGATTTCAGAGAAGAAGATTTTTTAAGCTTTTATTTCCATTATAAGTCTATGGGGGTTAAGGGACCCCGGAACGTGGCCAGTGTAGACCCCAGGGATATGATTGTCAAGGGCCCCGGGGCGCGGCCAGTTTAGACCCCAGGGGCATGATTGGCACAATTTATGTAGGGGACCACTTGACATTGCTACATGTTTCATATGTAAGCTCTGGGCCTATTGGTTTCAGAGAAGAAGATTTTTTAAGTTTTTCCCATTGCAAGTCTATGGGAGCTATATGCAGAGAGCCAGATAAGCTTCGTATTTTCGTAAATTACGGATTAAAAAATGCAAAATACGAAGTTGTTGAAAATTTAAATCGTACCATTTACGGTAGACCTTTCTTAGGTTACGAAGGAGACAATGATATGGCGCGTATTTACGCAGTAATCCTTGCATAACGTTTCGTAACATGACCATCTACAACTGTCAGCTCAAAGACAATGAAAGGGTATGTAATTAATACCCTTCCTCTACCCGACGGCTATCCGCTGTGATTAGAAATAAGAAGAAGAATCCGAAACGTGTTTTCACACCTGCAGCTGTAGTTAGTCACTTCACTGGTCTCACAAATGTTTTGCTTTTTCTTCCGTGCACATCATTTCCCGCATGTACGTTTGTTGCATTAATACTTTATCGGAAAATATGACTGTGGGATAGGTCAAAACAGACAAGCCTGTGCAGTCTGATCTGTCTGTACACTACTTTTATGCCTCTGGTGTTTTAAAACAGCAGCACGCGGGTTGTCTAGACTCACTAGTTAATCTGGTCTTTTGTAAAAAAGTAACAAATTTTTGGCTGTTCGTAGACTCATTAACCTTGTTTGTTTCGACCGTAGAATGCGCCTGAATGCAAACTATTACAGGGTCCGAAATTAAGCTCGCATTTACGCTAGTGAGTGAGAATTTCAAAATGCGAGGCCTAAATATTTGTACTAGAAAATTTTCGCTAGTGTCCGATCGTCGGTAAAAAATAATAATAGTAATAATACAGACGACAATAATAACTCGCCATTTCCGCGACTGCTTCTGCAATTCCGACGTTCCAAATTTAGATTATAAACTTTCCAGAGGTCAGGAGGCGTAGGCCGGTGCACCGGTAAACCGCGGTATTTTCTTTCTTCTTTGCCGTATCGGTACTTTTGGCAAGTGACGGATTTTATCGGAAATTTTATATCATTTAATTCAATGTTTGCGAAAGAACAAAAATATGTTTGTAAAACGATTTCACTAGCGTCGGCTGCGAAAAAAACCTCGCAGGGACGCAAAGTATCTTTTATAATGCGCCGCTAGTCATGCTGAGCACTGTTAAGTTCAAAGACGCCGACGCGACCGATAGGGCGCGAAAATTATCGGATACTTGAGATGAATAGCGGTAATAACTAATAGAGCATGCTCCGCATGCCGGCCACTTGGGATTAACACAGATAAATAGGTAATAAATTTCTAATCAAAACCTAACAGTTTAATCCTGCTAATTGGGGCTCAAAGTAATCTTGCGTGAAAACTTTGTAGCATATATATGCACTGCTTGTCGGAACACGACTGACAAAGATGACATTGCAAGACAGCATGTATGTTGATCAGTCTGTGTAGCGCTGTGTCGAACTGTGAATAAATAATTTTATCACAATTTCACAAATTGCCCAGAGACAGATCAAATGGATAATGCAGGTAGATAGCATGTGGCGACTTCTGAAAAACCCCGACGTCTTTAATCCTATTAATGTGGTCAATAATTATAAAATATGCTCAATACTTAGCCAACTAAAGCCATTCACGCAATATCAAAAGAACCGCTATATATCGGCGGGTTGAACATCAGGCGTGGTCATGTCCTGAACCAGCAGGTATTGATATTAAGTGACACATGAAAAGAATGACTTGCAATCTTGGCTTACTTTACGCTCAATATCCCATACCAATTTGGAAAAAAAATCGTGTCTTATTTGTTAACAGGATTAACTAATTTATTGGCATAAGATTAGTGATAGGTCATGGACAGATTAATAACAATCAGTAAAGATCGCATCCAGATAAACTGCAAAGACAATATTATTGCCAATGTCACATTTTTCGCGACCGTAAACACCTAGAAAACGCGTAATGAGTCTCTGTTTACTTGTCTGTTTTATTTTACGATGTACAAACACCTGGTGTTTGAAACATGTGGTTACCACGGTACAATTTCCAAAGGCGGTACCCAGCCCTAGACTAACACGTCATCAGTTTTTTTTTATTTGCATTAATACTACCCATACAAGTTAATCATTACTGTAGCAGTTGTTCTTGAAAAATTTCCGCTCTTATTAAAGGTTTTTTTGAAAAAATCGAGTTGATTTTCATTTTACCTAGTAGATCTTTTTTTAGCAAGCTAAATTTTGCTTGTGGCAAAAATGCTTAAGTTCGGACCCTGTATTACGTTGTAAGTGAATAGGTACTTGGATCAGACTGTTCAACATCTCTCACATGAAATGTCTTCCTGAAAATCTTTGAATGTGCAGTCACTGTTCTCAAGGTTTCATATCGCTTAAAAACGTGTTTCTTGCCGTTTTCCAATGCCTTTGATTATTGAATCATGATGGTTGTTTACTTCTGATGCGGTTCAAGTATCTATTCACTAAAAAAAATATATTTTTGTCACAAACCGGTAAATTGACTGGCGTATTAGGTGTTAATAAAGTTTTTCCGGCATGCTATGATCGCACATCTCGGTTATAATAGCGGATTTGCACGAGATTACCAGTCAGGGCTCGAGAAAATGCCGGTTTTCCGGTTCTGGACCGAATTTGACCTCCATAAACCGATTTGGACTTCAGAAGAAGATAAAAAAATCGGTCCGTAACTCTATAACATTTTAAAAAAATCGGTTCGAAAATTTTCGCTAAATCATAATATGTTGTAAAAACAAGCTGACCGTTTGCCACTGATAATCCAAGCATGTATACAAAACGCCTGCAGCACAAGGTGTTAGACCGGTTCATTATTTAACTAGGTGAAAATTGGACAAGTCCACGTCGGGTTCTTTGATCTTATCGCAGCGCAATATGACCTGTGTGTCAAAATTATTAATCCGTGAAAACTGGCCTGAGGCGTTATCGGCAAGCTGGCAAGGTGAGAAAATAAGGTCAATAAATGCAGGACATACGCTAGTTTGTTTAGACAAGTCATTAATTTATGGCTTACTATAGAACCGGTATTTGAATATAATTTTTTTTTCACAGGGCGCAATTTTCAATACACACCTGTCATGTCTGAACATTGCGTGTTATGCGTTCGCGGGAAAATACCTTATTTCACCCATTCTAAACAATATTTTTATTTAAGAATACGCTCCATTGAAACCAATAACATAAACCACGTCATTTGTAGACAAAGCGATTTGTTTCAGGCTTGTGTAATCGTGAAATATGTATTTATATTCTTTTAAACACGGTTCGGCCATGTAAGATTTTCATTGACTCTCGTTCGGCCATGTTTTGTTTCGAGAGTAAAGAAATGTTTTTCGATTTTTTAACCTGTTCAAAACGATTTTTTTTTAGAAATACGCTCTATTAAAATCAATCACTTAAAACAGGTGTGTGGGTTACGTCATTGACTGCATTAATGTGTATTGTGTAAACGGAAACCGTATGACGTCATTTCCCGACCACGTTGCTGCACGTTGTCGCCATTTGTAAACAAAGCAATTTGGGCAAAATAAAATGCGTGAAATAAGAGAAATATTTTAAAGGTTTTAAAAAGGGGGAAAAATATAGTGACCATCGAACTGGTCTTTTACTGCCCCACGTCGGTTGTTTCCCTTAAGCGGTCTTGAGGTTCTGAGTGACCCGGATATTGGGAAAATGAAGGTAGATGAAATCTGGCGTAGAAAATGAAAGTAGATGAAATCTGAACGATGTGAGCAATAATTGCTGTTTATAATCGAGATACTGGTGCTCATATCCGTTGACAAGTACAAGAGCAACATCGGTATGTCATTCGTTCTGCTAATAACACATTTTGAAATTGAAAATCGCCAACTGAGTTTACGGAAATTACCGAAACCGATCGGTAATTTCCGTAATTTTTTGGTGAAATCTGGCTGGACCGATTTGGATTCTTCAGTTTCTCGAGCCCTGTTACCAGTATTTATTCATAATTTGATGCAGCGCATGTAATGTATGTTATAATTGAAACAGTTAAAATTTATTAAATCTTTTTCTGAAGATAAAAGAAACAATTAAATAAATATGTACTATAAAAGGGTTATCCTTTGGAAGCAAAGAATATACCACAGAACTGAAACGTATGGAGTGTACATGTTTTCATGGCCAGACTAGCTAGTTTAGGCCAAGGCCAACCTTAAAAAATTGTTGGTTTGCTGTTTACCGACCCAGAAAATTTTAGGTGGGTCGGTCGGTCGGCTATTTTTTTTTTTTTCTCTTGTAAAAGTGGGTCGGTCGGTCGGCTTTTTTTTTTTTTCCCTCGTTTTTTTTTTTAACCGAAATAGACAAAGCACATGATTTGCATAACTTTGATGCATGTTTCTGTTCTTGATATCTTTTAACTTGCTTAAAATATAAACTTGCTAACAACTGCATCATTATTTTCCAGGTCTTGCTGCCAAAAAGTGAAACTTAAGAGCAAGAAGTTCTTTCTGATATTTGTAATTGAACAGTGGAAGGAAAAAATGAATCGTTTTCAATGGCGTCATTAAACAAGTCCTCCCATGTGTGAAAAGTTGGCAAACGCTTTAATACATTTTTGACAACTGTGATCCGCTTGTGTTGTGCTTTTTGAACTTCAACCGAAACGCAGAATGTAGCTTCGGCACTTGGTGCCTTTGCGGCCATTTTCTAGAGACGATCTGCTGTCATCGAAACGCTTATTGACAATTGAATGAAGTTTAACAGGGCTTCCATTAACTCCCAAATTCAGAAAGTCCCAGACTTCCTACCCTTGAAATCTGGAAGTCCCACTGGAAAATTCAGGAAGTCACAATTTTTAATCAAGGTGTTTGCGGATCTTAAAATTGTTTTGATGAAGAAATATATATCATTCAATCTATGAATCTCTTGTTTGCATTTTTAATCACTTGTATCTTCTTTTAGATTGCTAGTAAAGTGTGGATATGTAAACTGACCGGCTCAAAAATTACTTGAATAGTGTTGACTGGGCCGTTAAATTCAAAACAATCAAGCAAAGCTCTGTGAGGAAGTTAAAACTACTCATAACTATGTGACATACATGCGGTCAGTACAGTGCAGAGGAGTGCTTACAAAAAAGAAAACTATTTTTGCTTGGCCTGTATAAATCATATAACTTTCCTAGTAAAAATCCCTTCCCTCCCCCCCCCCCCCCCCCCCCCCCCAAAAAAATAGTAAAGAAAACAACCGCATTACCCATCCCCATATATGCCTAGTGGCCCATTTTTGAGTCATTAGCAAACCGTGTAGACCCAGATCAACGCCACAGAACATAGCGTCTGATCTGTCTACAGTTTGTAGAACTTAACACAAATAAAACAAACCTGACACCCATTGTCATATATGGATTAAAAAGAAATAGAGAAATTCTTTTGCAAAAGATTTTTGCTAAACTTTGCAAAACATAAGCTTCGAGTCTTCATTGTACTCTAAACACTCAGAAATGCTTCAGACAAACAGGCAGAAACACGTGCAACATTGGTCAATTGGAGCAGACTTAGACGAGTCAGCTGTATTTTTTTTTTTGTTTTTTGTTGTTTTTTTTTTTGGCTTTTTGGCTAACATACAGATCAGACTGCAGCTCGGACCCTGACGAACCGGCCTGGTCACATTCGCCGGTTGTACGTATCGCGGCGAAATTTTGGGATTTTATAAATTATTTTTATAATTTCACCTAGTGAACACCTGCTATTTACTCAAGAAAAATTTGTATTTATCTTTGAAACTATTGTCACACAATGCATCGCTAATGATAATGATAATCTCACCAAACGCCTTTAGAAATTACGACCCGCTTTAATTTAAACACTAACAAGTTTACAGGATTAAAAAACACTTATCGTCAATGAGATAATTAGTTTATCCTCAACTAACTAATCCATTTAATTATGTGCAAACACCGAGCAATCACCTCGACACGTTTTTCACTCACCGATGACGATCAAAGGTGTGCCGACGCACGTGATTCTGACTGTCAATATAATACCGCGCAGGCAGAAAATGGGACGTCCACACAGAATGCGGTTTCAGCTAATAGGCGGAGCAAACTTATTACAAACCGCTAAAAGTGGGCGGGTTTATACGTCTCGGTAAAGATTTTTGGCCGTACAGAGAAATCTCAGACTGCAGCTCGGACCCTGACACACCGCCTGGTCACCTTCGCCGGTTTAACGTATTTTCGAGGCGCCAAAATCTAACGGCGGTCGCAGCTACCTTTTTTGGATTTTATAAATTATTTTCGTCATTTCACCTATTTACTCAAGAAAAAAAAAATGCGTATCAATCTTTGAAACTATTGTCACACTTTGCATCGCTAATGATAATTTCACTACCAAACACCTAAATTACGACCCGCTTTAATTTAAACAGTAACAAGTTTACAGGATTAAAAAAACACTTATCGTCAATGAGATAATTAGTTCATCTTCAAATACTAATCCGTTTAATTATATGCAAACACCGAACAATCACCTCGACACATTTTTCACACACCGATGACGATCAAAGGTGTGCCGACGCACGTGATTCTGACTGTCAATATATTACTGCGCAGGCAGAAAATGGGACGTCCTTAGTACTCAATAAACACAGATAGCGGTTTCAGCTAAGAAGGCGGAGCAAACTTTTTACAAACCGCTAAA
The DNA here is from genome assembly GCA_963580285.1 of Lucinisca nassula. Lineage (NCBI taxonomy): Eukaryota > Metazoa > Mollusca > Bivalvia > Lucinida > Lucinidae > Lucinisca > Lucinisca nassula. Next base: position 75,615,463 of record OY757021.1, read on the forward strand.
AGTGTGCGGGTTTATACGTCTCGGTAAAGATTTTTGGCCGTACAGAGAAATTTTCGGAAATCGGCGGGACGCCTTTGATGTTTAATTTGGGTGTCCGGAAGCGATTTCAGGACGTAATATACGCCGTACGTCCGCCTAACGGAAGCCCTGGTTTAAAGCGGTCAGCTGAGGCGGATCACGCACGCGTTACAATGATGCGACACGAACTCAAATATGGAAAAAGAAACGTTGGGACTAAAATCCGGACGTTACCGGAACGAGTCGGAAAAATTTTTTTTTTTTTGACGGCAAAAAAAATGTTCGAGTCGCACAAAAATTTCGGGTCGGTCGGTAAACAGCAAACCAACACCTTTTTAATTTTGGCCCAATTAGGCCTCATCAGTGACCCATATTCATATTTTTATCATTCCGACGCTTTTTTCCCCACAACGTTGTCATCAATGCACCAGTGTTTTTTTTCCCTATAAAACCGGGTCCGGAAAACGGACCCGTTCCCAATCGCCAAAAGTATGTTTTTTTCCCAATTCAAAGGTTAAAAATTCCCAAAATCATGATGCAGCATCCTTTTTTTTCTCTCTCTTTTTCGTCGCGAGAAATCGGTTGTTTTATCGCTCGTATTGTTTACCTTCCGGAAATCCGAAGTAACGTCCCTTTGAAGAAACGGCTATTGACATAATTCGTGTACTATTGCAACGATTTGCCGAAATTCGGGTAAGTTCAAAGTCGTAGGTAAGTCCAATATGTAACTCTTCCGTCTGGAAACCACCTTTAGCGCGGCAAGTTTCCCAATTTGAGTAAAAACGACGCTATTTTTCCCAATTTGAGAAGAAAATTTTCCCAATTCCACCGGTACCGGTACCAGTCCCAAAAATGTGAAAAAAAACACTGTGCACGGTTGTGTGCTATTACATTTTAGTTCAAACGGAACCGTTTTTTCACTCTTTATCGCTGCACAGACTGATCTCTTTGTCTGCCGTGTTCTAAACCACATTTAACCTAAATACAATTAGTAGGGTCAACTTGTAATACTTTGGTTTTCATGCATATATCGATCTGTGAATCGCAGGTGGCCAGGCCAGCACGAAGTGCATGCTTATTTACAACTATTCATCTCAATTTGAAAATAGAATTATCGTCCTATCAAGCTTCTTAGATGTCTCGTCGGCGTCTTTGAACATGAACGCAGAAAAACTGGCAGTGCATCATAAAAGTTTCTTAGCGTCCTACGACACAGACGGTATTTTTATTCGCGTCTACGCTACTGATATCGAGTGCCCCACTCCCACTTTCCGGCTAGCGCAAACACTGAGCATAATATGTTCAGAAAGTGTAGTCTGATCTGGGTGTGTGCTGTTTGCTAAGACATCTGTCCAGAAACATAAGGGTGATTCTGTTTACTGGCTTGATATGTCTTTATAATCAGTATCAGTGAACTATTAACTAGCTTAAATTGTAATGAATCGGTAGTTAACCAGGTTCATAAAAATACGAAACGACCTCCCGATTTGATCAGTATATTTACTGACCCATTTTTTCAGTTTACTGAAAAGGTTTTAATTTTGATAAGTAAATACGAAGTGGGGATAAAAAATTATCTGGAGCTATGTATATGTTGCCATGGCAACAAGAGTTTCCATCTGATCTGCCCCAAAACATAATGCATCTTTTCCCCCAACCTGATAATGCTTCTCATGAAATTTAATTAGGATTGGCCAACTGGCTTTAAAGATATACTTCGTTGAAAATGTGACAGTGAACGGACGACGGATCATTGGCATACCAGGGATTTTCCTAGTGCAACTTTGGGGCCGGTAATCGGCCCCTATTTTTTCCAATTTAGAGACAGATATTCCCAAATTTTATAATAAATTTCCCAATTTCTGATGTTGTGCTATATTTTTGATAAAATTTCATGAAAATTGAACCAAAATTGACAAAATTACAGCTGATTTAAATTCCCAACTATAAATATTAGCGAGCTGTTTTTCCCAAACCCAGCGGCCCCTGGACCCCGATTCTGAAGGGTAGGAAAATCAGTGCATACTAATACCTCACATGAGTCTGTGAGCTAAAAATACAGGTTAAAAAATGCAGGGTCCTTCACTTAAGTTCTGATAGGGACGTTAACCGGAGGTCCCCTGTGCAAGGAGAACCATCCCATGTGCAGTTTAAAATCCCTACCTTAACTACATAATTACTGTAGCATCCTGCATAACCTGGAGTGTATGTATTATGTAATGTTCACATGCGAGAAATGGTCAAATAAGACAGATCACAGTAGAAAGAAAGACAGACACATTAAGCAGCATGAGCTTAGTACCATGTGCAAAGCACAGGAGGTTATTATAGCACATCAAGCTCATGTTTTGAAGGTCATTGTATTATGAGCATCATGTGTTTTTCACATAGGGAAATGCACAAGTGACTTACTTAAGTACCATGAGTTTATAGGCAGCGAAAAAATGCCTTATAGATATACAACAACAACAAGCTCATGTATTTTGAGAAAATTAATAAATTCCGCGAAACTGGCACATCTGCACGCGCTAGCTCATGTTTTCAGTGTTGTGCCTAGGCTCGATTGATTGGGGGACACCAATGGCCCTTATGACATTTTCCAAAGGGTCATTTTATATTTTAAAGGGGCTTCAGTAAATAAAATATAAGCAACGTTGTTGATTTCTGAGGGTCATCCGGGCCCCATGTTTAATGTTTAAAGGGCCATCAATGACTTTAGGTAGGCAAATGGCCCCATGGCCCCCTCTCGGCACAACACTGGTTTTTAAGGCTTAGTACTACCATACCTGCCAACATTGAGAAAATCCAGAGTGAGACTGCGCGCGGCGGACCCTTTTTCACCTTTTTTTTTAGTTCTTGGCTCGCGGGGAATTTTCAGGAAAAACTTGAAAGAGTGAGATTTTTTTCCCTAACCGTATTGGGGTGGGGATGGGTGCTACCTTTTTCAAAGACCCATCACACATAAAAAAAATAAATTGAACCCCACTACCAATAAATTTCAATTTTTAACAAGACCAAGCACCCATTAAAAAAGTAAGTGCTAGCTCACCCACCTAGCATAAAACGTGGATTTTTTAGCAGGGGTGAAATGTATGAAACTGTGTACTGTCCGAATATATATGTTACTTAGTTTCAAAGGTCACTTTACTAGTCAGATACAATGATTCATTTTACCACAGAACTTCATCAAATCTTATTAAAAACTGAACATATTTATGCCAAAATAAATAACTGATCAATACTTTGAGCGTTTTTTTGCTAATGTTTACGTTTTCATAGATTCATAAACAAAATGCAAGATAGGCCATAGGTCGCCACACAACATTTTGGGTGCCTTGTAAAGTGTCAAAAAAAGAGAAAAAGATCGTTTTTATGGAAGATTATTAGTCAGGGGTGTAAAATTCCACTCGCCCGCTCGCATTTGCGAGTAAGTTTTAAGGCAGGGCGAGTAAGATTTTCAAAACTGACCTTACTTTTTCTTCATTTTAAGCACCTAAATGACAATAAGGGCGAGTAAGTTTGAGGGAAATTTTACACCTCTGTTAGTATGTAATGAAGAAATTAAATGGCTCAATATGATTTCTGTAATATTTTTGTAACGCAGGGATGCTTAGATATCTGATTATTCTGAGGACTGAACTTAGAAATTTACCGATAGATAGATTATAGACAAGATGGATTGTTTTGTTTATTTACCTGTCCAATAATAGATTTGCTTATAATAGTCCAAATATACCTGTGACCTGAGGTGATTTTCCAATAGTTCCGGAATCCGGCTCTAATTGCATATATTGGCGATTCAGAAAAGCCGATAATAACCAGTTTGCATTATGTATATATCCGGTATGGCAAATTTAGCGAATTTCTAAGCGTGAGATGCATTGAAATTCGTGAGATTTGGGCCATTTTCAAAAAACGATCGTGGGGGAGTGAGACACACAATAAATCGTGAGAGTCACGCTCAAATCGGGAGTGTTGGCAGGTATGTACTACTTAATGCTGATGCATGATAATAGTGAACATGACAAAGAGGCCGGATACAGCTACTGAAAATGTGAATGCAAGGTGCGCAAATTACAATTGTCATCCAAAGCTATTAAAGGAAGCTGCAGATTTGTTGAGTGAGCCTTTGAGGGATATTATGAATAAAACTTTTGAAAGTGGTGAAATTCCTACAGCATGGAAAGAAGCAAATGTCACTGCACTATACAAAAATAAAGGACAAAAGTGTGATCCATCTAATTATCGCCCGGTGTCGTTAACTTCTGTCCCAAGTAAACTTTGCGAAAAAACAGTGAGAGAGACTCTTATGCACCATATGTTGTTAAGTAATAACTTGTTTTCTGACTCTCAGTTCGGTTTTCGTGAAAAGAGAAGCTGTACTCTCCAGCTATTAACAGTACTGGATGATTGGACAAAATCTTATGATGAAAGTTACCAGGTGGATACAATATATCTAGATATCAAAAAAGCATTTGATACTGTTCCGCATAGACGTCTTATCCTCAAATTACGGGAATACGGGATCAAAGGTGGTTTATTAGACTGGATACAAAGTTTTCTTGAGGGGAGAAGACAAAGAGTGCGTGTCAACAACTTCTACTCTGAATGGAAGGGCATATCGTCAGGCATTCCACAGGGGTCAGTGCTTGGCCCGGTGTTATTTATAATATACATTAACGATTTACCCGATGTGATTGACTCTATCTGCAAAATCTTTGCGGATGACACAAAGATATACAGGACAATTCATTCAAGGACAGATCAGGAGATTTTACAGAGAGATTTATGGAAAGTCTGTGACTGGAGTGAGAAATGGCTTTTGGCCTTTTCAATACCAAAATGCAAATCTGTTCAATTTGGATATGTAAGACACAAATTTCAATATGAAATGAGAGATAGCAGTAATACTTTTATTACACTGCCTTGTGTTGAAGAAGAAAAGGACTTGGGAGTAAAATTTGAAAGTTCACTCAAATTCAATAAACAAGTGTTAGAGGTGGTGAATAGAACGAACAGACTTACAGGAATGATAAAACGAACATTTACTTTCATGAACAAGCCCATGTTTCTAACGGTATACAAAAGTCTCATAAGATCTATCATAGACTATGGAATTACTATTTGGTATCCTTCTACAAAGAAAAATATCCAACTTGTTGAAAATATACAGAGACGGGCCACAAGAATAGTGCCAGAATTAAAAGGATTATCATACGAGGAAAGATTAAGATCTCTAAATTTAACCACATTGCTCTACAGAAGACAACGATATGACCTTATTCAGATATTCAAAATAATAAATGGTTTCGAGGATATTAATTCAGAGAAGTTTTTCACATTTAATGACAATTTGACAAGAGGACATTTGTTCAGAATTTATAAACCATCGGTTAACAAGTCAGTTAGGTTAAATACATTTCCAGTCAGAGCCATAGATAACTGGAATAATTTAAGTGAAGACATTGTTATAAGTGACAGTGTAACAAGTTTCAAGACCAAATTAGACAAATCCTGGAGTCATAAGAGATTCAATACAGAGAACATATATTAAGACAATAAGGACAACCGGAACCGGAAAAAGTAACCATATAGGAGGAGCACTATAAGCCAATACTGGCTTCCATCGCTCCGAAAACCAGAAGATAAGATAAGAATAAACGGCCGCGCAAAGTTACCAGACTCGACTAATTAATCCTGTTAAATAATTTTGATAGGATGCTCATGTGACATAGGATTGACAATGGCAAACGTGCATCATTGAGAGAATACTTATAAATACATTGACAGCTTTCATTTAACCAGCCAGATAAAAGATGCCCTGTGTCAGAATCAGAAAATTTTGTTACGGCCACTCATCAAATGACATACATCAGGACAGTTTACAGCCAGCTAACAGTTAGTTTTAGCAAATGATGAATATTAACAGCATACAGAAATTGTGACAAAATATTGAATGATCGGCTCTACTAATAAATAACTGCGGTATCTTTACGAGTGATAAACGCACGTGTTTGAAAGAAAACAAAAGTCACGTGTAGATCACTGAATGAATAAAAAACAATAAAGGAAAAAAAATCAATTAACCTGTTGCTAAAAAAAAAAAAATGTAAATCTTTCATTCGGAAAACATTGGTAAGGAAATCCACATTACAACTAAGTTATGAATTGAAACAGTTCAGCCTCATTATGTTGTTTATTTATGCAGATGACCCAGTTTAATAATGAGGAAGACAAAGGCATGGAAAGTGTTTTTTACATTTGTCAGTTGATTTTTAACAGAAACAAAAGCACTTCTACATACTAAACAAAACAACAGGATTAAATGTAATAGATGGAGTCTTCAACTTACTTTTCTGAAGGCATTTTCGATGTTAATTTTAAGTTTAAGCTGAAAATGCTGCAGCAAGCCTCACTAGTGGTAGATCGCAGACGACTGAACTTCCCGCCGATACGCTCTATGAACTCTTTGATCACGTGGCAATTTATGTCGATTGATTGGTTTACAAAAATAAAATCTCGGTGATGGGGGCGCTGAGAAATCACATGACTTTACATGTGATCTTAAAATGGCGTCGTGCAATGTAAACTTTGAGGACATAACTCTGTTATTGAAGGTAAAACTGTCCTTCTCGCCTAAGTTTCAGCCACATTAACCTTTTGTCATGCTGTACTTTTCAACACTAGATATGTCGCAAATATATTCCCTTGCTGAAGAAGCTAATCAATTAAGCATGGTTGCAGAAAATATACAAATGGGCGTAATTTTGTTTTTGAATCTGGACATAAATTAAACACCCATAACTACTGGAATATGCTTAATCGGCAGGTCTGGCAGGTTTTAAATAATATGGGCGATACTGTTTTCTCACTTGTATGATAACAGAAACACTTTATTGGTTGTTGATAGTGACTGGGGGAAAGTATAAAACCCGGGAGTAGCGGCCGGGAGCCGGGAGTAAAATCCGGGCGTAAAGTTTGACAATCGAATAAAGGTAGAAGACATAGACATAGAAATTTTATTTAACGTCGAATAGTGTTAACAATATAACATAAGCCCAGTAGGGCTTTTACTTCGACAAACATATTGTAAGACAACAAATAGGATTAAATATATCACAGCATGCAACATAACAGAATAAAAAACACTTAGCACATATATTACGAGTCCAATATCACAGACAGCGGAATTGCATAAGAAGTATGGACATTTTGTTAAGACAAAAAGGTACTAAACATTCACATATCTGGATGAAATTTGAATAAAAAGTAGAATATAGACTTTTCTTTGAAATGCACGTAGGTATTAACATTATTATCATGTACTTTTCAAGATATGAACCGAAATATACGACCACGTCGCAAAATTTTCGCCCGGGAGTACATTTTGCGGTATTGACGATGTCAAGCATTTTGCAAAATATGTTCAGTCTGGAGTTTCTACAATAATTACTTTATGTGTTATCAATTAAAAACATATCAGAGATTAGAAAAATGCAAAATCACGCCCTGCTCCTGCGCCTATGATTTTATGTGACCCGGAACATTTATATTTGGCGCTATTTGTTTTATGGCCGTATAATGTGGAAACGATGACACAATTACCTCCGCAGTCTGATCAGTACCTTTGCTATTAGCTGTAAGGGTAGTAAGACTACGTTTAATAAATACAATGTATGTGACATAGGCAATAACGCCAATAAACGCCGATTTCAACCCAGAAATTACTCCCGCCCTACTCCCGGGTCAATTATTTACTTCACGGAGCGATGAAATAACTTTATTTTTGTATTTTTCTAATCTTTGATATGTTTTTAATTGATAATAGGCAAAATTATTCTTGTAGCAATCTCAGACTGAAAATATTTTGCAAAATGCTTGACATCGTCAATACCGCAAAAAGCTACTCCCGGGCGAAATTTTTGCGACATGGTCATATATTTCGGTTCATATCTTGAAAAGTACTCAATTATAAATATACAACTTATATGCATTTTAAAGAGGAGTCTATAAATCCTTTCATCCAGATATGTTTATGTTTAATACCTTTATTCGATTGCCAAAATTTACTCCCGGATTTTACTCCCGGCTCCCGGCTGTTACTCCCGGGTTTTATACTTTCCCGTGACTGGTTATGATTAAAGAAGCTTTATTTCCGTTGCATATCGGAATTAGAATTGGTACTGGTGACACGTCAAATGACATTCATTCACCATATTTGCATTATTTGCTGGCTCCCAGCTTGTCCATTGTCAATATTTGAAAAACAGGTAACCTTGAAAGGTCAGGGGGTCTGGTTACCTGTTTTTCCAACACTGATAACCTTCAGACTAGGAACCAGAAAATAAGGTGAATACACCAGGACCTGTGGTGTGGGAAGTTAGTCCCTTGCTCTAACCAAAGAGGTAAATTTAGCTACACAATCATCAGCACAAATCGGGAAGGGCATTCCAATCTCTTATGGTTCTGGGGAAGAACGACTCTTTATAAATGTCAGTTCTTGCAGTAAGGGTCTAAAACGCCAATGAATGGTGATTTCTACAGTGTCTAGCAGGGGGAACAAGGTCATCTGTTGGAATGCTGGCAGCACCTTTTTAGACCTTTGTATAAAAGGATGAGCCTTCTGTCTTTTCTCCTTTTCTTGAGAGACTCCCATTTTAATTTTCCAAGTATTCCAGTCATGCTCCCAGTTTCAAAGCAGTAATTTCCTGTTGCAAATCTAGCAGCTCTATTCTGAACTTTCTCAATTTCTTCCTTAAGGACCACTCCACTGGGGTCCCAGATACAACTACATGTACCATATTCCAAGATTGAGTGAACAAGACCTTTATGTGCTGCCTCTTTTACATCCTGAGGACACTGATGTGACGCTGCCGGAGATCGAACCCGCAACCTTTCGATCCCGAGGTGGATTTCTGCCACTGAACTATTGGGGCTGGTGAATTGGATTAATAGTTTGGTTAACAGTTGAGTGTGGTAGCTCAGTGGTCAGTGCACCTACATGCTAGAGGCCCCATGTTCGATTCGCGGCAGCAGTAATAAAATCGTGGTGTCCGAACATGCTTTTGTTTGTTTGATTTGCAGTTTAACGTCCCCGTCAACACGATATCGGTGATTTTGAAGGTGTTGCTTCCAATTTTGTGGGACTTTTACCTGACATTGAGATGAAATGACATCTCAAGCCCTGTCACCCAATGAAACCAATATGGTTTATAAGCATGGACCACTTTGCCTGGGCAGGCTAAGATCCTCCAGTACTGCATGATTTGCAGGGATGAATGCCACAAAGTGCACCATCCTTCAGATCGGGCCGTTAACTGGAGGCCCCCTGTGCAGGGAGAACCATCCCTTTTGCAGGTAAAAGACATGTTTACTGTGTAGACTTTCATCCTGCAAATCTGGAGAATATAATGTAATGTACACCTGCATGTCATCCTCGGGAGGGGTGTTGCAGTATATAAAGAAAGAAAGAATGAAAGAAAAATTTGTTATGGTATTGGTCCCTCCCTCGAATGGTTGGGGTCCTGCACAAAGAAATTCCCTAGAAAGCTCCTACCCAAAGTTTAGAGAGAGTATACACACTCTAACAAGCTTACGAGTACACCTACACCACTCTTCAATTTAAATAATCAGTTTCATTCATGAGTGTTTGTCGTCCTGTATTTCATTGTATCATAATTGTACATGTAGTACATGTTTTTAAAATTAAAATGTTTAAATAAAATACTGGGGAATTAGGAATGGTAAGATACATCCTACATGTCCATTGAAAGAAATTTTGTTAAAAACAGTAAATTTTCCATTACATGGCCTTTGGCAGTTATTCAGTCGTGACTGCTGAGTGCTCCATATTTACTAAACATCTCATTTTTAGGACGTTTACATCACTTGAACACCCTGTAAGCCCACTTCATATACTGTTAACTTAGGAGCTTCTTGGAATTACCTTTATGACGTCATTCATGCGCATGCGCAAATTGCCATCAAACGAAATTGCCAATGCTATTCAAATACATGTATATAGGTAGAATGTAAATTATAGACATTTTGCGTGAAAATATATTGATGAAAATCACTGTGTGATCTGGCTGGAGTTAGTACAGATTTGAGTTTTTACTTAACACTTTACTTCTTTTCATTTTATCAATTTATTCTTATCTATCTGTCTGTTTGTCCATCTGTCTATTCCAGAAAATATATACTGTCCACATGCACTTTATTGTGCTATTGTATGAAATAGAATAGAAATTGACAAGAGTGTTCATGTGGACAAAGTATTATTCTGTTTGATTTTTATATTCCCATCCCATGTACCAGGCTTTGGATCCATCAATATTTTTTGATGTGTCCAAGCGCGCTGGTCATATAACAGTTAATAATTGAGCAACACCGCGTTATTGTCAGGGCAAAGTGTACCATTACATTGATGTTGATACGACAACGTTTACACTTTTTATGCCTGTTATCTCACCACTTTAACATGTGAGACGCCAAGTTCTGCAACGAAAGGTCAAGTGGTTTTTCTCCAGGTACTCCGGTTTTTGACCACCTCTGATTAACGATCGGCTTGATGTGAGTGAAATAATCTTGAAAGGGCCGTAAAACCAAAAACAAAAAAAAAATCTCACCACTTGACATTCGCATACAGTTACACTTGAAAATTACTGGCCTACACAGCAATCATAGGATAGTGGATACTTGCACTGCAGTAGAGATCTTTGACTTGAATGGGAGAAGCCTCCGTGGTGTAGTGCTTACTCTACTCGCCTTGTAAACCAGGGGTCGAAGGATCGATCCTGGGCTTCTCCAGACTTTCTAATGAGTCTTTAAACTGAGGTCCCAACTCCACATGAGCTTAGCTGTTGGTGGGACGTAAAACTCAAACATTCACACACATGACTTGAATGGAAGAAGAATTGTCCTGGTCAGGAGACTTCCAGCTCATGCCCTGATCTGAAGGATGGCACATGTGATGGCATTCATGATCATCTCTGCAACGAATGCCAGGCACTGAAATTTTTCAACGTTGTCAGGTATCCTCTAGTGCTGTTAGATGCAAGAGCACTAACTAGTTGTATGGCACACTCACAGAGAGAGGAGAGAGCAACATGTTGGTCATGGCACTCTCAGAGAGAGAGAGAGAGAGTGACCAAGACCCAGTGGGCTTGAAATGGCTAACCAGTACATACAATATATCATTAAGTGCAGAAAATTAGAAAAAAAAAGAGCTTCAATTTGACAAAATGACACTTCTGGTAGCATTATGAGTGTTGTCCCATTATTGATGCAGCCCATCTATTTCTTCAAGCCCCAATGGGCGAAGGCCGTTATGAGGTAGAACCGCTTCAATGTCAGAGAAAGGTATAATGGGCACCCACTAGCCATGGTCAGAGTATAAGAGAAAATATAGCAAGCTTTTGCCAGAAACACAATCCTTTTGGAGATATGACAAAATGCACTATGTCACACAACTGTGGTTATCTTTTACAAACATGAGCCCAGGTCAGAAGCCTGGTTAGATCACTGTTAGGATCTTTGTTTGTTTGATTTGAGGTTTAACGTCCTCGTCGACACTGTTTAGTGGGACCTTTACCCGACATTGAGATGAAATGACATCTCAAGCCCTGCCGCCCAATGAAACCAATAGGGTTTATAAGCATGGACGGTCCGACTCGCACCGCTTTGTCTGGGCAGGCTTAGATCCTCTAAGCGGTCCACCAGTACCCATGTGCGGATCGGTTTCAGCTCTGCGTGGAAGCATCATGCAGCCCATCTATTTCTTCAGGCCCCGATGGGCGGGGGCCAGCACTCACTGTTAGGATCTCATGTATGATTATTTTATTTTTTTATTTTTCTGTTTGTGTTGAGGTTTTATTTTATAACTCCATCAACACTGAGACATTGCTTCTGATTTTGTAGGACTTTCTTTCTCTATATATCGGTACTGCCATACACCCTTCCTTACATCGAGATAAAATGACATCTTGAGCGACACTACCAGAAGAAACTGCTAGGGTTTAAGGGACAGACTGACCCATATAGGACTGGCTAATTGTAGCTGGAAAGATAATTAATTATCAGTCCCGTCATTGCGATCGATAATCGATTAGTAATCACTAAGGTTTTCGTCATAATTTTACCTGTCTGGCTTTCTTCTGAGCATGACTCTTACCATATGTTGCACTTTACCATATGTAAATTTGAACAGACAGGCCTGAGCAAACAGTGTAGACCCAGATGAGATGCCGCAGAATGCAGCGTCTCATCAGGGTCTGCACTGTTTGCCACTCATCCAGCTATTTTAGGCATAACTTTGGGTAGTAAATTGTACCTATCAAATTATCGATTAAAAGCAAATCAGAAATGATAATCATTTTTGTTGAATTTATCGATTGGTTAATCGATTATACTATTAATCGTATCACCCTTACACCCATACCACTTTAAGGGCAGACTTTGTATATAACACGATTTAAAGATGTATCCCAAAAAAGTATAGATTACATAGAAAAATGACCAAAAATGGTCATTTTTCTATATAACCTATACATTTTTGCTTGGATATAACACAGTTGTTTAGCTAACATGATTTCTGCTTTGGACCCCGTTAACAGTGTTATAAAGAGGTTGTGGTGTATTTGCAATAAATTGTACCAGTACATGAAGGCCCATCGGGGCTTGAAGAAATAGATGGGCTGCATGATGCTTCCACACAGAGCTGAAACCGATCGCTCACAAGTTCTGGTAAACTGCTTACCGGTAGAGGATCTAAGCCTGAATGCCCAAGCAAAGTGGTGCAAGTTCATGCTTATAAACCCTATTGGATGGCTTGAGATGTTATTTCATCTCAATGTCGGGTAAAAGTCCTCAAAATTGGAAGCAACGTCTCCAAAATGACGTAAATAGTGTTGAAGGGGACATTAAACCTCAAATCAAACAAACAAAACAAAATTGGAAGCAGTGTCTCCAAAATTACATGTACTTACACAGTGTTGACGAGGATGTTAAAACCTCAAATCAAATACACAAACAAGTACAGGTTCATGATTTGCAACAATTTTTTGATGTTTATTTTAATTTAAACATTAATGCTTTGAATCCAAGACTGTTGAGAATTGTGCGTGATGAAATCAGAACACTGTAGGTATTGATTGTGCCAGTTTCAGAAAGGTTTTAGGTAAAATTTATCTTCACAGTTTGGTGAGTGAGTTTCAACAATATTGGAATTTTGACCTTTTCTGAGGAATAATAATTAAGGGTACATTTTCCTCATTTTTATCCCCCGACCGAATAGATTCGGGGGATATAGCGATCAGCCTGGCGTCCGTCTGTCCGTCCGGGCGAACATCCAGGGTTTAGGGGCCAGTATTTGGATTGGATAACAATAGAAAATGATTGGAAAATAATAGATTTATTCCGTAAACAAAAGGTTTAGGAGGTTAGCCCCTAAACCAAACAAAAGAAAATAACAAACGAAATTGCCCTTAAACCCGAAATGTTAGAATGTCCGTCCGTCCGTAGACTCAACCTTGTAATTAACTCCTATACCCTTTGAGATTCATTGATGGTTCTTGGCACACTTGTGACGGCATGTCATGCGCAAGAACCAGAACTCTGGATGCCATACTTTTTTAGTTATCTCCCCTTTTAATAAAATAGAATGACTACTTTGTGATGGCCATAACTCCAATACCCTTTGAGATATATTGATGGTACTTGGCAAAGTTGTTCACAAGGCTGAGACAGCATGTCATGCACAGGAACCACAACTCTGGTTGCAATGGTTTTTTAGTTATCTCCCCTTCAAATAAAATAGAGTGGCTACCTTGTGCTGGCCATAACTCCAATACCCTTTAAGATATATTGATGATACCTGGCACAGTTTTTCACAAGGCCGAGACCGTGTGTCATGCACAAGAATCACACTTCTGGGTGCCATGTTTTTTTAGTTATCTCCCCTTCCAATAATATAGAATCACTACCTTGTGATGGCCATATCTCCAATACTCTTTGAGATATATTGATGGTACTTGGTACAGTTGTACAGGAGGTTAAGCAGATGTGTCACGTGCAAGAACCACAACTCTGGGTGCCCTGGTTTTTAAATTATCTCCCCTGACAATATAACCTTGTGATAGCCATAACTCCAATACCCTTTGAGATATATTGATGGTACTTGGCATAATTGTATACAAGGTTGAGACGGCACTTCATGCCTAAGAACCACAACTATGATATTTGAGTTATCTCCCCTTCCAATAAAACGGTATGACCACCTTGTGATCTCCATACCTCCAATACCCTTTGAGACATATTGGTGGTACTTGATGCAGATGTACATGAGGTTAAGCAGGTGTGTCATGCTCAAGAATTACAACTCTGGATGCTCTGGTTTTTGAGTAATCTCCCCTGACAATATAACCTTGTGAAGGCCATAAGTCCAACACCGTTTGAGATATCTTGAAGGAACTTGGCACAATTGTATAGAAGGTGTGTCATGCGCAAGAACCACAACTGTTGGTGCTGTGGTATTTGAGTTATCTACCCTTCCAATATAACAGTATGACCAGCTTGTGATCCCCATATCTCAAATACCCTTTGAGACATATTGATGGTACTTTGTACAGAAATACATGAGCTTAAGCAGGCATGTCATTCACAAGAACCACAATTCTGAGTGCCCTGGTTTTTTAGTTATGTCCCCTGACAGTATAATTTTGTGATGGCCATAACTGCAATACTTTTGTGATATATTGCTGGTTTAATTCTGGTGTATGTTCTGTTGCTGAACAATCTTCTGAAGGCCATGTTGGCTTTTGGTCATGGAATTTGCCATCTCTTCTGATGGCTATTTTTTGTTTAACCCAAATCACGACAACTGTCGTTTGCTTTGCCATTTGTCAGTTACCTAAAAAGACATTTTTGCAAGCAGTGTGGGCCCAGATCAGACTGCTCCTCTAGTTTGCCTGTATGCAAAAAATTTTTGAAAAAGTTTGCAAGAAGATTCAGCAGATGACATAAGCAGACGGCAGCTTCAGATGTTGTCACCAACAACTAAGGTTGTAACCTTGGTTCAAAGACTCATCCGAAAGTCTTGAAAAGCCTGGAACCGAACCGATGAACCCTGATTTGTGAAGCAAATAGCCTATTTATTATACACAGAGGCTGCTGTTGAGGCGATTCTAACAAATTCTCGCGACATAAGTTTTTAGAAAGAAGAAAACTTATCCCAGAATTAACCTCGATGATTGTGAACGTCAACAGTCCATCCCCAGTGTTAACCCATTGTATGCGGGAAACCCCTAAAGGGGTACCTTGGCAAACAGTGCAGGCCCAGATCAGACACAGCAGAATGTGGCGTCTGATAGGGCCGGCACTTTTTGCTTACAGAATTTTCCATCAAAAATAGAATAAGAACGAAAAGATAGTCCTGATACCCCTTATATGACAAATGGACTAATTGTCTTGTCCAACATACAGTAATGGAAGAGTCCACTATAGAATACAATGGGTTACCCTTCTCTTGCTGAATATTCACTTTAGCCACGCCCATTTCTGAGTTTGAACCAATCAGATTACTTGATGTAATTTATTCCTACAAATTCATAAATTGAATGTAAAACAGTGTAGATCCAGATCAGATGGCTTCTTCAGAAGCCATCTGATCTGGATCTACACTGTTTTCAAAGATAGGGGTTGTCGTGAACAGCAGGATAAGAGTTAAACACAATGGTGAATGTGAACTACTAGAGTCCATCCCCAGTGTTAAACACTCTGCTCCAGTGATTTTTTTCCCAAAGCAACAATGTCTCTATATCAGATTTTTTCTAACTGTGGCAATCAATATAATAATTTGTGATTGACATTGCTGGAAATATTTGCTCAATTCCAGGAAAAATTATTGATTGCCAGTATCTCGGTCTTTGGACGGACACTGTCAAATTCCATGTTCACCCATTACATGTAATTCAAATCAGGTTGCCCCCAACTCGTACAATTGAATTCAACTTAAAAAATGTTGAACAACATACAAGTAGAATCGAATAGAATACCGGTAGAATAAATTTTATTACCAATCATGGGCCACCATGTGGCAGCATTTTAATCACAATTTATAATAAGAATACAACAACTCCAAAATAAACTCTGCAAATTATTAGCCAAAAACAATTAAATAAAGCACAAGTTAAGTACAGCATCCCGCCACTGGGATACGGGCAAGCAAACAATGCTAACCACGACCAGTCACAGTACAGTGGTGACCAATCAGTTCCATCACTGTTCGCCTGACACGTAAACCTACTGTCGCTGGTGTCAGTCACGCACCTGAGACCCCACATACATTCCTCCAGTCCCCACTGTACAACTCCCTCCTTTGATTTTAACCCTTATCTTGCTTTCACAACAACCCCTATCTTTGCAAACAGTGTAGATCCAGATCAGATGGCTTCTGAAGAAGCCATCTGATCAGGATCTACACTGTTTGGCATTCAGTTTATGAATTTGTAGCAATAAATTACATCAAGTAATTTGATTGGTTGATACACAGAAATGGGTGTGGCTTAAATGAATATTCAGCAAGATAAGGGTTAATCATTTGAAGGAAAAGAAGGAAAAAAAATAATATCAGTCCTCCACTTCCAGACACCAAATAGTTATAAGGTGACCCACAAAAAAAAAAAACACACACACAAACAAAAAAAGCACCCAAGCTATCCCCGGACAGACTCCACCTCTAACACTATAGCAAAAGAAGGCACCACACAAACAAAAATCCCAACCCAAAGCAGTCCAACCAAACCCCCAGTGAGGCACAACTGAACCCACACGCCCAACCCAATTCTAAAGGCACTGAATTGACGTTCATTGTGGAAAATGGGCCATAGTGCAGGGGGTCAACCAACACCCCACCCGCATGACGGAGTTCTGCCCAAGCAGCACCGATGCACGTGCACAGACAAAATCCATCCATATGGTCAGGGCAGTCATTCCCATCCCAAGCCACCCCACCAAAAGCCCATTACCAGAATCTACCTCTCCCCAAGCCCCATGTATGCCTCTGTGGTATATTTATAATATATGACCGAAGCATGTGACTAACATCTGTACCTACCTCCAAACCCTGTTCTTACTAGAATACATTTGTATAACAGATTGGAGTGAAATGCTGTCGTTCAGGAATAGTTGAAAAGTTGGAAGAAATTACTCCAAATTTTGAGTTAACGAGAACTACTATTCTAAAGCGATAAACAATATGGCCAGTATGAGACTTTTCACATCAGGAGCAGTCTGATCTGGGTTAGCAGTGTTTGCTCAGGTCCCAATAGTAGCCCATGCAGGGGCTTATGTTGCAACATCATTATTATTATTAAGAAAAAAATTATAAGCAATTATATCTTAAAATGTCAGTTTTTGTTTACCTGATATTGTAATTTGACAACAGTTACTATAATGTCTATTTCTTTAGTTTTGACAGTAATTTGATGTATTGAAAGGGAAAGAGACTCATGACAACTTATTTATGTTCTTTGCCTCTGGGTATGGTCATGAAAATGAAAAAAAAAGGTACTGTATACTGCAAGAACTGAAGAACCTTCAGGTGCTGCAGTAAATTCTACAGCGGATGGCAATCTTTTTTTTTTTCCCAAAAAATCATGGGCTTGATATTTCATGTGAATCACATTAAATGAGCCCCGCTAAGCGAATTTGTGTCTTCAAGCATTCTGTCATGACAAATTTTAACTGCGCATGCCCAGCCATTCAGAGAGGCCAGGGTTATGGCTTTCTGTCTGAAGGTTCCTCTTGATTCACTGCTTGTATGGGCGAGCAGCGATGGTTCTGGCGAGTCTGCGTGGATGCGCAGGCTCGCCTGAACCTTCACTGCTCGCATAGGCGATAAGTACCAAAATCGCTTGACAGGACCCAAATGTCAAGCTTTATTTTATTCAGCAAAAATAAGGCTTAGTTTATACTAATTTATTTAAGTTCGATTGCGATGGAAGCTTCAAGCTTATTTAATCGCTCTCGAACACTCATTCTGGATGTTTTCACGCCCGCGTGCGAGAGGCAGTGACTATTACACCACTGCTACCCATTTACACCTGGGTGGAGTGAGGCAGTGTCATGACGTGTCTTGCCCAAGGACACACCTCGATACCAGGTGCCGGATTCGAATGTACAACCTCTCGATCATGAGTCGAACGCATTAACCACTGCAATATCGAGGCTGACGAGTTAAATGATTAATGATAATTAAAATAAGGCTTGACATTTTATAATTAATCATCTGCTGGGCAAGCCTTATTTTTGCTGAAAATAAAGAATATTTTTGAAAATGCCGTACATTTAGATCTTGAACTGTTTACATATGCTTTGATGATGGCCGAATACATAAGCCCAGTCCAGATTTTACGTTTACACACAGTGCTCTCACCAAAGGGAGGGAGACTAGTGCTGCTAGAAATATCCGTTACCTGGATTTCTCCACTGGGCAGCTATAGTCACATGGACAATAGCAGATGGGAAGCTTCTGTAGTTAGTTACTATGGGTCATTGACCCATTAGTACCAGAAACTCCTAAAGGGGTACCTTGGCAAACAGTGGAGGCCCTGATCAGATGCCACAGAATGCGGCATCTGATCAGGGCCTACACTGTTTGCAAAAAGTTCAGCTATTTTCCAAATAGTTTTTGAAGAAAATACAATCTGACACCCCTAAATTTTGAAATGGTCTCATGCTATATATAAGTTGGAAGATTCCATTTGGTACAAAAGGGTTAATAAACAATTGACTTTGCGCTCTGACCATGCTCAGAAGAAAGTCCAAGCACTGCATGTTTACAACAATTGTCCAGCCCATGCCCATCAAGGCTTGAAGAAATAGATGAGCTGCATTATGCCTCTATGCAGAGCTGAAACGGGCCGCACACGAGTACTGGTTAACCGCATAGAGGATCTAATCCTGCCCAGGCAAAGCGGTGCGAAAATTGGACCGTCCATGCTCATAAACTCTATCGGTTTCATTGGGCGGCAAGGCTTGAGATGTCATTTTATCTCGATGTCGGGTAAAAAATTGGAATCAATGTCTCCAAAATGACCTATACAGTGTTAACAGGGACGTTAAACCTGAAATCAAACAAACAAACAACAGTTTTCATCTGCTTTGTAGTCTGCTGGATGCTTTAAAAGTTCTTGTTGCAAACACTCTGGACCTATAGCTTTCAAGTGTCAGGGAACCCTTTTAGCTTACAAGTCTGTTTCAGCATAATGGACATGCATTATGATACATCTGTACATGCTCCTATGTGAGCCGAAAATTCGTAATAAAAATCTTGTATCTTATCTTGTACATTGGAAGAGTGGTAAGGGAACCCCAAAAATATGTTTTATTTTCTCATACAAAGTAATTACCCCAAATTTATTTGTCATTGTAGGGGTGGTAGTGGGAAGGTGGTACATGACTATAAGAAGGGTTCATGAACCCCAGGCTTTACTCATTGTATAGAGATGCAAATGGTATCATTGTGAGGAAGTTTGATCACATCAAGAAAACAGACCTATATAATTTTGCACCCCTCTAACCCCACTTTTATATAGTAAAACTGGGGTTTGTAGGGGTAAACCTTCTTTTTCTTATATCTGCTCTGAGATATAGATTGTTGGTACTCGTTAGAACCGCCTCAATGAGGCGGTTCTACAAGTACCCACAATCTATATTTTGAGCAAAAATAAGAAAAATATCACAATTTTTCATCTGAAAATGTTCATTTTTTCGGCGATAAATGTGTCAATGTATTTGTATAGGCGTGTTTTCTTAATGAAGTTTAGTTTAGTTGCTGTTACTTTTATTTCACCCCTTTGTCAGTATAACAACCAATTAATGCCTACAAAACAAATTACTTATTCTAGTGTTCTGTAGCGCTTCAGGGAAAACAGGGAACTAGTCAGCCATGGTCGAACCAACCCATCCACCTTGGTCGAACCATAGAAACTAAACTAACGTTAATACTGTTCAATCTTACTTTAGTCACAGATTAGTGACTGTGGTTCTTGTATCGAACTCGCTCTGTGTTATGATTTCACTTTGGTATTCAAAGAAAGGTCAGGTGTTTTATTTTTTCTTTTGGTACTCCGGTTTCCGCCCTCCTCTGATCAACAGTCAGCTCGAAATAATCTTGAACAGTTGATCGAAGGGCCATAAAAAAAAAAAAATTAAAAGACTTTGGTGCTAATATTTTACATGAGAATCTTGTAATATTGTTAGGGGTCAAAATAGGGGTAGCCCCTATGTGCCCTTGGCGCCCGGTTACCTTAAAAACATCCGCCAGGGTCAAAATAATTATAACCATCTGATCAGATTTTTTCAACAGAAATATTAGTGTATTTGCAACTTTTAACCCTTCTCTTGCTGAATATTCAGTATAGCCACCCCATTTTCTGACTTTGAACCAATCAGATCACTTGATGTAATTTATTCTTACAAATTCATAAATTTAATGTCAAACAGAGAAGATCCTGATCAGATGGCTTCTGAAGAAGCCATCTGATCTGGATCTACACTGTTTGCAAAGAAAAGGGTTGTTGTGAACAGCAGGATAAGAGTTATAATATAACAGTTACATAATGCCTCACAGGGCCGGGCACATTTTATATCATAGGTCTGTTAACCCTTCAGCTGCTATATAAAATCCTAGAGCAGAAGATAATCAGCTTTTGAAAATTTTTCATATGGTAAAAATTCCTGAAATTTCGGACACCTTGAGGACTTGCTGTAGTTCTCCTAAAAGTAAACAAATTTGTTTCATGATCCAGCAAGGAGTCCAAAAAGGTGCAGATGGACTGGCAAACAGTGCAGACCCAGATCAGATTGCTCAGTGCTCAGTCTGATCAGACTGCTCAGTCTGATCTGGTGCTACACTGTTTGCTTGGGCTTATCTGTCCCAATACTTGGGATCATTTTGCTATTAATGTCGACATTATGTGTGAATTGTCTACCATCACATGTAATATTAAGCCTTATCTTCTCTGAAAAAAAGCCTTCCCTAAAAAGGAAAAAAAAAAAATTTAAAATGCAGTTTTAACCCTTTTTGTACAAAATGGAATCTTCCACCTATATATAAAGTGGAATCTTCCATGTATAAATAGCATGAGTCCATTTCAAAATTTAGCGGTGTCAGGTTGTGTTTTCATCAAAATTGATTGGAAAATGGCTGAACTTTAAGCAAATAGTGTAGGCCCTGATCAGACGCCGCGTTCTGCGGCGTCTGATCTTGGCCTGCACTGTTTGCCACGGTACACGTTTTTGGGTTTCCAGTCTGAAATGGGTTAATAAACACAGGAACAAAAGAGAATAATTCTCCTTATTGAGACAAATCAACATTAATTTTTCCCCCCTTTTTTCCGTATTAATGGGGAAAAAAATATATTGATTGTCAAATTCAAGGTACCGGTATTTTTAATTTGCACCTGTCGACTTTGCGCGTTGTCCTGGTCGTCATAGTAACAGCCACTGTTTGCAAAGATAAAGATCAAATGAAAGGGAACAAACAAGGACTTATTGATAACTGAACTTTACCAACTTGCTTAGTTTTAGTCCTTAACCCATTTAGTACCAAATGGAATCTTCCTCTTTATATATGGCAGAACTCCATTTCAAAATTTAGGGGTGTCAGGCTGTGTTTTCTTCAAAATTGATTTGGAAAATCGCTGAACTGTCTGCAAATAGTGAAGACCCTGATCAGAGGCCACATTTTGCGGCATCTGATCTGGGCCTGCGCTGTTTGCCAACTACCCATTTTAGGGTTTCTGGTACTAAATGGGTTAAACTGGGTGTTCAATCCTTAAACTGCCAATCACAATATTTTGCAGACTTTTTCAATTTTAATAGGCTTGACATTTTATGTGAATTTTATGAAGACTGACTTTTGGACACATCATTTTCAAATATTTTTTGTTGTTTATCGCAGAAAATCAAGCTTAACCCTTGTCCTGCTGATCCTGGATATGTCTTATCTCTCAAACAATGAAGATCCAGATCAGATGGCTTCTGAAGAAGCCATCTGATCTGGATCTACATTGTTTGTTATTCAGTTTATGAATTTGTTGCAATAATTTGCATCAGGTAATCTGATTGGTTGATAATCGGTCGTGGGTGTGGCATATATGAATATTCAGCAGGACAAGGGTTAACAGTTTCATTTAACCCTGCCCTAAATGAGGTAACTTGGCAATCAAAGCAGGCCCAGATCAGATGCCCCAGATGAGCTTCTGATCAGGGCCTGCACTTTTTGCTCCAAAATAGAACAAAAACAAAATGTAGGCCTACCACCCCTTGTATGATAAATGGTCTTGTCCAAGATATAGCACGGCCCCCACCCATAGGGGCTTGAATAAATTTATGAGCTGCATGATGCTTCCACGCAGAGCTGAATCTGGCCCGCACACTAGTACTGGTAAACTGCTTAGAGGATCTAAGCCTGTCCAGGAACCGCGGTGTGAGGTGGACCGTCCATGCTAATAAACCCTATTGGTTCCATTGGGCGACAGGGCTTGAGATGTCATTTCATATTAATGTCGGGTAAAAGTCCCACAAAATTGGAAGCAACGTCTCCAAAATGACCTTTACAGTGTTGACGGGGACGTTAAACCCCAAATCAAACAAACAAAACAACATATAGCAAGGGAAGAGTCCACTAGCATACAATGGGTTTAAATTGTCTGCTTGAAGATGATACACATGAAACATCAAGGCAAAAAATAGCCAAAGTTAAAAATGGCAAAAAAAAAGATTGTTTTTCAGAATTCTTAAACTGGCTGCAGTCGTTTTTATAGCCCCGCTTTGAAAAAGTGGGGCTATATTGGATTTGCCATGTCCTTCTGTCATTCCGTGATTCCGTTAATTTGTGTTGGCTCCATAACTTTGTATCTGCTTAACATATTTTCATGAAACTTCACACAAATGTTAAACACCATAAGACAATGTGCAGAGCGAAGGAATTATAACTGTGGATTGCCTACTTTTGGAGTTATTGCCCTTTGAACATTTTCCGTAATTCCGTAATTCCGTGATTCCGTTAATTTGTGTTGGCTCCATAACTTTGTATCTGCTTAACATATTTTCATGAAACTTCACACAAATGTTAAACACCATAAGACAATGTGCAGAGCGAAGGAATTATAACTGTGGATTGCCTACTTTTGGAGTTATTGCCCTTTGAACATTGAAAAATGGCGATTTTAATTGTGTCCGCTTCATAACTCGAAAACCGTTTGAGATATTTTTAGGAAACTTCACACAAATGTTAAGCACTATGAGACGATGTGCAGAGCGCAGGAACCATAACTCTGCATTGCTTATTTTTGGAGTTATTGCCCTTTGAACATTGAAAAATGGCAATTTTAACAGTGTCCGCTTCATAACTCGAAAACCGTTTGAGATAATTTCATGAAACTTCACACAAATGTTAAGCACTATGAGACAATGTGCAGAGCGCAAGAACCATAACTCTGGTTTTCGTATTTTCTGTGTGTCTGTCTGTGTGTCTGTCTGTGTCTGTTAACATTTGTGTCCGCTCCATAACTTTAAAACCCATTCACATATTTTCATGAAACTTCACACATTCCGTGATTCCGTTAATTTGTGTTGGCTCCATAACTTTGTATCTGCTTAACATATTTTCATGAAACTTCACACAAATGTTAAGCACCATAAGACAATGTGCAGAGCGAAGGAATTATAACTGTGGATTGCCTACTTTTGGAGTTATTGCCCTTTGAACATTTTCCGTAATTCCGTGATTCCGTTAATTTGTGTTGGCTCCATAACTTTGTATCTGCTTAACATATTTTCATGAAACTTCACACAAATGTTAAACACCATAAGACAATGTGCAGAGCGAAGGAATTATAACTGTGGATTGCCTACTTTTGGAGTTATTGCCCTTTGAACATTGAAAAATGGCAATTTTAATTGTGTCCGCTTCATAACTCGAAAACCGTTTGAGATATTTTTAGGAAACTTCACACAAATGTTAAGCACTATGAGACGATGTGCAGAGCGCAGGAACCATAACTCTGCATTGCTTATTTTTGGAGTTATTGCCCTTTGAACATTGAAAAATGGCAATTTTAACAGTGTCCGCTTCATAACTCGAAAACCGTTTGAGATAATTTCATGAAACTTCACACAAATGTTAAGCACTATGAGACAATGTGCAGAGCGCAAGAACCATAACTCTGGTTTTCGTATTTTCTGTGTGTCTGTCTGTGTGTCTGTCTGTGTCTGTTAACAATTTTCGTGTCCGCTCCATAACTTTAAAACCCATTCACATATTTTCATGAAACTTCACACATTCCGTGATTCCGTTAATTTGTGTTGGCTCCATAACTTTGTATCTGCTTAACATATTTTCATGAAACTTCACACAAATGTTAAACACCATAAGACAATGTGCAGAGCGAAGGAATTATAACTGTGGATTGCCTACTTTTGGAGTTATTGCCCTTTGAACATTTTCCGTAATTCCGTGATTCCGTTAATTTGTGTTGGCTCCATAACTTTGTATCTGCTTAACATATTTTCATGAAACTTCACACAAATGTTAAACACCATAAGACAATGTGCAGAGCGAAGGAATTATAACTGTGGATTGCCTACTTTTGGAGTTATTGCCCTTTGAACATTGAAAAATGGCAATTTTAATTGTGTCCGCTTCATAACTCGAAAACCGTTTGAGATATTTTTAGGAAACTTCACACAAATGTTAAGCACTATGAGACGATGTGCAGAGCGCAGGAACCATAACTCTGCATTGCTTATTTTTGGAGTTATTGCCCTTTGAACATTGAAAAAATGGCAATTTTAACAGTGTCCGCTTCATAACTCGAAAACCGTTTGAGATAATTTCATGAAACTTCACACAAATGTTAAGCACTATGAGACAATGTGCAGAGCGCAAGAACCATAACTCTGGTTTTCGTATTTTCTGTGTGTCTGTCTGTGTGTCTGTCTGTGTCTGTTAACAATTTTCGTGTCCGCTCCATAACTTTAAAACCCATTCACATATTTTCATGAAACTTCACACAAACATTAAACACCATGAGATGGTGTGCAGAGTGCAGGAACCATAACTCTGGATTGCCTAATTTTTGAGTTATTTCCCTTTGAATATTGAAAAATATCAATTTTAGCCGTCTTTGCTCGATAACTCAAAAACCGTTTGAGATAATTTTATGAAACTTCACACAAATGTAAAGCACCATATTACGTGTGCAGAGCGCAGGAACCCAAACTCTGGATTGTCTACTTTTTCAGTTATAGGCTTTTGAATATTAAAAAATGGCAATTTTAACTATGTCCGCTCCATAACCGTTTCTGATATTTTCATGAAACTTCAAATAAATGAAAAGCACCTTGAGATGATGTGCAGAGTGCAGGAACCATAACTCTGGTTTGCCTACTTTAGGAGTTATTGCCCTTTGAACATTTAAAAAGGCAATTTTGACTGTGTCGGCTCCATAACTCACAAACCATTTGAGATATTTTCATGACACTTCACACAAGTGTAAAGCACCATGAGACAATGTGCAGAGCGCAGGAACCCTGACTCTGATTTGCCTACTTTAGGAGTTATTACCCTTTGAACATTGAAAAATGGAAGATGAAATTTAGTATAAACATGGACATTCTGGTAATGTATCATGCTCATTGAAATGAGGGACAAGGGCTCACAACTCTTAGAGTTTTTCCAGATAATGTAAAATTTTCAACAGTTATTTCTTGTTCATAACTGTTTTCTCTGCAGCTTAAATAACTTTCTTCTCTGACAGCGCTGAAGCGGGGCTATAGTCAGATCCTCTGACAGCTCTAGTTGGTTTATATTCAAGGGACTGAAATAAGAAAATTTCTATAAGCTATGCAAGATTTGTGTCCCTTCCAAATAGAGACAGAGGGTCTGGGGCTAGACTACAGAATTCTGTCTTCAAAAAATCAAAGCACTGACAGCACTGGTAGGTTGATTATGTTTCTGTCTCAGATAGGCTGGAAAAGCGATCTTTGACGGTGACTTAATTAGGTGGGAGTTGTACTGTTTGTTTATGTTTGAATTGATGTTTTACATCCCCGTTAACACTATTTAGGTCATTTTGATGACATAGCTTCAAATTTTGATGGACTTTTACCCTACGACATCTCAAGCCCTGCTGCCCAAACAAAGCAACAGGGTTTATATGTAGGTACGGTCCAACTCACACCAAGTGCTCAACATTGAGATGAATGACATGAGATGAATGACATCTCAAGCCCTGCTGCCCAAACAAAGCAACAGGGTTTATATGTAGGTACGGTCTAACTCTCACCAAGTGCTCAACATTGAGATGAATGACTTGAGATGAATGACATCTCAAGCCCTGCTGCCCAAACAAAGCAACAGGGTTTATATGTAGGGACGGTCCAACTCACACCAAGTGCTATGCTTGGGCAGGCTTAGACCCTCCAAGCCTTTTATCAGTACTCATGTGCGGTCCGTTCCATTTCTCTAAGCTCTGATAGGCGGGGCCTTATTTGAGCTTAAAGAAAATTCTGCACAAATTGAACATTCACATGAAATATTAAGCAGTTTTCTACTGAAAAATTAAAATGACATCTACATGTACAGCACAATTGTGATTGGTTGTTTAAAGGTTTACCCCCTTAACCCCGGGTGTATGCTAGTTGACTCTTCCATTGCTATTTGTTGGACTAGGCCATTTAAATTGACATATAAGGGGTATAAGACCGATTTTTTTCGTTTTTATTCTATTTTTTACGGAAAATTCTGTTAGCAAATAGTACAGGCCCAGATCAGACGCCGCATTCTGCGGCGTTTGATCTGGGCCTGCACTGTTTACCAAGGTACTCCTTATGGGGTTTCCGGCATTTTATGGGTAAAGTACTAAAGAAACTCATAGAGCAAACAATTTGTTTCCTGAGGATCATTACCATTACACTCCCGTGTGACATAGATACCAGTAGTACATTCTTCGAAAATGGTTAATTTTTTCCGAGGAAAATTATTTGTGAAATTTTTTTATTAATACATGTACTCTAAACATAGGTTGTGGGTGCTCCTTAGAACTGCCTCAATGAGGTGGTTCTAACAAGTACCCACAACCTATGTCTTGGAGCAAAAATAAGAAAAATAATGTATACCCCTGTAAACCCCAATTTTCTACATAAAAAGTGGGGTGTAGAGGAGTATTCTTTGCACCAACTTGTTATCGTGATGTTTTCAGAGAAAAAAAGCCTTGGTATTTCATTTGAATCATCTGCCATGGACATGCATACTCTCGGAATATTAGGAAAAAAATGCTTTGAAAGCGTTTATATTTAAGGGTTAATATTTCCTGTATATATGTCAAGCTGTATTATTATGACACACTTGTAAATTTGACATCTTATCTTATATTTAATGGACAATTTTTGAAATTTTAAGTGCATATTTGTGCTGCACCAAGCCAAAATTGTAACTTAAGCTGCTGAGAAAAACCACATCTTTAAATGTTGTTTGCTTATATGTCATCTGCTGATTTTCAAACATATTTTTGCATACTGGCAAACAGTACTAAAGAAACTCTTAGAGCAAACAATTTGTTTCATTTGCAACAGTGACTTTTAAAGTAAGCGGCAGATGACAAAGCAGATGACAATTGTTGTGATTGGCAAATTATGGTTTGAGATTGTGCACTTCATTGTTAATTTGTTTTCTAACGTGGCAGGGGCACCCTGGGGATTAGGCAGCCAAATAATCTAGATCCTTGGGAATTGGACAGTAGATGGTGTCTTTGATACCTAACCTGGAATTTATAGAAAAAAATACCTTCAGACCTCATCTTTCAAGCCTCAAATCAGCTTGAGTAAAATCACCTAAATCATCATGTTAATAAGTCAGTGAAATGAACACCCCTATAAACCCCACTTTAAAAAGAGAAAACTGGGGTTTACAGGGGTATACATTATTTTGCTTATTTTTGCTCTGAGACGTAGGTTGTGGGTAATCAGCAGTTCTAACGAGCACCCACAGCCTATGTTGGAGTCTTTATAATCGATAAATTGAAACCATACATGGCTGCCAGTGGGCAGTGCCTGCCTGAACTCTGGTGAGCATAGTGGCCCATGGGCCTCTTGTTCTCTTTCCTACACCCAGTGTCCTCTTGTACCCCAGAGACTTTTCTAGTTAGAGACTACCTCTGAGTCTGTTCAAGACCACTTTTGAACAGTCCCAATAGTGGTCTGGATAAAGGAATTTTACTGTATATCTGCTCAGTTAGAAAACATGTACCGTAAAATCTCTATTAGACGCCTGGGCGTTTATTAGAATCATTACCTTTCCTGAAGAGGGGAGTGGGCGTTTATTAGAGGCTATAGAAACCTGTAATTCGCATACGACGGTCCAAAACACTCACTTCCTTTCTTATGGCTGCCATATTGTTTCTCAGAAAATGACTGGTGATTGTTACAATAGCCTTGTCTTAGAATAGAATAGTAGTTACCTACCCTTTCTTCACTAAAGCGAATATCATGAACGTTTTTCTCATTTCGTGTCAAACATGGCAAAATATGTAAAACCTGAAGTCATTTTGTTTGACTTGTTTAATTTCCGACCCTGTCACAATGTCACAAAAATGTTCCTATGAATCAACATCAGAGCAAAGTGGGCATTTATTGGAGGCTGATATTTTTCTGAGAATTGCCAAAAAATCTCCGTTTTTAACATCCAAATCGGGGACGGGCGTTTATTAGAGCATGGGCTTCTAATAGAGATTTTACGGTACTTGTTATTATAAAAGAAGCTTTGGGCAAGATGACAACATAGACTGATCAAGATCTGAGTCTCTGTAACAGGCCTTCGTGGCCTAGTGGGTAAGAGCGCCCTTAATCATTAGGTGTCTCACCGCTATGGTTTGAGCCTGGCTCAGGTCACATGTGAGATGCCAAGTTCTTCAACAGAAGGTCAGGTGTTTTTTCTCCAGGTACTCCAGTTTTCACCCACGTCTGAGATGCCAAGTTCTTCAACGGAAGGTCAGGTGTTTTTTCTCCAGGTACTCCAGTTTTCACCCACGTCTGATTGACGATCGGCTCAATATGAGTGAAATAATCTTGAAAGGACCCTAAACCCAGCCCCCCCCACCCACCCCCCCAAAAAATAAAAATCTAAGTCTTTATTATGCACACGTCAGAAGGTGAGTTTTTGCTTGTTGCAATAGTAATTGTCGAGAGACGTAATTATGATAGTGGTTACCCTTTTTTTATCCTCCTTGGAATGTATTTTGAAATGGTGAAAATGGTGACCAGGTGTCAAATTGAGTTATTTAGAAAAGCAAGAATGCCTTGATCGGAAGCATAGAATCTCGGCCAGTGTCCTTTTTTTTTAAATTGGTTTATAGGATAGACTATTATGAATTTTTGGCGGCAAACTGAAGATGCAATTTAGGCTGTCTGAAGCAGGTTCTTTGTGCTGAAACATTATGTAAGAAATTGAGGTGATTATATTAAGCCATAGAAAACTTACCTTGCTGACCTCCATTTACCCTTTAACCCTTATCCCGCTGAATAATTAATGTAGCCACACCCATTTCTGACTTTGAACCAATAAGATTTTTTGATACAATTGTTCCTACAAAGTCGCAAACTGAATGTCACACAGTGTAGATCCTGATCAGAAGGCTTTTTCAGAAGCCATCTGATCTGGAGCTACACTGTTTGCAAAAATAGGGGTTGTCGTGATCAGCGGGATAAGGGTAAAATGTCAGGCACAAGAATTGTCATCTGATTTGTTGTCTGCTGGTTAATCAAACCCTAATCCTGCTGACTAAATTAACCCTTGTCCTGCTGAATATTAATATATGCCACACCCCAGGCTTGGGGCCAATTACATCTGAAAGTAATTGATTAAATTACAATTACTTTGCCCTAAAAATGTAATTGATTAAATTACAATTACAACATCATATGAATGTAATTGATTAAATTACAATTACTTTTGCAATGTAATTGATTAAATTACAATTACTTTCGCAATGTATTATCTAGAAGTACTACAGGCATGACACTTTAACTCCTGTTAAAGAAATACTACTACTAATAATTAATAGATGTTCATTTAAACTACATGTTTAAAGTGAAGCACAATCTCAAACAAACTTAATTCAAAACTAAATTTATGTAAGCTCTCTTTTAGCTTTCGTCAAGTTCTACCAGTACTTTTAGTAAATGCATATATTGTGAACAATCCACTAGTTCACTAGTTCTCATAACCAAAGCCAAAATGACCTATCTGAATTACACTATCATTATCAGCTTTTCAAAAGTTGCAGCTTTCAGTCTACACAGACAGGCTGGACAAAAAGTGTAGATCCAGATCCAGATCAGTCTGCTCAAGGAGGAGCAGTCTTCATGTAGGAGCAGTTTGATCGGTGTCCCAGCCTGTCTACATAATTTGGGCACATTTAATAAAATGCAATTAATATTTTCAGATGAACTGTGTGAAGTGTTAGGATTTTAGTTTGTAAATCAATCTCAATGGTCAATGATGTGATTAAAAACTAAATTTATCAACAGGAACCTGTAGACAAAATTTGAGTTGATATTGTTTTTCACAGTTACATGACAAAGAGTGACTGGCAAGAGTTATGTAATTTTTCACACCTAAATGTAGATGGTTACTCAACAGAACAATAGAAAATTATAGATGCTCGTACATTGTACAATTTACCTGTGAAAAAAAAAAACACTGTAAAATATATATAAAAAATTGACATCTGAAAAGTTTGTTATAATTGCCTAGAAATTTACAAAAAGATAACTTTTCTAAGGAGAATGCATCAAAAAAAATAAAATTAAAAAGCAAACAGTGTGTACCCTGATCAGAGTGCTCTTCTAGACGATCTTATCTGAGTATGCGCTGTTTGACCAGGTTTGTCTGTCCAATACCTCAGGGTTATTATGGTTGTTGATAAAAATACTATGACTGCTCAGCTTTCCCCCATATACCTTACACACTTTAAAGGGAGACAACTATATGATCAGCTTTATTTGCACTTGTGCAGTCTTTATAAACTGATTTGAAAAACATTCAGCACATCCATAAAACTTTTATGAAAGGTAACAGTTTGAAATGTTTAATTGCAGTTTTTTAGGAATTACTGATATTATGATGAGTATACATGCTAGCAAAAGTATGTAAAATAATTGGTCTGATGTCCAGAATCCTTATATTTTTGCACAAATTCCCAATTTATACATGCATATTAACAGAAATGTAATCAAATTGTAATCATAAAAATAATCATGATTACAGGCCAAAATATGGAAGTAATTGATTAAATTAAATTACTTGTAATCAGAAAAATGTCTGATTACTGATTACATCAGATTACTGGAAAATATGTAATCGATTACAGCTGATTACGATTACAGATTATGATTACCCCAAGCCTGCCACACCCACTACCGATTATCAACCAATCAGATTACTTGATGCAAATTATTGCAACAAATTCACAATCTGAACGGCAAACAATGTAGATCCTGATCAGATGGCTTCGTCAGAAGCCATCTGATCTGGATCTTCATTGTTTGGAAAATAAGGCATATCCGGGCTCAGCAGGACAAGGGTAAATGATTTAGCCACAATCATTTCTGATCATCTTATCTGGATCTACACTGCAATAGTAGGGGTTGTCATGTTCAGCAGGATAAGTGTTTATATACATGTAGTCATTGTTGCAAACAGTGTGGACACAGATTGGACTGCTTCTGGAGTAGCAGTCTGATCAGGCCGCTTCCCGGTCCACACTACATGTAGCCATTGTTGCAAACACTGTGGACACAGATTGGACTGCTTCTGGAGTAGCAGTCTGATCAGGCTGTGCTGCCGTCCACACTACTTGCCTGCATGCAAAAAAGTTGGCAACAAGCTGCAAGATGCAGCAGACAACATAAACAGGTAGCATTTTTTAGATGCAGTTTTTCTTGGCATCTTCCAAGATCTGATTCATTCTCATGTGCATATATTTAACCCATTTTGTACTGGAAGCCCCAAAAAGGGTAATTGGCAAACAGTGTAGCCCCAGGTCAGAGCCTACACTGTTTGCAAAAAGTTCAGCCATGATTTCCAAATAAATTTTGAAGAAAACACAACCTGACACCCCTAAATTTTGAGATGGACGCCTGCTATATTCCATTTTAACCCATTTTGTACTGAATAGAATCTTCCAGCAGGACTCTGGTTGAGTTTGGTTTCGAAGTGAATTCAGAAAATTGCTGAACTTTAAGGCCCAGACCAGACAGATGCTGCACTGATCTGGGCTGGTTCTGTTTGCCATTGTGCACTGCGGGTTCTGGTTCAAGCCCCACCTCTTCATAACTTCCCATCCATATAACTTTGCACAGTTTGGTCAAATGTTACCTATTTAGTGCTTGAGTCTGGCTGAG
This sequence comes from Lucinisca nassula, assembly GCA_963580285.1. NCBI lineage: Eukaryota > Metazoa > Mollusca > Bivalvia > Lucinida > Lucinidae > Lucinisca > Lucinisca nassula. Next base: position 75,647,950 of record OY757021.1, read on the forward strand.
TGTAAGTCTGCATCTTGTCCAGGATCTGATCTGTACTTAACCCTTATCTTGCTGTTCACGACAACCCCTAACTTTGGAAACAGTGTAGATCCAGATCAGATGGCTTCTGAAGAAGCCATCTGATCAGGATCTACACTGTTTGGCATTCAGTTTATAAATTTGTAGCAATAAATTACATCAAGTTATTTGATTGGTTGATAGACAGAAATGGGTGTGGCTTAAATGAATATTCAGCAAGAGAAGGGTTAACAGTTAAGGGAAATGGGAACACCTTGCAAATTTTTCCACCATTTTTCAAACGGAAACAAATTTTGAAACTTCCTGTTAGCTGTTCTATAAGCTCTGTCCCACAGAAAAAGAGTCAACCCTTAAAGGAAAGAATTTGCTCCTTCCTTTAAGAGTTGGCCCTATTGACATGGGAGACAGGGGCTTGAAGAAATATATGGGCTGCATGATGCTTCCACGCAGAGCTGAATCCGGCCCGCACACTAGTACTGGTAAACCGCTTAGAGGATCTAAGCCTGTCCAGGAACCGCGGTGCAAGGCCGTCCATCCATGCCTATTGGTTTCATTGGGCGACAGCGCTTGAGATGTCATTTCATCTCAAGTTTTGGTAAAAGTCCCACAAAATTGGAAGCAACATCTCCAAAATGACCTTTTCAGTGTTGACGGGGACGTAAAACCTCAAATCAAACAAACAAAAACATGGGAGACAAAAATACTTTTGCAGGAGTTGCCTCCCCTGGAGGTGTACCCATTCCCCTGCAGACACAAAAAAATGAAAGCAATGAGAGCAGTGTGAGATGAGAGCAGTGTGAGTGTAGGCTTGGAAAATAGTCCTGATATTTAACCCTTAAATTCCAGTTTTAAGCAAAAGGTGCAGACCATGGTCAGATGATGCATTTTGTTGTATCTCACCCTTAAATTTCTGCACTGTAAGCAAACAGTGTAGATCTCCCAGATCAGATGCTGCATTCTGTTTGTCAAGCAGATTTTTGATACTTTTAATAATAATGGTAAATCAGAAAATTTTAAATATGCTTTAAAATTTTAGCAAGTTTTACTGTACAATTTACTACCCAATATTGTCTTTAAAAATAGCTTGATGAGTCCCATACAGCTGCATTTTGTGTTATCTTTTCTTAAATTTTAAAATGTTTGGTCTATAAGCCTCAGTGGTGTAGTGGTTATGCTACTCCCCTCACAAACCAGTTGTCATGAATTTGATCCTCGCATTTGATGGTCTTTAAACCGAGGTCCTGTCTCCTTATGACCTTAGCTGTTGATGGACGTAAACACAAAGTGTGGCCTATCTATCTGAATACATACAGTAAATACGGTATGTTATCCCAACCACCCCACAGGATCTGACACCTGACAGATAAATGGTGCTATCTGTACTTCTCTCATAAAAGTAAATGAACAAAGGATATTAGGATATTATGCTCTTCAGTCTACCCAGCTGTCATCACTTCCTGCTTAAGCATTTATTAAATAGGTGTACAATTATGTATATATTACTATAATGTATAATAGCATGTGTGTGTGTGTGTGTGTGTGTGTGTGTGTGTGTGTGTGTGTGTGTGTGTGTGTGTGTGTGTGTGTGTGTGTGTGTGTGTGTGTGTGTTTAACGTCACTTTCAACAATTTTTCAGTCATATTACCACGGTGTCTGGTTGCGACAGGGTATAATTACATGTATACCATAGTTGTGTTATACATTACGGCAACCTCTGTAGTTGGGAATTGTGTGCATTAAGCAATCATGTGATATCCAAACAGAAACGTATAAATTATATGGAACAAATTACACGTATTATAAATGGTCCTTTTTTCAATATACATCCATTAAATGTATTTCTGTGCTACTTAACCCTTTTTGTACCAATTGGAATCTTCCAACTTTTATATAATTGCAGTCCATTTCAAAATTTAGGGGTGTCTGGTTGTGTTTTCTTCAAATTTTATTGGGAAAAAGGTTGAAGCTTTTGCAAACAGTGTAGGCCCTGATCAGACGCCACATTCTGTGGTGTCGGATCTGAGTCTGCACTGTTTGCCAACTACACATTTTGGGGTTTCCGGTACTAAATGGATTAATACGAGGACTGTTCAAATATGAATGCAACTAAGCACATAAAAATGATTCCGTGATAGATTTCGATGAAAAATTTATTTTGTCCCCTCAAAGTATTCCCCTTTAACAGATATACAAACTTTCAGTCTTCTGATCCAATCATTGAATGAATTTTGGTAGTCTTTTCGAGGTATACTATGAAGGCACTGGAATATTGCAGAACCGAGGTGTTTGCGCTGTACAAATTTTCGACCAGAAAGGTATTTTTTCAGCCGCGGGAACAAAAAAAAGTCACACGGGGCAAGGTCAGGGGAATATGGGGGGTGAGGGAGCTCAACATTCAACAACCTTTTCCTGCTTCAGATAGTCTTGCACAATGCGATGACGCATTGTCATGTAGCAATCTGACATTGGCCAAACCAGTTGCGGGTCTTCGTTCTTTGAAATATTTCTTCAATTTTCGAAGAACTTTATTCTTGTATAACTTTGCACTTACAGATTTGCCTTTAGGGACAGCAACCTGAATAGCAGGGCCCTGATTTGAAAAGAATATGGCATACATTACCCTCTTGACGCTCATGGTCCGCTTTGCAATGCATGGTCTTTTGCAATACTTTGTTGCCCATATTTTGTTCTGAATCTTTCTTTTTGGCTCAAAAAAGTGAACCCATGTCTCGTCACCTGTGAAGACATTAGGGAAAGACTGTGCATTGTAATTTGGAAACTTTTTAAGCAACTTCTTGGCGCACTGAACGCGTGTCTTTTTCTGCTCATCTGTCAACAGATGGGGAATCCATCTAGCACAGATCTTTCTCATTTTCAAATCCCGTTCCTGAATTGTATGAGCTGCTCCTAATTAGATGCCAACCATTCTAGCTATTTGCCTAGTGGTGTATTGTGCATCGGTAGCAATTATTTCTTTCACTCTAGCAACCATCTTGGCAGATGTTGCTCTTTTCGGCCGACGATCATGTGGTGCATCTTCTGTTAAGCCTAGCCCACAGCTGAATTTCTTACACCAACGAAAAACTGTCGGAAAAGACATTTCATTATGCCCATAAACCGAACATATTTCATCAAAAATGTCTATGCACCGTATACCAAGAATACAACGATTCTTAATATAGGGCCGTATTTCAACGGCGTACTCCGACCTTCTTCCAACCATGTTTTGTATTAGTATACAAGAGTAGACAGTGTTTATCGAACGATATACATGGCTAAAGTGCACGATTTTAACAGGTTTGGTATCAATGTATAGGTAAAATGTTTTTCTACGCTGTGATATTTATTTCCAGGTGATTTTCGCATTAGTGCATGAGAAAACGTTCTACTTGCATTCATATTTGAACAGTCCTCGTAGGCACTGACAGGGGCCATAACCCATACTGAAAAGAAGATAATGTGTTACTCATTAGATTTGCCTCAAAGAGGTGATCCTAATGAGTAAACACATCATACCTTTTTGTTTGTTTGTTTGATTTGAGGTTTAACATCCCCGTCAACACTGTAAAGGTCATTTTGGAGACGTTCAGTGATTTTAAAAATCACTGGACGTTGGTTCCAATTTTGTGGGAATTTTACCCGACATTGAGATGAAATGACATCTTAAGCCCTGCCGCCCAATGAAACCAATAGGATTTACCAGCATGGATTCCTATAAGCTGTTAGCATGGGATGTTTTTTCCACCCTGTCAAAATCGTGTGGAATGTTTTGTCCACCCTGAAAAAATGATGTGGGACTTTTTGTCAACCCTGAAAAAATGACTTGGGACATTCTGTCCACCTGGTCAAAAAAGGCATGGGACGTTTTGTCATACATTCTAACGTTCCTGTCAACACTGTATAGTTCATTTTAGAGACATTGCTTCCAATTTTGTGGGACGTTTACCCGACATTGAGATTAACTGACATCTCAAGCCCAGTCTCTCAGTGCAACAAATAAGGTTAATAAGCACGGACGGTCCGACTCGCACCGCTTTGCCTGGGCAGGCTTAGCTCCTCTAAGATCGTGTGCAGCCGGTTTCAGCTCTGCTTGGAAGCATCATGCAGCCTATCTATTTCTTCAAGCCCGGATGGGCGGGGACACATCCCTGGGACTGAGATTGAAAGAACAAGTTTGAACCAGCCATGTTTACTGACTTAGCAGTGTTGAAGTTACTGGAGATTAACTCTGTGTCTATATGATTTTTAATTGTTAAGTGTTGAGGTTTTACATCCGAGTCAAGACTATTTAGGTCATTTTGGAGACATTTGCTTCCAATTTTGTGGGACTTTTACCCTTCATTGAGATGAAATGACATCTCAAGCCATGCCGCCAAATGAAACCAACAACATGGTTTATATGAATGGACTGTCCGACTCCCACCACTTTGCATGGGCAGGCTTGTATCTTCTGCAGGAGTAATCTGATCAGGGTCTACACTGTTTGCTATTCCATCACCTTGCTCCTTGCTGGATTGTGAAATAAATTCATCAAAATTTTTTATTTTCAGCAAGTCATTAATGTTATCAAATTTTTATGGTAGTTTTCTGTGTGTTGCAGGCTCCATCCAAAGATGCTGTTAGCAAGACTTGTCATGAAGCATTCCTGTATAGTGGAAGACATAATGTTCCAGAAACAGTTCTGTCTCAGATAGCTACTCTCTTTGAAGTGGACCAAAAGACAGCAAGAAAGGTGAGAGATATAATGAAAGATGTCATTTAGCATTCATCAGTGCAATGTTTGATTGTTTGATTTGAGATTTAATGTCCCGTCAACACTGTATAGGTCATTTTGGAGACATTGCTTCCAATTTGTGGGACTTTTATCTGACATTGAGATGAAATGACATCTCAAGCCCTGTCGCCCAATGAAACCAATGGGGTTTATTAGCATGGACGGACCGCCTCGCACCGCGGTTCCTGGACAGGCTTAGACCCTCTAAGCAGTTTACCAGTACTAGTGTGCGGGCCGGATTCAGCTCTGGGTGGAAGCATCATGCAGCCCATATATTTCTTCAAGCCCCTGTCATCCATGTCAATAGGGCCAACTCTTAAAGGAAGGAGCAAATTCTTTCCTTTAAGAGTTGACCCTTTTTTCAATGGGGTTTATAAGCATGCACAGTCTGACTCACACCACTTTCCTCTAATCGGTTCACCAGTACTTGTATGCGGTTGGGTTTCAGCTCTGCATGGAATCATGCAGCCCAACTATTTCTTCAAGCCCCGATGGGTGGGGGCGAAACATCAGTGCAATGACAGACATATTTAATTACAATGACAGACATATTTAATTAGGGGTGCATTTGATTATCAGGATTATACAATTCAACATCATGTTTCTGTTTCAGCATTTTATTTGTGCGAAACAGGAACATGAGAATCAGGGCATCCAAAATGGTAGAATCATAGAACCGAAACATACTGCAATCATATTTGTAAGTTAGAAATCATGATTTGGAAACTGGATTCTGATTCGGGTAAGTCAAATGCACCCCATGCTTGCCTAAGTAATTCAGTCGGATGTGCGTCTTGGGTCTGATTTACCTGCTGGGGTCAGCAACGATCTTTCATGGAGATTGATCATGAAATCTTTTCTGCTGTCATTCTTTTCCTTTCACTGATTCAAGAATGGCAGTGAAAGATTGTGCACTGCACTGGTTAACCAGTGGTTTCGGTTATGGCACTTGACATTAATTTTGACCAGTTTATATGCATGGGTGACTGGCTCGATATGACCTAAACAGTGTTGAATGGGCCATTTAACTCCAAAAACATCAAAAACAAAATAACCATTTTCTAACAAAGGGGGTCTTTCAAGGTATAGGAAATTTGCATTGGTTTCTGCCCACGCTTTGATTTTGATGAAATTATGTAAAATGATTGCCTTGGGTATAACCATTATAATTACGATGCAATCACTTTTAAATTTTATTTCCGTAGTAAATTTATTACATATTTTATGAAGTCTCTATCACAACAGAGAGTACTCTCATATAAACTTGTCTATAGTATTCAGAGTTTCATATATCTAATGCTGCTATGTTTTATGAATTAAAGCCATAATTGGTGAGTTAGTTGATACTATGAATGACCTCATATGTCTAGTAATAGTGGCTGGGCACTCAGTTTTCTTTGATGGTGTCCCCATATTTCAGCTCCTATTTTTGTATTCATTAAAATTTTATATGCATTTTTACCATGTTTCAGTTTTTGTCAAGACACCATTTTAGCATAAAAACTACCCACATATCTTTGGAATATGTTGATGAATTTTGATGGAAATTGAGGACCGGTAACATTGTGTTTTAACAGACTGAATACTGATGGTCCTGATTCAGCAAAATGTGTAATTATATGATTATCATGTTTTGGTCATGCTGTTTAATAATACTTTACTATTGCTTTCAATTTGGATGGCTATAGTATAGTATGGTTTGTGTAAGTAGTTCATAGCATAATTATAAGTATAATTTTAAAACATCCATTTCAGTAAATTTGCCCCCTATGGAACAAACTATTTTGTCTACAGCACTATACCGCAAAAGGTTTTGATGACAAACGTCATCAAACGCACCCATGTGATCATGTGCACAATTTTCTTTCTGTCTTTCTTGTCTAATTTGATAATGGCGCTAAGGTCATGTTTAGATTTAACATTCAAATCAACAACATACCAGTCACTTTAGATGTTGCTTCAGATTTTGTGAGATTTGTTATCTGACTCGAGATAAATGACTCTCAAGTCAAACGGTTGTTTGTTTATTTAACCCTAACTGCCCATTTAAAAAGAAAGGTTTACTCTAGGGAAAATCAATAACACCTGAGATTACTTTTCCTGGACATTAAGTTTTCAGAATTTGTATCTGCACTAGCCAATCTATCTTTTTGTATAGCCCCTATGAACGAAATCAAACGGCTTCCTGGAGCAATAATCCAAAGCCATTTGAATTTGCTTTTAGAATTCACATGGTCGTACATTTGTCAGTGTTTCAAAACTTATGTGACCATGATTGTGTTGTCTATATTTTTGTATAGATCTTTCACTTCATCAACCTATCTCAGCAGTTGTTGCAGTATTTACAAAGCACATTATGTATGATATCAAGAAGCATTTAAACTGTTGATAATAATTATTCAATATGTGAGTAGATATCGCATAACACATAGGATTTTAAACTATTTTCAGTAAATACATTGTGATCCTTTTCTGTCCAAACACTGCAATGCTCTTTCTAAGCTGAGGGATACATTGCACAGAAATGTACTGGTAATTATTAATGAACGAAAAGCAAGCAAGAACAGTGCTTTAAAATAAAAACAACAGTGAACTTGCATTCAGCAGAAACATTCAAGAAGTGGTTGAAAGTTTTACGACCAGAAAAAAATACTAAAAGCTCGCTTCCGATAAATTAACCACTACATAGACAAAGTAAATAGCAAAAAATAAGACACTAAAGAAATGTCAACAATTACAATACCAATGCAGAAAAGAGACATATTTATGCATGTTTTGCAACAGACACTCAATATCACTGACATTTCGATTTTTGGAACTACTAACCAATAATTACTGTAACTTTTTTGTTAGGATAATAATCCAGCGTTCATAAAGACAGAGTATATCTAAGGCTTAATCTGGCCATGGATTTATCAACAGAACTATTTTTACTAGTAACAACAAACCACTGACCATTGCGTCCTTGCATACCAGCTTGGTATGGAAATGAAAATAATGGATCTCCTTGCCTTACACCTATTTGAGTAGTATGACTTATGCAAAGTCATTAAATAAAGTTGCATATGTTCACAATAATTTTTCTGCTAATAAAAAAGCAATATATGTTGTTAAGCCTAATTTGTTGGTTATACTACCTTTTGATTTAGTGATTTACTATCTACTATTTTAGATAGATCATAGTGTATAAATGAAAGGAAAATATCAGAAATCCATGATATTTTAATAGTTTCTAAGCTAGATCAGCTCAATATGTATTCATTTTGATTTGTATAATCTCATTTTTATTACGTAAGTGTTACGAATTGCCTTCTTGTAAGGTTCTTGGATGATTTCAATAAAATAGTAAATTTTGCAGAAACGACTTACATCCATTAAAGGTGTAATACTACAGTGTTACCGGTTTCGGATTTTCATGAAATTTGGCATAGCTAAAGAAGATACATATGGCAAGTCTTCCTAGCAAAATGAAATCTTGACAAAGACTAGAAAATATTTATCTTAGGGATTGAATTTTGATAATTTTTTAAAATTTTAATTAAAAAATGAGATTTTTGATAATTATTTTATCAGAAAATGTAAACTTTAATTCATTCAAAAGGTTTTTTAGTATCAAAGGAATGCCTATGGAGTTCTGCATTCAATCCAGTTCACAGATCTTGAAACTAAATAAAACATAAGATTTAAGACGCACTTATTTAGAGACAGACACCAGCTCATGGAGGGAGTCAGTAAGAGTGGCCTCCTGAGTCCTACTTTGATTTATATAATTTATTAAATACATTTTTATAGGTTGTATATGCTGAGTTATTAATATACAAAGTTTAAAGAAAAAACACGCATGGGCACAAATGAAAGACCCCCTTTCTAAATGATCCTAAGAATTGGGACGGCAACCTAAGCAAACAGTGCAGACCTGATCAGACTGCTCCTAAAGGAGCAGTCTGATCATGTCTACGCTGTTTGCCATTCCATCTGCACTTTTGGAACTTCTTGCTGGATCATGAAACAAATTTGTTAAAATTTTAGGAGAATTACAGCAAGTCCTGAAGATGTCCAAATTTTTAGGACTCACTCCTGAAAACCTGCTAGTTGTAACCCTTACACTGTCAATTATGGCATTTACAGATTGTCATTTTCAGATATTTTTTAGTTGTAACCCTTACACTGTCAATTATGGCATTTACAGATTGTCATTTTCAGATATTTTTTAGTTGTAACCCTTACACTGTCAATTATGGCATTTAAATATTGTCATTTTCAGATATGTTTATGTACCCCCCCCCCCCCCCCCCTACCTCCGAGAATCTTTGATTCAGGGGCATATAGTATTTGCTCTGTCTGTCTGTCTGTGTGGTTGCTTGTTTGTTTGTTTGTCTGTCCATCACAAAACTTTAACCTTGATCATAACTTCAAAAGTATTTGACCTAGCCCCATGAAACTTCACACACCTATTCACCATCACAAGGGCTACATTCTGACCAAGGGCCATAACTCTGTTGTCCTTTTTGGCTGAATTATATCCCCTTGAAATTTTGCAAAAACTCAGAAAGCGGCTCCCACGGAGGGCATTGGTCACCTATAGTGACAGCTATTGTTTCCCCCTATTTTTCATTGAAAATAAAGCTAGACATTGCATGTGAATTTTCTGCTGGGCTGATGATTAACCCTTATCTTGCTGTTCACGACAACCCCTTTTTTTGCAAACAGTGTAGATCCAGATCATATGGCTTCTGAAGAAGCCATCTGATCAGGATCTACACTGTTTGGCATTCAGTTTATGAATTTGTAGCAATAAATGAAATCAAGTAATTTGATTGGTTGATAGACAGAAATGGGTGTGGCTTAGATGAATATTCAGCAAGATAAGGGTTAACATGTTATATCAGCCGGCCCCCGCCCATAGGGGCTTGAAGAAATATATGGGCTGCATGATGCTTCCACGCAGAGCTGAATCCGGCCCGCACACTAGTACTGGTAAACCGCTTAGAGGACCTAAGCCTGTCCAGGAACCGCGGTGCGCGGCGGACCGCCCATGCTAATAAACCCTTTTGGTTTCATTGGGCGACAGGGCTTGAGATGTCATTTCATCTCAATGTCGGGTAAAAGTCCTACAAAATTGGAAGCAATGTCTCCAAAATGACCTTTACAGTGTTGACGGGGACATTAAACCTCAAATCAAACAAAACATGTTATATCAGGCCTTAATTTCACAGAAATACCCTGCTGAATGTTTGAATTAGCCACACCCATTTCTGACTATCCGCCAATCAGATTACATAATATAATGTTTTCGTTCAAATTCACAATTGAATGACAAACTGTGTAGATCCTTATCAGATGGCTTCTTCAGAAGCCATCTGATCTGGATCTACACTTTGCAGAAGCCATCTGATCAGGATCTACACTGTTTGTAAAGGTATGGGTTGTCGTGAAAGCATGATAAGGGTAAAAAAAATATGGTTGTTTGCTCGAAAAATTTCTGTGGTGCTTTAAGGGTTAAGCTTTTTCAGAAGCCATCTGATCATTATCTACACTGTTTGACAATCTGCAGGAGCCATCTAATCAGTCAGTGGTTCAGCAGGTCCAAAGATATAACATTTTCTTATATGTTTTTTCCTAGCATATTTAGTTGTTGTCCTTATTTCTCCATATAAACCAATGTTGTCGCTGACTCGTTATTAGGTGCGTTCGAGCCTGGCTCGGATCACATTTGAGGTGCCAAGTTCTGCACCAGAAGGTCAGGTGGTTTTTCTCCAGGTACTCCAGTTTCTGCCAACCTCTGATTAAGGATTGGCTTGATATGAGTGACATAATCTTGAATGGGCTGAAACACCAAAACCGAAAAACCTATGTTGTGGGTATTCATTAGAACCACCAAGGCGGTTCTATCCTTCAATTATCACAAAATAGACGCTATACCTTGTACATCCAAGAAGTTAAATTTAGGTTAGAAACCAGTATGAAACTAATTAGCTTTTTATCAGTGAATGATGAATTGTCAGTAATTTACCTAAATTACATCAGGTATATCAAGTTGTAAATTTGAAGAAGTTGAATTTACTTCCTGGAAAAGTTTTGTAGAATGCAGATCCTTAACCCATTGTTTGCTAGTGGACTCTTCCATTGCTACATGTTGGACAAGTCCATCTTTTTCATTTTAGGGGTGTCAGGCCTATTTTTTTTTTTTTTTTTTTTTGTTTTTTTTTTTTGACGGAAATTTCTGTTAGCAAATAGTGCAGGCCCTGATGAGACGCCACATTCTGTGGCGTCTGATCTGGGCCTGCACTGTTTGCCTAGGTACCCCTTTAGGGCTTTTGCACATGCATTGGGTTACGGTGAATCAGACTGCATCAGAGTTTCTGTTTTCTTTCCCAGTATATTTAGATCATTTATCCTGCTGAATAAATTAATTCAAAACCCATTTTTCTGACTGTCAGCCAATCAAACTGCTTGATATAATTTATTCATTCACCTCATTAACTACATGGCAAACAGTGTAGATCCTGATCAGATGGCTTCTTCATATAAAGTCATTTGATATGGATCTGCACTGTTTACAAAGGTAGGGGTTGTCATGTTCAGCAGGATGAGGTCTAGTAGCATATTTTTTATCATTTTTAGCAAGGGAGAATTTAAGTCTCGGGACTTCCTGTTCATTTTTCAATAAACGGACCCACCTCCAGAAATGGGTCTCTTTTTGAAGGAAAGAATTAATGTGCTCCTTACCTCTGTGCTAGTGGTTAAGTGTGTAGACTCTTAAACATTAGGTCTATTCAAGCCTGGCTCGGATCGCATGCGGGACGCCAGGTTCTTAACTTTCTCCTCTGGGTACCCCAGTTTTCACCCACCTCTGATGACAATCATTTACAAATGAGTAAAATAATCTTGAAAGGGCTGTGAAATAAGACCAGACCTCTAAAAGTAAGGAAGTCAAATAAAGAGTTGCTTTCCCTTCACCTTAACCCTTCTCTTGCTGAATATTCAGTTTAGCCACACCCATTTCTGACTTTGAACCAATCAGATCACTTGTTGTAATTTATTCCTACAAATTCATTAATTGAATGTCAAACAGTGTAGATCCTGATCAGATGGCTTCTTCAGAAGCCATCTGATATGGATCTACACTGTTCCCAAAGATAGGGATTGTCGTGAACAGCAGGATAAGAGTTAACCATTAAATGTTGTCTGTTTAAGTCATCTGCTGAATTTTTTAACATATTTTTGCATACAGGCAAACAGTGTGGACCCTGATCAGACTGCTCCCAGAGGAGAAGTCTGATCTGGGCCCAGACTGTTTGCAAAAAGGACTTTTAAAGATACCAGCAGACAACAAAGCAGACGAAAGGAATCAAGTCCATATAAATGATGGAATCGGGGGAAAATACACAAAGAATCGAAACATACTGTTTTTAAGCTTATGCTTTAGAAGTCTGGATTCTGATTCAGCAGGTAAAGGGCACCTATTTTCATATATTGTGTTCCGTTAGGCAGGCCTGAGCAAATAGTGTAGACCCAGATAAAACACCTCTGAATTTGGCATCTAATCAGAGTCAAATCTGTTTGTCACTCATCTACCCAGCTTATTTTGAGACACAACAACAGTTCTCATTTAAGAGCAAGTATGGTGCATTCTGAGGAGTAGACTGGCTCCAGTCGTTTTTGTTTTATATCTATCTCTCTTATTCTTTACATTATTCAATCCTGTTCCTCTTTAATCCAATTTCAAGTTAACCTTTCTTTCTAGCCAAGGGACTGAAGTAAAACAAAATTCTATAAGCCATGCAAGCTTTATGTCCCTTCCAGAAAAAAAAGAAAAAGAAAGAGAGAAGAAGTAAAGAAAGGGTCTGGAGCCAGACTATCTGAGGAGTTGAGGTGTTCAGAGTGAGTGTTTGAGTTTTACATCCCACAAACAGCTAAGGTCATATGGAGATGGGACCTTGGTTTGAAGTCTCATCCGAAAGTCTGGAGAAGCTCGGAATCGATCCTGCGATCCCTGGTTTTCAAGGTGAGTAGCGTAACCACTACACCACGGAGGCGTCTAGTTGAGGTGTCCATATATTTAGAGTAAATACTGTAAAGCAGAGTGATGAGTTCAATGACCATTTTATTTTTGGAGGGAAAAAAATCAGTTACAAAATGTACCGTAAGTGCCCCAAAAATTGTACAGTACACAATTTGTGTTTTGTGTCAGAGTTCCTAATAAGGTGGAGTCTAGAACAATTTTTTGATATTTTTTTTATATTTCTTAACCCTAGACCTGCTGAATATTTAAATATGCCACACCCACTACTGATTATCAACCAATCAGCTTTCTTGATGCAAATTATTGCAACAAATTCATTATCTGAATGACGTAGATCCTGATCAGATCTGGATCTACATTGTTGGAAATATAAGACATATCCAGGCTCAGCAGGACAAGGGTTAATTTCAACTACCGTAAAATCATAAAAATTCAAACACCTTGAGGACTTGCTGTAATTCTAAAATTTAAAAAAAAAAATTGTTTCATGATTCAGCAAGGAGCCCAAAAAGATGCAGACAAAATGGCAAATAGTGTAAATCCTTCAGGAGCAGTCTGATCTAGGTTTGTACTGTTTGCTTAGGCTTGTCTATCCCAATACTTCTGTTTGCTTAGGCCTGTCTTCTATCAGAGAAATATGGATGCTTATTAGTACTGGGACTGATAGGCCTGAGCAAACAGTGCAGGCCAAGATCAGACTGCTACTGAAGGGTCTACACTGTTGGCCATTTCGTCTCCTTGCTTGATCCTGAAACAAATTTATTTAGATTTCAGGAGAACTCATGGTGTCTTAATTTTTATTAACACAGAAAATAAGAAAATTATCCCCAAAGTATCCGCATTACTCTTCCTTTACCATGAATGACCCTTTATTTAGGAGGGAAAAAAATCTGTTTCCAGTTGGGTCAATTACAATATTTGTCCTATAATTGCCAGTTACAATACATATCCTAAAAATTGCAAAGTGCAGTTATACATTTATTTATTGTATTTTATTTATTGTATTTTTCCATATATGCATGTACTTTTACTGGAAAACACTTTCAAATGCTGCTTTTCCCATTGCATATATTTTTAAAGCTTAGTTGTGTGTTCAGTTTTTTAGGGAATTTATTTTAAGAAGGAATGCATAAAAATCTGATTAACCTTGTGAATTGGTCTTTGTTAAGGGTTCAAAAGTAAAAACCTGGGAACAAAAGGATCCAGGTGACTTTTGTGAATGGTTTACTAGCCTTTCATTCTATTTTACAACTCTCTCATTGAGAGGTTTCATTGACTTGTACATGTATATTGTGAAAAGTAGGTCAAACAGGGTCTTTGACAAAAAGAAATTGATTTTAAGGGGAATGGGAACACCTTCAGGGGAGGCAACTCCTGAAAAAGTATTTTTGTCTCCCATGTAAAAAGGGGTCTACTCTTAAAGGAAAGAATTTGCTCCTGAGGAGCAAATTCTTTCCTTTAAGAGTAGACCCCTTTTTCATTGGGACAGGGCTTATAGTAAAGCGAACAGGAAGTCCCGAAAGTTGTCTCCCTTTGAAAAATGGAGGAAAAATGTGCCAGGTGTTCTCATTCCCTTTAATTGAAGAAAGAAAGTGATTTTATAACATTTTAATGAAAAGTAAATAATATAAACTGGTTACATACAGATTTACTGCACTTTGACAATAAATGAATCATAGACACATAACTCAGACTGAACCAGTTGTATACTGGTGGACTCTTCCATTGCTATATAATGGACAAGTCCATAAGTCATATAAGGGTGGTCAGGTCTATTTTTTTTTGTTTTTATTCTATTTTTGACAGAAAATTCTGTCAGCAAATAGTGCAGGCCCTGATCAAACGCCGAGTTCTGTGGCATCTGATCTGGGCATGCACTGTTTGCCAAAGTATCCCTTTAGGGTTCCTGCATACAGTGGGTTAAGCAGTGTTCAATCTAGGCTGCGCCATTGCGCCCTGGGCCCGCTTTTTACATGAGGGGCGCACTAGAGATCATTCAATGGGTCCGTCGGGCGCAACTGTAGATTAGAGACTGTTTCTTCTGGAGTTCATTTTTGCGATTTTCTCGCGATTTTCGGCTGCCTGTTGCGTATTTTTGAGTTGATAAAAAAACCGCATGTTGCCTGACCAAAATAACTAAGAAAAACATTTTGTTCATCTGTTTAACTAGTAACATTTCTTATTTTTATAAACCCAAATCGACGTTTAGTTTACCGGGGATGCGGCCATGTTCGGTATACTTGTGTGCGCCGGGCGGCTTACGCCAAATTCGTGTGCGGCTTACGCTAAATACCGGACCGAGATACCACAATATACCGAGGCGGGCGCTATTTATTATAGAGTTCTTCACTTCCAGAAATATTTTTAATGGCATTCATTCAAGATAAAACATGCATTTAGCACTTGACCAAGACACTTTATTCAAATTGCTTTGTACTGGTTAAATGAGGGAATGAGCAAATGTGACCAACTCAGTATAAGAAGATGGATAGATTAACTAAATAGATTTTGTCTGTGCTGTTAAACTTGTTTTGTGTCAATTTTTATCATGCAGCTAAAACCCTTAGATAAATCTGGCAAATTTATATAGTATAATATAAGGGCCCCCTAAATTTCCAAATGGCCCCCTTTTCCAAGGCCTGTGGGCCCAGAGGGCCCCCAAACCCCAAATCCTGGAATGAAAACACTGGTTAAGGGATGACTTTCCTTTTTGGACGGGTTTTTCAAGGAAAACTTCCGTCCTTAAGAATAGCGATGTCCGTGCGGGTGGCCGGCAGGCCGGGGGTCCACGTCCCGGTTTACCTTTTGGTTAACCCTGAAAAACCCGTCCATAATGCCATTTGGCGTTTTTCTTGTTAAGTCTAATAATCAACTACAGAGGCTTCCCGCGTGCTATTGTCTAAGTGACTGTCACTGATTATTAGAGCTGGGGCGATATCATCGATGCATCGATATATCGTGATATTTTTGCTGGCGATACTGTATCGCGATACTAATTCCGTGTATCGATACTTGACGATACTTTTGCGTTATATCAACCAACGTCTGAAACACAAGAGATATATTATTTTCTGAGGTGCTTATGCCAATAAAAATCTGTATCCAAAAGGTGCTGCTTATATCCAATAAAAACAACTGATGCATCTACCAGGATACAGTAACTACTGGAACCAACAGGTGTCTGGTCAAGTGACTCTAGTATGGACCCATGTGCTACATACGTTTTGTTGGTATTTTGAGTAATGCCATTCAGATTTATTCAAAACTGTTGCTTCCGAAATATATTGTGTGGCTGATGGGGTGTTATGGACCTGCAAAGTCATCATAATTACCGTTTTATTGTTGATACAAGCGGTCGCCACTCACATACATATATAAACAATGGATGCTGAACTGGACACTTAATGTGCCAGATCGGCATTTAAAACACAAGTATGGAAACATTTTGTTTTTGTCAAGTCATTATTT
The DNA here is from genome assembly GCA_963580285.1 of Lucinisca nassula. NCBI lineage: Eukaryota > Metazoa > Mollusca > Bivalvia > Lucinida > Lucinidae > Lucinisca > Lucinisca nassula. Next base: position 75,664,236 of record OY757021.1, read on the forward strand.
TATTTTATTGCATATAAATATAAGGACATACTTAATAAACCATCGTGTTGTTATTGAACAGGAAACTCTGTTTTCTACTCTACAACAAAAGTCCAAATTTACCTAATAAACATAGCAAATCTGTACAAAGCAAGTATCGTGATACTGTATCGTATCGCCTGTCTGGTATCGCGATAGTATCGTGATACATTTTTTCTGGCGATACCCAGCTCTACTGATTATCTTAAAAATCCAGGTACCGGTTATAAATAGCAGTGCTAGTTTTCTCCCCTAAAAAGTAAAGTCTGGACTGGGCTTGTGTATTATCACAGTGTTTGTTTTACATCCCACCATCATAGCCCCCGCCCATCGGGGCTTGAAGAAATACATGGGCTGCATGATGCTTCCACACAGAGCTGAAACCGACCCGCAAACGAGTACTGGTAAACCGCTCAGAAGATCTATTTGCCTGCCCAGGCAATGTGGTGTGAGTCGGCCCATCCATGCTTATAAACCCTATTGGTTTCATTGGGCAGCAGGGCTTGAGATGTCATTTCATCTCAATGTCGGGGAAAAAGTCCCACAAAATTGGAAGCAACAGCTCCAAAATGACCTTTGCAGTGTTGACGGGGACGTTTTACCTCAAATCAAATAAATAAACAAACATCCTACCATCAGCTAAGGTCATACAGAGACAGGACCTGGGTTTAAAGACTCATCCGAAAGTCTAGCGAAGCCATACATCAAACCCACGACCCCTGGTTTATGAGGCTAGTACATAACCACTGCACCACAGAGGCTGGTGTACTGGGTCATTGGCAAACAGTGTAGACCAGATCAGTGTCTACACTGTTTGCTTAAAATTTTGGTATGAAACAGTTTGCTTACAGAATTTTCCGTCAAAAATAGAATAAAAACGAAAAATAGGCCTGACACCCCTTAAACGACAAAAAAAACGACAAATGGACTTGACCAACATATAGCAATGGAAGAGTCCACTATAGTATACAATGGGTTAACCCTTGTCCTGCTAATCCCGGATATGCCTTTTCATTGAAACAATGTAGATCCAGATCAGATGGCTTCTGACGAAGCCATCTGATCAGGATCTACATTGTTTGCCATTCAGATTGTGAATTTGTTGCAATAATTTGCATCAAGTAATCTGATTGGTTGATATTCGGTAGTGGGTGTGGCATATATAAATATTCAGCAGGACAAGGGTTAACCCTTATCTTGCTGTTCACGGCAACCCCTATCTTTGCAAACAGTGTAGATCCAGATCCATCTGATCAGGATCTACACTGTTTAGCATTCAGTTTATGAATTTGTAGCAATTAATTACATCAAGTAATTTGATTGGCTGATAGACAGAAATGGGTGTGGCTTAAATGAATATTCAGCAAGAGAAGGGTTAAAATGGAGTAATGAGGATAACTGAAGGATGATTTTGAAATGTATGTTGTAGGTACTTGTTAGAATTCCCACGATTTGCCTCATCAAGGTGATTCAGTTTAACAGGTATCCACAACATCAGTTATTATGGGACCGGCCCCGATAGCCCAGTTGGTAGAGTGTCCGCTCCGGGGAACGGGAGGTCACGGGTTCGATCCCGGGCCGCGACATACCAAAGTCGTTAAGAATGGTACTAGCTGCTCCTAGCTTGGCACTCAGATTTACGGGGTAGAGCCAGTAGGACTGGTCGACCCAGTGTCAGGATAATGTGACTGGGTTTGGTATCATGTAATGTGTCTGGGACATGATACTACAGTGAGGCAGCACTATAAAAGTGAGCACTGAGCTCCCTGTCGCAACCAGACACCGTCGTGATATGACTGAAAAATTACACACAGTTATTATGGAAAACTAAATATCCTGAATATCTTTGTTACATTTCATAAGCTGTAGCTATGTATACTGTGGCGGTAAAATGTAATTATTATGCACTTCCCAATGAAAAGCTTTAATAGTTTTTTGGTATTCGTTTCATATTTACACATTTTTCCATAATGACACAAAGGATCAAAGTGCTGACAGTACTGGTATGTCAATTATACTTGAAAAGATGGTCTTGAACCTGGACTAAGATTGCTATGTTGAATTATTATTTTTTTTTTTTTTTTTGGTTTGGGTTTTACGGCCCTTTCAAGATTATTTCACTCATATCGAGCCGATCGTTAATCAGAGGTGGGCAAAAACCGGAGTACCCGGAGAAAAACCACCTGACCTTCCGTTGCAGAACTTGGCGTCTCACACGTGGCCAGAGCGAGGCTCGAACCTACGGCAGTGAGAGACCTAATGACTAAGAGTCAGCGCTCTTATCCACTAGGCCACGGAGGCCCGTCTATGTTGAATTAGGCTTCATCGTTGGACATGTAAATACAGTAAAACTTCTATATTTAGACCACCATGGGACTGTTCAAAAGTGGTCCCAGAGGTGGTCTCTGACCAAAGAACACAGTATGCAGAAAACACAAAGACAGAATAATTTAAACCTGCTAGATAAGCTTTTTAAAGCAGAATTAGACCAAATTTTTAGGTGGTCTTAATAGAGGCATGTCACTGTTTTGTTTGATTTGAGGTTTAAAGTCCCCGTCAACACTGTATAGGTCATTTTGGAGACGTTGCTTCCAATTTTGTGGGACTTTTACCCGACATTGAGATGAAATGACACCTCAAGCCCTGCCGCCCAATTTAACTAATAGGGTTTATATGCATGGACTCGTATCACTTTTCCTGGGCATGCTTAGAACCTTTCCTGGGCATGCTTAGAACCTATAAGAAGTTTACCAGTTTGTTTGTTTGATTTGAGGTACTCGTGTGCGGGTCGGTTTCAGCTCTGCTTGGAAGCATCATGCAGCCTATATATTTCTTCAAGCCCCGATGGGCGCAGTTTACCAGTACACATGTGCGGTTGGTTTCAGCTCTGTGTGGAAGCATCATGCAGCCCATCTATTTCTTCAAGCCCCGATGGGCGGGAGCGGGGCATTTCACTGTACCTTTATTGTTAAGCAAACAGTGTAGACCCTAATCAGATGCTGCATTCTGCCACATCTGATCTGGGTCTTTGCCAGCATCCCAAGTTCCCAACCCTAGGTATATATGGGTTAACCATTGCAATGTTGAAAACACTTTATAGAAGTTCATTCTGAATTTTAGGGCTGTCATTAGAAATCTATTTATAAAATGGATGAACTTTTTTTTTCCAAACATTTAAGACCCTGATCAGATGCCACATATTGCAGCATCTGAACTGAGCCTTCTCTGTTTGCTAGTATCTGAGTCTGGGCCCCCCCCCCCCTCCTCCTATATGATATAAAACATGTTCATTAACCCTTGTCCTGCTGAGCCCGGATATATCTTAACTTTCAAACAATGCAGATCCAGATCAGATGGCTTCTGAAGAAGCCATCTGATCAGGATCTACATTGTTTGTCATTCAGATTGTGAATTTGTTGCAATAATTTGCATCAAGTAATCTGATCGGTTGATAATCTGTAGTGGGTGTGGTATATTTAAAGATTCAGCAGGTCAAGGGTTAATAGATTTTCTTTCAAATGACCACTCCAATATATATCATTGTATAGTTTGGCATTGTGCTCACCAAATCTCATGAAATCCCTAAATTGATATTTTACTTTTCAGTATGGACTGTTCCTTTCTTTCTATGTTTCAGCTTTTGGTATCACTGGGCAGTCTCCTGAAGACAGCTGTTTTCCAGAGTTCCTCACAACCAGCTGATGTAGTTAATTTATTTCCAAGTTAGTAGGTTACTTTATTAATTGACTATCCTGTATTGATCGGAGGTCATCCGTATTAACACCAGGTCAACCAATATTAACTGATGTCGTGTGAGGTCAAAAAATCAATAATCATGTCTTTTTTTATTGTGTCAATTAATAAAATTGCCATTGATCAAGTAATTTCGTATTGACCCAGTTACAGGTCCTCGGTCAGCTGCATTGGCCCTCGTCCTTCGACCTGGAGCCAATGCAGCAGACCTCGGACCTGTACCTGGGCATATACGAAATTACTTGATTAATAACATTATAGTATATAACTGTTTACCTGGGACAAAGAATTTTTATGTATCAATGCACAAAGCAAATGAAGACATGAAGAAGAATAAGAAGAAGAAGAAGAAGAAGAAGAAGAATACAATGAATGATATTGATGGTAATGATGGCAGTTTATTTCCTCTTTGATATGCTGCAAATTATTGTAACGCAATTTTGAATACATCATATTGATTTTGCTTTGGATTCAAACAAAAGTGCTACAAACCAGTTATGGCATAGCACTGCTTCTCCTAATGGAAGTATACCACAACCTTATTATAACATGGTTCAATATAACACGGTTTGGATATAACATGGTTTCAAGATGGATCCCAAAAATGTGTAGATTATATAGAACAAGAGCTGATACTATAGGTGAGCTGTCACTAAAGGTGACCAATGCCCCCTATGGGAGCCAATTTCTGAGTTTTTGCAAACTTTCAAGGGGAGATAATTCAGCCAAAAATGACAACAGAGTTATGGCCCTTGGTCAGAATGTAGCCCTTGTGATGGTCAATAAATGTGTGAAGTTTCATGGGGTTAGGTCAAATACTTTTGAAGTTATAATCAAGGTTAACGTTTTTTGTGACAGACAGAGAGACAAACAAACAGCTAGACAGGGCAAATACTATATGCCTCCCAAATCAAAGATTCTCAGGGTGCATAAAAATGACCATAAATGATCATTTTTCTATAAAATCTTCGCATTTTTGTTTGGATATAACACAGTTGTTTAGCAACATGGTTTCTGCTTTGAACCCCATTAATAGTGTCATATGTAGTACTGAAATTGCTAAAAGAAGATCCCCAGCACCCCCACCCCCTCTCTTTATCACAAAAGCATTATAATTAATATATTACTAGCTGAGATATTTCAGCACTGCCGGTGACCAATCTTGGACTTTCAATTGGTGTCAACTGAACTGTCTTCTTATGCTTTAACTTTACCACTCTACAGGCAAATTCAGCAGACGACGAATTGTTGATATTTTTCTTACTTTTCCCAGAAGACAGGATTTTACATCTCATACAAATTGTCACCATAGGAGACAATTTGCATGAGATGTCAAATCCTGTTTTCTGAGAAAATTAAAAAAAAATATTTCAAAATGTCGTCTGCTGAGATAAAGTACCCAGCATACAGAGAGTTAACAGAGCAAGTGCACTTGCTAGGTATATGTTACAGTTTGCAGTATTAAGTCATGGTAACATAAGGAAGAAGCTGTACTGTACTGTAATGCTTTATTCTTGATCATTTGACTGTAAAATAAAAGTGCATTTTGCTTTAACCCGTAAGATGCCAGTCACAATAAAATTGTCGTCTGCTTTATCATCTGCTGGTTACTTTGATAGTCATTTTTTCAAACAGTGTGAACCCAGATAAGACTGCTCCACTAGGAGCAGTCTGATCAGGGTCCACAATGTTTGCCTGTATGCAAAAAATATTTTTAAAATGTCTGCAAGAAGATACAGACAACAGTTTCAGATGTAGTTTTTCGAGGCATCTTAACGGTTAAGTACAATTTGGGTGGATGAAACTTAAGTATTTTTAGAACAGAAACTCACTGCCTAGTTTTAATTGTTTAAGTGTTGTAGAAATTTCTTGAGCAGACAGACAACCTTAATTTTTTTTCTTATTTTTTAGAGAAAAAAAAAACCCTGACTTTTTATAAGAATTGTCTGCCCAGCAGAGGATTCACATGCAATGTCAGACCTTATTTTGTTTTTGAAAAGTAAGAAAAAATACTGTGAAGATGTCATCTGCTAAACCTGATTAGCACTTGAAGGCTTAACTCTTAAAAATGCAATTTTTTACCCATTGTATGCTGGAAACCCCTAAAGGGGTACCATGGCAAAGAGTGCAGGCCCAGATCACACACCACACAACGCAGGGTGTGATCAAGGCCTGCACTATTTGCTAACAGAATTTTCCGTCAAAAATAAAATAAAAACGAAAAAAAATAGGCCTGAGACACCCCTTATATGACTAATGAACTTGTCCAATATAGAGCAATGAAAGAGTCCACTATTACACAATGGGTTAAGCAACTCAAATTGTTATTTTCTAGAGAAAATCATAACTAACGTCAGGCCATTTTTCCCTAAAAATTAAGAAACAAAAGAATATGGAAAATGACATACGCAACCAGCAAAACCTCAGATCAGACTGTGCATGATCTGTGCATATGCACCGTCTTTTCTGAGTCTTTACATGCTGCCTGTTTGTTCTGTATGCAAGATGAAAACAGTGTTCCAGTTAAGGGAAATGGGAACACCTTCAGGGAGGCAACTCCTGCAGAAATATTTTTTTTTTGCCATGTCAATAGGGGTCATCTCTTAAAGGAAAGAATTTGCTCCTGAGGAGCAAATTCTTTCCTTTAAGAGTAGACCCCTTTTCCCGCGGGACAGCGCTTATAGAAAAGCAAACAGGAAGTCCCAAAAGTTGTCTCCCTTTGAAAAATAGCCGAAAAATCAGCAAAGGTGTTTCCCTTCCCCTTAATTTGCTTCTGTTATCTTTTTCATAGAAATGTTGTTCAATTTGTTGTGTCTTTTTTTTCCGCAGATGATTTTCACAAAAGTTTACGGGAGTTGTTAGCCAAGATCATTCTAGAAAACCTGTCAGCGTGGAGAACACAAGCAATCAATAACCAAGGTAACTAAACATTAGGTCACTAACCTATTTTACCCATTAAATTGCTATCTTATTTTTTTATTGTTTTTCAGAGCAAATAATGCTTGGCATTATGACATTTCATGTGAATAATCTGCTTAGCAGGATAAGGCTTGTCATTTCATGTGATTTGTCTGCTGAGATTAGCAGAAAAAAGTTTGACATTTTATGTGATTTGTCCGGCTGGACAGATAAATCACATAAAATAAGCCTTATTTTCTTCTAGGCAAATGATCCTCATGAAATGTCAAGCCTTATTTTCATTGAAAAAGGAACAAAATACCTTAAAAATGTCATTTATGCTTTAAAGGTAAAGCCTTTTAAACATGCCAATCACAACAAGTGTCGTCTGCTGGTTACTTTAAAGGTCATTGTTGCAAACAGTGTGGACCCAGATCAGACTGCTCCTCTAGGAGCAGTCTGGCCTGGGTCCACACTGTTTGCCTGCTTGCAAAAATTATTTTTAAAATGTTTGCATGAAGATGCAGTAGATGGCATTAACAGACGAAATTTTCAGATGCTGTTTTTTAGCTCACCTGTCAGATAGTGATGAGGTGAGCTTTTGGTATCACTTTTTGTCTGTCGTCTGTCGTGTGTGCGTGCGTGCATCCATCAGGTCTCATATTTTTCAGGCATATGCAGGATTTCAGGCTTTTAGGGCTTGATTGTTTTTTATATTTTTTCTTGATTTCAGGCTTTTTAGATTTTGATTTTTCCTCCTATAGTCGGTTTAAAATGACTATTTAACACTTATCCTCTGAATAAATTTTTTTGCTACACCCATTTCTGCCTATTCACCAATCAAATTATTTGATATAATGTTTTCAAGTCACAAACTTCATTACAAACAGTGTAGATCCTGATCAGATGGCTGCCATCTGATCTGGATCTACACTGTTTGCAAAGGTAATGGTTGTCATGTACAGCAGGATGGGGGTTAAGGCTGCAAAATCAGGTCTTTCAGGCTTTGAAAAGCTAGGTCAGTATGATGCCTGATCGGTGTGTGCGTAAACTTTTTCTTCAAACGACATCTCCTCCTAAACCACTGATCAGATTTTGACCAAACTTCACAGGAATGATCCTTAGGTGGTCCCCTTTCAAAATTGTTGAAATGGTTCCAGTCCGTTGCACATCTAGGTCACAGGAGCTAAAAATAGATTTTTTTACTGAACACTTTAAAAATCTCCTTCTCTGAAACCGGATGGCCCAGGTCTTTGATATATGGTGTGAAGCTTCATCTAGTGGACCTCTATCAAAATTGTTCAAATTATAGCCCCAGGAAATAGAAGTCAAGGCAATGAAAACCTTTGAAAATCTTCTTGTCTGAAAGCAGAAGGCCAAGGTCTTTGATATTTGGTATGAAGCTTCGTGTTGTGGATTTCTACCAAGATTGTTCAAATTATAGCCTTGGGGCCAAAATGGCCCACCTGGGGGATCGCAAGGTTTATATAGACTTATATAAGGAAAACCTTTAAAAATCTTCATGTCTGAAACCAGAAGGCTTCGGTCTTTGATATTTTTTTTGAAGCTTCACCTTTTAGACCATTACCAAGATTATTCAAATTTTAGCCCGGGGCCAATAATGGCTCTCCCTGGGGCCAACTTGTAATCCCGTGGATCAGGTGAGCGATCCAGCGCCATCATGGCCCTCTTGTCTTTGCATATTTAGGTTTAGATCTGTTTGATTAGCTTCATTTTTGTCGCGCCTGCTATTAGCATGGCGCGATATAGGCGCCCGGTTTTCCGTTCGTTCGTCCGTTCGTCCGTCCGTTCGTCAAGGCATCAACATTTGCGACCACCCTAGCGTTCACCCTAATGGTCAAGTTTACCACAGGCGCGACATGGCCTTCGGCGGAATTCTTGTCTTCATCTAGATATCTAGGTTAACCCTTAAGATGCCAAGAAAAACTACATCTTAAAAATGTTGTCTGTTTCTGTCAACTGCCATATTTTTTTGCAAACTTCTCAGACATGTACAGTAAAATTCCTATATTAAGACCACCTTTGGGGTTGTTCAACAGTTTTGGGTAAGGTCTGTTTCATTAGCTGCATTTCTTGAACATCTAGGTGTCTGAGTTAACACTTAAGATGCCAAGTTAAAACTGCATCTAAAAATGTTGTCTGTTAATTTTGTCTGAATCATCTTGCAAACATTTCAAACATGTTTTTTTGCATACAGGCAAACAGTGTGGACCAAGATCAAACTGCTCCTAGAGGAGGTCTGATCTGGGTCCACACTGTGTAAAAGTAACCGGCTGACATCAAAGCAGATGACAATTGTTGTGATTGGCATTTTAAGTGTTAATGTAGCTTCATATACACATCTTCTATGAGTGAGTGAGTGAGTGTTTGAGTTTTACATCTCACCAACAGCTATAGTCATACAGAGACGGGACCTCGGTTTAAAGACTCATCCGAAAGTCTGGAGAAGCCCGGGATCGATCCTCACATCTGCTATGAAGCATCCCACTCACTGCCACTTACTGACCATGACCTGCATTTCTTGCTTGGCTGAACAATGCTTAAAGTATGTCCCTTTACAGGGTTGACAACCTACATCATAGCAGTGATATTGGAACCTTTTGACAGGCAGCCATTTTTATTTGGCAAATGTAAATGTTTTCCTAATTTAAGTGAACCAACCACTACTTTGATTTAAATTTTAGCTTTGGAGGTGGCAGAAAAAATGCTTTATCCACTGAATGGCTGGTCAAACACTTTACTAAATAGATGCTTACCGATGAAACGAAAGTACATGTTGCTTATGACGGCTTCTCTCACTTCAGCTATGGATCATTTTGTAGTCAGGTGTTTATTGCTGTAAGAGCTTTTTGTGGCTCAGTAGTCGTGTATGTGGTTTACTTAAGTGTCGGAGCTCCTCACTAACCTGTTTAATATGTCACCTTTCTATGTCCAAGGTTTACTTACTTTTCCGTCCCAAAATAGCTGCAAAATTTATATACCCGTGCTATGATATATGTTGTCCACCTTGCTTTAGCTCTGTTTTGTTGAACACCAAGACCTCTAGGCTTATGAAACTTCAAACACACAAACCCCTTGTGAAAAACACTGTCAACTGCCATTGATCATGCTGACCTTGACCTACTTTTCATGCTTGGCTGAACAATGTTTAGTCTTTAAGGGGATATACCTTCCGGGGAGGCAACTCCTGCAAAAGTATTTTTGTCTCCCATGTCAATATGGGTCATCTCTTAAAGGAATTTGGAAAGAATTTGCTCCTGAGGAGCACATTCTTTCCTAGGAGCAAATTCTTTCCTTTAAGAGTAAACCTCTGTTCTTGTGGGACAGAGTTTATAGAAAAGCGAACAGGAAGTCCTAAAAGTGGCCTCCCTTTGAAAAATGGCTGAAAAATCTGACAGATGTATCTATTCCCTTTAAGCTCCTTTTCTCCAACAACTTCGTACACACACACACACACACACACATGCTATTGAACATCCTATACCCTACCCACTACTGTCAGTTGTTGCAGACCTTAACCTCTACATTAAAATTTTCGCAGAACAATGTTTAGTCTGTGCGGTCTGCACCATTCTTTGAACACCCAGGCCTAGCTAATGAAACTTCATATTTACATCCACCATGATGCTCCCTACCGAGTGCTGTCGAGATTGGCTTTTGACCAAACTTCACAGGAATGATACTTAGTTGGTCCCAATTCTTTCTGAATTGTTCAAATGGTTCTGGTCCTTTGCACATCTAGGTCACAGGAACTAGAAATAGATTTTCAACTGAAAACTTAAAAATTTTCTTCTCTGAAACCGCACGGCCCAGGTCTTTGATATTTCGTATGTTATAATGTAGCTTCATCCAGTAGACCTCTACCAAGATAATTCAAATTATAGCCCTAGGGCCCAAAAAAATGCCCCCTGCACGGAAGCCCACTTGTTTTACATAAACTTATAAGGGAAAAACCTTTAGAAATCATCTTGTCTGAAACCAGAAGGCACAGATCTTTGATGTATGGTATGTAGCTTCATTTAGTGGCCCTCTACCAAGATTGTTTAAGATATAGCCCTGGGGCCGAAAATGCCCCCACCCTGGGGCCCACTTGCTTGACATAGACTTATAAGGGAAAATCCTTTGGAAATCTTTTTTTCTGAAACCAGAACGTCCAGATCTTTGATATTTGGTATGGAGCTTCATCTGGTGGACCTCTACCAAGATTTTCAATTTATAACCCTGGGACTAAAATTGACCCCACCCCGGGGCCCACTTGTTTTACATAGGCTTATAAGGGAAAAATCTTTAAAAAGCTTCTTGGCCCAGGTCTTTGATATTTGGTATATAGCTTCATGTTGATATGTCAAATACACTAAGACGGGCCTCCGTGGCCTAGTGGATAAGAGCGCTGACTCTTAGTCATTAGGTCTCTCACCGCCGTAGGTTCGAGCCTCGCTCGGGCCACGTGTGAGACGCCAAGTTCTGCAACGGAAGGTCAGGTGGTTTTTCTCCGGGTACTCCGGTTTTCGCCCACCTCTGATTAACGATCGGCTCGATATGAGTGAAATAATCTTGAAAGGGCCGTAAAACCCAAACAAAAAAAAAAAGAAAAAAAAAAATGTCAAATACACTAATATTTTTGCTGAGATGTGATTTGTTCTATTGAAAGATCATCCATTGGAAGCAAAGACAAGAACACAGAACTGAAATACATTTTAAAAAAGCTACATATTTACCCTAATTACTTGGACACCAAAAGATCATAGCAAGGGGTTTGAGAAAAAAAGTCTAGACCCAAATCAGACTTTTCCTGAAGGATCAGTAGGAGCAGTCTGATCGGGGTCTACACTGTTTGCTACAGAGCAAAAGTATTTGCAGCTTAAATATATAATGAACTTTTTTATGACACTACTCAGTTTTTAGTAAACAGTTAGAACATCTAACAGTTCCACCACTAATGAGTCTGTTAACCCATTGTATACTGGTGGACTCTTCCATTGCTATATGTTGGACTAGTCCATTTGTTATTTAAGGGGTGTCAGGCATATTTTTTTCATTTTCATTCTATTTTTGACCAGAAAATCCTGTTAGCAAACAGGGCAGACCGGAATCGGATGCCACATTCGGCGGTGTCTGATCTGGGCCTGCACTGTTTGCCAGGCTACCCTTTTACGGGTTTCACGCCTAGAATGGATTAATCTAAGGATGCTTTGAACAACTGGACCTGGGATTTTAGTGTTGTTGTGACAGATGAAATAATGTACATGTAGCTGTATATATTTGGTTTACAGTGTCTTTACCAAGGATGGTAGACTTTGATTGGAGAGTGGACATCAAAACTTCATCTGATTCCATAGCCAGAATGTCCGTCCCTACATGTATATTACAGATGAAGGTAATATATTGTATTTACGCTAAATATTAGGACACCTCAACTCCTTACCATACTTGTTCTATAATTTGAACAATTTCAATTTTCCACCAGAAATTATGTCTTAAAATAGCTGCATGAGTGGTAAACAGTGTAAACCCTGATGAGAAGCCGCATTGTGCAGTATCTCATCTGGGTCTACACTGTTTGCTAAGTCCTATCTGTCTGAATAGGTAGGGCAAATATAGTGCTATTTTTTATCTTAAGACAAATGACATATCAGTTCGTAATTGTGTCAATTGTTTGTCAATCAACCCAAAGTTACTAAGGTTATTTATAGAAAAGTAGCCTCATTATTATGTCTCCCCGAAAAAAATTTTTTCGGAGAGACATATTGTTTTTCCCCCGGGCGTCTGTCTGTCCGTCTGTCACACATTCGTGTCCGCTCTATAACTTGATTTGTTTGAATTGAGGTTTAACGCCCTGTCAACACTGTAAAGGTCATTTTGGAGATGTTGCTTCCAATTTTGTGGGACTTTTACCCGACATTGAGATGAAATGACATCTCAAGCCCTGTCGCCCAATGAAACCAATAGGGTTTATTAGCATGGACGGTCCGCCTCGCACCAGGGTTTCTGGACAGGCTTAGATCCTCTAAGTGGTTTACCGGTACTAGTGTGCCGGCCGGATTCAGCTCCGCGTGGAAGCATCATGCAGCCCATATATTTCTTCAAGCCCTTATGGGCGGGGGCGACTTGAAAATCGTTTGAGCCAGCTTCACGAAACTTCATATAGATATTAATCAGCATTAGACGACGTGCAGTGCGCAAGAATTATAACTCTCGCATTTATACTTTTTGAATTATCTCCCTTGGAAGTTTGTCGGTATGTATATATGTTTGGGCAAATCGTGTCCGGTCAATAACTTTCTAATTTCAAATGGATTTTAAAATTACTTGGCAGAAATATTAACAACCATAAGACGATGTGTGGTGCTCATCAGGCAGGTCGGTACCTCAAAGGTCAAGGTCATACTTAGAGGTCAAAGGTCAAAAAAGGGGCCTTTTTTTCATGTTTGGTCAATAACTTTCTTATTTTTAGATGGATTTTAAAAATACTTGGCAGAAATATTAACAACCATGAGACGATGTGTGATGCGCATGAGGCAGGTCGGTACCTCAAAGGTCAAGGTCATACTTAGAGGTCAAAGGTCAAAAAAGGGGCCTTTTTTCGGGTTTGGTCAATAACTTTCTTATTTTGAGATGGATTTTGAAATCACTTGGCAGAAATGTTAACCAATATAAAGGGATGTGTTGCATGCATGATCCAGGTTGGTACCTCAAAGGTCAAGGTCATACTTAGAGGTCAAAGGTTAAAAAAGGGGGCCTTTTTTTTTGGTTTTGTCAATAACTTGCTTATTTTTAGATAGAATTTGAAGTTACTTGGCAAAAATGTTAACTATCATGAGACAATGGGTTGCATGCATGATTCTGTTTGGTACCTAAAATGTCAAGGTCATAAATAGAGGTCAAAGGTCAAAAAAGGGGCCTTTTTTCGTGTTTGGTCAATAACTTTCTTATTTTTAGATGGATTTTGAAATTGCTTGGCAGAAATGTTAACTACCATGAGATGATGTGTTGCACGCATGACCCAGTTTGGTACCTGAAAGGTCAAGGTCATACATAGAGGTTAAAGGTATTACTTGGCAGAAATGTTAACCACCATGAGACGATGTGTTGCGTGCATGACCCAAGTTGGTACCTCAAATGTCGAGGTCGTACTAAGAGGTCAAAAGACAAAAAGGGGCCTTTTTTAGTGTTCAGTCAATAACTTTCTTATTCCTGGATAGATTGTGAAATTACTTGGCAGAAATGTTAACCATCATGAGACGAGTTGGTGCACGCTAGACCCAGGTCGGTACCTCCAAGATCAAGATCATACTAAGAGGTCAGAGGTTAAAAAAGTTTTTTTTTGTGTGTGTCCAGTCAATAACTTTTTTTATTTCTGGATGGACTTTATAAAGTAACCATGCAGAAATGTGCACCATCATTAGACCATGAATCATGTGCAAGACCAAGGTCCATACCTCCAATGTCAAGGTCATACCTAGAGGTCAAAGGTAAAAAAAGGGACGGTCAATAACTTCCTTATTCTTTGATGGATTATGAAATTACTTGGCAGAAATGTTAACCATCATGAGACGATGTGTTGTACCTCAAAAGTCAAGGCCATACTTAGAGGTCAAAGGTAAAAAAGGGCTTTTTTGTGTACATTCAGTAACTTTTTTTTATTTTTCTATGAACATTTTTAAAGTTACTTTGCAGAAATGTTCATCTTCATTAGATGATGTGTTGCACACAAGACCCAGCTCAATACCTCAAATGTCAAGGTTATACTTAGAGGTCAAAAACGGGGGAGACATCTGTGTTTTTGTAGAAAAACAAATTCTAGTTCTTATTGCTGTGAGGTCGGAGAATTTTGTAAGGGGGCTATCTATAGACCTGATGGGACACTGTTCTATCTTGAAACATACCATTAATACAGTAATATCAGCTTCAAGCTTTTTGATTAAAAATTGGTCAGCCATTTAGATGTGATCTACTCTCAACATTCATCCCTGTGACATCTGAGGGGGTGCATTAGTGTTGGTGCACCACAACCTCTTTATAAAACTATTGTAGGGGTCCAAAGCTGAAACTGAGTCATAACGAAAACACGCCTATACAAATGCATTGTAAACTTTACCGCCGAGAAAAACGAAAATTTTAAGATGAAAAATTGTGATATTTTTCTTATTTCAGCTCAAAATATAGATTGTGGGAACTCGTTAGAGCAGCCTCATTGAGGCGGTTCTAACGAGTACTCACAATCTATATTTTAGAGCAGAAATAAGAAAAAAGGTTTACCCCTGTAAACCCCAGTTTTACTGTATAAAAGTGGGGTTCAAGGGGGTCAAAATGATATACCGTATTCCTCCCATTTAGCGCCCCGGGCGCTTAAAAAAATGGAAAAAGAGGGGGCGCTTATTAGGAACAAAAAGCTTACCGGAATGGCCAGTTTAAAATCCATTACACACGGTGTTTTTTCCATTAGAATATACACGTGTGTACTCGGGCTGTTGATAATCTACCTGTGTTAGTTATTTATAGATCGGTTCCGCTAATTGGGTTGGACTAGATAAACATGTGGCGATTATGCAATTGCTCGCACTCAATAAGTCAAGTTTGAGAGCAGTCTTACCCATTGCTTGCGGGAAACATCTAAAGGGTTACCTTGGCAAACATTGCAGGCCCAGATCAGACGCTACAGAAAGCGCATCTGATCAGGGCCTGCGCTATTTGCTAACCGACTTTTTTCTTGCCCATTTTATTTTCCTTTCTAAGAGCCCCGTTTATGTAAGTTTTGGACGACTACAAAATTCGGCAGGGATGACACAGTTTGTTTCTTTCATGTCATGACGATGCTAGAATAAGTACCGTAATTAGCATGTGCGAAGCGTAAAATTCAAGACGAGCTAGGAAATTTAATTTTGAGCTTGGCAGAAGCATTATCAGCTTGATTACTTTCAGCAGTCTGAATAATGACGAAACCCGATCACCCTGTTGTAAAAATGGGAAAGTCCGTTTCCGCAATCTGGACACGCAAGGTTTTGAGTACACAAAAGTAAATGGTGACATGACATTTTACGAGAAGGAATATTCTATTCGTGGATTTCATGTTTTTAAAGATGTTTGGACCCCAGCAGAAGGAGAAATTCTTGATACTTCCAGGGAACGTAATAACCCGTATGATAAATATGCAGTAGCTGTAAAAAGGAACAAATTACCGTCGGACATGTGCCTCGGGAAATCAGTAAAACTGTCGCTTTTTTCATGAAACATGGTGGAATCGTAACGTGTAAAGTAACAAGTGGTCAACACAGACACTCTGAGATAGCAGGAGGTTTAGAAATACCTTGCACAATACAATTTACGGCACATCCGGCGATGATTGAAAGGCTGAAATCTTTACTTTAGGTAAGTCAAAATATTTTTCCTCCTACAGCAGAGGGGGCGCTTATAATATTGTTCTTTGTAAAACAGTGAGGGGACGCTTATAGGAGCAGGGGCGCTAAATGGGAGGAATACGGTAGGCGTGTTGTCGTGATGTAAACAATCATATTTCATCCAAACCAAAATGTATAGAATATATAGAAAATTGACCATTTATGTTTTTTTGTCGCGCCTGCTTCTAGCATGGCGTGATACAGGATTCCAATTTTGCGTCAGTTCGTTTGTTCGTCCATTCTTATATTCTTCAACATTTTACCCAAATGGCCAAGTTTACTGCAGGAGCAACATAGCCTTTGGCAGAATTATTTTTCTATATAATTTATAGATTTGTGAGATCCATTTTAAACTGCATGTATGTTATATCCAAAAGGGTGTTAAAATGACCAGTGTGCCATACTTCAAACTCATTTTTATGGGTCAGACATACAATCCTTGGATATGTTATTGGACTGAGGCTGATACATGTAATCTCATATTGAAACTATTGTCCAGTCTGTATTAACTTTTCACAAACTGCAAACTTGATAAAAACAGGCTGCTTGCTTAACCCTTTCCCATTCAGATACGTGTTTTTACGTGTCTGCACCCCCCCCCCCCCCATTTTAAGCCTCAGAAGCACCTAAAATCTGCATTTCTACCCCCGGATAGTTATGTTTGCTTTAGGATATGTTGGGCAAAAAAGTGACCTGTTTTTTCGCGCGCCTCCCCACTAAAAATATTCTAGTGGGGATTGAAGGGGGGCAACGCCCCCCTCACATCCCGAAAAGTTTTGGGTGTATGGCCCAACCGGCCGCTAAAATTTATATCTGAGGGTGTCTGGGCTCAAAAATGCCTGAAAATTGATGCTGATAATACCATACCTGCCAACATTGAGAAAATCCAAAGAGTGAGACTGCACGCGGCGGACCCTTTTAGTATTTGGCTCGCGGGGAATTTTCAGGAAAAATTTGAAAGAGTTAGATTTTTTTCCCTAACCGTATGGGGGTGGGGATGGGTGCTACCTTTTTCAAAGACCCACCGCCCATAAAAAAAAAAAAATTGAACCCCACCACCAATAAATCTCAATTTTCAACCAGACAAAGCACCCATTAAAAAAGGAAGTGCTAGCTCACCCACCTAGCATAAAACGTGCATTTTCATTTATTAGTTATTAATGAAGTAATAAAATGGCTAAATATGATTTCTGTCATATTTTTGTAACGCAGGGATGCCTCTATATCTGTTTATTCTGAGGACTAAACTTAGAAATTTAGCGATAGATAGATTATAGACAAGATGGATAGTTTTGTTTATTTACCTGTCCAATAATAGATTGGCTAATAATAGTTCAAATATACCTGTGACCTGAGGTGATTTTCCAATAGTTCTGTATCCCGGCTCCAATTGCATATATTAATGATTCAGAAAAGCCGATAATAACCAGTTTGCATATGTAAATATCCGGTATGGCGAATTTAGCGAATTTCTAAGCGTGAGATGCATTGAAATTCGTGAGATTTGGGCCATTTTCAAAAAACGATCGTGGGGGAGTGAGACACACAATAAATCGTGAGAGTCACGCTCAAATCGGGAGTGTTGGCAGGTATGGATAATACATGCTGCAAACAGTGAAAATGGCCAGTGCCAAACACCTTAATTGTTGCCTTGACAGCTGTGTGAAGATTAAAATGTGGTCAAAAATTCATGTGAAAACACACTTTTTGCCAACATTGAGATGCCCCCTCTTTACCACGACAACAATGATCAAGTCATGAAAGGTTGCATTTGAAAGGCTACTGCCCAATGACCATTCATACCGAGTTTGGTGTAAAATAGACCATCCATTATGAAACAATGGCTAGTTGAAGTTGCTGTCAGGTGCAACACTGTGAAAATCGGCGAAATTCACAAAATCCCTGAGTGGTAAAGAGTTAATAGATGTGACCACTGTGACAGGTTCTTCACAGACTGTTGCATCATGTCTAAAAAGGATACCATTAACAGGCAGATATTGAATAAACTATTGGTCTAAGGGAGAGAATCATATGTACAGATCCTGAGTAGACTCTTGGTCAAAGGGAGATAATCTAATTCTAAAAAATTGTTATATTTAGAAACAAAGATTGAAGACTATTGGTCCAAGGGAGGTTATCTATTGTCTAATATTGAAAACATACTGCTAAAAGTTTTGCTGTATTTAGAGACATGGAAAAAAAAAAGAAAGAAAGAAATTCAGATGTTAAGTAGACTTTTGGTCCAATGAAGGTTATCTTATTTTGAAAACATACAGCTAAAAGTTCTGTTATATTTAGAATCTAAAATAAAGGTTCCTTTTAAAAGGAAAGGCTTGCCTGGTTTTAAGGGTACTGTTCCTGGTGTAAATGTTGCCATATTGCCGCCACATGGATGTACGAGTTGATGTAGATGAAAGTACTGGTGAGGAAGCAAGTTGCACTGTTCTTGTTAATGGGACATAGACTTTTGATGCAGTGTACTCAAAGGCAATATATGGTTTATCGACACATTGGAATGGACAAACCCATGAGGTGTCAATTTTCTATGTGGCACTACCCTGACATTTATTGGAAGAAATATTTCAATGTTAAGGTAACTGAGGCATTGACATGTGACCAAATGATCACATTCTCACTTTTGACCAACTATGATAGTAAGGGATCATTGTGATGACCCTGTTTTATTGAAATTTGCTCATGAGTATCTGAATAGTAGTTGGAAGAAGACATTGTTAACAGACAGACAGGAGGAATAATGGACTTATGGAGCACGGACGATATGCGATTTGGCAAGTAGAAATGGACAAACAAAACAAAATAAATGTCCCTAACAGATTTATGAGAGACAGTAATGTGGTAGAACACATCATACATACTGTTTTTTTTTTTGGTAGGTTTTACGCTCGTTCAACAATCTTTCAGTCATATACAGGGGGGTAGTTTCCCAACTATCGTTCCTGGAAAGTACCAGTACTAGACTCCGATCCTCCGACACAAACTATCAAATGTTCTCACATAAACGATCATGGCCGGTAGCGGGGCTCGAACCCATGACCCTCCAGTGATTACAAGTCAGCGATCTTAATCACTGGACCACGGAGGTGGTCTTCCATACATACTGAGTATACATTCGTGTCATGTGGCCAGTAAACATGTAATTGTTAGGGTACAACACAAATATACATACAAGGGAGTATCAGACGAAGGAGGAAGAGACATTAAATGTTAACATCTTTTATTAGCAAAGTATAAAAATATTATAAACAAGAGACAACCAAAGTAAACAATGTTACCAATGTTGTCTAAAAAGAAATAAACAGTATAAAGCTATTTAAGGTGAATCTTAATCTTGATAAAAACTGGACCAATTGACTGTCAGTACGCCGTAAACTTTGTTCATTTATTGGTGGCAGTACCTTCAATATAACTAGAGCTGTCAGTGAAACTGACTAGCGCCCCGGCAGCGCTATCAGAGGAGTAGGAAAATGTTGATGTTAAAAAACTATAAAGAACAAGGAAATGAAAGAACATAGCTCAAAGAATCATTTTGAACATGATAACTCGGTTTTAGAAACCAACCTGGGTTTTGCGCATAACACATCCTCTCATGATGATTAACATTACTGTCAAGTTATTCTAAAATCAATCCAGGAATAAGAAAGATATTGATCGGACACGATAAAAAAAGACTTTTTTTTTACCATTCACCTCTAAGTATGACCTTGACCTTTGAGGTACGGACCTGGGTTTTGCACGTGACACACTGTCACATTATGGTTAATATTTCTGCTAAGTAATATTTAAATCCATCCAGGTATAAGAAAGTTATAGATTGGACACAATAAAAAAGACCCTTTTGACCTTTTATCTTTAAGTATGGCCTTGACCTTTGAGGTACGGCTGTGGGTCTTGCGCGAGACACTCCGTCACATTATGGTTAACATTTCTGCCAAGTAATATTTAAATCCATCCAGGAATAACAAAGTCATGGATTGGACACAACAAAGACCCTTTTTTGACCTTTAACCTCTAAGTATGACCTTGACCTTTGAGGTACGGACCTGAGTCTTGCGCCCAACACTCCATCACATCATGGTTAAAATTTCTGCCAAGTATATATTTAAATCCATCCAGGAATAAGAAAGTTATGGAGGATAAAAAAGTTGCGGACGGACAGACAGACGAACGGACAGAGTGATTACTATAGAGCACCCACACTTTCAGCAAAACCCATCGAGTTTTACCTTCGAGTGAATTGTAGAATGCTACACAGATGATTTATGAATGTGGTCATGTAAACTGTATTGACGGTAGTGCTGAGTAGACCGTGGCCTAGTGGATAAATTCGCTTCGGTGTTTAGTTAAACTTTCGCACAGAAACGATAGCTCTGTCACTAGACCATTACTCACTAAACTGGTACCCTGTATTCTATTCAAATATGCGAAAGCTATTGAGCTATAGGGTGAGGGAACCAGAACACCGGAAAAAGCTGACTGTATCTCTGATTTTTGTTTTAAAAAAAAACACCTGAGGATCCAAAATAACATAGAAAGAGAAGTCTAAAACCGGAACCACTTTTCCAATCTAACTGGCTTGCAGCCGTAGCTGCAAGCCAAAAATACAGATCTTTATTAGAGTAGACTTTTGGTACAATGGAGGTATAGTAGTTGCAGATAAGATTGGCTGGGTGGAGCTATCTATGGGCCAGCCTTTGGAATATTCTATATTCTATTAACAAAAAGGTAAACTACATCACCCACTTATGTGAATTCAACAATAACAAACAAAGCCATGGTATTTTGGGCCACTTGCAGAAAGTATGCGAAAGGTACTCTAACGAATCTTCTTGTGGATCAACTCAGCGAATTCGACACATTTTGACAACACTTGAACTGCCCTGCCATGTCAATCTTATCTGCGACTAATTTAAAATCTGATCATGAAAACATACTGCTAAAAGTTTTATTATATTAAGAAACAAATAAAGAAGAAAGAAAAAAAGAACAGACCTTAGGAGATGATGAGTATAAGCATTTATGCTTTTTTTCAAATCCTGTGGAACTTTCAAATCCTGTGTTTTCAAATCCTGTGGAACTTTTTTTTCATACAACGTGTAATTGTATTCTTGTAATTCAAAAGAAGTTAATAAATATTGTTTACACCAACAGACCTTAAGCTTATTGGTCTGAGGGGAGGTAATCAAATATTGAAACCACACTGCTAAAAGTGTTGTTATTGTTAGAAAGAAAATGAAAGTACAGATATTAACCCCGTACATGCTGAATATTTCAATATGCTATACTCCTCCCCCTTTTCAGTCATTTGTGTTGCTTTATTTTAGGTTTTTACCATGCATTCAGAAGCAGAATGGAGTGAGTGTTTGAGTTTTACGTCCCACCAACAGCTAAGGTCATACGGAGACAAGACCTCGGTTTAAAGACTCATCCGAAAGTCTGGAGAAGCCCGGGATCGTTCCTGCGATCCCTGGTTTACATGGCGAGTAGCGTAAACAGTACACCATGGAGGCTTCTCAGAAGCAGAATGGAAAACAGTATAGATCCTGATCAGCTGGGCTCAAAGAAGCCAGCTGATCAGGGTCTATACTGTTTTAAAAAATATCCCAGTTCAGGATAGTGAGGATTAAGTAGACATTTGGTCCAGTGGAAAACTTTATTTGACTGGTTTGGATTTCAATGACACACTGTCGATCAACACTATAAAGGTAACATCAGGCCGGTCAGTTTACCTAAGCACACTTTTCCAAGACAGGCATGGCATATACATAAGTGGTTAACCAGTACAGTGCTCATTCTTTCACTGGAAGCAGACAGCTGCCCTTCTTGAATCAGCAGAAAGGGAGAGAATATCATTAGAAAAAATTTCATGATCAATCTCCATGTAAGAATGTTACTGATTCAGCAGGTGTCAAACCTGCAACCACCTGATCACCAGTCAGTTGTACATTTCACTGAGCTACTGATGCCTGCTCCAGTGGAGGTTATCTAACATTGAAAGATTTGTTATGGTTAGAAAGAAAATGAAAATGCAGATCTCCAATGGAGGCAATTTGACATTGAAAACATACTGTCAAAAGTTTTGTTATATTTAGAAACAAAAAAGGGAAAAAATAAGAGCTCAAGTTAACTTGAGTTTGATCCAAGAGAGGTAATTTAATATTTAAAACTTAATGCTTAAATGAAGCAAACATAAATCTTAAGTAGACTTTTGGTCCAAGGGAAGTAATCACATATTTAAACCATACTACTAAAATTTATGTTGTATTTAGAAACCAAAAAAAAAAAAAATATAGCTAAAAGTTCTGTTATAGCGCTTCCAAGACTTTCATGCTGGTGGGTAAGAAAAAAAAAAGGTTAAATTGTCAGTTAAAAATTTCTTTCATTTGAGATAATATCTATGTCCCTAGTCGGCAATATATTGCAACTTGTGCACAGAATACCCTTCTAGGAACCTTATGCAATGGTTTAACCCTTATCCCATGGAACACAACAACTACTTCCTTTGCAAACAGTGCAATTCCAGATCAGATGGCTTCATCTGATCAGGATCTGCACTGCTTGTTATTTAGTTTGTGAGTATGAATGAATACATTATTTCAAGCAGTTTGATTGTTGATAGTCAGGAGTGGGTGTGGCAAGTTAATTTATTCAGCAGGATAAGGGTTGAGCTTCAGGTCAACCTCAATATGCATCCAGTCGTTCATGCATTTCAGTAAATTTAGTTAGAACCAAGCTACAGGTGAATCAGAAATTTGGGGTGAGTGGGTGAGGCAAATGTGGTGTGTACCTTTCATGTTGGGGGTGGGGGTGGCTCACAAGAGCTAAAGGCTCCTGGGAAGCTTATTTTTATTTCTTCTTTTTCATTCATATTCCTCTTTCTCGCCTTTCCCTCTCTTTTGTCTCTGCTATCTCTTCTACCTGTTTTCTCTCTTTCTCTTTATATTTATTTATTTGTTTTGTTTAAAGTCAGTTGTTGTTTTTTTTCTTTTTTCTTTTTTTTTTTTTAACATGAAACCGTTGAGTTATATTTGTCTGATATCATCTCAGTAAAAATATATTTGTTAACACCTGTAATTTATTTCTATGCTGCTGCCAAATCTGCTGACTTATATATGTTTCTATTTTGTAGGTGCAAGACATTCATATGTTACTGTCACACAGGTGCAAGACTAATATATGTTTCTGTTTTGCAGGTGCAAGAGAACCCCACCCACTCCAGTGTAGTTCCTGACATGTCTAGTGTGAATGTTGAACTGTCTAAGGAAACGTTAGATACAATGTTGGACGGTGTGTCTAAAATCAGAGACCAGTTGTCATCTGTGGCTGATAGATGATTGGATGAATTGAGCCGTTGCTAGTCTAAACCAACAAGAAGGCCTGTACAACCAGCAAAGACCCTGATCAGACTGCACTTCCGTGCAGTCTGATCAGAGTCTGTGCTGGTCAGAGTATTCAATGATTGCATAAGCCCTCTACAGTCTTTGGGCTATCCAGAAAGAACAAAGAATAACTGCAAAAGTTCTTATTATACTGGGTGTGCAGGCTGATCTGAGCTTTCTTTGGTCTTATTCCATAATGAGCTTAACCCTTTTTGTACCAAATGGAATCTTCCTCCTTATATATGGTAGGAGTCAATTTCAAAATTTAGGGGTGCCAGGTTGTTTTCATCAAAATTTATTTGGAAAATGACTGAACTTTAAGTAAACAGAGGAGGCCCTGATCAGACGCCGCATTTTGCGGCATCTGATCTGGGCCTGCACTGTTTGTCAAGGTACCCCTTTAAGGTTTCTGGTACTGAATGGGTTAAGTATTGGGATAGATAGGCATAAACAAATAGTGCAGGCCCTGATCAGACTGCTTCTGAAGGAAATGTTGGCATTTTAAAATTTATGAGCAGGATAAATGACATTGTGTGCTGATATGAGCAGGAAAAATGCCTTATTTGTTAGTATTTTAATAGTTATAAGCATTACAAATTTCGTGCTCAGCTGTTTGTTTCTTTGTATTGGAGTTTGACGGCCCAGTCAACACTATTTTAGGTCATTTTTGAGCCAGTCAGTTTACCTATCCACACTTTTTCTGGGCATGCTTATATGTAAGCGGTTAAGCAGTAAAGTGCACATTCTTTTGCCAGAAACTGACAACTGCCCTTCTTGAATCAGCGGAAGGGAGAGAATGACCGTAGAAAAGATTTCATGATCAATCTCCACTAAAATAATGTTGCCGACCCTCATGCTCAGCTGATCTGAGCACCAAAAATATTCATAACCTTGGGGCAAGGACATTGGGAAACAGTAACTGTTGTAGTGTCTGATCAGGGCCTTAGCTGTGTGCCCAAAGTTCATCCATGTTCTAACTACATTTCTGAAAATGTTGGCCTCCGTAGCTCAGTGGGCAACGCACCTGACTGGTGATTAGGGCTGGGTAATCGGAGGTGAAAAGATAATTGATTATCAGTCCTGTCATTGCGATCGATAATAGATTAGTAATCGCTAAGGTTTTTGTCATTATTTTACCTGTCTGACTTTCTGTCTCAGCATGACTCTTACCATATGTTGCACTTTACCATATGTATATTGAACAGACAGGCCTGAGTAAACAGTGTAGACCCAGATGAGACGCCGCATAATGCGGCGTCTCATCAGGGTCTGCACTGTTTGCCACTCATTCAGCTTTTTTAGGCATAACTTTGGGTAATAAATTGTACTTATCAAGTAATCGATTAAAAGCAAATCAGAAATGGTAATCATTTTTGTGGGATTTATCGATGGATTAATCGATTATACGATTAATCGTGTTAGCCTTACCTGGGACTGAGGTAATAAAACTTTTTTCATTAAATTTATAAGCAGGACAAACAATATTTTTTGCTGATCTGAACAGACAAATAGCCTTATTAGTTTGTATTGTAATAATTATGAGTATTTCAAATTTAATGCACAAGTGAGTTGAGCATGAAAAAAGTCTTATAACCTCAGGCCCTGCACAGTCCACTAGCCTGTTAAATTCAAACTGAACAAATTTCTAAAAATAGCACAACATGATCTCCCTTTATTTTGAAAATGACTCTCTGAAGATTGTATTCATGACAAAATGGGTCAAGGCTTTACCTATCAACGCTGAAAACCAACAGCCTAACAAGGCAATGCACATGCATTTTTCTAGTATTCGGTCTTGAAACCAGTACAATGATATTGACAAACAGTGCAGACCCTGATCAGATGTCACATTGTGTGACATCTGATCAGGGTCTACACTGTTTGCTGACAGGATTTTCTGTCAAAAATAGAATAAAAAGGTAAAAATGGATCCAACATCCCATAAAATTTAATGTCATATGGACTTGTCCAACATATAACAATGGAAGATAACACTAGTATACAATGGGTTAACCCTTATCTTGCTGTTCACAACAACCCCTATCTTTGCAAACAGTGTAGATCCAGATCAGATGGCTTCTGAAGAAGCCATCTGATCAGGATCTACACTGTTTGGCATTCAGTTTATGAATTTGTAGGAATAAATTACATCAAGTAATATGATTGGTTGATAGACAGAAATGGGTGTGGCTTAAATGAATATTCAGCAAGATAAGGGTTAAAGGTAATGATGCCTGGGCAGCTGATTTACATCAAATGTCAAACAATAATTTATTGAGGCCATGATCAGATGCTGCATTTTATGGCATTCTACCTTGGCCTGCAATGTTTGCCAGTGTTTCAGTCTTGAGATTTCCCAAATAAAATGGGTAAAATGTGGCACCATAAGGAAGAGAGAAAAAAACTCATAAACCTTAAGCTGCCCAGAAAAAACATCTTAAAATGTCTGTTTCTGTTTTCTGCTGAATCTTTTTGCAAACTTTTCAAGCAGGCAAACAGTGTGAACCTGATCAGACTGCTCCTAGATCTGGGTCCACACTCTTTCCGGTAATGATTTTTAAAGTAACCGGCTATTGGTGTGAATTGTTTCAGATAGGGCTACATATAACTACTGTTCTATTTTAATTAAGTTGTGAAATAAATAATTATGTATAATTTTCTTCTTTTTATTCCTCCTTTTATTTCCACTGCTTCATAATACTGTTTTGGGGGTCCAAACAATGTTTGTTAAACTGCTGTGTGATATCCAAACAAAAACATAAAAATTGTGTAGAAAAATAATCAGTACATTTTTGGGATTCATCTTTAAACCACGTTATATCCAATACTGTATTATAATGAACAGTGTTATAAAGAGGTTGATATTTACTTTCAAGTACAGGTCATGAATCAGTCAGTGGGGGAGTAATTCAGATTTTGTGTAAAAACGTTGGCTTGTTCTGTGTCAGGCAGTGTCTTGTTGATTTAATGGTAGTGACTATTCAAAAGCAATATGGGCCTCTATGGGTAAGAGCACCAACTTACAGGCCTACTTGGTCTAGCATGTAAGAGTGCTAACTTCTAACTAAGAGCTCTCTCACTGCTGTGGGTTCGATCCTCATTTGGGTCATATTTCAGATGCCAAGTTCTGCAATGGAAGGTCACGTGTTTTTCTCTGGGTACTCTGGTTTTGGCCAACCTTTGATTAATGATCAGCTCTAAATAAGTAAGATAATCTGTAAAGGACTGTTTAAGGGCTGGCCCCTCCCCCAACCCCCAATAAAGGAAAAAAACAACAACAAAGGCAAAAAGGCCAGACTGATCATGTCGACACACTAATCAACATTCTTTGGTCGAGATAGGGGTAGTTTGAGCCAGTGAGGTGAATCATAGCTCAAGGTCAGGAGACACAATTGGGATGATTTAGGGATCTTTTCGGTCTTCGACAAAATAAAATTAAATGTATGATATACAGTGAAACTTCAATGGCTCGAACATCTTTGGGACCATAAAAATATTTTTGGGACATGGGTGGTTTGGGCCACCGAGGGTTATTCATAGAGCCATGTCAGGGGGCAAAGCACATAATATAGGTATGCTGTGTGTACTCATTAGAATCGCCTCATGGAGGCGATTCTAATGAGTACCCACAGCATACCTTTTCATATTAATGAAATAGCGTACAAATTTATACCTAATTATGCCTTATCAGGGGCTACAGAAATAATTTCCTTGGGACTCAAGAATTAGTTCGAATCAGCCATCGGTGTTCAAGCCTTCCCTGTTTCAGTGTATTATTTATACTTATTAGATTCAGCTCATAGATGTGCTTTTATTGAATACACACAACATACCTGAGTGTCCATTGTCGAGGTAAAATAAGATAAATGTCTCTAAATTATCCAAGAAACTTCAATGGCTCGAACACTGATGGCCAGTTAACTACAACTGATGTGAACTCGTCTTTCAGTCCCTGGGAAAATTTTTCAATAACTGGTGATACATGAATTGATATATTTGGGATAATTTCAGGCTAGTTTCCTTTAAAATATATTGTGTGTACTTAGTAGAATTGCCTCATTGAGATGATTCTAATTAGTACACATAACAACCTTTATTTTAAAGAATCCCTTTTGGGCTTCCTGATTTGTGGCTTTAACCCATTGTATGAGGGAAACCCCTAAAGGGATACGTTGGCCGTGCATGGAGCCCACCCCAGAGGCAATGTTAAAACTTTAGTCTGTTGAAGTTGGCGACAGACCTCTTTTACAGGACCTTTACTGCTTTGGCCGGGTTCAGACATGCTGACAAGCAAAAAATTAGGATCAAGCAGGTGACACTGGACTTATGCTAAAGGACTTGCGATAGACTAGGACGGACGGGGTTGGAGCCGAGCTATGACCTACTTATTTTTCGGTAACGGGAAATAAGTGGGTCAACTTGTTGACGCACCGCTACGGAGTTGTGCCAGCATGGATTCGTTCCCTGGGACCTCCACCAACCGACGACCCTCGACAAGGGGAAACCGGAACAACAACAGGATACTTTGGCAAACAGTGCAGGCCCAGATCAGACGTCGCAGAACGTGGCGTCTGATCAGGGCCTGCACTATTGCTAACAGAATTTTTCGTCAAAAATAAAATAAAAATGAAAAAATTGGCCTGACACCCCTATATGACAAATGGACTTGTCCAAAATATAGCAATGGAACAGTCCACTAGCATGCAATGGGTTAAAATATATTGAGTGTACTTAGTAGAATTGTCTCATTGACGTGATTCTTATGAGTACACACAGCAACCTTTATTTTAAAGAATCCCTATTGTGCCTCCCGATTTGGTGCTAAGATTGACCCTAAGTGGCACGACCTACCCCTGTCACAAGAATGGTTTCATGGTTTCAGAGGTGTTCAAGCTATTCAGGTCTCTTTCAAGATTATTTCACTTTTTTTCAAGCCGATTGTTAATCAAAGGTCGGTAAAAACCCTGAGTACCGGGAGAAAATCACCCGGCCTGCCATTGTAGAACTTGGCGCCTCACGTGGCCCTAGCAAAGCTAGAACCACAGCGGTGAAAGACCTAATGATTCAGAGTCAGTGCTCCACAAAGGTCCGTTAAAGTTCATCTGTATTTTGATACCTAGAATTATGGGGAAAATGTCTGGAGGACTGAAGGAGTCCGAATCAGCCATGGTATATGTGTTTTGAGTTTTACATCCCACCAACAGATAAAGTCATACAGAGACGGGACCTCGGTAAAAAGACCCATTCGAAAGTTTGGAGAACAGGTTCTGAAGTGAAGGCAAAGAAGAGAAGCCTGGAAACGAACCCACAACCCCTGATTTATGAGGCAAGCAGCTTAACCAATACACTACGGAGGCTTCTAATCAGCCATGGTTAATGAGACATCTTAGTGTTTGAGTCATTGATGTTTCACTGAATGCAGGCTTGCTTAAAACAGATTGCTTGGTTAATAGAGGTGGCCACTATGACAGGTCTTACTATAGCTGTAACTGCTTTTAGAATTATCTTTGTCTCCCTAATCAATATGGGACTACTCTTAGAGGAGAAGATCGTCTAAGAGTAGTATGCTGGAGCAAATTCTTGTCTTTACAAATTCCACCCTTTTTCATTGGGCCTCATTTCACAGTAAAGCAACAAGAGGGCCCAATGGCCCTATATCGCTCACCTGTGTACCAGAAAATCATTAGTGTAGGAGACCACTTGACATTGCTACATACTAAATATCTAAGCTCAGGCAAAGTGATGTCCATGCGTATAAACCCTATTGGTTTCATTGGGGGACAGGGCTTGAGATGTAATTTCATCTCAATGTCGGGTAAAAAGTCCCACAAAATTGGAAGAGACATCTCCAAAATGACCTATACAGTGTTGACAGGGATGTAAAACCTCAAATCAAACAAAATCTGTGCCTTATGGTTTTGGAAAAGAAGATTTTTTTTTAAGTTTTTTTTCCAGTATAAGTCTATAGAAGCTAATGAGCCCTGGGGCTTGGCCATTTTGACCCAAAGGGCATGGTTGGCAGGATTTATGTAGGTGACCATTTTGTGTTGCTATATACTAAATATCTAAGGTCTGTATTTCATGGTTTCAAAGAAGATGTTTGAAGCTTTTTATGCCCCCGGAATCTAAGAGATTCGGGGGCATATAGTTTTTGGTCTGTCCGTCTGTTTGTCTGTTTGTCCGTTTGTCCGTCTGCAAAAACTTTAACATTGGGCATAACTTTTGAATGGTAATAGATAGAGCTTTCATATTTCACATGTGTATACCTTATCACAAGACCTTTCCAGTGGTACCATAATTTTTGATCTCGTGACCTTGAACTTGACCTTTGACCTATTTTTTTTCAAAAATTTTTAAAACATTAACATTGGCGCTGTCCGGGGGCATCAGTGTTTCACAAACACATCTTGTTTCCATTATAAGTTTGTTGGAGTTAAGGGGCCACAGGATTTGGCCAATTTGGACTAAATATCTAAGTTCTGTGCTTCACAGTTTCTGAGAAGAAGATTTTTTAAGCTTTCTTCCATTTAGAGTGTATCGGAGCTAAGGGGCACCGGGGCGTGGCCCATTTGGACCCCAGGGGCATGATTAGCAGGAAATATGTAGGTGATCACTTGCCGTTGCTACATGCTAAATATCTAAGCTCTGGGCCCTATGGTTTCAGAGAAGAAGATTTTTTAGGCTTTTCTCCATTTTGAGTCTATGGGAGCTAAGGGGGTCCCAGGGTGTGGCCCATTTGGACCAGAGGGGCATGATTGGCAGGATTTATGCAGGTGACTACTTGTCATTGCCACATGCTAAATATCTAAGCTCTGGGCCCTGTGGTTTCAGAGGAGAAGATTTTTGAAGCTTTTTTCTATTATGAGTCTAGGGGAGCTAAGGGGCCCCGGGGCGTGGCCCATTTGGACCCCAGGGGCATGATTGGCAGGATTTATGTAGGTGACCACTTGCCATTGCCACATGCTAATTATCTAAGCTCTGGGCCCTGTGGTTTCAGAGAAAAAGATTTTTGAAGCATTTTTTCCATTATGAGTCTATAGGAGCTAAGGGGCCCCGGGGCGTGGCTCGTTTTGACCACAGGGGCATGATTGGCAGGAATTATGTAGGTGACCACTTGCTGTTGCTACATGCTAAATATCTAAGCTCTGGGCCCTGTGGTTTCAGAGAAGATTTTTGAAGCTTTTTTCTATTGTGAGTCAATGGGAGCTAAGGGGCCCGCGGGCGTGGTCAATTTGGACCCCAGGAGCATAATGGCAGGAATTATGTAGGTGACCACTTGCCGTTGCTACATGCTAATTACCTAAGCTCTGGGCCTTGCGGTTTCAGAGGAGAAGATTTTTGAAGCTTTTTTCCATTTTGAGTCTATGGGAGCGAAGGGGCCCCGGGGCGTGGCCCATTTGGAACCCAGGGGCATGATTGGCAGGAATTATGTAGGTGACCACTTGCCATTGCTACAAGCTAAATATCTAAGCTCTGGGCCCTGTGATTTCAGAGAAGAAGATTTTTGAAGCTTTTTTCCATTATGAGTCTATAGGAGCTAAGGGGCCCCAGGGCGTGGCCTGTTTGGACCCCAGGAGCATGATTGGCAGGAATTATGTAGGTGACCACTTGCCGTTGTTACATGCTAAATATCTAAGCTCTGGGCCCTGTGGTTTCAGAGAAGAAGATTTTTGAACCTTTTTTTCCATTATGAGTAAATAGGAGCTAAGGGGCCCAGGGGTGTGGCCAATTTCGACCCCAGGGGCATGATTGGCAGGAATTATATAGGTTACCACTTGCTATTGCTACATGCTAAATATCTAAGCTCTGGGCCCTGTGGTTTCAGAGAAGAAGATTTTTGAAGCTTTTTTCCATTATGAGGCTATGGGAGCGAAGGGGCCCCTGGGCGTGGACCATTTGGAACCCAGGGGCATGATTGGCAGGAATTATGTAGTTGACCACTTGCCCTTCCTACATGCTAAATATCTAAGCTCTGGGCCCTATGGTTTCAGAGAAGAAGATTTTTGAAGCTTTTTTCCATTATGAGTCTATAGGAGCTAATGGGCCCCGGGGCGTGGTCCGTTTGGACACCAGGGGCATGATTGGCAGGAATTATGTAGGTGACCACTTGCTGTTACTACATGCTAAATATATAAGCTCTGGGCCCTGTGGTTTCAGAGAAGAAGATTTTTGAAGTTTTTTTCCATTATGAGTCTATGGGAGCGAAGGGGCCCCGGGGCGTGGCCCATTTGGAACCCAGGGGCATGATTGGCAGGAATTATGTAGGTGACCACCTGCCATTGCT
Organism: Lucinisca nassula; assembly: GCA_963580285.1. NCBI lineage: Eukaryota > Metazoa > Mollusca > Bivalvia > Lucinida > Lucinidae > Lucinisca > Lucinisca nassula. The sequence goes on from OY757021.1 coordinate 75,696,005, forward strand.
ACATGCTAAATATATAAGCTCTGGGCCCTGTGGTTTCAGAGAAGAAGATTTTTGAAGCTTTTTTTCCATTATGAGTCCATGGGAGCGAAGGGGCCCGCGGGGCGTGGCCCATTTGGAACCCAGGGGCATGATTGGCAGGAATTATGTAGGTGACCACCTGCCATTGCTACATGCTAAATATATAAGCTCTAGGCCCTGTGGTTTCAGAGAAGAAGATTTTTGAAGCTTTTTTTCCATTATGAGTCTATGGGAGCGAAGGGGCCCCGGGGCGTGGCCCTTTTTGAACCCAGGGGCATGATTGGCAGGAATTATGTAGGTGACCACTTGCCATTGCTACATGCTAAATATCTAAGCTCTGGGCCCTGTGGTTTCAGAGAAGAAGATTTTTGAAGATTTTTTTTCCATTATTAGTCTATGGGAGCAAAGGGGCCCTAGGGCGTGGCCCATTTGGCACCGAGGGGCATGATTGGCAGGAATTATGTAGTTGACCACTTGCCCTTGCTACATGCTTAATATCTAAGCTCTGGGCCCTGTGGTTTCAGAGAAGAAGATTGTAAAATGTTTTCCCATTATAAGTCTATGGGAGCTATATGTTGCCATGGCAACCAGAATTCCAATCTGATTAGCCCAAAAACCTTATGCAGCCTTTCCCCCTACCTGATGATGCTTCACATGAAATTTTATCGAGATTGGCCATGGGGTATTGGAGATATACTTATTTGAAATTGTTTACGGATGCACAGACGCACGCACGGACGACGGACAAAAAGTGATCCCAAAAGCTCACCTCGTCACTACGTGACAGGTGAGCTAAAAAGGAATTCATGCTTAACAGAGCTGGCCACTATGACAGGTTTTACTGGAGCTGTAACTGCTAAATTTTAACCCTTGACTATATATGCCACACCAACCAATCAGATTACTTGATGCAAATTATTGCAACAAATTCATGAGCTGAATGACAAACAATGAAGATCCTGATCAGATGGCTTCTTCAGAAGCCATCTGAACTGGATCTTCATTGTTTGAAAGATAAGACATATCCGGGCTCAGGAGGACAAGAGTTAAGGTTGACGGAAGTAAAAGTGACTACAGACTGGTTCCATTCAGTTCTTTATTCCACAATATATTCTACAGCAATAACAATTCAATCACATATGACATCTTTAACAATTACAATATCATGACATAGTATACTATAACATTACAGTAAATCCTCTTTATAACAAAATTTATACTATAACATTACAGTAAATCCTCTTTATAACAATACTTGATATAACGACAAAACTCGTTATAACCATGGGTTCAACGGAACGAATCCTCAGCTTAAGATGACACAAATTTTTATGGAGGTGATCAACACTACTGCATTCAACACTCCAAGGAACAAATGTTGTGGATACCTGTTAGAATTGCCTCATCGTGGCAAATCTTACAAATGTCCACAACGTATGTTCCTAGGAGTAATAAAGGGAAAAAGACCCTTTATTTCCTTTTAAAGTGCTTTTCTACTACTGGTTTATAAGGCAAATAGCTCTATGGCAAATTCTTTCCTTTACATATTGACCCCTTTTCCAGAGGATCTCATTTCAATGGAAAGGAAAAAAAGAAGTCATGAAAATGGCAGAAAATATACCAGGTGTATCCACTGACTTTGACAATTTCTATAGGTGTTCTATTCTGAAAATCTGTAAACCAGTTAAGGTTCTGTGAAGATCATGTGACTGCCAATCTCTAATAGAGATTCTCTATGGCAACAAATAAACCCGATATTGACCTTGCATAAACTACAGCATTATAAAAGATTCCTTCAGTCTGAACTGGGTCCACCTTGCTCTCTCTTAACACATATTAAATATAGGATACCGGTGAAAACATATAGGCACTATTTTAAAATCACCTTTTATAACAATATACATATAATGTAAATCTTCTAATTAAAATAATTTTAATTAAGACTATGGCAGAGCTTGTGCACAGGAAAAGATGCAAGCAGGCAAATGTGACCAGCAAAGACTTCGATCAGTCTACGCATCCGAGATACAAGCAGGCAAATGTGACCACCAAAGACTTCGATCAATCTGCGCATCTGCACAGTCTGATCCGAGTCTTTGCAAGTCGCAGTCATCATCTGCCAATCCAGGGGCATCAACTGGGCTAAAACTGAACACTGACATGGATGCACAGCTGATCCAAGCCCTGTTGGTTACATATACCCCAACTTGCATGTATGCCTACACAGCAGGCTTGTATGCACCTACCACTGCAATATCAGCCTTTCCTATCACACTTATCTGGCCTTGGTAGCTTTGCCAGACATACAAGGTCCTGAGTTGGATACCTGCCAGGTTGATTCTTTCAAGCAAATTGATCACAAAATATTTTTCTATGGTCATTCTCTCTCTAATGCTGATTCAAGAAGGGCAGTTGTCACTTTCTGGCAACACCCTGCCCAGGAAAAGTGTGGTAAGATAAACTTACCAGCTCTATATGACCTACACAGTGTTGAAAGGGCCATTCCACTCCAAACTAAACAAATATCTAAAACAGTGTCCAGAAAAGTTTACTAAAGAAACAATATGTTGATAAAAATAAATATATTATTTAATAAAGATTAAAAGATTACAGGGACTTTAAAAACTTATAGCGCTCTTTGCACCTTGGTATAGTGTTGCAGATAAGATTGACTAGGCGGGGCTATTCGGGTGTTGTCAATATATGTCAAATTCGCTGAGTTCACCATAAAATTCGGTAGAGTGCCTTTCACACGCTTTCTGCAAGCGGACGAAATGGTCATATACGCTATGCTTGTGTTGCAGTTCAATTCACACAATCTGATGACTTTGTTTACCTTTTCGTTAATGGAATATTCCTAAGGCAGGTACAAACGATAGCTCCGCCTAGTCAATCTTATCTGCGACTACTATACAGCGAACAAAAACGGGGGGTAAAAATCTTGAGCAAAATGCTGAATGGCATATTCGGATATATTAACCCTTAAGATGCCATGAATAAACTGCATCTGAAAATGTTGTCTGTTTATGTCGTCTGCTACACTTCTTCTTGCAAGCTTTTAAAACATATTTTTGCATGCAGGCAAACAGTGTGGCTGCAGATCAGACTGCTCCTACAGGAGCAGTGTGATCTGCAGCCACACTGTTTGCAAAAATGACTTTGAAGGTTAACAGCAGACGACAAAAGCAGATGACTATTGTTGTGATTGGCATCCTATGGGTTAATCCCAGTCCAAGATCTTTGTAGTGGAGTAATGAGAACATCCGTGTAAGCACAGCATTGTAGTTTAACCCAAAATATACTAGTAGACTCTTCCACTGCTATATGTTGGACAAGTTCATTTGTCATATAAGGAGTGTCAGGCCTGTTTGTTTTTTTGTTTTTTTTTTCATTTTTATTCTTGACAGAAAATTCATTAGCAACTAGTGCAGGCAGAGTCTGATCTGGGCCTGCACTGTTTGCCAAGGTACTCCTTTAGGGGTTTCCCACATGCAATGGGCTAACCCTTATGTGTGTGTCTTGTACATCCCACCAACATCTAAGGTCATATGAAGATGGGACCAGTTTAAAGATTCATCCGAAAGCCGGGAGAAGCCTGGAATGGAACCCACAATCCCTGGTTTATAAGGGCAGTAGTTTAACCACTACTACATGGAGAGGCCTATTTCAATTTGGGACACTCACATTCGTTGACATGTTCTGTTTTAGGAGAAAAGCTGTCGTGCTGTCATGATTAAGGGTTAATTTTATTTCACAATATAAAATACAGCTTATGTGAAGTAGATTGCATGTAAGTGTAGCTTTCATGTGCCAATTCCAATGACTGTGCAGTACTACCGTTGTACGATGTACTCACAACATAATGTATCTCACAAAAATACTGAAAATTATCCTCATAAAAACACTAGAGCTCAACATGAGCTTAAACCTTATCTTGCTGAATTTTCATTTAAGCCACACCCATTTCTGTCTATCAACCAATCAAATTACTTGATGTAATTTATTGCTACAAATTCATAAACTAAATGCCAAATGGTGTAGATCCTGATCAGATGGCTTCTTCAGAAGCCATTTGGATCTACACTGTTTGCAAAGATAGGGGTTGTTATGAACAGCAAGATAAGGGTTAATAAATCAACCTCTTCTGTCTAAAAAAACATTTAGCAACAAGTAATTACATATAGGCACTGTTTTCAAAGCACTTACTGATTTAATAGAGCTGACTAATTAACCCTTTTTGTACCAAATGGAATCTTCCTCCTTATATATAGCAGGAGTCCATTTCGAAATTTAGGAGTGTCAGGTTGTGTTTTCTTCAAAATTTATTTGGAAAATGCCTGAACTTTTAGCAAACAGTGGAGGCCCTGATCAGACGCTGTGTTCTGCGGCGTCTGATCTGGGCCTGCACTGTTTGCCAAGGTACCCCTTTAGGGGTTTCCCGCACTTAATGGGTTAAAGGAACCAGCTGACAACAGATGGCAATTGTTGTCAGTTGATGTCTCAAGAGTTAAGCCTTATCCTGCTGAATATATTAAGTATGCTACACCTATTTCTGACTATTCACCAATCCAATTACTTGATAATATGTATTTGTTCAATTTACAAACTGCATGCCAATGGCAAACAGTGTAGATCCTGATGGCATGGCAAACAGTGTAGATCATGATCAGATGGCTTCTTCAGAAGCCATCTGATCTGGATCTACACTGTTTGTAAAGGTAGGAGCTGTCATGCACAACGGGGGAAAAAGGATAAAGTGATAAACACCAGATACCTGAGTTCTGAATGGCTGAGAGTCAACTGAATAAACTGGTACATGTGTTTTACATGTGTATTATACAGTGATATGAAATCTATATTTATCAACAGATTAAAAGTACCTTAACAAACAATCCTTAAATTGACTTGAGCACAATAAGCAAAATGGCACAGTGAATGCTATAAATAACTAACAGTGAGGACCCTCCATGTTTTCTTTGACATGCCAATAACAATGATATTGCAAAAAAAAAATGCCCATGTATTAAAAACAATTATAGTGCCAAGCTTGACAAAAACAACATGCGCAAAAATTGCTCGGTCTACATTGATTTATGTGTCACTTTTTCTGGGATGCTGTGTACTAATCCATTTTGTAACGAATGAAATCTTACCTTTATATACCAGTTATTTTTAGACATTTATTTTGGAAAAATGGCTGAACATATTTTTGCAAACAGTGAGGTCCCTGCTCAGACATCGCAATCTGTGGCATCTGAAGTGGGCCTCATAATATTAACATATCCTTGCAACAAAGTGCATACTTTCTCCAAAACGGTTAATTTTCTGGCGAAAATTTGCGATATTTTTCTTATTTCTACTCAAAATACAGGTTGTGGGTGCGCATTAGAACTGCCTCATTGAGGCAGTTCTAACTAGTACCCACATCTAACGAGTACCCACAACCTAGGTCTTGGAGCAAAATTAATTAAAATAATAGATACCCCTGTAAAGCCCACTTTTCTCTACATAAAGAGGGGTTGAGAGAGTGCTCCTGGCACAGACCTGTTAACGTGATGTGCAATGTTTGCCATCTCTACTTGCTGAAAATGATGCAAAGTGGGTTTCTCAACCCTTGTCCTGCTGAACCAGAAAATAAACTACTTTTTGCAAACAGTATAGATACAGATCAAATGGCTTCTGAAGAAGCCATCTGATCAGTATCTATATGGATTGACATTCGGTTTGTGAATTTGTAGGAATAAATTACATCAAGTTAGCTGATTGGTTGAAAGTCAGAAATGGGTGTGGCTAAATTAAGTTATTCAGCAGGATGTGAGTCAAATGAGACAATTTCTGCCAAACTGTGTTTCAAGTTGGGTCTGGTAACACACTGATGATCCATAAATTGAATCAACGATTTTGTTATCCATGCAATTTACCCTATGATTGGAAAATATTTACCAGAAAATCTTTTTTAACAATAATCTTTTTATTATTTTTTAACCCTTGACCTGCTGAATATTTATATATGCCACACCCACTACTGATTATCAACCAATCAGATTACTTGATGCAAATTATTGCAAAAAATTCATGAGCTGAATGACAAAAAATGAAGATCTGATCAGATGGCTTCATTGTTTGAAAGATAAGGCATATCCGGACTCAGCAGGCCAAGGGTTAACAAAAGCATATCCTTAATCCTTATCCTGCTGAATAACTTAATTTAGCAACACCCACTTCTGACTATCTATCAATCAAATTATGTAACTGATATAATGTAGTCATTCAATTCACAAACTGCATGACAAACAGTGCTTCAAAGCCATCTGATCTGGATCTACATTGATTGCAAAGGTAGGGGTTGTCATATTCAACAAATGAATAATAATAGAGGCATCTGATCAGGGCCTTCACTCCCGTATTTGCAGAAAGGTTCAACTATTTTTCTAAATAAAATTTTAAAAATAACCAAACCCAACACCCCTTAATATGTTTGAAATTATGACTCCTGTTATATGTAAGGTGAAAGAGTTCCGTATAAAAGGGGTTTAGCCCATTATGTTCCAAATGGAATCTTCCTCCTTATATATAGCAGGAGTTCATTTAAAAATTTAGGGATGTCGAGTTGTGTTTTCTTCAAAATTTATTTCGAAAATGGCTGAACTTTTGCAGAGTAGGCCCTGATCAGATGAGGAATCCTGCAGCATATGATCTGGACCTGCACTGTTTGGCAATTACCCATTATAGGGTTTATGGTACGAAAAGGGTTAAAAGCATATAAGCAAACATTAACCCTTTTTGTACCAAATGGAATCTTCCTCCATATGTAAAGAAGGAGCCCATTTAGAAATTTAGGGGAGTCTTCAAAATTGATTTGGAAAATGGCTGAACTTCCTGCAAATAGTGTAGGCCCTGATGAGACGCCACATTCTGCGGCATCTCATCTGGGCCTGCAATGTTTGCCAAGGTAGCCCTTTTGGGGTTTCCTGTACTAAATGGGTTAACCTCGTCTCCGAGACAAACTACATAATTCTGAAAATATTGTCTGAAACCTGCTTGTAAACCTTTCTAACTTACAGGGAAACAGTCTAGACTATGATCAGGCTGCTCATAAAGGAGTAGTCTGATCTGGTTCACACCATTTTGTGCCCAGAGGAGCATGCTGATCTGGGTCCACACTATTTTTTGCAACAATGTCTTTTACAGTAACTATCAAACAACACAGCAGATGACAATTGTTGTGACTGGCATTTGAAGGCTTAACACCAAGCTCTTCCCGTTACTAACATACCCGGTACAGGTGTACCTAAAAGTACTCAATTATCAGCTGCTGACCTTTAGTGACACACTTAGTTCTGGCATACGACATCCCTATATTTTTCTTTATGTTATTTTTTTTTCTTTTTTTATTTAAGAACATACATGCAGATGTTTCACATTTCTTTAAGTCTTATTTTCTCTGAAAAAATAAGATAAAGAAAAATATTAGAAAATGCCGTCTTCTGGTTGAAAATGGCACTTTCAGGGTTAAAACATAATTGTCTCCTCATAAAAAGTTCATGGCAATGAAAATCTTCAGGTACAAAAATATATTATAGTCAGACCAGGAATGAAGCTACGGCTTTTAAACCCTTCATGCAGTAGTCATGAAAAGCAGACCACATGATTTTCAAAAAATCATTTTCTTCTTTTTCACAGAAAAAAGTTTGACATCACATGTGAATTGTTAAATGTAAATGAACATGAAATGTTGAACTATTTTTCCCTTGAAAAAAAAAAGAAGAAAAAATACAATGTCGTCTGCTCTAAAACTTTCCATAGAACCTGAAGGGTTAATCTTTGTCCTGCTGAGTCATGATACCCCCTACTTGAGCAAACAGTGTAGATCCAGATCAGATGGCTTCTGAAGAAGCCATCTGATCAGGATCTACACTGTTTGTCATTGATGTTGAGAGTTTGAATGAACACATTATATCAAGTAATTTGATTGGCTGATAATCTGAAATGGGTAATAGAAAAGTAATTCATACAGGAGGACAAGCTAATGGAATCTTCCTCCTTAAATATAGCAGGAGTTCATTTCAAAATTTAGGGGTGTCAGGTTGTGTTTTCATCAAAATTTATTTGGAAAATGACTAGCAAACAGTGGAGGCCCTGATTTTGCGTTCTGCGGCGTCTGATCTGTGCCTGCACTGTTTGCCAGGGTACCCGTTTTGGGGTTTCTGGTACTAAATGGGTTAACATATGCGTAGAAGCGGAACAGAATAAAATGAAGGGGGCACACTTCCAGGGGAAGTAGCTCATTCCAAATATATATTTTTTTATCTCCCTTTCAAATAAAAGGAAAAATTTCCTCCCCTTGGGAGCAATTTTTCCCTGAGTAGCCTCCCTTGACAGAAGACAAACAATGCTAAGAATCTTTTCCCTTGAATGCAGATTTCTCCATCTTAAAAAATAACACATTTTTTCTATAATATCAAACAGAAACATTCAGAATAAAATCTATAAATAACTCGGACAATGATAACCTAAAATTCATTAACAACACAATATATATTTCATAATTTAACCATGTCTTGAGTAAACATTTTCTATTTTTGTCATTTGCCATTTAAGAACAACAAAGGTGTAGATAGGCCTATGCATCTGTATAGTCTGACCAGCACCTTTGTTTTCGCTGCTTGTAAAAGCCATAACTCTAGTTTCACTATCTTAAATTTCAAGACCATATCTAGACCATGTGGCTTAGCCCTGATCGGACAGTGTGCTCTGTGTGCCTCTGATCTGGTCCTGCACTGTTTGCCAATGACCCATTTTGCGGGTTCCTCGTATCAATTGTGTTAACCCATAAAATGCCAATCATAACTGTCATCTGCTTTGTCGTCTGCCGGTTACTTTAAAAGTCATTTTTGCAAACAGTTTGGACCCAGATCAGACTGCTCCTAGAAGGAGCAGTCTGATCTGGGTCCACACTGTTTGCCTGTATGCAAAATTATTTTTCAAAAGTTTGCCAAAAGATTCAGCAAACAACATAAGCAGACGACATTTTCAGATGTAGTTTTTCTCGGCGTCTTAAGGTTCAACCCCATTGACTGGTACAGATACCCATGCAAACAGTGTAGGTCCAGATGAGATGGCTTATAATGAGCTGCCCTCTCATCTGGATCTACTCTATTTGTCAGTCTGTTAATGATTTTTGCCAAACCCCCTAGTTACAAGAATGGACCTGCCCAAATTCAAAGATGGAAGAGTCCACTTCAAAAACCTTGGGGTGAAAGGGTTAAGGTTAAATAGGATGTACCTCTGCTAGGACACAATTTTTGGAGTAATGGCTGAACTGATTTATCAGTCATCTGATTTCCAATTCTTGGTTTCTTTTATCCATTATTAGCTCTTAAGTTGCCAAGAAATACTACATGTGAAAATGTCGTCTGCTGAATCTTTTTGCAAACTTTTCAAAACTATTTTTTGGATACAGGCAAACAGTGTGGACCAGGATCAGACTGCTCCTAGAGGAGCAGTCTGATCTGGATCCACACTGTTTGCAAAAACTAAGTTTAAATTACTTGGCAGACCAGAAAGCGGACGACAACTGTTGGCATTTTATGGGTTAGATAATAGTTACAAAAGAATTATGTCCCTTTGACTATTATCTGCCTGACCACAAAACTAACATGATGTAACACTTCAACTCCTACAACTGTATGTACATGTAACATAATGGGGTCCAGCAGAGTAATAATACCCCTAAATCCTGCCTTTTCTCAGTCTATCACTTAATCTGGACACAAAAGGGCCAAGCCCTGTGGTGGCGTCTCATCTTGATCTAAACTATTCACGTCTGTCTGTCTGAATCATGTGGTAAATAAGTTGTAGGAAATAATATGTGAAAATTATTGATTGTTATCAAAATGTGCATCTATCTATTTAATATTTAACAGAAAAGCAAGAAAAAAGCTGATATTGTGTTCTTAGTATAGACTCAGATCAGACTGAGCATATGCACAGCTTGATCCCAGTCTTTGCTGTGCACTGTATATTTTGACATGTTCAGAACAGTATTCAATGACATCCTTTTTCAGGCTCATGGGTGAAGGTTGTAATCTGACTAAACTGTTGGTGTGCATCACGAAAACACGCCTATATAATTTGACCCCTCAAACCCCATTTTTATATTGTGAAACTGGGGTTTAAAGGGGTATACATTATTTTTATTATTTCTGCTCAAAAATATACATTGTGGGTACTCATTATAACCGCCTCAACTAGGTGGTTCTAACGAGTACCCACAATCTATGTTTCTGAGCAGAAATAAGAAAAATATCCAAATTTTTTATCTGAAATTTTTCATTTTTCGGTGGTAAAATTTACAATATATTTGTATAGGCGTGTTTTTGGTATTGGTTTGATCAATTTCCAATCAGATGACCATGAGTGAGGTTCTGTTTTTTTTGTTTGTTTTTTCATTCCCCATCACTTCAAAATTTTCTCATCATGCATTTCTACATGTCCGAACACTACAGAACATTCCCATATACACTTCAACATGTCCTGAGTAGCATGGCACATGAATGTAGGACGATTTGGCCAGCGGACGATTTGGCCCGGACGATTTGGCCTAGGACAATTCGGCCTAGGACAATTTGGCCAGCCAAAAATATTGGGTAGGACAATTTGGCCAGATGAATATAATAACTAGTTTAAACTGAAAATTTAATGTTTAGGTTTGCTTTTAATATACAGTAATGTTTGAATATGTGGCAGGAACATTTTAAAGAAGATTTTAAAGAGTTAGATTTTTTTATTGCTGTTTTTAAACTTTAATAACTTTTGGCCTGAGATATTCTTTATGTGCAAATTAATAAAAAAGGTTAACTATAATCCCCTAAAAAAATACAATAAAATAAATAAAAAAAAATAAAATGATAAATAAATAAATTTAATGGTGTTGTTTCAATTGGCTGGAAAACAAGATTAACCCTTTTAGTACCAAATGGAATGTACCTCCTTATATACAGCAGGAGTCCATTTTAAAATTTAGGGGTGTCAGGTTGTCTTTTCTTCAAAACTGATTTGGAAAATGGCTGAACTTTAAGAAAACAGTGGAGGTCCTGATCGGACGCCGCATTCTGTGGCGTCTGATCTCGGCCTGCAATGTTTGCCCGGGTACCCGTTTTGGGGTTTCCAGTCCGAAATGGGTTAATTACATGTTTTTGTATTCATGGTTAATTGGCTAACTGATTTGCTGGCTGGTCTTGGTTCCTTGCTTTCTTAATTAGCTATTCCACACTTATGTTGTTGGTTTTGTTTGGCATTGTGATTTTAGTTAAATTTGTTGAAATACAAAATTAGCATATTTTCTTGCATGCATGGTTCATTGGCTGATTGATTTTTGACTGGTCTAACGAGAACCCACAACCTATGCCTTGGAGCAGAAATAAGAAAAATAATTGTTTGTATGATTTGAGGTTTAACGTCCCCGTCAACACTGTAAAGGTCATTTTGGAGACGTTGCTTCCAATTTTGTGGGACTTTTACCCAACATTGAGATGAAATGACATCTCAAGCCCTGTCGCCCAATGAAACCAATAGGGTTTATTAGCATGGAGGGTCCGCCTCGCACCGCGGTTCCTGGACAGGCTTAGATCCTCTAAGCGGTTTACCAGTACTAGTGTGCGGGCCAGATCTAGCTCTGCGTGGAAGCATCATGCAGCCCATATATTTCTTCAAGCCCCTATGGAAGAAAAATAATGTATACCCTCATAAACCCTAATTTTCTCTATATGAAGTTCATTTCACGGACTTGTTCACGTGATGCCTGCCTGGTTCAAGAATGTGCACCGCACTGGTTAACCACTTGCACTTAGGGAAACTGATCTGCTCAATATGACTTAAATAGTGTTGACTGGGCTAAAATACTGTAAATGAGAAGAAAATATGTAATGATGTGGGATAAAAATATGTTGTCAAATGAAGAAACTGCTCAAACTATGCAATTTCCTCTTATGTCCACATTTGATTTTCACTCATCAAAGCCAAGAAATGACAGATAAAATCACTGAAAAAACATGAAATATTTGATGAAAATATGAAGCCAAATGAAGAAAAATGCTAATGAAATGATTGATAGAATAAGAATTGGAAAAACCGCTAGGAGAAATCAGTTTGGCCAAATTGTCCTACCCAGTATTTTTGGCTGGCCAAATTGTCCTAGGCCAAATCGTCCGGGCCAAATCGTCCGCTGGCCAAATCGTCCGCCCACCATGGCACATTCCTCAAACACTTCTCTATGTTCTGAATCCCTCACATATTTTGACATGTTCAGAACAGTATGCAACATTCTCCATATATAGAGAAATTCTGCTATTAACCCTTTTTGTACCAAATGGAATCTTCCTCCTTATATATAACAGGAGTTCATTTCAAAATTTAGGGGCGTCCAGTTGCATTTTCATCCAAATTAATTTGTAAAATGACTGAACTTTTAGCAAACAGTGGAGGCCCTGATCAGACGCCGCGTTCTGCGGCTTCTGATCTGGGCCTGCACTGTTTGCCAGGGTACCCGTTTTGGGGTTTCTGGTACTAAATGGGTTAAGACACCTAAAATTAAGACTAATTCTGCTTTAAAAGCCATATTTAAAACAGTGAAGTTATTCTTTCTTCGTGTTTTCTGCATACAGTGTCCTCTGGTCAGGAACCACCTTTGGGACTGTTCAAAAGTGAATCCCTCACATGTTTTGACATGTTCAGATCGGTTTGCAACATTCTCCATATACAGAGAAATTCCGCTATTAAGACCACCTAAAATTCTGCTTTAAAAGCCTTATTTAAAACAGTGAAGTTATTCTTTCTTCGTGTTTTCTGCATTCAGTGTCCTCTGGTCAGGAACCACCTTTGTGACTGTTCAAAAGTGGTCTCAAAGACTTCTATGAACAGTCCTAAAGGTGGTCTTCATAGCAGAATTTTACTGTACTTCAAGGTATTCCGAACAGTAAGGAACATTCCCTATACATTTTTACATGTTCTGTACAGTATGGAACATTCTCCATACATTTCTTTATGTTCTAAACACTGTAGAACATTCCACACACACTTTAACATGCTATGAATAATACATATATTACAAAGTAAGTTCCATTTATTTCAAAAAATGACTAGATTTTTCAAGTTCCTGCTCTTGGTAGCTAGTAGTTATGACAAATAAACATAACATTATATACATGTTGAAAAACATTAGCCATACCTCAACAGCTTATAAAACTATAAATAACCAACTACTTCATTGAAATTGTTTTAACGTTGTTTTTAACACTACATACCCGATTATTTCATAATTTTTTTTTAATCATAACTGCATAATAGACTCTATAACAAAATGGATATACCTGGCCGATTTTCGGCCATTTTCTTTTTTTAAGTTAGAATTCCTGTTTGCTTTCCTAAACACCTTGTTCCACTGGAAAAGGGGTCCTACCCTAAAGGAAAGAATTTGCTCCTTAGAAGCAAATTCTTTCCTTTAAGAGTTGACCCCTATCATGCCATCTAGATGTGGTGGGTTTAAAAAGAAGATTTTCTGTTTACAAACTTTAGCACATAATTGAATAAAATTGGTATGTTTGTACAATAACTATAAAGGTACAATAGAAGAAATATCCTTTATGTACTTTGTCCATCCAATATGTCAAAAACCGCTCTCATCAAAATAAGAAAAATATTTAAAAACATTAACAATTTTAATCTATACAATTTTAGAATATCAACAATATTCATACTCAACGAAGGCAAAATCAATTAAACAGGTTTTAACCAACTCTTAAGATGCCATGAAAAGCCACATCTGAAAATGTTGTCTGTTTATGTCATCTGCTGCATCTTCTTGCAAACTTTTTTAAAAACATTTCTACATGGAGGCAAACAGTGGCAACCCTGATCAGACTGCTGATCTGGATCCACACTGTTTGCAACAATGACTTTTCAGTAACATTCATATTATAACACACCCGTGTGCCTCTTGGAATAGTGCTGTTAATTACCCCCAGTAATTTGAACTATCCCTATCTCAAACAAATTTTCATGATCCCAAAGGTATTTGAGTTACTCAAGTTTGACTGTATGGCTCAGTTGGCATGGCTGTTTCTAACTTATTCTCAAGGTCTTTGGAATCTCTCCTCATAGACCATCTATTTCTTCAAGCCCCGATGGGTGGGGGCCATCCCCTAGATAACAAATATTTAGGAATTAACTAAGGAAATTTTTCTTTAATATGTTTTCTTGAAAACATTACGAAAACATGCCTATATAATTTTGACCCTCTTGAACCCCACTTTTATATAGTCAAACCGGAGTTTGCAGGGGTAAACCTTACTTTTCTTATTTCTGGTCTAAAATATAGATTGTGGGTACTCGTTAGAACCGCCTCGGTTCTAACGTGTACCCACAATCTATATTTAGAGCAGAAATAAGAAAAATAACACAATTTTTCACCCCAAAAATTGATTTTTCGGAGGTAAAGTTTACACTGTATTTGTATAGGCGTGTTTTAGTAATATGTACAAGGGCAAGTCACATAAGTAACCAGCCTATCCAATTTCCAATTGACCGAAACAACCTAGATTTTCATGCCTTGTTTCAATACATACTTTCGGCATGAGGACAAAATTGCATCTTTATCATGTCATTCACTCATAAGATATTGAATGTCAAACATGGCTAGCGATGCAAAAGCAAGCTTTTTGTCAAATGTTGAGTACCTTACTGTACTTCAGTACTTGTATTTGAAAGGGAAAACAGATCAGAAAAACATTGCAAGTTGACTGATGTTTATGGGTCTTCTGCACCATCGTATGAACAAGTTAAATTCTGGGTTGGGGAATTCAAACGCGGGAGAAGGTCTTTAGAAGATGAAACTAGGTCTGGACGCCCATCAGATGCCTCTGATAAAGAAATGTGTAACATTGTACGGGATCTGGTGTACTCTGATAGGCGAATAAAGGTGGAAGAAATGGCAAATGCATTTTACACATTTCACATGGTAGCGTTTCAACAATTATACATGATCGTTTGGGTATGAACAAGCTAACAGCCCACTGGGTCCCAAAATCCCTTAGCAACGAGCAAATGGCAACCAGAGCATCAGTATGCAGCGCATTGATGAAGCGGTTTAGGTCAAATGAAGACGATTTTATTTCACGCCTGGCGACTGCTGATGAGACCTGGGACCATTATTATGAGCCAGAGAATAAAACGCCAGTGCGTATGGCTGGCGTCTCCTTGGCCAAAGAAGTTCAAAATACAATCCTCTGCTGGCAAGGTAAGGGCAAATGTATTTTGGGACACACAAGTTGTTATTATGTTGGACTTTCTAGGAAAGAAAAGCACAGTAATAGGTGCATATTAAGCAAATTTGCTCGATCAGCTGAGAACTGCATTCTGTGAAAAATGCTGAGGTAAACTCTACAAAGAGATTCTGCTCCCACAGTACAATGCAAGACTCAACACTTGCAAAATTGCAATGGATCCTGTGGAGCTGAATGGGTACGAGCTAATATGGCACCCCACCTATTCTCCAGACTTAGCTCCTAGTGACTATTTCCTATTCCCAAACTTGAAACACGATATCCATGGATGTCATTTCCCATCCAACGAAGAAGTCATGGCGACAGTTGAGGAGTGGGTCGGAGACAAGGACCCCGACTTCTTCAGTTCTGGGCTGATGGCACTGGAACCACACTGGAACACTGGATGTAATTGCCCTCTAGAATGATACACTTGAATTGACGCTGTTCCAGTGTATCATTCTAGAGGGCAATTACATCGAAAACGAAGAGATCGAAATAAGTTAGGCTGTTTTTTTATTGACTCACCCTCGTATGTTGTGTCTACAGATAAGAATCACCCCTTCAGGCGATATTATTGAGTAGACACAACATACCTTAACCCACAAAATGCCAATGATGACAATTATCATCTGCTTTGTCATCTGCTGGTTACTTTAAAAGTCATTGTTGCAAACAGTGTGGACCCAGATCAGACTGCTAGGAGCAGTCTGATCAGGGTCCACACTTTGCTCGTATACAAAAATATTTTTAAACAGTTTGAAAGAAGATTCAGCAGAAGATATAAACAGACAACATTTTCAGAAGTTGTTTTTCACAGCATCTTAAGAGTTAATAGTTGCATTAAAAAGATACCAAAATATTCCTAATTTACCACCTGCTGTGGCAAATATGATTCAACCCTTATGATGCTGAGAAAAACTACATCTGAAAATGTTGTCTGCTTATGTCGTCTGCTGAATCTTCTTCATATAGGCAAACGGTGTGGCCCCAAATCAGACCGCTCCTAGAGGAGCAGTCTGATCTGGACCCACACTGTTTTCAAAAGCTAATTTTAAGTCAAACGTAGACAGAGTCAAAGGCAGACGTCAAAGCAGACGACAATTGTCGTGATGGGCATTTTATGGATTAACCTTCACTGGCTGAAACTACTGGTCTCCTGAACAGATTTCCACAATCTCAAAGGTGTCTGAGTCACTGAAATTTTCTACGGAACATTACTTTGACAAAACAATCTTTTAATACCATAATAATCCTAAACATTTGGACACATTAAATCTCCTAAACATTTATCAAATTTGTTTCACAATCCAGCAAAGAGTCCAAGAAGTGCAGATGGAATGGCAAACAGTGTAGACCCTGATCAGACTGCTACAAGAGGAGAAGTCTGATCGGGTCTGCACTGTTTGCTTAGGCCTGTCTGTCCCAATAATTAGAATTATTACGGAAAATAGTGTTTTTTTTTTATTTTACTTGATTTTGGTTTTACAACCCTTAAATAGCCTTTGACGAATCCATTTTCAATTTGAAGAGGCCTGTTTTGTTAGATTTTTAAGTTCTACAAAAATTCTCATAATTTCATTTAATAGTGCTGTCCCTATTCATCGTGTATTGAGCTACAGTGCTTGGCAATGTCCTTTTTACAAGACAGTAGGCACAAGTGGGTTCAAAACATCCTCTAAATAACTGGAGAAGACCCCACTCCCCTCTATACCATCGTAACTTAACCCTTATCTTGCTGAATATTCATTTAAGCAACAACCATTTCTGTCTATCAACAAATCAAATTACTTGATGTAATTTACTGCTACAAATTCTCAAACAAAATGCCAAACAGAGTAGATCCTGATCAGATGGCTTCTTCAGAAGCCATCTGATCTGGATCTACACTGTTTCCAAAGATAGGGGTTGTCGTGAACAGCATGATAAGATTTAACAGTTAAACGGTAGCAGAAGTCAATGACTAGTTATTTTAAGTGATATTGAGCAAATAACATTGTACATCACGACGTACTTGTAGTCCAAAGTAGGAACTGTCATATAATATAATCTATACAAAAAATGTAAAAATTATTTTCGTATAATCTATAATATCTATACATTTTTGTATAGAATATATAGAAAATGAGATGAATTTTTCAGAAAGTTTTGTGTTCCCTCTCTAAACAGTCTTTACAGCCCAAACTGTCTTATGAAACATTTTATACCGTAATGATCCTAAGTACTGGGAAAGACAGGCCTAAGTAAACACTGCAGACCCAGATCAGACTGCTCTGATCACAGTCTACACTGTTTGCCATTCCATCAGCACTCCTTGGACTCCATGCCAGATTGTGAAACAAATGTGTTAAAATTTTAGGAGAATTACAGCAAGTCCTCAAGTTATCCAAATTTTTAGGACTTTTACAGTAAATTTTGTTTAATTACTGGTTTTCCTTTTCATTTCTTTTCTGCTGTGCTTGGCTCGAAACAACATGAAGTGTGGCCCCCGCCCATCGGGGCTTGAAGATATATATGGGCTGCATGATGCTTCCACGCAGAGCTGAAATCGACCGCACACAAGTACTGGTAAACCGCTTGGAGGATCTAAGCATGCCCAGGCAAAGCGGTGCGAGTCGGACCGTTCATGCTTATAAACCCTATTGGTTTCATTGGGCGACAGGGCTTGAGATGTCATTTCAACTCAATGTCGGGTAAAAGTCCCACAAAATTAGAAGTAACGTCTCCAAAATGACCTATACAGTGTTGACGGGGACGATAAACCTCAAATCAAACAAACAAAACAACATGAAGTGGTCTCTGAAGGGGCTATTTACTACAGGGATTATGACATAAACCTGTCATGTGATGGTGTTTAAAGCACTGCATGATAGATTTTTTTTTTTCAGCAGACGACAATTTGAAATATTGTTCATATTTTTTCCAGAAAACAGGATTTGATATGTCATGCAAATTGTCTCCAAATTGTCTCCTATCCCACTTTCTGGGAAACCTAAGACTAATTTCAACAATTTGTTGTCTGCTGAATTAGCCTAGAGAGTGGTAAAGATACACTTTCAAGGGAGAGAACTGTTACAAAAATATTATTGTCTTTCTTGTCAATAGGGGTCTACTCTTAAAGGAAAGAATTTGCTCCTGAGGAGCAAATTCTTTCCTTTAAGAGCAGACCCCCTTTTCCGAGGGGCACAGTTCAAACAGAAGCAAACAGGATCAAAAGTTATCTCCCTTGAAAAAATGGTGCAAAAATACACCAGGTGTATCCAGTTGTTGATTCCTGAACTTTAAAATGTGTCAAGGGGGGACACACTATTCCACAGTTAGAGATCTTCCTGCTCGATATCAATGTCATTAGAATCCGTGGTATCTTGACTATCACTCCTGTCGGGAACATTCCGATTTGTTATGGGTATTCTTTTCTCTGGCTTTGTCAGCATCCACAATAAATCCTTGTACTGCTTTGGCCAAACGTAAACGAGAGGATTGTACGGATTCACTAACCAATCTGGGATCAAATCCCGCGTCATTCCTTGAAACAAGAGCGGTATGAATCGCAAACTTCTCGACTCACTATGTGAATATTCACGATACATGAAACGATAAATCTGTTTCGTATGCAGCTGGTGCGGATTTTCAAGCTGTCTGTTATCGTCACTATCCATGCTGTCGGAATCGTCCGCGTCATTATCCATGTCACACATCTGGACATCTCGTCGATATTTCGGTGAAATTACTACTAAAATGAAGTCAGCCTGTAAAGAGAAAAGCAATGTCAAGCACATGACATATTTTCTGCATATTTTTTGCAAAGACGACAACTTCGGGTACTTCTTGTTTGTTCTCCAATAAACTGCAACCTTCCCAAAAGGGTCTGACTCTTAATCCTGATCCTGCTGTTCAGGACAACCCTTACCTTTGCAGTTTGTGAATTTGTAGGAATAAATTATATCAAGTAATAATGCCAATATATGTCATTTTTCTATATAATCTGTACATTTTTGGGATCCATTTTTAAACTGTTATATCCAAAGTTGTGCAATAATGAATTGTGTTCTAAAAGATGCTGTGGCATACTTTTGCAGAAAAGAGTGCACTGCAAAAACTACTAACATTTTTTCAGCACAAATATTTACCCATTGCATGCAGGGAAACCCCAACAGGAGTACCTTGGCAAACAGTGCAGGCCCAGATCAGACACTGCAGAATTTTTCATAAAAAATAGAACAAGAGCCCCGCCATGCAGGTGCTAACGCTCGGCTGTAGCCCCTTTTCATAATGAACAACTAGTCCGAGTTTCAAGTAAATATGTTCAGTAATGACAGAGATATTACAAAATGTCCAAGTTTTTGCACGACAAAGACGCAGACGAAAATGTCAAAGTTTTTGCACGACAACGACTCTAGAGCTATGACAATACCTCATCGTTTTCTTCGAAAACAGCCGAGCTAATAATTGGACTTGTCCAACATATAGCAATGGAAGATTCCACAAGCATACAATGGGTTAATGTAATTGCCATACAGAATGAAAAGTTTTAAACAATATGTTAACTCTTATCCTGCTGTTCATGACACCCCTTTTCTTTGCAAACAGTATAGATCCAGATCAGATGGCTTCTGAAGAAGCCATCTGATCAGGATCTACACTGTTTGACATTCAATTTATGAATTTGTAGGAATAAATTACATCAAGTAATTTGATTGGTTGATAGACAGAAATGGGTGTGGCTAACCCGAATATTCAGCAAGAGAAGGATTAACTTATGACATTCTTAGTGTTGAACAACTTGTTCTTCACATACAAACCTCTTCAAACCTTTTCTGACACCACCCCACCCTCTCCTCCATAGGCAGTCTCCGATGGTATATATCAACACAACAACTAAACCCGTTTTTCTCCAGACACTTGCAGAGGTTCAGTACACGCTGCGTGTGACGCTTATCATCAGCCGAATAAGTAACAAATACCTTGATGTGGCGAAAAGCTGAAATATATGAATCAAAGCACTGAGGGTACTGGTTGGTTGATTGTCTCTGAGTGTATAGGCTGGACTGAGTTTTAAACTATTTTTCATTTTTCTATATAATCATCATATAGTAAAATTCCAATATTAAGACCATCTTTGGGACTGTTCAAAAGTGGTCTTTAAGACCACTTTTGAATAGTCCCAAAGGTGGTCTCCCACAAGAGCACACTGCATTTAGAAAACTCAAAAGAAAATGTACCTGAAACATACAAAATATGCTTTTAGAAACAAAATCTGTCTTAATTTCAGGTGGTCTTATTGGCAAAAAATTTACTGCATTTTTGTTTTGTATAACATACTTCAACTTACACAGTTTCTGCCTGGACCACAACAATAGCAATATAAAAGGGTTTAAGTGTAGAATCCAATATTGACTCGATGCCAAGTTTGTTTGATACCGCTTTGCCTGGCCAGGCTTAGATCTTCTAAGCGGTTTACCAGTACTCATGTGCGGGTTGGTTTCAGCTCTGCATGGAAGCATATCATGCAGCCCATCTGTTTCTTCAAGCCCTGATGGGCGGGGACTATAATATTGACTCGATGCCATGTAAATTGGAGAAGGCTGACAAGAGGTGCACTATCAGTTTAGCATTTTGAAACCTCGAGAACATGTCACTGAATTATTTCATAACAAAAGGTTGACCTGGTAAGATTTTTAAAAAGCTAAGCTTGACACAAAAAGGGTTAGAGTGTTTAACCCTTGTCCTGCTAATCCCGGATATGCCTTATCTTTGAAACAATGTAGATCCAGATCAGATGGCTTCTGACGAAGCCATCTGATCAGGATCTACATTGTTTACCATTCAGATTGTGAATTTGTTGCAATAATTTGCATCAAGTAATCTGATTGGTTGATAATCGGTAGTGGGTGTGGTATATATGAATATTCAGCAGGACAGGGTTAATAAACATAGCCTGTACAGATGTTTTGATTTATTATTATGTTCACCCAACACAAACAAGGTGAAGAAATCATTATTTACTCTTTATATCCAGGATGTAACATGAGATACAGTACCGGTAAATGAATTTAACGCTTAAGATGCCAATCACAACAACTGTCGCCTGTTTTGTCATCTGCCGGTTACTTTATAAGTCATTTTTACATAGTGTAGACCCAGATCAGACTGCTCCTCTAGAAGCAGTCTGATATTGGCCCACAGTTTGCCTATATGCAAAATTTTTTTTAAAAAGTTTGCAAGAAGATAAGCAGACGACATTTTCAGATATTGTTTTTCTCGGCGTCTAAAGGGTTAATAGTACATGGACATTCACTTCCTTGTCTGATCAAATGAGATAGGCAAACAGTGTTGACCCTGATCAGACTGCTCCTGTAGGAGCAGTCTGATCAGAGTCTACATTGTTTGCCATGAACAGTTAAGCTCATATACATAATTAGCCCATTTTCAACTGGAAACCCCCAAACAGTGCAGGTCCAGATCAGATGCCACAAAGTGTGGCTTCTGATCAGGGCTGTCACTGTTTGCAGAAAATCGGTTTCTCATAAATACTCACCCTGACACCTCTAGATTCGACTCCCGCCGGAGTCGGCAACATTCTTTCGTGGAGATTGATCATGAAATCTTTTCTACGGTCATTCTCTCCCTTTCGCTGATTCAAGAAGAGCAGTTGTCAGTTTCTGGCGAAAGAATGTGCACTGAACTGGTTAACCGCTTACGTATAAGCCTGCCCAGGAAAGTGTTGATAGGTAAACTGACCGGCTCAAAAATGACCTAAATAGTGTTGACTGGGCCGTTAAACTCCAAAACAAACAAACAAAGATATAGAAATGGACTCCTGCTATATAAAACTGAAGAGTTCCATCTAGTGCAAAATGGGTGAAAATCACCTTAAAAACAGTCCAGAAGTGGTAATATTTAGTAGGGTGATGCTAATAATTGACAAAAATTGCAAGAAAGTCTATTTCTGGACTGGCAAATAGGGTTGTTGATAGCAAAGTTGTCTTAACTAATTGTAGTTGGTCTTATCACAGATTTTGTGAAATATGCCATGTGAGC
This sequence comes from Lucinisca nassula, assembly GCA_963580285.1. Lineage (NCBI taxonomy): Eukaryota > Metazoa > Mollusca > Bivalvia > Lucinida > Lucinidae > Lucinisca > Lucinisca nassula. The sequence continues at coordinate 75,718,384 of OY757021.1, forward strand.
ATAGCCCCAGAGAATAAGAGGAGATATCCACATATTTTTCTTATTTCTGCTTGAAAACATATGTTACGGGTACTCATTAGAAGAGCCTCGGGGAGGCGCTGCTAATGAATACCCACAACATATTGATATGTTTTTATGCAGAAATAAGGAAGATATCAGTAATTTTGGATGAAAAAAGTGCTTTATCTGAGGCTATGCATATGAGAACATCTTCAGCAAAATGGTTAAAGAATACATAGCAACAGACAAGGTGGGTATTTGGTGTTAACCCTTGACCTGCTGAATATTTATATATGTCACACCCACTACTGATTATAAGCCAATCAGATTACTTGATACAAATTATTCCAACAAATTCATGAGCTGAATGACAAACAATGAAGATCCTGATAAGATGGCTTCTTCAGAAGCCATCTGATCTGGATCTTCATTGTTTGAAAGCTAAGCCATATCCGGGCTCAGCAGGTTAACTGAAGGACAAATTCTCCTTATTTCTCCATATAAACCTATGTTGTCAAAATTCATTAACCCTTATCTTGCTGAATATTCATTTAAGCCACACCCATTTCTGTCTATCAACCAATCAAATTACTTGATGTAATTTATTGCTACAAATTCATAAACTGAATGCCAAACAGTGTAGATCCTGATCAGGTGGCTTCTTCAGAAGCCACCTGATCTGGATCTATGCTGTTTGCAAATATAGGGGTTGTCGTGAACAGCAAGATAAGGGTTAAAACAGCCTCGCCAAGGCAGTTATTTTGTTTGATTTGAGGTTTAACGTCCCCATCAACACTGTAAAGGTCATTTTGGAGATGGTGCTTCCAATTTTGTGGGACTTTTACCTGACATTGAGATGAAATGACATCCCAAGCCCTGCTGGCCAATGAAACCAATAGGGTTTATAAGCATGGTCGGTCCGACTCGCCCGCTTTGCCTGGGTAGGCTTAGATCTCCTAAGGGGTTTACCAGTACTCATGTGTGGGTCGGTTTCAGCTCTGCGTGGAAGCATCATGCAGCCGATCTATTTCTTTAAGCCGCGATAGCCGGGGCCTTGGAGAACTGACAAAGATGATTATTTAATTTTAACCAAATACCCACATCTGTTTCTGTTATAAATATGACAAATATAATATACCCGTAATTTGACCGGTTATATCAAAAATTTTATCTTATGAGCTCGGTGACCCAGAGACTTACAAGAAACCGAAGTTAACATGGATGGATGTATGGATGGATGGAAGAATGGATGGATGAATGGATGATGGATGGATGGATGGATGGATGGATGGATGGATGGATGGATGGATGGATGGATGGATGGATGATGGATGGATGGATGAATGGATGGATGGATTCACGTGTAGTATCAAGAATGATTATCTCAGATTAGCACTTAGAGGTTGACCCTTATCCTGCTGTTCACAACAACCCCTACCTTTGCAAACAGTGTAGATCCAGATCAGATGGCTTCTAAAGAAGCCATCTGATCAGGATCTACACTGTTTGTCGTTCAGTTTGTGAACAGGAAGTTATAAATTACATCAAGTAATTTGATTGGTTGAAATGTAAACTTCTGTGGCTAAATTAATTTATTCAGCAGGATAAGGGTTAATTACAGCCAAGCTGAAACTTACTTTTACGATATTCTGATGGCTTCATATTATTAGGCACTGATGCTGATTTCATCAATCCAAGGGAGGCAGCTGACACTTGGGGAGTCGACGATGAACAAGAATTGGACTTCAGGCGTATGGGAAATGAACTTGACGATTCTTTGGAAAAATCATTAGAATGAGATCGTGTTCCATTCGGATTAAAATCATCTGTTTTCGATCTTATTTTTTCTGCATCTAGAGATAAATGCACATTTAAGTCAGATATCATTTCATGTTTCACAGGGTATCCCCTTTCGTCCATATGTGTAGAGTTTATCTTGTTTGATAACATTTCATCTTGACTTTTCATTCGAATTAAGTCCCGATATGCCTCGTCGGGGTGGTATTTTTTACCTTCTGCCATTTGTGCCAGACTGTGTAGTGGGGTCGTATTTGGGGTTGTCGGAGTCGGACTTGGACTATAAAAATTGTCCATGTCATGTCCGCCTCGTCGTCTCATAACCTCTGTATTGGATGGAATTTCTAATTTAAGATTTGGATGCTGTCTGTCCAAGTGGTTCCCTGCTGAGAATGGCTGCCGGAAAACAGAAGTGTCTGCTTTTTTCTCTGAAGTGACAGAATCCAAGACTGGTGGGCCTGCTCGTCTGTCAAACCGCTGTATACCTCGCATGATTCCCAGGGCAGCTGGAACAGGATCATCGTGTATACTTGGTGAATGATCCATAGGCTCCATTTCAAAATACTGAGAATGTCCATCATGCGCACGCACAACCATACTGTCAGTAATAGGAACAGATCTCTGCCTTTTATATTCGGGCCCTGTAAGATCATGTTCTATCCTGTGAACAGGCAGTGGCCCCATATGGGCCTGCGGTGGTGGGGCACTTCTCTGTCGGTGGAAATCTTTGGCTCGAAGCATGTCAGAATGGTTCATTGCCATGCCATTTGGATAATGATATTTTGAGATTGGTATCATGATTTTGTGCTGGTACCCAGCGCTACTGTAGGAAGGAGGAGGAGGAGCGTCACAGGAATTACAGCGATATTCATGCTCCTGGCCATCTTGAAGGTGACGATTACGTTCCAGTTCATCCTGGTAGCTCTTCTCTATCTCTGGAAAGGGACAGAAAAAATTAAGCCATTTCATACAGAAAAACTTTCACCCCCGCCAATCGGGGCTTGAAGAAATAGATGGGCTGCATGATGCTTCCACGCAGAGCTGAAACCGACCGCACACAAGTACTGGTAAACCGCTTAGAGGATCTATGCCTGCCCAGGTAAAGTGGTGCGAGTCCATGCTTATGTCAGTTAAAAGTTCCACAAAATTGGAAGCAACGTCTCCAAAATGACCTATACAGTGTTGACCGGGACGTTAAACCTCAAATCAAACAAACACACAGAAAAACTTAAAACAGGGCAAACAGGTCAAGTTCTGGGGCTAGTTGTTCAAAACTAAAGACCTCGTTAGTTAACAAATTGTTAAAAAAAATTTAATCATTTACTATGGCAAATATACTTATATCTTTCTATCTATCTTCATATACCGGCCCCCGCCCATAGGGGCTTGAAGAAATATATAGGCTGCATGATGCTTCCACGCAGAGCTGAATCCGGCCTGCACACTAGTACTGGTAAAACGCTTAGAGGATCTAAGCCTGTCCAGGAACCGCGGTGCGAGGCAGACCGTCCATGCTAATAAACCCTATTGGTTTCATTGGGCAACAGGGCTTGAGATGTCATTTCATCTCAATGTCGGGTAAAAGTCCCACAAATTTGGAAGCAACGTCTCAAAAATGACCTTTACAGTGTTGACGGGGACGTTAAACCTCAAATAAAACAAAACAAAAACAAACTATCTTCATATACAGAGTCGGTCATATTTGGCCATTACCTCAGTTGGGTGGGTGGCTAAATTTAGAATTTAGCTTAAAAAAAATGGAGAGGACACTGGATGAGTCCTTAAAACTATTTACAATCTGATTTACAGAGGTATACTAAAACGCATACCTCTATGTCCCAATCTACACTGTATGGGCTTTGAACTCCTCTGCGGACTTGGCATCTACCACAGACAAGGGAAGACTATTACACTGAGGAATAGTTCTGGGAAAAAACAGAATGCTTTAGGGCATCACTATAGGCCTATTGTGTGCTATTTACTGTTGATGCCCTTGTATGAGTTGAAGCTGTGACAGAGGTCAAGTATTTATCTTTATCCTGATTTTAAGTATCAAGTATCAAGTCAAGTATCTATCTTTATTATAATATATTACTAATACTTTTGCTGAAAAAATGTGAGTAGTTTTTTGCATATGCAAAAGCTACTAATGTACATTTTTTCAGCGAAAGTAACAAAATTTTTGAGCTCGCTAAGCTAACAAGGCTTTGAACAACTTGACCAAGATGTCGCAGAATGAGGCATCTGATCAGGGCCTTTCTTGTTTGCCACTTTCTGTTTCTAAATAAATTTTAAAAAATTACTCAACCTGACAGCCCTAAATTTTGTAATGGACTCCTGCTATATACATGTATGCGTGTGAGGTGGGAGATTCCATTCAGTTCAAAACAGGTTAACTTAGTAAGACTCCAGACTGCCTGATTACAATGGTGTTGTAGGATTCCATTATCTTTATCAATCACATGTACTGCCGAACTTATTCTATGGTCATTCTCTCCTTTCCCCTGATTCAAAACGGCACTTGTCAGTAGTGTTGAATGGACAGTTTAACTAGGAACAAACAAAACTCAAACTTCAATGGCTCAAACACCTTTGGGATCATGACTTTGGGAAAAATTCACATGAACTGTCAAGCCTTATTTTCTCAGAAAAAATTAGTTAGTCATCTGATCTTGGATTTTGTTTGTCTGATTTAAAGTTTACACCGTCAACACTGTATAGGTCATTTTGGAGACGTTACTTCCAATTTTGTGGGACTTTTACCCGACATTGAGATGAAATGACATCTCAAGCCCTGTCACCCAATGAAACCAATAGGGTTTATAAGCATGGAAGGTCTGACTCGCACCACTTTGCCTGCATGGCCAGGCTTAGATCCCTTAAGTAGTTTACCAGTACTCGTGTATGGTCAGATTCAACTCTGCATTGAAGCATCATGCAGCCCATCAATTTTTTCAAGTGCTCTTGGATTTATTATTTCTTTGGCGGTCAAAGGGTTTATTTACTCGTCAAGTCCTGCAGAAAGTTCTAGACCAAACAAAAATCTTACTTTTATATTTTTTTCATTAGTTTTCAGCAAAACAATGCTTGATGTTTCACATGAGCAAAAATAATGCTCAGCAGACGATTCACATGAAATGTAAAGCATTATTTTTGCTGAAAAATCAGGTAAAATAATTTGAAAATGCTGTCCTCTTAACAAGCTTAGTGCTTCAATTAAATGCTAAATTAGATATTAACCCTTGTCCTGCTGAATAAATTAATTTAGCCACACCCATTGCTGACTATCAACCAATTACCGGCCCCGATAGCTCAGTTGGTAGGGTGTCTGCTCCGGGGAACGGGAGGTCACGGGTTCGATCCCGGGCCGCGACATACCAAACTTGTTAAAAATGGTACTAGCTGCTCCTCGCTTGGCACTCAGATTTACGGGGTGGAGCTGGGACTGGTCGACCCAGTGTCAGGATAATGTGACTGGGTGTGGTATCATGAAATGTGTCTTGGACATGATACTTCAGTGAGGCAGCACTATAAAAGTGAGCACTGAGCTCCCTGTCGCAACCAGACACCGTCGTGATATGACTGAAAAATTGCTGAAAGCGACGTAAAACCCGAATTCACACACACACACACTATCAACCAGTCAAATTACTTCAAATGCTGTATTCATTCAATTAACAAACTGCATGACAAACAGTGTAAATCCTGATCAGGTGGCTTCTAAAGAAGCCATCTGATCTGGATCTACATTTTTACAAAGGTAGGAGAGATTGTCGTGACCAGCAAGATAAGGGTTAACTATAGTGATTGCTAAAATAAAATCAGCGAAAACTTCTAAATTCTACACACACTCCCACAGACATGTAGTGTGTTGTTATGGAAATAACAACCAATAACAATTTATGCCTACAAATTATCCTGACCAATGAAATCCTTTCAAATGTGAGAAAAGCGCTTCCAACGAAATATAAAAACTTAAAAGCAATATGAAATCAGTTTACCTCTTTTCCATTTTTTCACTGACATGCTCAAGGAGGAACTTTTTCAAACTTTATATGCTCAGACAAAACAGAGACAAACAACGTGTAACATAGCTTTAAGAACAGGGAATCCTAATTACACTAAAGCAGGTGGAAAATCTTAACTTGTTTCTGTAATAATGCTAAAATTTGAACAAATCAATGCTACACTTTTGAGTGTATCAACACAATGACATCATTCTGATAAACAGTGTGGACCCAGATCAGACTGCTCCCAAAGTGGAGCAGTTTGGACTGGGTCGACATAGTTGACTATGGTGTTCCTGGTCCAATATTTATTATAAATACAGCAGCATGACATTTTTTTTTTTAAAGTGACTGTTATATGAAACCATGCCATGACCCATCCTACCTGCGATTCACAGAAACAAAAGATAAGTATCATAATATCATTTTTTTTGTATCATCAAATTTCTGTATCAGTTACTATCCGCCATGAAACAATAAGAAGCAACTACCGGGTACAAAAGTCTTAACCCTTATCCTACTGAATATTCAAATCAGCCACACCCATTTATGACTCTGAACCAATCAGACTATTTGATGTAATTTATTCCTACAAATTCATAAACTGAATGTCAAACAGTGTAGATCCTGATCAGGTGGCTTCTACAGAAGCCATCTGATCTGGATCTACACTGTTTGCAAAGACAGGGGTTGTCTTGATCAGCAGGATAAGGGAAAAGACCTTTATCAAAACTGGTTTGTTTTGTTTGATTTGGGGTTTAATGTCCCCGTCAACACTGTATAGGTCATTTTGGAGATGTTGCTTCCAATTTTGTGGGTCTTTTACCTGACATTGAGATGAAATGACATCTCAAGCCCTGTCGCCGGTCTATAAGCATCGACGGACCGACTCGCAGCGCTTTGCCTGGGCAGACTTAGATCCTCTAAGCTGTTTACCAGTACTCGTGTGCGGGTCGGTTTCAGCTCTGTGTGGAAGCATCATGCAGCCCATCTATTTCTTCAAGCCCCGATGGAATAATTGATTTTAACACTCACCATGTTAAATATTTTAATATACATGTACATTAAAACTTCTTTCCAATTTTCAGCCATTTGTGTTGCAAGTTTTGAATTTTTACCATGGATGGAAAACAGTACTGATTCTGATCAGTTGGCTGCCAAGAAGACTGCTGCTCTGGATCAACACTGTTTTCAAATTAGAGCTGTCATCAGACAGCGTAGCTCTGCAGGAGATTATAAAAATATGAACCAAATCCATCATATGGTTTTGAAAATACATATATGCACTCTTAAAAAAAATTGTTTAATGTATACCATAATGGTCCAAAGTATTGGTAAGCAAACAGTGCATACCCAGATCAGACTGCTCTCGAAGGAGCAGTCTGATCAGGGTCTTCACTGTTTGCCATTCTGTCTGCACCTAGCTGGATCATGAACCTAGCTTGTTAATATTTTAGGAGAACTACAGCAAGTCCTCAAGGTGTCCCAATTTTAACCCTTCTCTTGCTGAATAGTCATTTAAGCCACACCCATTTCTGTCTATCAACCAATCAAATTACTTGATGTAATTTATTGCTACAAATTCATAAACTAAATGCAAAACAGTGTAGATCTTGATCAGATGGCTTCTTCAGAAGCCATCTGATCTGGATTTACACTGTTTCCAAAGATAGGGGTTGTTGTGAACAGCATGATAAGAGTTAACGATTTTTATGGTAACTGTGGATAGTGATTTCAAAATCGAGTGTGTGAACTGGACTTGGGATTCGCGGCTTGGAATATTTTGCCCAACATTCCCTGTTATTTTACCTTACTTTACTACTACAGAATAAGCCCCCGCCCATTGGGGCTTGAAGAAATAAATGGGCTACATGTTGCTTCCACGCAGAGCTGAATCTGACCGCACACGAGTACTGGTAAACCGCTTAGAGAGGATCTCAGCCTGCCCAGGCAAAGAGGTGTGTGTCGGACCATCCATGTTAATAAACCCTATTGGTTTCTTTGGGCGACACGGCTTGAGATGTCATTTCATCACAATGTTGGGTAAAAGTCCCACAAAATTCGAAGCAACGACTCCAAAATGACCCTTATAGTGTTGACAGGGACGTTAAACATCAAATCAAACAAACAAACAAAACTACTACAGAATAAATCAAATTCCAAACTCCATACGCCAAACTCCAAGCCAATTTCATACACTTTTCAACATCAAAGCTGACTTTGTCTGGGTGAGCCAAAAAGGATAGTATCTCAGTTCAACATGTTGAGGAATCAACATAACTCACTCAAATTACAGTGTTTTCATTACTATCTCATGTTACATTATCATTAAAAACACACACAATGGGTTTTACCCATTTTGTACAAAATTTAGTCTCCCTCCTTATATGTAGCAGAAGTCTATTTCAAAATTTAGGGATGACATGTTCTGTTATCTAAAAATTGTATTTGGAAAATGGCTGCTGAACTTTTTGCATACCCTGATATGGGCCTGCACTGTTTGCCATATTACCCATTTTGGGGTTTCCAGTACAAAATGGGTTACTACATCAAGCTAAAGTAGAGGAGTGCAATAATTCTACCTGAACTTTTTTCAAAGGAACTAACAAGAATTCTGCCAAAAGCTATGCCACGCCTGTGGGTGCGCAAAGTCACTGAACCAAGATATTTAGATCAAGTCAAATATGGATGCTTGCAAAAAAAGATGCAAGATTGAACCAAGTATCATTAATGAAGCTCTTACAGTTCTTGAGAAATGAACTTAAACATTAGGATGAACGCTAGGGTTGACTGACACCTTACTTCAAGTCAGAGAACCACAAAATGCAGGTCAAGGTTAAATATGGATGCTTGCATTTTAGTTGCCATCCCTAGATACAAGTTTGTACCAAATATCATTAACCATTTTGTACCGGAAACCCCAAAACGGGTACCCTGAGAACAGTGCAGGTCCAGATCAGACACTGCAGAATGCGGTGTCTGATCAGGGCCTCCACTGTTTGCTGAAAGTTCAGTCATTTTCCAAATAAATTAAAACGAAAAAACACAACCTGACACGGTGACATCCCTAAATTTTGAAATGAACTCCTGTTATATATAAGGAGGAAGATTCCATTTGGTACAAAAAGGGTTAATGAAGCTCTCAAAGTTCTTGAAAAATAAACTTGAGCATATGGGTGACTGCTAGGGTGGGCGCAGAAAATTGCACTCAATTATACTATGTGATGCTAATACAGTAGAACGCCGATGGCTCGAACACTGATGGCTCGTTTACCATGGATGTGTCGAACCCATTCTTGAGCCCATAGCGCAATCCTCTACATAAGAAATAGTAAAGGATAATTAAGAAGATTTTAGTCTTTTATCTTGCAAATGTATGCTGTGTGTACTCATTAGAATCGCCTCGATGAGGCGATTCTAATGAGTACACACAGCATACATTTTCATAATAGAACACCGAAAAGATGACTAAAAGTATCTCGTTATGCCTCCTGACAGTAACCTCAGTGACTCGAACTACCCCTGTCTCGAACAGATTTTCGAGGTCCCAAAGGTGTATGAGCCATTGAAGTTCGACTGTAGTAGACATGACAAAATATGCTCATCAGTGTTATTGATAAGCTTTTGCCCGAGCAGTACTGCATGTTACTTCTTCAACCACAGACCATAGGCTATCTTATGATTCTTTGAGAGTATCGGTACTCTTAATAAGCTAGTGTCGTATCTTCATCTGTCATCACAGGATGGCTGCTAATTAAGTGCACTTATATTAATGTCAGACGTGGAAATGGCCATATGTTAAATACGTTAAACACATTCTATCATGGTAACATACCGGTATACATTTTCATGTGAATAAGCTGGCGGACAGCAAAATGAACAAGATGTGTTTGTGAAACACGAACATGTCCCCGGGCATGCTCATTTTTTATTCAAAGCTGCTCTCAGTTCAAGATTTTTGTTTGTGTGGGAAGCCCTTGACACAATAAACTTACATGCCAAATATAAAATCTCTTAAAAGGTTCAAAAGTTATGAACAATAATATTTTTTCTTTAAAGTAGGTCAAGGTCACAGGTAAAAAAAATTGCATGAATGTAAAGCTCTTGTCACAAGGAAGCTACAAGTCAAATATTAAGGCTCTATCTTAAACGGTTCAAAAGTTATGAACAATTTTATTCTTTCTTTTAAGTAGGTCAAAGGTCAAGGTCATGGTCCAAACATTTTGCATGAATGAAAAGCTCTAATCACTGAGAACCTACATGCCAAATATGAAGGCTCTATCCCAAACGGTTCGAAAGTTATGACCAAAAATGTTTATTTTTTTAAGCAGGTCAAAGGTCAAGGTCACAGGTCAAAATTGTTGCATGAATGTAAAGCATTTGTCACAAGGAACCTACATGCTAAATATGAAGGCTGTATCTCAAACAGTTCAAAAGTTATGACCAATGTTAACTTTCTCTTTTATGCAGATCAAAGGTTAAGGTCACAGGTCAAATTTTTTTGCATGAATGTGAAGGTCTTGTCACAAGGAACCTACATGCAAAATATGAAGGCTCTATCTCAAACCGTTCAAAAGTTATGACCAAAATGTTATTTTTTTTATTCTAAGTAGGTCAAAGGTCAAGGTCACAGGTCAAAATTGCATGAATCTAAAGCTTTTGTCATAAGGAACATACATGCTAAATATGAAGGCTGTATCTCAAGTGGTTCGAAAGCTATGACCAATGTTATTTTTTTCTTTTAAGTAGGTCAAAGGTCAAGGTCAAGGTTACAGGTCAAATTTTTTTGCATGAATGTGAAGGTCTTGTCACAAGGAACCTTCAGGCCAAATATGAAAGCTCTATCTCAAACGGTTCAAAAGTTATGGCCAATGTTATAGTTGTCCACGTACAAACCAACAAACAAAACAATATGTCCCCGCTATCGCTACCGGGGACATAAAAATTACTTTTTCTTCTAAGGAAGTGTCAGATCAGCATGTAAATCTAGCCAATGTGGTCGTATTCTTTGCATGTTTTCTTGGAATATACCAGATGCCACTGAAGGGTAGTTTTGATCAGACTGTGCAGGCTGGTTGGAGTCTTCAGCCGTCACACAGGTCATATTGTCATCAAACCCATGTTCTGTGTTCCCAATTTTCTATCTAATTTAAGTTGCATGCAGTGGCCTTATGTGCTATGTGTTAAAAGGTGGGAAAATTCCACTGATTGTGGCTACTGCATGCGTTTGGTAAAAGGCTGGAAATTCGTCGCTCGGCAAAACTACAATGAAACTTGAGACCAGTGAAGACTCAGATCAGCCAGCACATCTGTGAAAGCTAATTAGTCTCTCCTGGTTGCTATGTTTGCATTCTTTTATGATGCGCTGCCAGTCATTCTTCTTAATGTTCAAAGATGTCGACGAGACATCTTAGGGTGTTAATTTCTTCGGCTACTTGATATATAGCGGTAAATTAGCATGCACTGCGTGCTAGCCACCTGTGATTCACAATTAGATATATGAGTACTAACCGAAGTATTACATGTTAATCCTGCTAATTGGGAATCAATAAATATAATTTTGGTTAAATGTATATTGAACATGGCGGACAAAGAGATCAGTCTGTGCTGCAGTGGTTCTCTCTCAGACGTGCATTGACAACAATGTTGCGAGAGAAAAAAATATGTCGGGTTGATAAAAGTATGAACACTATTTTATTTATTTGTTTCATTTATTTTCAGAAAAAAGTTTAAATATATTTTAACTGTTTCAATTATCATTTGCTGGTGATATATTCGCTGCATCAAACTATGAATAAATACTGGTAATCCCGTCCAAACCAGGCACAAAAACTGAGATGTACAATCGTAGCATGCCACGACAACCTTTATTAATACCCAATTCGCCAGTCCATTTACAGGTTGTTTTCCAGTGCATCAGGTGCGACAGAAATAATATTTTTCGTTTAATATATACTTGAATCATGTCAAAAGTAAACAACCACCATGATGCAATAATCAAAGTGCCGACATACACATGTCAGAAACCAGCAATAAACAAGGTTTTTAAGCCTCCAGTTAAGAGTTTTCGCCAATAGCCCAAGGACACGAAATAATGAGTCACGGACACAAATTTTTTGCATCTGCGTCCTGCGGACACTAAGCAGAAATAGCTAGCGCTAACGCTGCCTAATCGGACATTATATTCACTGTTACATAAATTATAACTTCCCCGTTAGCCCAGTTGTTGTTGTTTCTGTTTTGGTTTTGTTTTCCCACAAAATACAGGTTAATCCATTTCAGTACAAGTCAGTCAAACGTTCAAAGTGAATCTCTGCGATTTGGGAGAAATAGCCGCCAAAAATTTCTCATGCTTTTGATTTTTTTTTCTAGCTTTCCGAAGGAGTGAATGTTACTGCCTAACAATATTCAAAATCGTATTTTTATGCACGCATGTTATAAAGTTACTGTTCATGCTTCAGGCATTGTCATCTGATCAAGTTAATAAAGTTAACAATGCAGGCGGCTTTCCCTTTGATAATAATAATTATACTGTTATAAAATCACGCATCAATAATCGGGTTCCTAATCGTGTTGATTGTTGTCATAACTTGAGGCTGATAAAAGGTAAATGGATCGGCATTCAATATTTGAGCGTCAAAAGGTAAGGTTGTGTATTAGCGTAATTAAAACAAATGCCATCATCAAATGACCTTTACAGTGTTGACGGGGGCGTTAAACCTCAAATCAAACAAACAAACAAACCATGAATGAATTAATTTGGAAGTGTTCTTGAACATTGGAACAGTTTTTGTTAAAGACTATGATGTGCCGAAAATTACCGCGATTTCGATTGCTTTTTTGTCAGGCAGCACTTTTTGTTTCATTACCAATACGTACGCAATGGAACAACCTTGGGGTATCGCCAATTTGATGGTCGTATTTGATACGACCTTTTCTTCATTTCTAGGCATATCTGCTTGATTTTAGAGTCCTATTTATGACGACACGACGCTTATCAAGTACTTTGGCTCATCAACCAAAAACAGCTCTGCATAAATTAATTTAGCTATACCCATTTACATGTCAAGCAATCAAATTAATTTGTGATTTTTCACTGTCAATGTCAAACAGTATATATTCTGATTAGATGGCTTCTTCAAAAGCCATCTGATCTGGATCTACACTGTTTGTAAAGGCAGGGATTGTCCTGAACAGCGGGACAAGGGTTAAGTCACAAGATTTCTTACCCGGCAAGGATTCTTCCACTTCCTGTACTGCATCAGGTCTGTCGATCTCCTTCAACGCTTCAATAACTTCGTTAACGGTACTGCCTTTTCTCTGTGTATAGTCATGTAGCACTTTGACTGTGTTTCTGCCATGGGATGCCTGCTGGTATTCAAATGCCTGAAAAATATATCGGCATAACTTCTAATTAGTAAGGCACTGAACCGAAATCTTTTTCAGGACTCAGTGAATTTGGCATATACAGTCGAACTTTGATGGTTCGAACCCCTTCGGGACTATAGAAATTTGTTCGAAACAGCAGTAGTTCGAGCCACTGTTGCATACTTCCAGAGAACATAACTGAGGTATTTTTGGACTTCTTTTTGGTGTTCTGTAACATAAATGTATGCTGTGTGTACTCATTAGAAACACCTCATTGAGGCGATTCTAATGAGTACACACATCATACATTTGCAAGATAAAAGTCGAAAATCTCCTTAATTACCACACACTTTTTCTTATGCAGAGGAATTCCCTAGGGACTAAAAAACGGGTTCGACTCAGCCATGGTAAATGAGCCATTGGTGTTTGAGTCATCGAAGTTCGACTGTAGGTGTATTGACAACCTGAATTGCCCTGCTCTGTCCATCTCAGCTGTGGCTACTATATACGAGTAGAACTGATATATGGCAGGAGCTACAAGGCCTAGTGGGCAACAATGCTGATTCTTAATCATTAGGTCTCTCATCATTGTGGTTCAAGCCAGCCTTGCTCGGGCCACATTTGAGATGCCAAGCTGTGCAACAAGTGGTCTGGTGAAGAAGCCATCTGATCAGGATATTCACTGTTTGTCAAGCAGTTTGTGAATTGAATGAATGCATTGTAACAAGTAATTTGATTGGTTGATAGTCAGAAAGAGAAAGAGGCATGGCTAATTAATTCAACAGAATTTGGGTTAAGTGTACCCCTACAGACAGGGGAGACAAAAGTGTTTCTGAAAGAGTTGTCCCTCCCTGAGTTGGTATCCATATCCCTTAACCCTTATCCTGGTGTATTTATTAATTAAGCCGCACTAATTACCAGAAAACAGCCAATCAGATTACTTGATATAAGCCATCTGATCTGGATCTACACTGTTTGCAAAGGTAGGGGTTGTCTTAAACAGTACGACAAGGGTTAAGATGTTTCCTGAAGAAAAATGAAAGCAAAATCTTTCAAGTGCATCAATGATTCAAATTCACATTATCATACATTTACAATTTTAAATATATATGTACATGTACGCAGACATGAAAATATTCACTTCCTGATTACATCGTGTCTTGGCATACAAATATTTAATTTTGAAAAAATGCAATTTGTACTGATTTCTTAGATTCTTTTAGCTATAATTGTATGAATCAGTATTAATAGAGCAGGAATGGCAAAACCTACACTGGTTCTAGACTTGAGTGAAAATCAAAGTGCAGACAGCACTGGTGGGTCTTTTTTGTTTGTTTGTATTGGAGTTTAACGGCCCGGTCAACAATATTTTAGGTCATTTTTGAGCCGGTCAGTTTACCTATCCACACTTTTCCTGGGCATGCTTATACCTAAGCGGTTAACCAGTACAGTGCAAATTCTTTCGCCAAAAACTAACAACTGCCCTTCTTGAATCAGCGGGAGAGAATGGCCGTAGAAAAGATTTCCTGATCAATCTCCATGAAAGAATGTTGCCGACCCCAGCAGGTATCGAACCCTCTTGATTGCCAGTCAGATGCGCATCCGGCTGAGCTACCGAGGCCGGCGCACTGGTGGGTCAATTGTTTCCCAGTGTAGGGGAAATGGTCCCAAAAAGCTGATATTGGCTTAAACCCATCAACCCTTGTGCGTCATTTAATGTCATCTCTCTGAGAAAGGGAGATAGGAGAGATAGTAGAGGAGATGAAAGTGTGGGACAGGAGTAAAAATGAATGGAAGTGCAGAAACAGAAGAAATAAAAACCTCCCTCCCCCTCTACCCTTACCTGCTGCAAGGACAGCAGAGCTTGCCCAACTGTTGGATGCCCCAGTTATGATACAAGTCACCTTTGCCTCACTAACCACCCCCTGCCAACTCCGAAAAAGGCACTTAGACTTGTCTGTTCGTTTTATTTGAGGTTTTTGTTTGTTTAATTTGAGGTTTCATGTCCCAGTAAACACTGTATAGGTCATTTTGGCGACATTGCTTCCAATTTTGTGGGATTCATACCCAACATTGGGATGAAATGACTTCTCAAGCCCTGTTGCCCAATGAAACTAATAAGGTTTATAAGCATGGACGGTCTGACTCGCAACCCTTTGCCTGGGCAGGCTTAGATCCTCTAAGCAGTTTACCAGTACTCGTGTGAGGTCGGTTTCAGCTCTGCATGGAAGCATCATGCAGCCCATCTATTTCTTCAAGCCTCGATGGGCTGGGGCCAACTTAGACTTGTTTAACTCTATAAACAAAGGTTATAGACCCTAAACAGATGCCACATTCCCTGAGTTTACAATGTTTGCCATTGTTCCAGTATATGAGTCCAATCTATGCTTTACAGATAAACCTCTTCATACTGCACTTTGGCATTACTGTAATGATCCTAAGTATTGGGAGGGCAGGCCTAAGAAAACAGTGTAAACCCAGATCAGATTGCTCCTAAAGCAGTCTGATCAGGATCTACCCAGTTTGCCATTTTAGTCTCCACATTTTGGATGCCTTGCTGGACTGCGAAACAAACCCATTAAAATTTTAGAAGTCCTCAAGGTGTCAGATTTTTAAGGATTTTTACGGTACAGTAACAAGAATACTGCCGCTATTCACCATATTTGCATTATTTGCTGGCTCCCAGCTTGCACATTGTCAATATTGGAAAAACAGGTAACCAGACCCCCCTGACCTTTTAAGGTCAGGGGGGTCTGGTTACTTGTTTTTCCAACACTGATAACGTTCAGACAAGAAACCAGCAGATAATGCAAATAAGGTGAATAGTCACGCGGACAATAGTAGGTGGGAAGCTTCTGGATTGATCGAGTATCAGTAGCTCTGTGTTCACTGACTAACAAATGACCCCAAAATAGGTCTCAACATTTCTGCTTTCATTTAATGCACGACCTGACCAATCCAAGTTTCAGCCAAAAACATGTTGTTGTTACACAAATGTTACTATACCACAACCCCTTTATAGCACATTTTTATGGGTCCAAAGCTTAAACTAACAACTATGTTACTGTCAAACCTGTCTTCGGAGACCACCTTTGAGAGGAACCAAAAAGTGGTCTCTCAAGACATGTGGTCTCTTGTGGCTGGGAGGATAAATCAAGACTTTTTTTTTACATTCACATTGTCAATTAATTAACGTCCTCGTACTTTGACGCTTGAAGTCTCCATGGTGTAGAGGTTATACTACTCGCTTTGCAAATCAGGGGTCGCAGGATCGATCCCGAGCTTCTCCAGACTTTCGGATGAGTCTTTAAATCGAGGGCCTGTCTCCATAGCTATTGGTGAGACGTAAAACTCTAACACTCACTCACTCGTACATTGACGAAATATTTCTCTTCTTGTGATAGTGGATCACGTTTCTGTTTTTTGACTGACTGGATTTGTGTTTTTTTCCCAGGCCTATTTCATCAGCCATTTGTCTACACAATTTGCCTTTATCGATCCCCTTTTCTTCTTCCAAAGCTAAAACTCACAGCTATTTTTAAAACATATGATTCCTTTATATATTATTTTGCTTCACAGTAGAATGATTTCAGACTGGTTCAAAATATTTTTACCAAAAGTTACACGAATGTATGCTATCACATTATTTGATAGGTAAACCTGGTGAGTTGCAAAAACACCATTCTATTTTTAGATTTGGGAATTTTGGTTTCCAATAACAACATGAAGGGAGATAATACTGGTACTTGTGCACCCTCGCCACCGCCCATTGGCACTTGAAGAAATAGATTGGACTGCATGATGCTTCCAAGCAAAGAAGAAACCAACCACACATGAGTACTGGTAAATCGCTGAGGGGTCTAAGCCTGCCCAGGCAAAGTGATGCATATTAAATATTAGTTAGGGCAGCAGGGATTGAGATGTCATTTCATCTCAATGTTGGGTAAAAGTCCCACAAAACTGGAAGCAACGTCTCCACAATGACCTAATCAGTATTGACGGGGACGTAAAACCTCCATTCAAACATTTACAAACAAACAAACTTGTGCACTGGTTGATCTTCCGGTGTCATGGTAAACTTATTGGGGAAATTTTACAATTTGGACAATTTTTAAGCGGTCGTTGGTCATGTTGGGCAGTTTGGTAGCTCAGGACAGTAATTTAACATTGAAAATCCGTCAGGAGGATTGCATGACGGTCGTTCAAGACAGGAAACCGCTTAAGACAGGTACAATTCCCGCAGGTCACTCCCCCAGGTACAACAGTTACTGTATCCAAACACAAGAATTCCGCCAAAGGCTATGCCGCACCTGTGGAGGCGCATGCCTCCACAAAAGTTGCCATTCCTAGATGCAAGCTTGTACCAAGCATCATAAATGAAGCTGAAACAGCTGTTCAGAAATGAACTTAAATATTAGGTTGACAACTAGGGTTGATGCAATAGTTCACTAAGACCATGAAATTTAGGTCAAGGTCAAATATGAATGCTTGCATTAAAATTGCCTTCCCTAGATACAAGTTTGCACCAAGTATCATTAATAAAGCTCTTATAGTTCTTTTGAAACGAAATTGCCATACCTAGATACAAGTTTGTTCAAAATATCATTAATGAAGCTCTTATAGTTCGTGAGAAATAAACTTGACCATTAGGGTGAACGCTAGGGTGGTCGCAATATTTTACGAAGTCAATGAACCATGAAATGTAGGTCAAGGTCAAATATGGATGCTTGCATTTAAGTAACCATCCATAGATACAAGTTTGTACCAAGTATCATTTATGAAGCTCTTATAGTTCTTGAGAAATAAACTTGACCATTTGGGTGAACAGTAGGAAGGTGGTCGCAAATGTTAACGCCTTAACAAACGGATGACCAAACGGACAGAAAACCGGGCGCTTATATCGCGCCATGCTAATAGCAGGTGCGACGAGAAATGTATATATATTATTTAAAAAAAAAAATGTTATAATGAACAATATTAAAGAGAGTTAAGGGTGTATGCCTAAAAAATAGTTTTAACAAAATTAAAATACATAAAATTCAAAATGCTACAAAATACATTACCAAAAAACCTATTGGAAACCCATGGATCATTTTGCCCAACACATTTCAAAACTGATTGGAAAATAATTTCCCTGTTCTAAAATATTAGTTTTTATAGTAAACCCATTTCCACCTCTGTCATACTAAACCTACAAATTGGGATACCCAGATTTATTGCTGTCCGTCTCTCCACAATCACGGTAAAAATTGTACAAGATGACTTCGTGATCTGGAGCTATGTTAAAACAGTGCTAGAGAATGACAATGTAGACCCAGATCAGACTGTTCCTTCAGGAGCAGTCTGATCTGGGTCTACCATATTTGCTCTGTCAATACTGTCCTAAATCATACAGTAATTATAGTAATATCATTTATACCAAAAGTCACCATTGTCGACAATGCAATGCTAAATTCGTCAATAACATAAAACAATTAATCTATTAACGCACACCACACGCTGTGCATAAGAACAATATACTTCTATATAGGCTAGCCAATGAGAGTTCTTGACCAATCAGACAGCTTGAACCATTACTGATCCAAGCAATCATTACTAACTAGGTTATTTGCTTCTAGGCATATGCATAATTACAATAATAAACAATGTCGTATATTTTTACATACAAGTTATGACAAAAGACACCTTGGCTGACAAACAAGAGCTGTCAAAGGACAGCATAGCTTGTCTGTTTCAAACCTTGTCTATGTATGTTTCCAATATTAACATTTATAGCTTTCTTACATGGAGTATTTATGTACAATCTTATTCCAAATACAGCAAGAGCAATCATCAGACAGCAGAGCTCACCTGGACAAGCCTTAAAATGTGCCCTTGAGGACATGGGCATAGTGGGGGTATTGCTGAATAAACCTTTGTATCTATGCCCATTGGGGCCTGGAGAAATAGATTGGGCTGCATGCTGCTGCCACACAGAGCTGAAACCGACCAAACTTGAGTACTGGTAAACATCTTAGGTCTAAGCTTGCCCAAGAAAAGTGATGCGAGTCGGACTGCTCCTTAAATTCTAGCGGTTCCTATGGGTGGTAGGGCTTGAGATGTCATTTCATCTCAATGTCGGGTAAAAGTCCCACAAAATTGGAAGCAACATCTCCAAAATACCTTAATAGTGTTGACGGGGACGTAAAACCTCAACTCAAATGAACAAAACATGTATATGTATCATCAAACCAACTAGAAATACTTTCAGGAAAACTATATCCCCCACCATAGATAAAGGTTAATAATATAATGTTATTAATCAAATAATTTCATATTGGCCCAGTTACGGGTCCGAGGTCTGCTGTATTGGCACGAGGCCGAAGGCCGAGGCCAATACAGCTGACCGTGGACCTGTAACTGGGCCAATACAAAATAACTTTATTAATGACAATTTTATTAAATGACGCAATTAAAAACATGATTTATAATTTTTGAATATTGGTTGACCTTGTGTAATATAGAATAATCAATTCATAATACCCATTTGAACTTGAATCACCAAATCTACGCAAGTCATTGGAAGGTTGAAACTATATAATTAAATTGCTCAGAGAAAAGATTAGGCTCAAATATGACAGTTTTGGGAAGTCTGTGACCTTAAAAAGAGTGTCAAGGTCACCAAAATCTATTCAAGTCTTTGGTATGATGCCATTTTGGCCCCAAATTTACAGTTTTCAGGAGCCCACAGTGTCCTTAAAAATAAGGTCAAGGAACAGTGCAGACCCAGATCAGATGCTACAGATCAGGGTCTACACTTTTTGCTAAAAAAATGGAATTTAAGGGTTAAACGAATCAGCTTAAATCTCAGTCAATGACTTTTTTCCAAGCCTATAGAGACCAGCCACCCACCAGGGCCCAGTTGTTCAAAGCATCATTAGCTTAACGAGCTCGTTAGTGGTCATATTGTTAACTCTTCTAGCAAGTACAATATCATAAATTTTGGTATTTTTGCTGAAAAAATGTGAGCAGCTTTTGCGTCCGCAAAAGCGGCTCACATTTTTTCAGCAAAAATTTCAGCATATTTGCAATATTTAATGATCAAAGTTTTAATGATATGTTAACTAACGACGTCGTTAGTTTTGAACAACTGGCCCCAGTACTTTTAGGGCTTCTTTCATGATTAACCCTTATCCTGCTGCATACTTAATTTAGCCACACCTATTTCTGTCTATCAACCAATCAAATTACTTGATTTAATTTATTGCTACAAATTCATAAACTGAATGCCAAACAGTGTAGATCCTGATCAGATGGCTTCTTCAGAAGCCATCTGATCTGGATATACACTGTTTGCAAAGATAGGGGTTGTCGTGAACAGCAAGATAAGGGTTAACCCTTATCCCGCCATATCTTTAATTTAGCCACACCCATTTTTGACTTTGAACCAATCAGATTTCTTGATGCAGTTTATTCTTGCAAATTCACAAACTCAGCAGGGTTGGAAGTAGCGACTTTGCTACTTGAAAATTTAGTTTGCTACCGGTTATAGTCATAATAGCTAATGGCAAAATATAGCTAGCTTGAAGTGTTGTGAGCAAATGTTTTTTTTTCTCAATGTTTATCAGCAAAAGTAAGGTTTGAGACTTCATGTGAATCATCTGCAGGAAAATAAGTAGTGACACTTCATTTGAAATGTCTGTTCACACATGTAGTGTCAAGCCTTATTTTTGCTGAAAAATGAAAATCCTTTGCATGTACTTGCAAAAAAAGTTAATTTCTAACACTGAACTGAATGTCAAACAGTGTAGATCCTGATCAGATGGCTTCTTTAGAAGCTATCTGATCTGGATCTACACTGTTTGCAAAGGTAGGGGTTGTTGTGAACAGCAAGATAAGGGTTACAATGAAATGCCTTAGTGCACAGTGTTCTAATGACGGCGACTTCAGTACAGAGACACATTTTCCTGTAATATGTCTCAGATGAAAACAGGTAAGAATGACACAGTTAGACAGCAAAATTGTGGAGTTCCATATTTACCATATGTATTTGAACAGGCAGGTGTGAGAAAACAGTGTAAATCCTGATGAGACCCAACAAAAAGTGGCGTCTTATAAGGCTACAATGTTGCCACTCATTCAGCTACTTATAGACACAACATTGGGTAGTAAAACAGAGCTTGTTCAAATTTAGAACAAGTACGTGAAGGAGTTTTAGGGTAAATACAGTAAGCATATATGAAAAGATCATAGTTATTGGGACGTGAACCACTTCCTGAACAGTCCTGGGAGAAAGATATTACTGTTTCTTAACACTTTTTCTCCTCTGTTTCTGAAATGGACTCTTCCATTTTTGAATTTGGACAGGTCCAGTCTTGTAAATAGGGGGTTTGGTCAAAATCATTAACACATTTTGGTCCAAATGGAATCTTCCTCTTAAAAATGGCAGGAGTCCATTTTGAAATGTAAATGTGTCAGGGTGTGTTTTCTTCAAAATCTATTTGGAAATTGGCTGAACATTTAGCAAACAGTGTAGGACCTGATCAGATGCTGCGTTCTGCAACATCTGATCTGGGCCTGCACTGTTTGACAGGGTACCCGTTTTGGGATTTCTGGTACTGAATGGGTTAAGTGATAATGAGTTGGTATATTAACCCTTTTCTTGCTGAATATTCAGTTTAGCCACACCCATTTCTGACTTTGAACCAATCAAAGTACTTGATGTAATTTATTCCTGCAAATTTATAAATTGAATGTCAAACAGTGTAGATCCTGATCATATGGCTTCTTCAGAAGCCATCTGATCTGGATCTACACTGTTTTCAAAGATAAGGGTTGTCGCGAACAGCATGATAAGAGTTAAGTGAGAATTTGAATTTTTTGTTAACCATTCTCCTGCTGAATAAATAAAATTAGCCACACTTATCTCTGACTATCAACCGATCAAATAACAAGATTTTATGAATTGATCAGATAGAGAAACAGCATGACAACCGGGGCTTGAAGAAATAGATGGGCTGCATGATGCTTCCACGCAGAGCTGAAACCACCCGGACACGATTAATATGGTAAACCGCTTAGAGGATCTAAGCCTGCCCAGGCAAAGCGGTGTGAGTCAGACCGTCCATGCTTATAAACCCTATTGGTTTCATTGGCACAGGGCTTGAGATGTCATTTCATCTCAATGTCGGGTGATAGTCCTACAAAATTGGAAGCAACGTCTCCAAAATGACCTATACAGTGTTGACGGGGATGCTAAACCTCAAATCAAACAAACAAAAAATACAGCATGACAAACATTGTAGATCCTGATCAGAAGCCATCCAAACTGGATCTACACTGCTTTCAAAGGTAGGGCTTGTCTTACTCAGCAGGATAAGGGTCAAAATTCATAAGAAGCCTTTGAAATATTCACCATTTTTGCATTATTTGCTGGCTCCCAGCTTACACTTTATCAATATTGGAAAAAACAGGTAACCAGACCCCCCTGACCTTGCAAGGTCAGGGGGTCTGGTTACCTGATTTTCCAACACGTATAAACTTCAGACTAGGAACCAGCAGATAATGCAAATAAGGTGAATAAATGTCTTACATACATTTGTAACTTGCAATAGTATTTTCAGGCGAAATTGTGGGTTACTTATTTATTCCATAATATTGGGAAACCAGCAGATGATTCACATGAAATGCCAAGCCTTATTTTCTCTGAAAATTAACCCTTATCTTACTGAATATTTAACTTAGCCACACCCATTTTTGATTTTCAGCCAATCAGATTACATGATGTTATGAGTTTGTTCAAATTCACAAACTGAATGACAAACAGTGTAGATCCTGATCAGATGGCTTCTTCAGAAGCCAGATGGCTTCTTCAGAAGCCATCTGATCTGGATCTACACTGTTTGCAAAGATAGGGGTTGTCGTGAACAGCAAGATAAGGATTAAGGAACAAGATTTGAAAATATCATCTGCAAATGTTGCCATTGGCAGTTTATGGGTTAACTTATTTCATTAGCTGTCTGACTAGTGATCAGAATAGAAGGTTGCAGTTTTGATACCTGCTGCGTTCGGCTACAATCTTCCATGGAGTTTGATAATGAAATCTTTTCTAAGGTCAACCTTCTGCTGATTCAAGAAGGGCAGTTGATAGTTTTTGGCAAAAGAATGTGCACTGTACTGGTTAAACACTTATGTGCAAGCCTGCCCAGGAAGCGTCGTTATGTAAACTGACCGACACGATATGTTTGTTTGTTTATTTTGATGTTTAACGCCCCCGTCAACACTGTATAGGTCATTTTGGAGACAATGCTTCCAATTTTATGGGACTTTTATAGTAGTAGCAGATAAAATTGACTAGGCGGAGCTAACCATGTGTTGTCAATTTATGTCAAATTCGCTGAGTCCACCAGAAGATTCGGTAGAGTGCCTTTCGCATGCTTTCTTCAAGCGGACCAAATAGCCATATACGCCACAGCTTTGTTTGTGTTACAGCTGAATTCACAAAATCGGGTGACTTGGTTTACCTTTTTATTAATAGAACATTCCACGGGCAGGTGCAAATGATAGCTCTGCCTAGTCAATCCTATCTGCGACTACTATACCTGACGAAATGACATATCAAGCCCTGCCACCAATAAAACCCATAGGGTTTATATGAATGGACTGACACCACTTTACCTGGGCAGGCTTAGCTCCTCTAAGCTGTTTACCAGTACTTATGTGCGGTCGGTATCAGCTCAGCATGGGAGCATCATGCAGCCCAACTATTTTTTCAAGCCCCAATGGGAGGGGGCCTGTTGACACAATATGACCTAAATACACACGATAAGACCTAAATAGTGCTGACTGGGCTGTTGAAATCCTTAAACAAACAAGCAGATCCCGCTGTCCTGATTATTTCACCAACACAGGCATCCGACATACAGAGGTAGGAAGCCAGGGTATGTGGAAAGAATCCATCTCATCAATAGACAAATTGTGCAGACTCAAAAACACTACTGTTTCTTTAACACTTTTTGGACCAAATGGAATCTTCCGCCTTATATATAGCAGGAGTCCATTTCAAAATTTAGGGGTGTCAGGTTGTGTTTTCTTCAAAATTCATTTGGAAAATGGCTAACATTTTGCAAAGAGTGTAGGCCCTGATCAGACGCCGCGTTCTGCGGCGTCTGATCTGGGCCTTCACTGTTTGCCAGGGTACCCGTTTTGGGGTTTCCGTTACCAAATGGGTTAATTCTAGATCAGACAAAAAATCACAAGTTTTCAATATTGGAAACTTATGCAGGGGAAATTAAGAAAATGTTATGAGATTTCAAAATCCAAGTTAAACAAAATACACCAGTTACTAAACAAACAGAACCCAGGGAAAGCGTATTTACTCTAAATATTCTGACATCTCAACTCCTTCCCATTTGAACATTACAATTTACAACCTAATGTTTTGTCTAAAAATAGCTGGATGTGTAGACCTTGATGAGAAGACACATTCTAATGCACTAACGTATGTCATGATTGGATAACATCAAAAACTTGCGATATTATATTCTGCGATATACTGTTGGAAACCCGACGTCATCATGTAACGTCACTTCTCACTGGCTGGCATTTAGTTTTACGCAGCTCACAGAGCCTGCCGCTTTTAGCAAAATAGTAGAGTTTTTAACAAAACAACAGATTAAGTGCATTAGAATGGGGATAACTGTATTGAAAATTATCATTTGGTGACGTAAATTGTCGGTTTAACTTTCACAAATTCCGTTTTACTGCTCCGCCGGCGCGTCGCCATAAAACGAAATTTCAGACAGTAAAACAGTCGATTTACCTCCCCAAATGACAATTTTGAATACAGTTATCCCCTAATTCTGCAGCGTTTCATCTGGGTTTACACTGTTTGCTCATGCCATTCTGTCTGAATACATGCGGTAAATACAGTGAATGCAGGTAACATTTTAGGCATGTCAAAAAACTTTTAACACTTAACCTTTTTTGTACCAAATGGAATCTTCCACCTTATATATAGCAGGCATCCATTTCAAAATTAAGTGTTGTCAGGTTGTGTTTTCTTCAAATTTTATTTGGAAAATGGCTGAACTTTTGGCAAACAGTGTAGGCTTATCAGACGTCGCATTCTGCAGCATCTGATCTGGGCCTGCACTGTTTGTCAATTGCCCATTTTGGGGTTTCCGGTGTCCCAGTTTATCTTGACCCCTGGGTAGCTTTACCCCCGGGGGTAAGGATATCCCGGGATATCTTTACCCCCACCCTGGATATCTTCACCCCCGGGGGTAAAGCTAAACTGGCCAGGATATCTTTACCCCCGGGGGTAAAGCTAAACTGGCCAGGATATCTTTACCCCCACCCCAACTTTTGGGTATAAACTATATTCTTAATACCCATTTTCTTCTTAATTGTAAGAGAAGCAAGATAGTGGACTCGATGATTCACTTTAACATTTTTCCTTTCAATCATGACTCAGACTAATAGAACTACCCTTAGTTAGAAATATGACCAAATTATAGAGGCAATTGATTATTTAATAACTTCTTTTTGTATATTTTCTTATTCAAAATGTCCCTTATGAGGATCTTTCATAATCTTGCATTATCCCTGTCAGTTGTGAAATGGGTGGTGGTGGTGAGTGCAAAGGCGGGGGTAAAGATATCCCGGCTGGGATATCTTGACCCCCGGGGGTTAAGCTAAACTGGCCAGGATATCTTTACCCCCACCCCAACTTTTGGGTATAAACTATTTTCTAAATGCCCAATTTCTTCAAGATAGTGGACTCGATGTTTCACTTCAACATTTTTCGTTTCAATCATGACTCAGACTAATAGAACGACCCTAAGTAAGAAATATGACTACATTATAGAGGCAAATGATTGTTTAATAACTTCTTTTTGTATATTATCTTATTCAAAATGTCCCTTATGACGATCTTTCATAATCTTGAGTGCAAAGGCGGGGGTAAAGATATCCTGCCTGGGATATCTTTACCCCCGGGGGTCAAGCTAAACTGGCCAGGATATCTTTACTCCCACCCCAACTTTTGGGTATAAACAATTTTTCTTAATGCCCAATTTCTAATTAATTGTAAGAGAAGCAAGATAGTGGACTCGATGTTTCACTTTAACATTTTTCCTTTCAATCATGACTCAGACTAAAAGAACTACCCTTAGTAAGAAACATGACCATATTATAGAGGCAAATCATTATTTAAGAACTTCTTTTATGTATATTTTCTTATTCAAAATGTTGCTTATGACAATCTTTCATAATCTTGCATTATCCCTGTCAGTCTTGAAATGGGTGGTGGTGTTGAGTGGAAAGGCGTGGGGTAAAGATATCCCGGCTGGGATAACTTTACCCCCGGGGGTAAAGCTAAACTGGCCAGGATATCTTTACCCCCACCCCAACTTTTGGGTATAAACTATTTTCTAAATGCCCAATTTCTTCTCATTTGTAAGAGAAGCAAAAAAGTGGACTGGATGTTTCACTTTACCATTTTTCGTTTCAATCATGAATAGGGACTATTAGAACTACCCTTAGTAAGAAATATGACGTTATTAAAGAGGCGAATGATTATTTAATAACTTCTTTTTGTTTGATTCTTATTCAAGATGTACCTTATGACAATCTTCCATAATCTTGCATTATCCCTGTCAGTTGTGAAATGTGTGGTGGGGGTGAGTGGAAAGGCGGGGGTAAAGCTAAACTGGCCAGGATATCTTTACCCCCACCCCAACTTTTGGGTATAAACTATATTCTTAATACCCAATTTCTTCTTATATGTAAGAGAAGCAAGATAGTGGACTGGATGTTTCACTTTAACATTTTTCGTTTCAATCTTGACTCAGACTATTAGAACTACCCTTAGTAAGAAATATGACCATATTATAGAGGCAATTGATTATTAAATAACTTCTTTTTGTATATTTTCTTATTCAAAATGTACCTTATGACGATCTTTCATAATCTTGCATTATCCCTGTCAGTTGTGAAATGGGTGGTGGTGGTGAGTGGAAAGGCGGGGGTAAAGATATCCTGGCTGGGATATTTTTACCCCCGGGGGTAAAGCTAAACTGGCCAGGATATCTTTACCCCCACCCCAACTTTTGGGTATAAACTATTTTCTAAATGCCCAATTTCTTCTTATATGTAAGAGAAGCAAGATAGTGGACTCGATGTTTCACTTTAACATTTTTCGTTTCAATCATGACTCAGACTAATAGAACTACCCTTAGTAAGAAATATGACCACACTATAGAGGCAAATGATTATTTAATAACTTCTTTTTGTATATTTTCTTATTCAAAATGTCCCTTATGACGATCTTTCATAATCTTGCATTATCCCTATCAGTTGTGAAATGGGTGGTGGTGGTGAGTGGAAAGGCGGGGATAAAGATATCCCGGCCAGGATATCTTTACCCCCGGGGGTAAAGCTAAACTGGCCAGGATATCTTTACCCCCACCCCAACTTTTGGGTATAAACTATATTCTTAATACCCAATTTCTTCTTATATGTAAGAGAAGCAAGATAGTGGACTCGATGTTTCACTTTAACATTTTTCGTTTCAATCGTGACTCGGACTATTAGAACTACCCTTAGTAAGAAATTTGACCACATTATAGAGGCAAATGATTATTTAATAACTTCTTTTTGTTTATTTTCTTATTCAAAATGTTGCTTATGACAATCTTTCATAATCTTGCATTATCCCTGTCAGTCGTGAAATGGATGGTGGTGGTGAGTGGAAAGGCGGGGGTAAAGATATCCCGGCTGGGATATCTTTACCCCCGGGGGTTAAGCTAAACTGGCCAGGATATCTTTACCCCCACCCAACTTTTGGGTATAAACTATTTTCTAACCGCCCAATTTCTTCTTATATGTAAGAGAAGCAAGATAGTGGACTCGATGTTTCACTTTAACATTTTTGGTTTCAATCTTGACTCGGACTAATAGAACAACCCTTAGTAAGAAATATGAACATATTATAGAGGCAAATGATTATTTAATAACTACTTTCTGTATATTTTCTTATTCAAAATGTCCCTTATGAAATCTTTCATAATCTTGCATTATCCCTGTCAGTTGTGAAATGGGTGGTGGTGGTGAGTGGAAAGGCGGGGGTAAAGATATCCCGGCTGGGATATTTTTACCCCAGGGGGTAAAGCTAAACTGGCCAGGATATCTTTACCCCCACCCCAACTTTTGGGTATAAACTATTTTCTAAATGCCCAATTTCTTCTTATATGTAAGAGAAGCAAGATAGTGGACTCGATGTTTCACTTTAACATTTTTCGTTTCAATCATGACTCAGACTAATAGAACTACCCTTAGTAAGAAATATGACCACACTATAGAGGCAAATGATTATTTAATAACTTCTTTTTGTTTATTTTCTTATTCAAAATGTTGCTTATGACAATCTTTCATAATCTTGCATTATCCCTGTCAGTCGTGAAATGGATGGTGGTGGTGAGTGGAAAGGCGGGGGTAAAGATATCCCGGCTGGGATATCTTTACCCCCGGGGGTTAAGCTAAACTGGCCAGGATATCTTTACCCCCACCCAACTTTTGGGTATAAACTATTTTCTAACCGCCCAATTTCTTCTTATATGTAAGAGAAGCAAGATAGTGGACTCGATGTTTCACTTTAACATTTTTGGTTTCAATCTTGACTCGGACTAATAGAACAACCCTTAGTAAGAAATATGAACATATTATAGAGGCAAATGATTATTTAATAACTACTTTCTGTATATTTTCTTATTCAAAATGTCCCTTATGAAATCTTTCATAATCTTGCATTATCCCTGTCAGTTGTGAAATGGGTGGTGGTGGTGAGTGGAAAGGCGGGGGTAAAGATATCCCGGCTGGGATATCTTTACCCCCGGGGGTTAAGCTAAACTGGCCAGGATATCTTTACCCCCACCCAACTTTTGGGTATAAACTATTTTCTAACAGCCCAATTTCTTCTTATATGTAAGAGAAGCAAGATAGTGGACTCGATGTTTCACTTTAACATTTTTGGTTTCAATCTTGACTCGGACTAATAGAACAACCCTTAGTAAGAAATATGAACATATTATAGAGGCAAATGATTATTTAATAACTACTTTCTGTATATTTTCTTATTCAAAATGTCCCTTATGAAATCTTTCATAATCTTGCATTATCCCTGTCAGTTGTGAAATGGGTGGTGGTGGTGAGTTTCGATCATGACTCGGACTAATAGAACTACCCTTCATGATTGAAATGAAAAATGTTAAAGTGAAACATCGAGTCCACTATCTTGCTTCTCTCACATATAGGAAGAAATTGGGCATGTAGAAAATAGTTTATACCCAAAAGTTGGGGTGGGGGTAAAGATATCCTGGCCAGTTTAGCTTTACCCCCGGGAGTAAAGATATCCCAGCTGGGATATCTTTACCCCCGCCTTTGCACTCACCACCACAACCCATTTCACAACTGACAGGGATAATGCAAAGTTATGAAAGATTGTCATAAGGGACATTTTGAATAAGAAAATATACAAAAAGAAGTTATTAAATAATCAATTGCCTCTATAATATGGTCATATTTCTTTCTAAGGGTAGTTCTATAAGTCCGAGTCACAAATGAAACGAAAAATGTTAAAGTGAAACATCGAGTCCACTATCTTGCTTCTCTTACATATAAGAAGAAATTGGGCAGTTAGAAAATAGTTTATACCCAAAAGTTGGGGTGGGGGTAAAGATATCCTGGCCAGTTTAGCTTTACCCCCGGGGGTAAAGATATCCCAGCAGGGATATCTTTACCCCCGCCTTTCCACTCACCACCACCACCCATTTCACAACTGACAGGGATAATGCAAGATTATGAAAGATTGTCATAAGGGACATTTTGAATAAGAAAATATACAAAAAAGAAGTTATTAAATAATCATTTGCCTCTATAATATGGTCATATTTCTTACTAAGGGTAGTTCTATTAGTCCGAGTCATGATTGAAACGAAAAAATGTTAAAGTGAAACATCGAGTCCACTATCTTGCTTCACTTACATTTAAGAAAAAATTGGGCATTAAGAAAATAGTTTATACCCAAAAGTTTGGGTGGGGGTAAAGATATCCCGGCTGGGATAGCTTTACCCCCGGGGGTAAAGATATCCCGGCTTATCCCAGCCGGGATATCTTTACCCCCGGGGGTAAAGATATCCAGGGTGGGGGTAAAGATATCCCGGGATATCTTTACCCCCGGGGGTAAAGCTACCCAGGGGGTAAAGATAAACTGTTACACCGGTACAAAATGGGTCAACACAATTTTTCAGAGCAGATAGGATGTTTATTTAATTTTATTTCAGTAGATGATTCACATGTAATGTCAAGCCTAATACTTTCTCTGAAAAACAAGAGGTCATGATGGCCCTGGATCACTCACCTGATCCACACTGTATAAATGAAATGGTAGGTAATCAATGGCGGAGTAGAGGGTCTGAGCAATTTTGGTTGACCTTGACCGAAGGAACAGTTCAGTGAAATTATTTCAAAAAGTCATTTGAAGCTTTTTTTCTATTTTTTGCTCTGGCAGCCTGTTTACCTGAGCAGAACAGTTTGAACAATTTTGGTATAGGTTAACTCATAAGATGCCAATCACAACAACTGAGGTCTCCTTTCACTTCTGCTGGTAACTTTAACCCTTCTCTTGCTTAATATTCATTTAAGCCACACCCATTTCAGTCTATCAACCAATCAAATAATTTGATGTAATTTATTGCTACAAATTCATAAACTAAATGCCAAACAGTGTAGATCCTGATCAGATGGCTTCTTCAGAAGCCATTCATATTGTGAATTTGTTGCAATAATTTGCATGAAGTAATCTGATTTGTTGATAATCAGTAGTGGGTGTGGCATATTTAAATATGCAGCAGGACAAGGGTTAAGTAAGAACATAAGGCAGGTTTATCTGATGATATAGCATATTACAGATTAGTAAGTCTATAAAGACAATTAACCCTTTACCACTCAAATACGTGTTTTTACGTGTCTGCACCCCCCCCCCCCCCCATTTTAAGCCCCAGAAGCACATAAAATCTGCATTTCTACCCCTGGATAGTTAAGTTTGCTTTAGGATTTGTTGGGCAAAAAAGTGACCTGTTTTTTCGCGCGCCTCCCCACTAAAATTATTCCTAGGGGGGTTTGAAGTGGGGCAACGCCCCCCTCACATCCCGAAAAATTTTGGGTTTATGGCCCAACCGGCCGCTAAAATTTGAATCTGAGGGTGTCTAGGGTCAAACATGCCTGAAAATTGATGCTGAAAAAACATGCTGCAAACAGTGAAAATGGTTAGTGCCAACCACCTTAATGGTTGCCTTGACAGCTGTGTGAAGATTAAAATGTGGTCCAAAATTCATGTGAAAACACACTTTTTGCCAACTTTGAGATGCCCCCTCTTTACCATGACAACAATGATCAAGTCATGAAAGGTTGCATTTGAAAGGCTACTGCCCAATGAACATTCATACCGAGTTTGGTGTAAAACAGACCATCCATTATGAAACAATGGCTAGTTGAAGTTGCTGTCAGGTGCAACACTGTGAAAATCAGTGAAATTCACAAAATCCCTGAGTGGTAAAGGGTTAAAGAAGAAAATCCCAACTAACCAAAATAATGTTTTTTCATCATTTTATTGCAAGAAACAATATTTCAGATATAATTAAAGCATTTTAGACTAAAATTCAGTATGTTCCCAGATTTTAGTTAACCCTTTACCACTCAAATACGTGTTTTTACGTGTCTGCACCCCCCCCCCATTTTAAGCCCCAGAAGCACATAAAATCTGCATTTCTACCCCTGGATAGTTAAGTTTGCTTTAGGATTTGTTGGGCAAAAAAGTGACCTGTTTTTTCGCGCGCCTCCCCACTAAAATTATTCCTAGGGGGGTTTGAAGTGGGGCAACGCCCCCCTCACATCCCGAAAAATTTTGGGTTTATGGCCCAACCGGCCGCTAAAATTTGAATCTGAGGGTGTCTAGGGTCAAACATGCCTGAAAATTGATGCTGAAAAAACATGCTGCAAACAGTGAAAATGGTTAGTGCCAACCACCTTAATGGTTGCCTTGACAGCTGTGTGAAGATTAAAATGTGGTCCAAAATTCATGTGAAAACACACTTTTTGCCAACTTTGAGATGCCCCCTCTTTACCATGACAACAATGATCAAGTCATGAAAGGTTGCATTTGAAAGGCTACTGCCCAATGAACATTCATACCGAGTTTGGTGTAAAACAGACCATCCATTATGAAACAATGGCTAGTTGAAGTTGCTGTCAGGTGCAACACTGTGAAAATCAGTGAAATTCACAAAATCCCTGAGTGGTAAAGGGTTAACCCTTATCTTGCTGAATATTCATTTAAGCCACAACCATTTCTGTCTATCAACCAATCAAATTTCTTGATGTAATTTATTGCTACAAATTCATAAACTGAATGCCAAACAGTGTAGATCCTGATCAGATGGCTTCTTCAGAAGCCATCTGATCTGGATCTACACTGTTTGCATAGATAGGGGTTGTCCTTAACAGCAAGATAAGGGTTAACACAAAGAACATAGTCATTATTGATTTTCTTTGTTGCAACCTGTATTTAACCCTTTTTGTACCAAATGGAATCTTCCTCCTTATATATACCAGGTGTCCATTTCAAAATTTAGGGGTGTCAGGTTGTGTTTTCGTCAAAAAAATTATTTGGGAAAAGGCTTAACTTTTTGCAAACAGTGTAGGCCCTGATCAGATGCCGCGTTCTGCGGCATCTGATCTGGGCCTGCACTGTTTGCTAGGGTACCCGTTTTGGGGTTTCCATAACCAAATGGGATAAACAGTGTTAGTGTAATTAATCCAAAATTTGGGAAGCTTTCTGTTGTTTATATTCTCTATGTCCTTCATGTCACATCAGTTTATGTAGTTTTATTCTGATCCTATCCTAGGAGAGATAACCACAGTGGATGTGCAGGGGGATCTGTGATGATGTTACGCATACATCTTACTGTAATGCAGGTGTTGTCGTGTGCTGGCTCAGATCAAAGCCAAAGCTGACCAAAAGGTCTGGGCAAACAGCAAGCCAAAGTCCTCTGGACACCCAGGTGGTAAACAATCCATTTATGCTAAGTACTGCTAACCACATGATGATACTTATTCTAAATTTGAACAGATACAATTAACTACCTGGTGCTGTGTCTTAAAATAGCTGGATGAGATGCAAACAGTGAAGAGACCCAAATTTGGCGGTGTCTCATCTGGGTCTACACTAATTCGTAAGGTAGATGACACTGGCCCTCGCCCATTGTGCTTGGAGAAATGGATTGGGATGCATGATGCTTCCATGCAGAGCTGAAAGTGGGAATTGTAAACCGCTTACAGGGTCGGAGCCTGCCCAAGCAAACTGGTGTGAGTCGGACCGTCCCTACATGTAAACCCTTTCGGTCTGTTTGGTCCGCATGGCTTGAGATGTCATTTCATCTCCACGATGACCTAAATAGTGTTGACCTGGATGTAAAACCTGAAATCAAACAAACAAACTCCACTCTCTTCTTCTGAAGACTTTTGGATGAGTCTTTAACCCATGAGACACGGAGAAAAACTACATCTGAAAATGTCATCTGCTGAATTGTTTTGCAAACACTTAACAATATTTTTGCTTACAGGCAAACAGTGTGGACCCAAATCAGACTGCTCCAGGAGGAGTTGTCTGATTTGGGTCCACACTGTTTGTAAAAATGACTTTTAAAGTAATCAGCAGATGACAAAGCATTTTAGGTGGTCTTAATAGCGGAATTTCACTGAATTATGTATCTGAAGCATATAAGCATAGTCTGTGATCTTTTAGAGCACCTGGCCAAGGGCTAGTCTTCATAACAAAAACACACTATCAAGCAGCGATACTGGAACCATTTGGCAGGCTGTATTCAACTTCCAAACTACATTGACGCTTACCGATGAAACAATGGCTTCTCTCACTTCAGATATTGTAGTTAAGTGTTTGCCCCTTCAAAATCTTTTCATGTCCCAGCAGTTGTCCACAGAGGACCCTCTTTTAATGACAGTACTTGTTAACAACGACTCCCGCCCATCGGGGCTTGAAGAAATATGCTTCCAGCAGAGCTGAAACCCACTGCACACGAGTGTTGGTAAACCGCGTAGAGGATCTAAGCCTCCCCAGGCAAAGCGATGTGAGTAGGACCGTCCATGCTTATAAACCCTATTGGTTTCATTGGGCGACAGGGCTTGAGATGTCATTTCATCTCAATGTCGGGTAAAAGTCCCACAAAATTGGAAGCAACAGCTCCAAAATGACCTAAACAGTGTTGATGGGTATGTTAACCCTTATCTTGCTGTTCACGACAACACTTATCTTTGCAAACAGTGTAGATCCAGATCAGATGGCTTAGGAAGAAGCCATCTGATCAGGATCTACACTGTTTGGCATTCAGTTTATGAATTTGTAGCAATAAATTACATCATGTAATTTGATTGGTTGATAGACATAAATGGGTGTGGTTTAAATGAATATTCAGCAAGAGAAGGGTTAAACCTCAAATCAAAAACTTGTTAACAATTTGCCAATGGAAAATACAAAGTGTATCCAAGTAAGGAATTGTGTAACATGTAATAAAGAGCCTTTCCCAGGAACGCATGTAATCACGAAAACACGCCTATATAATTTTGCCCCCCCTCGAACCCCACTTTTATATAGAAAAACTGGGGTTTACAGTGGTAAACATTATTTTTCTTATTTCTGCTCTAAAATCTATATTTTGAGCAGAAATAAGAAACATATCACAATTTCTCATCTAAAAATTTATTTTTTTTTTTTCGGCAGTAAAGTTTACAATGTATTTGTATAGGCGTGTTTTCGTAAAGTCTGGACATTTGTTTGTCCTTATCCTGCAGAACACACAACCTCTACCTTTGCATTCACCATAGATCCTGATCAGGATCCACACTTCAACATGAAATTTGTCCTGCTTATAAATCTTAAAATGTCAACAACTGTTGAAATTTTAAAATTTATGAGCAGGACAAATATCTCTGTGCTGATCTGAGGACAAAATTGCCTATTTCATTTGTATTTCAATATTTATGAGCATTATAAATTTCATGCTCAGCTGAGTTGAGCATGAAAAAGGTTTTATAACCTCAGGGCCTGGTTCAAGGTCAGAAATGGGTGTAGCTAAAATAATTCATTCAGCAGGATAATTAACCCTTGACCTGCTGAATATTTAAATATGCCACACCCACTATGGTACCAATTATCAACCAATCAGATAACTTGATGCAAATTATTGCAACAAATTCACAATCTCAATGACAAACAATGTAGATCCTGATCAGATGGCTTCTGCAGAAGCCATCTGATCTGGATCTGCATTGTTTGAAAGATCAGACACATCCGGGCTCAGCAGGACAAGGGTTAAAACTGCCTTGCAAATGTAAAAGCTACTCATATTTTTTTCCAGCAAAAATACTGCAGTAGTTGAAATTTCTCTTGCTGGAACAGAAATTTTCAACCACTAACGAGTTTGTTACACTAACAATGCAGGCCCCGCCCATCGGGGCTTGAAGAAATAGATGGGCTGCATGATGCTTCCACGCAGAGCTGAAACCGAGAGCACACGGGTACTGGTAAACCGCCTAGAGGATCTAAAACTGCCCAGGCAACGCGATGCGAGTCAGCCCGCCCATACTTATAAACCCTATTGGTTTCATTGGGTGGCAGGGCTTGAGATGTCATTTCCTCTCAATGTCGGGTAAAAGTCCAACAAAATGGGAAGCAAAGTCTCCAAAATGATCTATACAGTGTTGACGGGGATGTTAACCCCTTATGTTGCTGTTCACGACAACCCCTATCTTTGCAAACAGTGTAGATCTAGATCAGATGGCTTCTGAAGAAGCCATCTGATCAGGATCTACACTGTTTGGCATTCAGTTTATGAATTTGTAGCAATAAATTACATCAAGTTATTTGATTGGTTGAAAGACAGAAATGGGTGTGGCTTAAATGAATATTCAGCAAGATAAGGGTTAAATCTCAAATCAAACAAACAAATACTAACAATGCTTGAACAACTGCGCCCCGGTTTTTACTGCAACCACAAACAAAGCAAAAGCACCACTCACCAATATCTCCTGTGTCGAATAACCCAGTTTCTCCGCCAGCATCCTCCAATTATTTCCAACAATGGAACTATCGGGGTCCAGTTTATTGGCCAGTTTAATAAACACTGTCCACTGGACATGTCGGAATGGAATCTTTTCCTTCATATTGCTGGTGACAAAGTAACAAGGAAACTCGTTGATTTCACCAGTTGTCAAGCTAACTTCACAAACAGCTGTCTGTCAGTATACTATGTCATTCACACCATTATGCATACAACTGAGAGTGTACCTATAAAACATGAAATCATGTTTTAGAACATTTATCAGCCCATAAACTGACAATCACAACATTTGCAGATGTCATTTTCAAACACATTTTCTCCAATAAGGTCAGGCGATGGTTTACATAAAATGTCAAGCCTAATTTTCGATGAAAAACTATTCAAAAATAAATAAAATAATAATATATTGTTAAAACATTTATTCACCTTATTTGCATTATCTGCTGGTTCCTAGTTTGAAGGTTATCAGTGTTGGAAAAACAGGTTACCAGACCCCCCTGACCTTTCAAGGTCAGGGGGGTCTGGTTACCTGTTTTTCCAATATAGACAATGTGCAAGCTGGGAGCCAGCAAATAATGCAAATATGGTGAATGTTTTAGAACATTTATCAACCCATAAACTGACAATTACAACATTTGCAGATGTCATTTCCAAACAGATTTTCTCCTATGTTTCAGAAAAAATGATGGTTCACATGAACTGCCAAGCCAAGTTTCTCTGAAAACTATTCAAAAATAAACTTGACATCAGTTCCAAAAATATATACGGTGCATTAACCCATTTTGTACCGGAAACCCCAAAACGGGTACCCCGGCAAACAGTGCAGGCCCAGATCAGACATCGCAGAATGTGGCGTCTGATCAGGGCCAACACTATTTGTAAAAAGTTCAGATATTTTCCAAATACTTTTTGCAGGAAACACAACCTGACACCCCTAAATTTTGAAATGGAATCATGCTATATATTAGGGGGAAGATTCTATGTGAAGCTTAACCCAGAATCTTCAACCTTATGCACAGCAGGAAATTTTGGGTTGGCAGGTTTTAGAAACTTATTTGGAGCCCAATTCACTTTGGATTTATTGTTACTAACATAGATTATTAGTGTTGTTCAATAATAGAATTTTTTGTCATTAATCATTGATTATGGAAAATAATCTGACAGGAAGTTTTGACTGATTGTTGATTATAATTGAAAGCTACACCAGGCTGCTGACAAAAACAAACAATTTATCATTTACATGGAGTTCCAGTACCCTTATCAGAACATGTTCAAATATTAATTTCATTAACCCTTTTTGTACCAAATGGAATCTTCCTCCTTATATAAACAGGAGTCCATTTCAAAATTTAGGGGTGTCAGGTTGTGTTTTCTTCAAAATCTGTTTGGAAACTGGCTGGAGGTTTTGTAGGCCCTGATCAGACACCATGTTCTGCAGCGTCTGATCTGGGCCTGCACTGTTAGCCAACTACCCATTCTGGGGTTTCCGGTACAAAATGGGTTAACCTAGATATTATGCAATATATTCATTCAATACATTTATATTTGTGATGAAAATGTGTGATATTTTTCTTATTATCATTCCAAACATAGGTTGTGGGTGCTTGTTCGAACCACCTCAATGAGGCATTTTTAACCTACCAGGTATATAGCTGTCTTGGAGCAGAAATAAAGAAAATAATGCTTACCCCTGTATACCCCAGTTTTCTCTATGTTAGTTTGTTTGTTTGATTTGAGGTTTAACGTCCCTGTCAACACTGTAAAGGTCATTTTGGAGACGTTGCTTCCAATTTTGTGGGACTTTTACCCGACATTGAGATGAAATGACATCTCAAGCCCT
This sequence comes from Lucinisca nassula, assembly GCA_963580285.1. Lineage (NCBI taxonomy): Eukaryota > Metazoa > Mollusca > Bivalvia > Lucinida > Lucinidae > Lucinisca > Lucinisca nassula. The sequence continues at coordinate 75,756,570 of OY757021.1, forward strand.
GTTGCCCAATGAAACCAATAGGGTTTATAAGCATGGACGGTCCGCCTCGCACCGCGGTTCCTGGACAGGCTTAGATCCTCGAAACGGTTTACCAGTACTAGTGTGCGGGCCGGATTCAGCTCTGCGTGGAAGCATCATGCAGCCCATATATTTCTTCAAGCCCCTATGGGCGGGGGCCGCAGTTTTCTCTATACAAAGTGGGGTTTACAGGAGTGTTCAATATACAAATTTCTTAGCCTGATGTCTTGCTGGACATGAAAAATATGAAGAGGGACCATTTTGTTTAACCCTTGAATTCATATACTGTAAGCAAACAGTGTAGACCCTGATCAGATGCTGAATTCTGCAGTGTCTGATCTCAGTTTATAATTTGCCTATGTCCGAGTACACAAGCCAATGTCCTCCCGATTTTACAGTTAGCCAACCCTTTTCACACAGCACTCTGACATCACAGGGAGAATAGTATTGATATTAACCAATAAAATGCCGATCACGACAATTGTCGTCTGCTTCGCCGTCTGCCTGTTACCTTAAAATTCATTTTTTGCTGCAAACAGTCTTGACTCAGATCAGACTGCTCCTACCTGATCTGGGCTCACACTGTTTACCTGTAAAAATATTTTTAACTAGAAAAAGTGTCCATAGGACACGGATGCCCCCCCCCCCCCCCCCCCAAATGCCATTCATGAAACGGTTTACTATATGGAACTAAATCAAGGGCAGATAATTCAAAAACCAAAAATGCAAGAGTTGTCTTCCTTGTTCATGACACATCATCTCAGTGTGATGAATACACCTGTGAAGTTTCATGAATATATTCCATACGATTTAGGAGTTATGGCCCGGACACGGTTTACTATATGGAACTTAGTCAAGGGCAGATAATTCAAAAACCAAAAATGCAAGAGTTGTCTTCTTTGTTCATGACACATAGTCTCAGTGTGATGAATGCACCTGTGAAGTTTGATGAATATATTCCATACGGTTTAGGAGTTATGGCCCGGACACGGTTTACTATATGGAACTAAGTCAAGGGCAGCTAATTAAAAAACCAAAAATACAAGAGTTGTCTTCCTTGTTCATGACACATCGTCTCAGTGTGATGAATGCACCTGTGAAGTTTCATGAATATATTCCATACGGTTTAGGAGTTATGGTCCGGACACGGTTTACTATATGGTACTAAGTCAAGGGCAGATAATCCAAAAACCAAAAATGCAAGTGTTGTCTTCCTTGTTCATGACACATCATCTCAGTGTGATGAATGCACCTGTGAAGTTTCATGAATATATTCCATACGGTTTAGGAGTTATGGCCCGGACACGATGTCGGGACGGACGAACGAACGGACGGACAGGGGTAAAACTTAATGCCCTTCCGCTATTCTCTGAATAGGCGGGGCATAAATATTTATACTGTAACATTAACTACCTTGGTACCATGGGAAACCGGGCTACCACCAATTGCACTGTCCTTCGAATCGGGATGTTACAGGCATTTATTCTTGATTATTACGGACTATCATTTCATTACATAATATTATGTAGCCCTCAGTGCTGACTGAAGAGATCCCTCTGTCTTCAACAGGTAAGGGGCCACCTTGGGGAAATTCAATAGTTTACTAAAGGTAAACTAGGATGTACATTATTGATTTTCCCCGTAAGTGCCTCATGCAGGGGATTCAACAAGAGCTACTAATCACCCTATTAAGGACCGCCTTTGATCTGCTACAGGCAGAATATCACAGGGGGCAATAAAACAATTATGAACACACGGTGTGTCCTACTGTTACAGAATAAATGCATTCAACTGGAGGTCTCCTGTACAGGGAGAATCATCCCCTGTGCAGGTTAAAGATTCCTACCATAATTACAAAATGACTGTGTAGGCTTTCGTCTTGCAAATCTGTAAGTTGGTGTGATTTTGGTAATTTCTGCCACTGCTCATTACTCAAGTTTCCCTAGTCAATCGCACAGTGTCTAAAGACTGGACAAGCTGCCATGGGTTCATTTTTGAACACATTAAGTTTAATCCTTACGACTTTGCCAGGACAGTTTGAAGATATTCAGTCTCCGGATAAACTAAGTGATCATGATATTGTCTCCGGATATTTTAAAATTCACATTCCAACAACAAAACTAGATCTGCAGTCGATGGTATACCATCGCAAATACCCGCTTTTTCTATTAATAACACTAATGACTATGTATTAGCTAGCCAAAACTACATGTAAGTTAAAAAATGTTGCAAAGAACATTCAAACAGATAAGCAAAGTTTCAGAAGTGTAACTCTTATAGTTTAGAAGATATGGCAAAGTCATACTTTTTGACCTTTGACCTTGGGGTTATGTTGAGGTCCACCTAAAGTATCCCAATTTATTCTATATTCCAACAGCCAGCCAATAACCAAGTTTCAGAAGTGTAACTCCAATAGTTTAGAAGATATGGCAGTCATACCTTTTGACCTTTGACCTTGGGGTTGAGGTCACACCAAAAGTAGCCCAACATATTCTATATTCCAAGGACCATCCTATAAGCAAAGTTTCAGAAGTGTAACTCCAATAGTTAAGGAGATATGACAAATCATAATTTTTGACCTTTGACCTTGGGGTCATGTTGAGGTCAAGGTCACACCAAGAGTATCCAAATTTATTCTATATTCCAAGGGCCATCCAATAACCAAAGTTTCAGAAGTGTAACTCTAATAGTTTAGAAGATATGGCAAAATCATACTTTTTGACCTTTGACCTTGGGTTCAAGGTCACACCAAAAGTAACCTGACATATTCTATATTCCAAGGCCCATCCATTAAGCAAAGTTTCAGAAGTGTAACTCCAATAGTTTAGAAGATATGGCAGTCATACCTTTTGACCTTTGACCTTGGGGTTGAGGTCACACCAAAAGTAGCCCAACATATTCTATATTCCAAGGACCATCCTATAAGCAAAGTTTCAGAAGTGTAACTCCAATAGTTAAGGAGCTATGACAAATCATAATTTTTGACCTTTGACCTTGGGGTCATGTTGAGGTCAAGGTCACACCAAGAGTATCCAAATTTATTCTATATTCCAAGGGCCATCCAATAACCAAAGTTTCAGAAGTGTAACTCTAATAGTTTAGAAGATATGGCAAAATCATACTTTTTGACCTTTGACCTTGGGTTCAAGGTCACACCAAAAGTAATCTGACATATTCTATATTCCAAGGCCCATCCATTAAGCAAAGTTTCAGAAGTGTAACTCCAATAGTTTAGGAGATATGGCAAATCATAATTTTTGACCTTTGACCTTGGGGTCATGTTGAGGTCAAGGTCACAAAAAAGTTGCCCACTGCCATCTACATTCCATGTACTATCCACATGCAAAGTTTCAAAAGTGTAACTTCAGTGGTTGCAGAGGAGATCCATTTACAAGAAACATGACGGATTGACAGACAGACAGACTGACGCCGGAGTGAACTGTGGTACGAAAACAATATACCTGATTTTTCTTCGAAAAAGCGGGTATAAAAACTCGGAGGAAGGTGTACTCGTATCAGAAAGGTGACTATGAAACTATGAGGAAGGATGCGCTCAGATTTGCAAGGGAGAAATACTTTAATGGCCATTCAGATGTTCGGTCTGTCCAGGAGAACTTCGATTTGATAACTTCTTTCATTCATACTTCGGCCGAAAATCATATCCCCTCAAAAACTAGTAGGTCTATATCTTCGATTCCCTGGATCACACCAGAGATAAGGAAGAAAAATTCGCAGAAGCAATAAGATTCATGCAAAGGCAAAAAGGACAGGAAGTGGTAAACTCAGGACAAAATTTGAAAACTTCAACTTGAGACGGGAAATCAAGACTGATATAAAAAATCAGCATGATTTGTATGTGAACTAGAGCTGTCAGTGAAACTGACAAGGGCCCCGGCAGCGCTATCAGAAATTTGTGGACGGACAGACGGATGGACAGAGTGATTACTATAGGGCACCCACACTTTCAGGTGATGTTAAGGTGAATCCCAGAGACTTCTACAGATCTATATATTAATAGCCAGAAGAAAGACAGGCAAGGTATCCCTCCCCTTAATAAAAGAGGAGGGAATGGGGTTGATGAATCAGACTCTGAAAGGGCTGAGGAACTTGTTGGTCAATTCAATGATGCGTTTAATAAAACTGAGTTCATGGAGGTTCCATTGACTGGAAGATCGGCCCCATTCATGGATAATATTGTTGTGTCAGCTGCAGAAGTAATCAAGTTACTTCAAGGCTTTAACCCCAGTAAAGCCTTAGGATCTGATGAACTTCATCCTAGAGTCCTGAAGGAACTAGCAAATTAGTTAGGTCCAGTTTTTGCCACCTGTTTCAACAGTCTCTTGATACGGGTGAAATCCCCAAAGAATAGCTCTTACCGAACATTTGTCCACTCTTCAAAAAAGGAGATAGGGCTCTTGCCCGTAATTATCGCCCTGTGTCCCTGACTTGTGTTCTGTGTAAATTGCTTGAACATATAGTCTGCTCGAACATCATGGCCCACTTGGATGAACATAAACTTTTGTCAGACAGACAACATGCATTCAGGAAAAGGCATAGAACTTTGTAAAACTCAGCTGAGCACAGTTACAATGTATTAATGGCTGGGCAAAAATCTTGGACAAAGGGGGCCAGGTGGACACATTTATTCTGGACTTGAGAAGGCTTTTGACACCCCACCTCATGAACTTCTTAAATCTAAGTTATTTGGTTATGAATTGGGGGGGGGGGGGGAGACTCTCAAATGGATAGATTCCTTTCTTTGCTACAGAAAACAGCATGTTGTTGTTAATGGTGAACCTTCAGAGTGGGCTCCAGTTCTGTCTGGAGTCCCCAAAAGGGACTGTTATTGGTCCGCTGTTGTTCTCCCTGTACATCAATGATATTTCCACTGACATTGACACAGAAATATGACTGTTCGCAGACGACTGTGAGATACAGATGACTCACTGAAACTTCAGAATGACATAGATAGATTAGGATGTTGGGCCCAAAAATGGGGCATGAGATTTCAGCCAGTTAAATGCAATATTATGCAGATAACTAGGAAGAGATCTAATAAAGTTGAGGCTCCTTACACCTAAGAGGGAACGGTCCTCAAGAATGTGGACTCCATTAAATACCTCGGTGTGACAATCGCACACAACTTGAAATGGAATACTCATATTAGCAACATGTGTACTAAGGCAAATAGAACACTTGGTTTCCTGAGGCGTAATCTTCATCAGTGCCCTCAGGATGTAAAAGAGGCAGCATATAAAGGTCTTGTTTGCCCAATCTTGGAAAATGGCAGTTGTATCTGGGACCCCAGTGGAGTGGTCCTTAACGAAGAAATTGAAAAAGTTCAGAATGGAGCTGCTAGATTTGTAACAGGCAATTTCTGCTTTGAAACTGGGAGCATGACTGGAATACTTGGAAATTAAAATGGGAGTCTCTCAAGAAAAGGAGGAAAGACAGTAGGCTCATCCTTTTATACAAAGGTCTAAAGGGTGTATCAAGAATTGAACTAATTATACAGTATAATGCCAAATACATTATGCCGATTAAGTCGGCAATAATATGAGCAACCAAAGATGAAGTCAGCAATAATTTGAGCAACCACATCAATATTAGTGGTGTGTGTGTGAATTCGGGTTTAACGTCGCTTTCAACAATTTTTCAGTCATATCACGACGGTGTCTTGTTGCGACAGGGAGCTCAATGCTCACATTTATAGTGCTGCCTCACTGAAGTATCATGTCCCAGACACATTACATGATACAACACCCAGTCACATTATCCTGACACTGGATCGACCAGTCCTAGCTCTACCCCGTAAATCTGAAAGCCAAGCGAGGAGCAGCTAGTACAAATATTAGTGGTAAATCAGACCTTTATGCATTAAAATACTTCTGAATATGTTAGTAACTAGATCTATATTGTATATTATATTAATTATTTAATGTGGTTTGGGATATTTTGGTGTGGTTTGGAATGGTTTGGGGTAGTTTAGGGTGGTTTGGGGTAATTCGACGGACCTAGACTTGCCTACCCCTTAAGACAGAAAATAGTAAGATCCCATAAAAAAATCGTAAGATTCAAATTTTAATTGTAAGGGTTTTAAGGTATCCGATGCGAGGTCAAAATAAGCCTCGCATTTTTTTTGTTTGACTGCATTGTATCGGTCGATTCAGCTTTTCTTTTTTATCCCCATGTTTTTTTTGTTGTAAAGGCATCCATCTTGACGCTCATCAAATGAATTTGTTAAATGAACTGTGATTGGCTTACTTCCCTATCATTAGCCAATGAAATTTTATTTAAATTCGCAACCAGAGTAAGCCAGGAACGATAACTATTGTCTTGTTCCAGTATAAACTGCGCTTACCCGAACTGAGCCAAAATAATCACGCCGATTTACCGATTTTTTTTACAAACAGCGAAAATGTACGGAATTTGGTCGGGATCGTAAGGTCGTAATTTGGACATGAACATAGTAAGCCTTCCGACCAAATCGTAAGGGTAGGCAAGTCTGCGGACCAATTACAGTCCGGCTCACAAGGTTCAGAAGGCTCCAGAAATCATTTGACCTCATCATCATTCAGGGGTGTTATTATAACTGTACATTAATGGTTTCACTTTCTCATATCTTTGGAATATTTTATGCTCTACAACTATTGGTATATACTACCTTAGAGGATCATTATCAGCTCTGCAGCAAAGCATGATTGTAATTGCCACTGTGTGATAAAGACATGCAGGAAAAAAACATATAAAGAAATTCATAGAATTTATTCAAAATATATTTTTGTAACAGCCAATGTATTTTACATTTTTGTCCTTATATACTTGGCATACTGCTATAATGCCTTTAGTGTTTGGGCCGATACAAGAGAAAAGGATCAAATGCTTGATAAACACTATAAAGTACTTCTTATTTTGGAAATTAAAACCCTTTCAAGATTCATTCAATCATTTTGAGCGGATACAATCTTTCAGGTGTATGAAAAGCTACCTGACACATCTGCAGACAGAACTTGCATTGTCACTTATGAACAAAGCGCTACACTCAAACCACAATAATGATTCAGGGTCAGTGCTCTCACCACTGCAACCCATCTCCGACCTTTGAATTTCATATTTCCAAGTAGATGTAATAGCTTTCCAAGTTTTTATATATACAGTAAAATCCCTGTTTTAAGACCACCTTTATGACTGTTCAAAAGTAGTCCCAAAGGTGGTCTCTGACCAGAGAACACTGTTAGCAGAAAAAACAAAAAAGATTAAGTGCAGCCTTCAAAATAAGCTATTTAAAGCAGAATTAGTCTTAAATTTTGATGGTCTTCATAGCGGAATTTCATTGTGTATATATTTTGTGGTTTTACAGTCTTTTCAAGATTACTTCACTTATATCGAGCCAACGTTAATCAGAGATGAGCGGAAACTGGAGTACCCGGAGAAAAAACACCTGATCTTCCATTGCAAAACTTGGCGTCTCACATGTGACCCTAGCTAGGCTCGAACAACATCGATGAGAGACCTAATGATTAAGAGTCGGTGTGCTTCTCCGCTAGGCCTCGGAGGCCAGTACAGCTTTCCAGGCTGACTTAAATGCTTTATAGTTTGTTTAAATTTCCAGGTTTTTAGCTCACCAGAGCCGAAAGGCTCCTGGGGACTTATTGTATAGGCAGTGGTCCGTCTTCGGCGTCCACGTATGCATCGGCATCAGCATTTTCAAACGACATCTCCTCTGAAACTTCTTGGTCAGTTGGAGCCTCTATGGGAATGCGGAACAAAGATTGTTCGTAAGGACTGGGTCTTATGACCAACATGGCTGCCATGGCGATATATAATAAAATCCTTTAAAATTCTTCTTCTCAAATGGCGGATGACCTTGAAACTTGTTATATGGCAACGGGAACTCGGGCCCTACCAAGTTTGTTCAAATGATGACCTTTGGTTGACACTGACTTGTTTTACGTCAAGGTCAAATTTGGTTACTTAGACATTTGTATAGTTTTTGAAGGCAAAACAGTGGATATGGGCTGCATGATGCTTCCACGCAGAGGTGAATCCGGCCCGCACACTAGTACTGGTAAACCGCTTAGAGGATCTAAGCCTGTACAGGAACCGCGGTGCGAGGCGGACCGTCCATGCTGATAAACCCTATTGGTTTCATTAGGCGACAGGGCTTGAGATGTCATTTCATCTCAGTGTCGGGTAAAAGTCCAAAAAAATGGAAGCAACGTCTCCAAAATGACCTTTACAGTGTTGACGGGGACGTTAAACCTCAAAACAGACAAACAATGGTAGCCTGTGGCATCAGAAATGATATTTGCAATCACCCTAATGAAAGTTTATCAATTCCAAAGGTCAAGGTCATTTATTGACCTGTGTCATGTTTTGCTCAGAATCAGTATTTTTATCTTCTTATCCACTTAAGTTGCGTTGATTGATACCAAATTACATGTGGAGCCCCTATGGGAATGGGGAACGAACGTTTGTTCGTAAGGACTGGGTCACATGACCAGTATGACCGCCTTGCTCATATATGGTAAAAAGCATTAAACATCTTCTCAGGAACCAAATGGCCGATGACCGTGAAACTTGATATGCATATACTGAGTTCATATTTGGTATTGTGATAGATACTGGGCTAAAGTTTTTATCTGCAGTATCAGCACCCATGACCGTGACATAGACACTAGTCTCAAATGTTTAGTGCAGCACCAACTCTCATGACCATAACCTTCGGGCAAAGTCGCAGACTTTAAATTCTTATGTTAAAGTTTTTGTGTTAAAAGTTTTTAGGAGCTCCTTACCCCTTTACCATTGCATGGATTTAGTTTATCCTTGGTATGGTAATAGATACTGGTCTCAGTTTTAAGGAGCTCATTACTTCTTTACGCTTTGATGGATCTAGTTCATACACAATGTGGTGATAATTGCTAGTCAAAAGCATTTATCAGCTGCATCATCGTGCATGACTATGACCTTGGGGTCAAGTCACAGACTTAAAACGTTTGTTTTTGCACAGAGGATTTTATATCATTACTTGGTTGCCTTCAGATGAATTTATTTGAGACTTGGAATGGTGAGAGATATTGCTTTAAAGTTTTATCACCAACATCAGCACCTATAACTATGACCTTGGGTGAAGGTCATAGACTCTGATTATTTATGTTAAAGATTTTGTGTTAGGAGCTTATTACTTCTTTACCTTTGAATGGATTTAGTTTATACTTGGCATGGTAATAGATACTGGTGTCAAAGTTTTGGCAGCAGCATCAGCTCTCAGGGCCATAACCTTGGCGTCAAGGTCACATACTTAGACTTTTTATGGTAATTTTTGCACTAAAGATTTTAGATAATTACTTGGTTGTCTTTGGATGAATTTGGTGTGGTGATAGATAGTGCTTTAAATTTTTATCAGCAACATCAGCACCTATAGCCATGACCCTGGGATCAAGGTAACAGACTTAGAATTTTTTAAAAATGTTAAAGACTTTGCGTTAAAGTTTTAGGACCTCATTTCTTCTTTACCGTATGATAGATTTAGTTCATTATCGCCGAGGTGACAGATACGAGACTTGTCTCAAAAATATCAGCAGCATCCGCTTCCATGTCTGTGACCTTCGGATCAAAGTCAGGGTCACAGACAGACTTTTTAGCTCACCTTAACAAATGGTTCTACTATCCTTGCATTTGCTGTTTGTCGCCCGTGTTGATTGAAATGGTTACAATATTGCCATGAAAATTATGGTGATAGATAGTGCTTTAAATTTTTATCAGCAACATCAGCACCTATAGCCATGACCCTGGGGTCAAGGTAACAGACCTAGAATAATTTAAATGTTAAAGACTTTGCGTTAAAGTTTTAGGACCTTATTTCTTCTTTACCGTATGATAGATTTAGTTCATTATTGCTGAGGTGACAGATACGAGACTTGTCTCAAAAATATCAGCAGCATCCGCTTCCATGACCGTGACCTTCGGATCAAAGTCAGGGTCACAGACAGACTTTTTAGCTCACCTGAAGAAATGGTTCTACTATCCTTGCATTTGCTGTTTGTCGCCTGTGTTGATTGAAATGGTTACAAAATTGCCATGAAAATTAGCCTGTTCACATGGATGTGGATTAAATGGAATAAAAAGGGATACTAATGTTACAGACTTGAGCCATTCATGATCCCCGATATTGATATAGCACTGGATTCTTTCTTTGTTTATTTGTTTCTGTTATGGGTCTGAAAATTTGCCTTTGCGCCACTTAAGTCAAAGCGCGACTCCCGGTGAGCTATCCTGTCCAGCGACAGGTCTTATTGAACTTAACCAAAGCAAACCTATTAGAAAGTTTTAGCAAAATTCGACCAAAACTGAAGGGGCTTCGGAGATGACGAGAATGTCGAAAAAGACATTCAGCAATCAAGGGGACATAACTCTACATGATGCCGACCTCGCCAGTTTTCGGATTCATGCGAGCTTCATTCCCAGCCTATATTTCCAATGGGTAAATTTAAAAAAAATATCCGATCAAAACTGGAGGCGCTACAGTGATGACAATCATTTTCTCATTTAAGTCAATGGAACATTGTGTTTGCCATAGCAACCAAAGTTTTGATACAATTTTGATTAAAAGCATATTTCATCAATCTGCACCCCCCCCCCCCCCCAGCGGCGCTTGAAGAAATAGGTTGCATGATGCTTCCATTCAGAGCTGAAACCGACCCGCTCACGAGTACTGGATACCCGCTTAGAGGATCTAAGCCTGCCCAGGCAAAGCAGTGCGAGTCGGACCGCCCATGCTTATAAACCCTATTGGTTTCATTGGGAGGCAGGGCTTCATCTGTCATTTCATCTCAATGTCAGGTAAAAGTCCCACAAAATTAAAAGCAACGTCTCCAAAATGACCTATACACTGTTGACGGGGACATTAAACCTCAAACCAAACAAATAAATCAACCCCCCACCAGTGTCATGCTACAAATAAGAAAAGAACTTTTGCCCCAGGTGGGCTAAAACAGGCAAATGAGAAGTGGAGTTTAAACGATTTATGAAATTGTCACAAGCCCTGTCCTCTTTTGCTGTTTCCTTTGATGTGTCAAAGGGGTGAAAAAAGAACATAGCTCGGCCGGGACTTGAATCAAGGACCTCTTGCATATTGTGCGAACCCTCTACTGACTGAGTTACTGAGCCACAGGGACGGCCTTTTATTTCATCACGAAACTCATCCTATCCAGTCCGGGTGCGATACTTATTTTTCATACTCTTTCATTCACTCAGACGAGTTGCTGGACCCACACTGAACCAACAAATGTCACAGGGGTGGAAAAAGAACATTGGTCGACCAGTACTCGAACCAAGGGCCTCTCGTTTATTGTGCGAAAACTCTGAGCCACCCGGTCGACCTGTTATATTCCCCCCTCCCCCCCCCCCGCCCCACACACACACACTGCCTAATGAGAATGTTCCCGAATTTCTAAGTCCTATCCAGCCGGCTACGAGACAATTTTCATACTCTTTCATCCCCTCAGAGGTTGTGGTTACCAAATGTAACAGGGGAGGCAAAAGAACATGGCTCAACTGGGACTCGAACCCAGGGCCTCTGGCATACCGTGCGAACGCTATACCGACAGAGCTACCGAGCCACACGGTCGACCTGTTACATTACCAAACATGTTTATTTATCCAACCAAGAGTTCATCACAGTCATAAGCTCCTTGATCCAACAAAATAAGTTACTTTTTTTTTTTCTTATTTCTGTTGGTACTTTTTAATGACAGATTCCTTCTGTCATTCTTCCTCGTGCTGCATGTTTACAATTTTAACGTCCGAACTTCCGGCTTCCACTACTTTTGAAATATGACTCCGCACAAACACGGATAGTCCGTTGTTTGTTGACTTTTCATGCTCGCTGTCTCAAAACTAATTTCTCACGGCATTATTTCTGCATTTTGATTACATGTTTTGGATCATTTGTAATCAAAATACAAAAATACAAAACGGGAAAAGTTAATTGAATATGCATAAGGAAAGTTCCCATTTTATACAGACAACCGCATAATGGGTCATTGGCGAATTTTGGAGGCGGGGTCTAACCATGGCCTTCACTGCGGGCTTCACTGCTGTCGAAAGTTAGCCCATTTTTTTCCTTAATTAATTCCTATATTTCTAGCTGACGCCCCTTAATTTTGAACCGGGTTTTCGAAATGAAATCTTCGTCAGATAAGTGATAATATTACATTCAGTACAAAATGGGTAATGATTAATTATATTTGTATCAATACGCCATTAAAGTACCTTTGTATATTTTTAGAAAAGAGAAAAAAAAAAGCTATGTATAGAGCTACAATCAGTGCACACCATTTGAGTATCTAGATATACTTTGAAAAATAAAAAAAATAGAGCGTATAATAAGCTGTATTTAACTTTTGTTGCATCTGTAGGTATCTGTACTTAGCTATAAAGGGCTGAAAGGGTACAGACTCATAACACGTACATGACCTAATTAAATGCGAAGTACGTGACGCTAGAAACTTCACCGTACAGTAGCAAGCCAGCAATAATATACTCCTAACAGTTATCGCTGTCCAATTCTGTTGTATAGGTCTGAATAACTGAATATGTAAGCACAATGTTGTGATAAATAATTAGTCAAATGCCGCAAAACTTCAAACATCGCACAAAAAGTGTTTTCCTTATTATAGCGCACGACATAAGGCAGGTTCTTGACTAAGCCGCGAAACACATCTCAGTCAACAAGTGTAAGCTTTTACAAGAAAGTTGCGTCTACGCTGTGTGTTGCCATAAAACTGGCAACTATCCCAGCAGGCACATGACGTAATTGTGATGTCACATCAACGTCGGTGCAACGTCATGACGTTGCAGCGACGTTGATTTGACGTTGCCCTAGCGACGTGTGCCTGCTGGGTAGTCATTTGCATGTTGTATTATCTATAATGTCCAAGTAAAATGATGATGAAAGTGTATAACAGCCGATTCACCGCAGTTTTGTGAACCAAACTAAAAATCAGCACTCCAGCGCCATTGTCCTTATCACTAAAGAAAGTAAATCTGAATTTTTCACAGAATCTGTCATTTCAGTGCCTTTTGGCGCTTTGATTCTAATTGCCTCTTGCAGGGGATTTTAACAATACCCTAACATGAAATAAGAAACATTGTCCCTTAATCCATTGCTGCCTAATGGACTGTTCTACCTTGTACTATGGACAGATACAAATCCATTTGCTATTTTATCATTGTTTGCAAATTTATTTATTTATTTATGTACATATTTATTTATTTTCATCCAACCAGTGATTACATGTCGCATATTGCTGCATATAATCTGAGTCTGAATTGCCTTTTAGGGCACTAGGCAAAACCGGGTAAACTTTGTTGCTCTTTAAAGTGAAAACTTAAAGATTCAGTTAGGCAGGTTAAATGCAACTAAATTACTGAAATTTATTTGATATTCATAAACATTGTATATAAACAGTATTGATTGCCAATATATATGAAGCTATGCACAATAAATTTGCAATAGATTATTGTATGTTTTTTTTTTTGTTTGATTTGAGTCTTAACATCCCTGTCAACACTATACAGGTCATTTTGGGGACCTTGCTTACAATTTTGTGGGATTTCAACTAACATTGAGATGAAATGACATCTCAAGCCCTGCCACCCAATGAAACCAAAAGGGTTAAACATTATAAGCATGGACGGTCCAACTCGCATCTCTTTGCCTGTGCAGGCTTAGATTCTCTAGCAGTTTACAAGTACACATGTGCAATCAGTTTCAGCTCTGCGTGGAAGCATCATGCAGCCCATCTATTTTTTCAAGCCCCAATTGGTGGGGGCCGGAGACTATTGCATTCAACAGACTATTGCATGTAATACTGCAAAACATGCAAAACCACATGACCACTCAAATTATATTAAACTCTCAATAGAAAGGCCAGCACATACTGATCATTATCCCCAAGCTTTTCGAAGAAAAAGTGGGGATATTGTAATGGTCCTCGTCGTCCGTCTGTCCGCCCAACCGTACGTACATCCATCCGTTCGTCCGTCTTACCGGATAACTCCTCATAGACGGTTACAGATAGAAACTTGAAACTTTGGGAACTGATAGATCTCTGGACTGGAGATTGCATGACACTTTCGGAATTTTGATCACACCCCTAGGGGTGGGTCCAGGGGGTGGGGCCCACGGGGGTCAAAAATCAAAGCGTAACGTATCAAAGCGAAGATTATATAGTGGAGTGGCGTGCCATCGACTGCGCAATTCTAGTTTATCAACCCATTTGGTACCAGAAACCCCAAAACGGGTATTTGGCAAACAGTGCAGGCCCATATCAGATGCCACAAAACGCGGTGTCTGATCAGGGCCTAAACTGTTTGCAAAAAGTTCAGCCATTTTCCAAATAAATTTAAAAAAAAAACGCCACCTGACATCCCTAAATTTTGAAATGAACTCCTGCTTTATATAAGAAGGAAGAGTCCATCTGTCCATTTGGTACAAAAAGGTTCATCAATTGTAAATACCTCACATTATCGGGAACATATAAGTGACTGACATTATAGATCGTCCTTGGCTACTGATGCTTACAAGCCATGCACAGTCTTTTATTGGGTGCATTTCTTTACCAAAACACGCCTATACAAATGCATTGTAAACTTCACTGCCGAAAAAATGAACATTTTAAGAGGTAAAAGTGTAATATTTTTCTTATTTCCGCTCAAAATATAGATTGTGGGTACTCATTAGAACAGACTCATTGAGATTGAGGCGGTTCTAACGAGTACCCACAATCTATATTTTGAGCAGAAATAAGAAAAATAAGGCTTGCCCCTGTAAACCCCCGTTTTACTATATAAAAGTGGGGTTCAAGGGGGTCAACATTATATAGGCGTGTTTTCATGATGTTAGGTATTTTTCAGAAATGCTAAAACCAAACAACTTTCATGATGTTAGGTATTTTTCAGAAAGGCTAAAACCAAACAACTCCTTCTAACAACACCCCCTCCACCCCCGCCCCTCAAAAAAAAAAAAATCAAAAAAAAATCAGCAACTTAAAAGTATCAACAAGCAAGTTAGAACTACCTGCATGAGAGTTAAATAAATGTACTCTGTAAATTCAGCACAAAGCAAGTATAAACAGCTCTCTCAGTCCAAATGAAAGTTTATTTATTTTACTGCAAGATTCAGGGGTTTGTGAATCTGGTTTATGTTAGTAATGATTGAAACCAAGATAGCACTGGAAAGGTCACAGTGGAATATTTGCACACTTTCAGTACCTTGTGAGCCGGACTGATTAATTTCACAAACTGAACATATTTTTCACATTATCCCATTGTTACATGAACTGATTTGGCCCTGCAAGCAAACCAATTATATGCAAACATAGTAATTATACCGTCATTAAAATTTCGGATCGAAATTGACATGGGCCGATTTTGCTATGGGCCGATTTCGTCATGGGCCGATTTTGTTATAGGGAAATGTCCAGGGACCGTCTCACCCAAGCCAGGCTCAAACCGCAGCAAACCGTATCAGTTTTAGGATACCTCTGTTATGCAGATTGTAAATAGTTTAAAGGATGCATCCAGTGCCTCTCTCTTTTTTTTTTTTTTCAGCTAAATTTAGTCACCCAATCAACTGAGGTAATGGCCAGATATGACCGACTCAGTATAAGAAGATAGATAGATAGATAGAGACCATATTGTGGAGCGTGATAGCTCAGTGGTTAGTGCACTTGCCTCTGATGCTAGAGGTCCCGGGTTCGATCCCCGGCAGCGGCGATATAATTTCGGTGTCCGAACACGCTCCATTGGCATCATTTGCAGGGATGAATGTCATTAAGTGCACCGCCCTTCGGATCGGGACGTTAACTGGAGGCCCCCTGTGCAGGGAGAACCATCCCCTGTGCAGGTTAAAGATCCCTACCGTAATTACATGATTACTGTGTAGGCTTTCATCCTGCAAAACTGGAGTGTATGTAATATACACCTGCGGTAATGGTCAAATGTGACCGACGCAGTATCAGAAGATAGATAGATAGATGAGTCAATGCTCAAGATTATCCACTGGGCCATGGAGGCCTGTTGCAGCTGCGAGTTCTGCTCTATCTATCTATCTATCTATCTATCTTCTGATACTGCGTCGGTCACATTTGACCATTACCGCAGGTGTATATTACATACACTCAAGGTTAACGTCCCGATCCGAAGGACGGTGCACTTTATGACATTCATCCCTGCAAATGATGCCAATGGAGCGTGTTCAGACACCGAAATTTTATCGCCGCTGCCGGGGATCGAACCCGGGACCTCTAGCATCAGAGGCAAGTGCACTAACCACTGAGCTATCACGCTCACGCTATGCTCGTCTGTAGTATACCTAACCTGTGGTACTAGGTACCATAGCCACTACCGCTGTGTCTTTAATAAATTTTTTAGACAATGAAAAAATGTCTGTCATTAATTGCTACACTATACATTCCGGAATCCTCCATAAATTGGGTCTCGACTGAAAAACAGAAAAAAATTGGGTCAACTGGTTCCATTGTAAACAATCAGTTTTCCCAACATTTTGAAGCAAAAATAAGCCCGAAATATGCTTACATATTGACAAATATATCTGATACATGCACTCATTGCAAATGACACTTGGTGGTTCTGTCCAACGGAGAAAACTACGACTGAAATTATCACGAACTGCAAACAATCAAAATCGCCATCTTCCTGAATGAAAAATTAATGGTTCCCTGCATTTCTTGGAACCACTCTGCATGAGGTAAAACGTGAAATTTACCGCAAGTTGGTACTCTCGACCACAATGTAAAACACAGTTTGGTGCCGAGGTTCATGCTGAACTAAGTGATCAATCAGCATTAAATGTGGTTACTCCAGCACACATCTATCTATCTATCTATCTATCTATCTATCTATCTATCTATCTATCTATCTATCTATCTATCTATCTATAGAGATCTATCTGGCAGAATACATTGAGGAAGTGTTTAACCCTTTCCTAGCTGCACTTAGGAAGGGATTTGGATGTCAGACGACTCTGCTACGTCTCATTGAAGATTGGAAGAAGGCCTTGCATTATCATGAGTATGTAGCTGCCATTATCAGGGATATGTCGACTTCCACATGACCTACTGAAAGCTAAACTTTTAGCTTCTGGTCTGTCTGAAGATGCAGTAACTCTGCTCGAGAGTTACCTGAGTGACAGACGGCAGAGAGTCAAGATAGGCTCCCATACTAGTAGCTGGGAAAAACTTTTTAAAGTTGTCCCACACGGATCTATTTTAGGGCCACTAATTTCTAACATTTTTATCAACGACATATTTTACATCATCAAACGGGAACAAGACAATTCATCGACAAGACAACTCATCGACATGGTCTTTGGAGACAATTCATCGACACAATTGAAGACAACTCATCGACACTTTTTGAAGACAACTCATCGACACATTATTATGTTGAAGTTATACACAAGCTGATAAAATGAAGACAATGTTTTGAAAATAAAATGATCTTTTACCACGTTTATGTTCAAAATAACGAATTTAGAATATCTTAATTCAATATTTTGGCTTATTGGTGACAATTAAGAGACCATTTTAACCGCATAGGATGGCTGGCATAAATAAACTTACGCATTCTATTTTAAAAAACATGATATATAAGAAAATGGTCAGGGAACTTTGTTCAATATTATTCAAAACTTTCATAGTTAAAATAAAAAACATGGAAAGTGAAGTTTTTTTATGAGTTTTTAAACTGTCTGTCTGTCTTTCTGTCTGTCCGTCCGTCCGTCCATACATATGTATGTATGTATGTATGTATGTATGTATGTATGTATGTATGTATGTATGTATGTATGTATGTATAATACTAGGGAGTCTTTATATGCGTTTTTAAACTGTCTGTCTATCTGTCCTGTCTGTCTGTCTGTCTGTCTGTCAATCTATTTTTCTTTCTTTCATTCATTCTTAGACATTATAAGTCTTGTTTCTTTCGTTCATTCTTATACATTATCTTATTCTTTCTTTCTTTTCTTCTTTCGTTCATTTATTTATTTATCTCATACTTATTTTGAGGGCACGTGCCAGTTGATATAAAACATGGACAAACAATCAATTACATCATTACTCAAATTATTTTGTTAATCGGCGTGCACCATAAAGTTGCAAACATAACGGTTACTATTTTACTCAAAGGGGGTCTTTCATTTGTGCCCATGCATGTTTTTTCTTTAAACTTTTTATATTAATAACACAGCATATACAACCTATAAAAATGTATTTAATAAATTATATAAATCAAAGTAGGACTCAGGAGGCCACTCTAACTGACTCCCTCCATGAGCGGGTGTCTGTCTCTTAAATAAGTGCGTCTTAAATCTTATGTTTTATTTAGTTTCAAGATCTGTGAACTGGATTGAATGCAGAACTCCATAGGCATTCCTTTGATACTAAAAAACCTTTTGAATTAATTAAAGTTTACATTTTCTGATAAAATAATTATCAAAAATCTCATTTTTTAATTAAAATTTTAAAAAAATATCAAAATTCAATCCCTAAGATTAACATGTTCTAGTCTTTGTCAAGATTTCATTTTGCTAGAAAAACTTGCCATATGTATCTTCTTTAGCTATGCAAAATTTCATGAAAATCCGAAACCGGTAACACTGTAGTTTTACACCTCTAATGGATGTAAGTCGTTTCTGCAAAATTTACTATTTTATTGAAATCATCCAAGAACCTTACAAAGAGGCAATTCGTAACACGTACGTAATAAAAATGAGATTATACAAATCAAAATGAATACACATTGAGCTGATCTAGCTTAGAAGCTATTAAAATATCATGAATTTCTGATATTTTCCTTTCATTTATACACTATGATCTATCCAAAATAGTAGATAGTAAAACGCTAAATCAAAAGGTATTCTAATCAACAAATTAGGCTTAACAACATATATTGCTTTTTTATTAGCAGCAAAATTATTGTGAACATGTGCAACTTTATTTAATGACTTTGCATAAGTCATGCTACTCAAATAGGTGTAAGGCAAGGAGATCCATTATTTTCATTTCCATACCAAGCTCCTATGCAAGGACGCAATGGTCAGTGGTTTGTTGTTACTAGTAAAAATAGTTCTGTTGATAAATCCATGGACAGATTAAGCCTTAGATATACTGTCTTTATGGACGCTGGTTTATTATCCTAACAAAATAGTTACAGTAATTATTGGTTAGTATTTCCAAAAATCGAAATGTCACTGATATTGGGTTTCTGTTGCAAAAGATGTCATTGATGGATGAGGCGCAGAATATTTGGTGTAAACAAAGCTGTCCCATGACCTAAAGAAATTTTGCTATTAGACAGGGAGAGAAACAGTTTCCTTCCTTATAGTACACATGCATAAATATGTCTCTTTTCTGCATTGGTATTGAATTGTTGATGTTTCTTTAGTGTCTTATTTTTTTCTATTTACTTTGTCAATATAGTGGTTAATTTATCGGAAGCGAGCTCTTAGTATTTTTTTCTGGTTGTAAAACTTTCAACCACTTCTTGAATGTTTCTGCTGAATGCAAGTTCACTGTTTTTTAAGCATTGTTCTTGCTTGCTTTTTGTTCATTAATAATTACCAGTACATTTCTGTGCAATATATCTCTCAGCCTAGAAAGAGCATTGCAGTGTTTGGACAGAAAAAAGCATCATAATGTATCTACTGAAAATAATTTAAAATCCTATGAGTAATGCGATAACTACTCACAGATTGATTAATTATTATCAACAGTTTAAATGCTTCTTGATATCTTACATAATGTGATTTGTAATTACTGCAACAACTGCTGAGATAGGTAAATGAAGTTAAAGACCTATACAAATATATAGACAACACAATCATGATCACATAAGGTTTGGAACACTGTCAAATGTACGACCATGTGAATTCTAAAAGCAAATTCAAATGGCTTTGGAATACAGCTTCAGGAAGACATTTGATTTCGTTAATAGGGGCTATACAAAAAGATAGATTGGCTAGTGCCTATGCAGATACAAATTCTGAAAACTTATTGTCCAGGAAAAGTAATCTCAGTGTTTTTGATTTTCCCTAGAGTAAACCTTTCTTTTTAAATGGACAGTTAGGATTAAATAAACAAACAACAGTTTGACTTGAGAGTCATTTATGTCGAGTCGGATAACAAATCTCACAAAATCTGAAGCAATATCTAAAAGTGACTGGTATGTTGTTGATTTGAATGTTAAATCTAAACATCACCTTAGCACCATTACCAAATTAGACAAGAAAGACAGAAAGAAAGCTGTGCACATGATTACATGGGTGCGTTTGATGACGTTTGTCATCAAAACCTTTGCGGTATAGTTCTGTAGACAAAATAGTGTGTTCAATAGGGGCAAATTTACTGAAATGGGCGTTTTGAAATAATACTTATAGTTATGCTATGAACTACTTACACAAACCATACTATACTATAGCCATCCAAATTGAAAGCAATAGTAAAGTATTATTAAACAGCATGACCAAAACATGATAATCATATAATAGCACATTTTGCTGAATCAGGACTATCAGTATTCAGTCTGTTAAAACACAATGTTACCGGTCCTCAATTTCCATCAAAATTCATCAACATGTTCCTAAGATATGTGGGTAGTTTTTATGCTAAATAGGTGTCTTGACAAAAATTGGAACATGGTAAAAATGCATATAAAATTTTAATGAATATAAAATAGGAGCTGAAATACGGGGACACCATCAAAGAAAACTGAATGCCCAGCCACTATTACTAGACATATGAGGTCATTCATAGTATCAACTAACTCACCAATTATGGCTGTAATTCATAAAACATAGCAGCATTAGATATATGAAGTTCTGAATACTGTAGACAAGTTTATATGAGAGTACTCTCTGTTGTGATAGAGACTTCATAAAATATGTAATAATTTACTACGGAAATGAAATTTAAAAGTGAATGCATCGTAATTATAATGGTTATACCCAAGGCAATTATTGTGCATAATTTCATCAAAATTCAAGCGTGGGCAGAAACCAATGCAAATTTCGTATACCTTGAAAGACCCCCTTTTTATCCAACATGTGTATTTGTATTTTTACCCCTCTCAGATCAATCAAATACAATGTACCACTTATCCATAATTACCCTTAATTACCTATGATTGCCAATTACCTTCACACAAATGTGTCAGTGAATTGTCTTCAAAAGGTGTCGATGAGTTGTCTTCAATTGTGTAGATGAATTGTCTCTAAAAACCGTGTCGATTGTTACATGTGGGTTTACGGCGTCCCGCAAACCCCCATGCTGACAAGACAACCGAGCGTGATCTCTGACAGGTGTACGGGCAGCTGTGGGGTAAGGCACAAGAAAGATGTTAAATGAATGACATGAATTATTTACAATATCTACATACAACGCTTACAAACACAAAACATCACAATTTGTTGCTTCTGTAGCCAACTCACGACGTCCGCTCCGAAGGCAAAACAATGTTCTGTGCTCGGAACGGGTGACGTGAATACCTACAGAAGCAAACAACAAAAACAACAACAAAAACAAAAAAAGAAACAACACAAGACGCGACTGGCCAGTTTATAACTTAGGGTGAATCCCCCACTCGCGTGAAACTTCCTCTCGCAAACTAGTAGAACTAGTCTATCAACATAGTTGATAATCCTAGGTTTAGCGATCACGTTTGCTGATCAGAGGTTTAGTGATCGTCTAAATGACCTGCAGGTTAATTGACCTCTTCCACGGTCTCACATTTGTTTACAACGAACAATGATCTAGATTCTGCTTCTACCCTGGTAGGCGCTGATTACGGCGGTCTGTCCGCCCTTGCTGGACCCTAACGCATAGCGTCGTACCAGTACCTGCTGCTATGAAGCAGGGAGCAGCAGGTCACACATTGTTGTGCCTTTCAATATACTTTCTATTTCCCCGTCACAATGTTGTGTTCACTCTTTACAACTTGACCTGCTGCTAAAGTGTCCGTTTTTTCAGGGTTTATATATCTATGAATACTACCGGAAAATCATGCCTACTCATATTATCTTGCTCAATTCGTGGCGAGGTGGAGATACCGGCCACAAACAAAGCCAGATAGCAAAAATCGAGTAGATAATGGATTTGCGTTCAAATAGTATATTTCCCATAGGAAAAATTGATGAAACGACCCTATAATCAATGACATGACTCCTGTCAAAACGAACACCCACACAACACGTGACGGGAATAAAAATCATATATGGCACAATTTGGCGGTTGGCGATTTTTAGGCAAATTCTATAGGACTCGGCCTTTTAGCGGCCCCCTGTATTGTAAAAACAGCTCTCTATAAACCACTCATGCATACATCGTATGATATGTGCATGACTTGTTCATGGAGCCGCACAGTTTGCGTACCATATTTCACCTAAAATATTTCACTCGCACCGCCCTACCATATATCTACTAAAATAATTTAGATGTGCATAAGCACCAGAGAGGTTTCCTATTCCAACTCGTAACATCGATGAGTTGTCTTGTCGATGAATTGTCTCGATTCCCATCAAACATGGTACTCTTTATAAATATGCAGATGACAACACACTGTTTTGCATTCATAGATGTCGTAACTTTTAAAGGAAATTCTACAAAGTGAAAGTATTTTACCAATTGAATGGTTTTCAGAAAATTTATGAAAGCAAATCCCGACAAATTTCAAGCCATCTGCATAGGACAAGAACATATGATGCTATTTCCGTTTTCCACTTAATGATACCATCATCAAATGTGAAGATGATGTGACACTCTTAGGAATAAACATAGATTTTATGTTAAATTTTATTTATTTATTTTTTCTCCTATTACTGCTACTCGCTCACATCTGAGCATTACGAGCAGGACTTCCCTGGTGGTAACCAGTATTTTTTTAACAATGTGGATGAAGTGCCATGCTCAAGGACACAACACTTTGACCAGCGTGAGGATCGAACCCGCAACCTCTCGATCACAAATCCGATGCGCCAAAGCGCAAAATTTTAATGACCACATTTCTGACATTTGCAAGAGGGCATCACAGCAGCTAGCAGTTTAAAGCGGGTGTGTAAACTTTTAACTAAACAAGGCAAACTTACCTTCAGGAGATCATAGGCAGCGATAAAATGCCTTATAGATATACAACAACAACAAACTTAAGAGCATAAGAATTATACACTTTGGTCATGTCAGAAAGTGTGTGATGCCCTCACCTTTCTACTTGACAATATTTGTATTAGATTCGGTACTAAGTTATTTAGACAAATTGTGGGTATTCCGATGGGTACTAATTGCGCACCTCTTGTGGCTGATCTGATATTGTATTGTTATGAAAGAGACTTCATTTTGTCGCTTTCCATTGATAACCAATCTGAAATTATTGAAGCGTTTAGCTCCACTTCTAGATATTTAGATGATTTATTAAATATTGATAATACCTATTTTGATGGTTTGATCAGTCAGATTTACCCCCCAGAACTTCAGTTAAATAAAGCAAATTCTTCTGATACCGAGGCCCCATTTTTGGATTTACATCTATCTATTGTAGATGGATTTGTTTCATGCAAAATTTATGATAAACGCGAGGACTTTGATTTTGAGATTGTAAATTTTCCTTTTTTGGATGGTGATGTTCCTCGTGCGCCATCCTATGGCGTTTATATTTCGCAATTAATTCGATTTGCTAGAGTGTGTAGTCATGTAACTGACTTCAATTCTCGTAATAAATTATTAACGGCTAAACTCCTTAATCAGGGTTATCGGTACCATAAACTACGCAAAGCCTTTTCAAAATTTTATAGATGCCATTCTGATTTAATTTCAAAATTCAATATTGGACTTAAATCTCTTCTGCAACAAGGTCTATCGGAACCCGAATTTTATGGTGACTTAGTATAAAAATTCAGAAAAATATATAACTGCAATGACTTCAGCACCCAATTTCGTAAAATCATTCTTCGATATAAAAAGATTGGGTACAACATGGATATTATACGACAGACTGCATGCATGGTAGTTAACCCAATCACGGTTGGCAACTTTGCTTCCCTCTTTAATTGCACGCCGGTGGGTCAGGCCTCAGATTCTATGACGGCTCCAACGTAAAGGCTTATTGAGAATTAGAGAGATCTAATTCAAGGTAATGTTGGTTGGTGCCTGATGCTCTGTCTCTGGCCGGGCCCATCGGAGTCTAACTGTTGGTTTTCTTTTGCTCCAGCATTTCAGTGGTTTCTTGCTGTCGAGTCCTCACCGTTCTCTCACCTCTGTGGTTCTTTGATTTTTGTGTTCACGGAGATGTTGCACTGATGAGTTAGGAGACCTTCATGCGGACTGAACACATTATTTGTCTAAATTGCGACGGAAGTATGGGCGAGGATTGTGGCCACGTAAAATCGATTTAAGCCCCCCAGTGGAAATCTTCCACTGACCGTTCCAAGGCGGCTCTTCTGTGGCGATTTATTTATATTGTTGTTTGTTACTTACTGTGTGTATCACTTTTGTCTTTTTATTTTGGATGGCCACATGGCCATTTTGTGGGAAAGTAACTGTCCTTATGGCCTTCCTTTGTTTAGGTTTCCATTATGGTCTTGTCGCTTAATGTTTGTATTTCTTTCCCTTTGGTGTCTTTTATGGGTGGAGTAAGTTAATTGTATCAGTTCCTGATCTTTGTTTTACTTCTACTTTACCATTTTTAAATCTTTTATCATGTCAGAGTTCCAAGGCGGTTCTTCTGTGGCGGTTTATTTATGGTGTTGTTTGTTACTTACTGTATATATATTACTTGTGGCTTTTTATTTTGGATGGCCATATGGCCTTTTTGTGGGAAAGTAACTGCCCTTATGGCATTCCTTTGTTTGGGTTTCCATTATGGTCTGGTCGCTTAATGTTTGTGTTTCTTTCCCTTTGGTGTCTTTGATGGGTGGAGTAAGTTAATTGTATCGATTCCTGATCTTTGTTTTACTTCTACTTTAACCATTGCCCATTGACTTGGCATTTCTGTAGCCAAGCAAAATAGAAGTGGAGGCAATGACCAGGAATCGATACAATTAACCCACAGCTCCCACCAGAGACACCAAAGAGAAAGAAACACAAACACGAAACAACAGACCCCAATGGAAACATCAATAGCGGTAAGCTAAAAGGACAGTTACTTTCCTACAAAATGGCCAACGGGCTATCCAAAATAAAATAATTTAAGCGGCACAAACACCCAAAGAAAAGACATAACAAAAATAAACCGCGACAGAATAACCGCCTTGGAACGGTCAGTGGAAAAAGAATTCCACTGGGGGGTTTAAATCGATTTTACGTGGCCACAATCCTCGCCCTTACTTCCGTCGCGATTTAGACAAATAATTTGTTCGGTCCGCATGAAGGCCTCCTAACTCATCAGTGCAACATCTCCGTGAACATAAATAATCAAACAACTACAGAGATGAAACAACGATGAGGACTCGGCAGCAAGAAACCACTGAAATTCTGGAGCAAAAGAAAACCAACAGTTAGACTCGAATGGGCCCGACCAGAGACAGAGAAAATACCAACAAAATAGAAAAGATACAAGAGAGGGCATTGAGATTTCTCCATTTGAAGTACTTTTAAGGAACAAAACACCACACCTTTGCATATAAGTAGACTGAAATTAATGGTTAATGAAGTGTTTAAAATTTTAAACAAACTTGCACCCTCTTATATCCAAGACCTAGTCATTGAGAAAGTTTCTATTTACAACTTGAGGAACCAAAAACAGGTTGATGTTCCTCAAGTTAATACAGAGAGATATAGAATGAGGTCCTTCCAGTTCGGAGCTGCCCAGGTATGGAATAGTCTCCCTAATGAATTTAGGCTGGTTGAAAACTATCCTCAGTTCAAGAGGCTGCTGCGTTCCTGGGGCGGCTATAACTGTAAGTGTACTTCATGTTCTAGATGAAGATCTGTGCATGTTGTATGTTACTATGTTTCACTCTGTTTTATTGTCTATATTGATTTTGCATGCCTCTTATGTTCTTTCTTGCTTGCTAACTGATATTTCGTATTTCAACACAGGACTCTTGCAAGAAATTGTTGTCAATAGAGCTTGTTTCTCCATACCCTTTCGCTTTCGACCTCTCCCCATTTTCATCAGTTAGTCATGATAAGGCATAAATACCGTCACACGCATACACTTTGTCTCCTCCTGGGTCCAGTTGCTGTACACCTACACATGGCAGACTCTTCTCTGAGAGGCTGGCTGTTTCATGGGGAAGTATGTTATTCACTGGGAACAGGACCGGTAGGTTCTAGTTTTTGTTGTCTGATTTGAGGTTTAACGTCCCCGTCAACACTGTAAAGGTCATTTAAGAGACGTTGCTTCCAATTTTGCGGGACTTTTACCCGACATTGAGACGAAATGACATCTCAAGCCCCGTCGCCCAATGAAACCAATAGGGTCTATAAGCATGGACGGTCCGACTCGCACTGCTTTGCCTGTGCAACCTTAGATCCTCTAAGTGGTTTACCAGTACTAGTGTGCGGGCCGGATTCATGGTAGGTTCTAGTATTTTATAAATCCACCATTCCGGCTGGAATGCGAGATGGGCATACAGACAGTGATAACTTATCTGCATTCATTGTTTAGTGCGGCCCCGCCCATCCGGGCGTGCAGAAATAGATGGGCTGCATGATGCTTCCACGCAGAGCTGAAACCGACCCGCACACGAGTACTGGTAAACCGCTTATAGGATCTAAGCCTGCCCAGGTAAAGAGATGCAGGTCGGCCCGTCCATGCTTATAAACCTTGTTGGTTTCAATGGGCGACATGGCTTGAGATGTCATTTCATCTCAATATCGGGTAAAAGTCCTACAAAATTGGAAGCAACGTCTCCAAAATGACCTATACAGACGTTAAACCACAAATCAAACAAACAAAAATCATTATTTATTGTACTTTAGTCATGCTTATGAGGCTGGTGACTATTATCCTTGTGTAGCAATCGAGCTGAACTTGGATACCACCCGTTCCCTGAACATGACTGAAGTATACCTTTGAGAATTTCCATTTTATAATGACTGATCTCTCTGTATGACATAGAAAATTGTAATTCCGTATTATTTTAATTAACAGAATATTATCTTGCATCTTATCCAACGTAATCAGATTTCCAAATGCAATAAATTTGCCAATGTCTTAATATCAACATTTTATTTCAGATATATGTATATGTGTACAAAGTTCGCTGTGATAGTTTTAAATTCTCTGTGATATTTAACCTCTTTGTTGATATACCTTGGTTTGTCGAAATAAAAGCTTTACATGGCTTATGTTGATTTGTTTCAAATATTCGACAATAAAGAAATATTCTGTAAAAAATCTATCTATCTATCCGTCCGTCCGTCCGTCCGTTCGTACGTCCGCCCGCCCGCCCTCTGCAATGTTGGCATCTACCACAGAAGAGGGAAGACTATTCCACTGAGGAATATTTCTGGGGAAGAAAAATTCTTCAGGGCATCAGAATCATGCAGGATCAGGATTGTTACTGGTGACACTTCAGATGACATTCATACACCAGGACCTGTGATGGGAAGTTAGTCCTAGCTATCACCACAGAGATAAAGTTAGCTACACTATCCTCAGCAACTTCATCATCATCATCATCATCATCATCATCAACATCATCATCATCATCATCATCATCATCATCATCACCGCAGGTGTATATTACATGCACTCCAGTTTTGCAGGATGAAAGCCTATACAGTAATCATGTAATTATGGTAGGGTTCTTTAACCTGCACAGGGGGTGGTTCTCCCTGCACAGGGGGGGGGGGGGGGTCCAGTTAACGTCCCGATCCAAAGGACGGTGCTTTTTATGACATTCATCCCTGCAAATGATTCCAATGGAGCGTGTTCGGACACCGAAATTTTATGGCCGCAGCCGGTGATTGAACCTGGGTCCTCTAGCATCAGAGGCAAGTGCACTAACCACTGAGCTTTCACGCTCCAGGTCCTGTCTCCTTATGGCCATCATCATCATCATCATCATAATTCTTCTTCTTCAATTCCCAGGTACAATAACCACGTTTCTGTTTGTCATGACATAGCTGGGAAGTTATGTCCCTTCAGTCACATAAAGATACGCTTTATTTTATGCTCTCCTTTTTGTGCCCATGTATTTTGATTTTTCTTATAAATATTTTTATTATTCCAACGAGCACATACTCTCTCTAAATTTGAACATCATCATCACTGTTAGGAAAAGAACTAAATATGCAGGACTCTGCTTTCGTTTCTGTCCTATAGCTATTTATTTGTGTAAATATTGTGTTGTAGTATCATATTGTTGTTGGAATAAAATATGTTTAAACCAAATTTGAACAGAAATACTAAGAAGAATGAAATACCCTACATTTTGTTGAAATATAACTATGTCAAATTCATAGGCACATCATCATCATTGTTAGGAAAAGAACTAAATATGCAAGACTCTGCTTTCGTTTCTGTCCTATAGCTATTTATTTGTGTAAATATTGTGTTGTAGTGTCATATTGTTGTTGGAATAAAATATGTTTAAACCAAATTTGAACAGAAATACTAAGAAGAATGAAATACCCTACATTTTGTTGAAATATAACTATGTTAAATTCATAGGCATGTTGACGTGATGCGGTACATTTATTTAAGAAAGTAGAGACATTTCGTCTTCTTCTTGTTTCATCATCATCATCATCATCATCATCATCGTCATCATTTTCGAAATAATCATCATTAGGCCTTCTTCTTCTTCTTCTTCTTTATAGAAATGATAGACTAAACTTTAATGATTGATCACCAACTTTTTCCAAATTGACCGATGCTCGATTAAAGGTTAAACGAAAGACATTGTACAGTCAGTGCAGTCAGTCCTTTGATTAAATTTTGCTCACAACTTTGCTCACCATCTCTATCATGACACGTTTCTATTTTAATGATCATCGTTGGAAACGAGCCTGTGCACCAGAACCCTTCATTATCACTGTCATGATGATTTTGATGATGATGCCTGTCGTCGATATAATCATTATCAGCTTCTTCCTCTTTTTCTTCTTGCATCATCTCGTCGCCAATATTCTTCTTCTTCATTTCCCAGGTGCAGTAACCACGTTTCTGTTTGTAATAACACACCTGGAAAGTTATGTCCCTTCAGTCACACATATATACTATTTATTTCATGCTCTCCTTTCTGTGCCCGTGCATTTTGATGATGAAGTCAACCATATTATTTCAACGAGCACATATACTCTAAATTTGAACATCATCAAATTCGCCCCTATCCTATTGATCAGTGTAAATATTGTATTGTAATGTCATATCGTTGTTGAAATAAAATTAATAAGAAGAACGAAATACCCTATAATTGTTCGTTAATGTATGTGAAATTCATAGGCATGTTGACGTGATGCGGTACATTTATTTAAGAAAGTAGAAACCCTTCTTCTTCTTCTTCGTCTTGCTGCTGCTGCTGCTGCTGCTGCTGCTGCTGTTGCTTGCTGCTGCTGCTGCTGATGATGATGGCTAGTACTTAATGCTCAGAGCGCACAATAGATAAACTGGCCATTTGCTGCTCGCGTCATGTCAAAGAGGCACTAAGGCAACCAAACGTCCAGCTCTGTTAGTTGACTGCAAACGCGTATTTGAAGAACATTCAGCAGTAAAATCTCAAAAACAAGAGGACCAAGAGGGCCCTGGTTCGCTCATCAGAGTGTCACTGTCTCCAGTACATTCAATTTTTAGCTCTGGTGCCATCTTGTTCATCAGAACGAAACGTAGGCAACATTCTTGTGACGGTTGAATCAAATTTTCCCAAAGGCTTTAAGAGGAATTCACGTTTGAAGCAAATTTACGTTTTTCTATTTTTAGCTCTTGCAGCCATCTAGTTTATCAGAGCAGAATGATTTTAGTATTTGTATGAAGCCGACGTGAAGACTGAATCAAATTGGCCTACGGGTTAAGGAGGAGTTCAAATATGAAGTAAATATATATTTTTTTTCTATTTTTAGCTCTGGCGGCCAGTTCGCTCATGCGAGTAGAACCGTTTTTGCCATTTTGGTAGAAGGTCACTTAAGCAACATTCCTATGAAGTTTGAATGAAATTGGCCCATGGGTACCGGAGGAATTGTCGTTTAAAGATTTTTTTATATTGTTAGTTCTGGCGGCCATCTTCTTCATCAGAGCAGAACGATTTTAGCTATTTTGATAGGGATTCACCTGGGCAACATTCCTGTGAAGTTTGTATCGAATTGTCTCAAGTGTTTAGGAGGTGTCCGCGTTTGAAGCAGATTTACAATGTGTTCTTTTTTTTTTATCTCTGGTGGCTCATTTGAGCTGACCGTTTTAGCTATTTTGGTTGAGGGTCACCTACGAAACATTTCTAGGAAGTTTGAATGAAATTGGCCCAAGGAGTTACGGTTTACAGTTTTTTTTTGTATTTTTAGCGCTTGCGGCCATCTTGTTCATAGGAGCAGAATGATTTTAGCTGTGTTGGTAGGAAGCCACCAAGGCAGCATTCCTGTGAAGTTTGAATCAAATTGGCACAGGGGTTTAGGAGGAGTTCGTGTTTGAAGCAAATTTACGCTATTTTTCTATTTGTAGCTCTGGTGGCCATTTTGCTCAGCAGACCATCTGGAACCGATTTAGCTTGGTACAGGGTCACCTAAACAACATTCCTATGAAGTTTGAATGGAATTTGCCCAATGGTACAGGAAAAGTTGACCTTTATTTTTTTTCTATTTTTAGCTCTGGCAGCCATCTTGTTCATCAGAGCAGAACGATATAGTTATTTTGGTAGGGAGTCACAAAGGCAATGATCCTTTTAAAGTTTCAAATTCTTAAATGGTCGCGGGTCGTTTCGCCCGTGAGTCGTTTCTCCCGTAAGTCGTTTCGCCCGTGGATCGTTTCGCCCTGAGTCGTTTTGCCCTGGGTCGTTTCGCCCGTGGGTTGTTTCGCCCTGATTTGGTGGGTCGTTTCGCCCTTATTTTTTCAAGCCCTTCGGATTGAGGTTAGATTTGTTTTTGGTATATAAAGGGGTTGGTGGGGGTATGGGGGTCCCGGAAAATATTGTAATAACCTCGTATGGTGCTATATTTGACCATCTCCTTTTCATGGTTCACTGACTTTGTAAACTTTTGCGTCAAACCTTACGTTCACCCTACTATTTATGTTCATTTCTCAAGAACTGTAAGAGTTTATAATGATACTTGGTACAAACTTGCATCTTTGGATGGCAGCGATAATTCAAGCATCAATATTTGACCTTGACCCACTTTTCACCGTTTACTGACTTTGTAAAATATTGCGACAAACCTGGCGACCATCCTACCATTCAAGTTAATTTCTCAAGAACTATAAGAGTTTCGTTAATGAACTTTGTATTAAGCTTGCTTCTAGTGATGACAATTATAATGCAATTATCCATATTTGACATTGTTATAATGGGCCTTATGGCTGTGAAAATTGCTGTGTATATGTAAAAATGCGATATTTTTCTCATTTCGTATTGTCTATGTTTTAGAAACTGAAATAAGAAAAATAAAGTATATGTGAGGATCCACTAATTGCTGTATAAAGTGGGGTTTAGGGGTGGGGGTTCTTCATTACATAGACTTGCTAACATACCTTTTCCACACAAAAAAAATCCAAATTTTTCTGATAAACAAATGCTGGTATTTTTGCACAACACAGACATTACGAAAAAGAGTCTTTGACAATCAGATATGAGCCTCGTCACGATAAACAATAATCACTATCATTTTGTACGAAAGTAACTGAGTAACTGTCCATTTGGCTTTCCGATTGTTTCATCTCAGTGTCAGGTAAAAGTCCCACAAAACTGGAAGCAACGTCTCCAAAATGACCTTTACAGTTTTGACGGGGACGTTAAACTTCAAATCAAACAAACAAACAAAAGCTTTCCGCTTGAGATGTCGTTTCATCTCAATGTCGGTAAAAAACCCTCACAAAACTGGAAGCAACGTCTGCAAAATGACCTATACAGTGTTGACTCGGACGTGAAACCTCAATCAATCATTCATTCATTAATTCACTTATCCATCGCCGTATATTCAACCGTCCGTTCGTCCGTCCGTACATCTACCAACTCACAACTCCATTCATTTATTCATTCGTTTATTCATTCAACCGTCTGTCCATTTACCAAACCACTCCGTTTTTCACTCCCTTAAAAATATAATTGCGGCGAAACGACCCACGGGCGAAACGACCCACTGGCGAAACGACTCACCCGATAAGGGCGAAATGACCCACCCCCGAAATCAGGGCGAAACGACTCAAGACCAAGCGACCCGGCGAAACGACCCACGGGCGAAACGACCCGGATTCAATTAAATCGGCACAATTCGCGTTTGAAGCAAATTTGCGATGTTTTCTATTTCTCTCTCTGGCGGTTATTTTGCTCATTTGAGCAGATCATTTTAGCTATTTTTGGTAGAGGGTCACCTAAAAGACATTTAAAATTATTAAGTTTGAATGAAATTGGCCCAAGGGTACAGGAGGCATGATCAAATATTTTCCTGTTTTTAGCTCCGGCGGCCATCTTGTTCGTCAGAGCGGAACAATTTTAACTATTTTGGGAGGAAGCCATCCAGGCAACATTCCTGTGAAGTTTGAATCAAATTGGCACAAGGATTTAGGAGGAGGTCGTGTTTGAAGCCAATGTTTCTATTTTAGCTCTGGTGGCCATTTTACTCATCGGAGCAGAACCGTTTTAGCCACTTTAGTAGAGGGTCACCTGAGCAACATTCCTATAAAGTTTGAATAAAACTGGCATAAGGGTACAGGATGAGTTGTCGTTTAAAGATTTTTTTTTCTATTTTAGCTCTGGTGGCGATCTTGTTCATCGTAGCGAAACGATTTTAACTATTTTGGTAGGGAGTCACCTAGGCAACATTCCTGTGAAGTTTGAATATTAAAACCGGCCAAAGGATTTAGAATGAGTTCACGTTTGAAGCAAATTTTACGATGTTTTCCTATCTTTAGCTCTGGTGGCCATTTTGCTCATTAGAGCGGAACCGTTTTAGCTATTTTGGTACAGGATCACCTAAGCGACATTCCTATGAAGTTTGAATTAAAATGGCCTAAGGGTACAGGAAAAGTTGTCATTTGAAGATTGTTTTAGCTATGCCGGCCATCTTGTTTATCGGAGCGGAAATTTTTTAGCTATTTTGGTAGGGAGTCACCTATACAACATTCCTATGAAGTTTGAATCAAACAGACCAAAGGATTTAGAAGGAGTTCACGTTTGAAGAAAATTTACCATGTTTTCCTATTTTTAGCCCTGGCGGCCATTTTGCTCATTAGAGCGGAACCGTTTTAACTATTTTGGTAGAGGATCACCTAAGCAACATTCCTTTTCATGAAGTTTGAATTAAAATGGCCTAATGGTACAGGAGAAGTTGTCATTTGGAGATTTTTTTTTTTTTTAAGCTCTGGCGGCCATCTTGTTTTTAGCTATTTTGGTAGAGAGCCACCCAGACAACATTCCTGTGAAATTTGAATCAAATTGATCCAAGGGTTTAGCAGTAGTCTTTTAAATCAAATTGTTGACGCGGGACGACGCACGACGGACGACGTACATTCACCGATCGCAATAGCTCACCATAAGCACTTCGTGCTTAGGTGAGCTAAAAGACCATCTTTTATGTTTTATTATTGGCTCACGTTGATAAATGTTTTTTTTTTTTTTTTTTTTTTAAATTGCGCGTACAATGCGTTTGTACGAAATCCAGGTAACGGTTATTTTGAGTTTCTCCTTTGACCAGACCCAGCAGACACATGACGTAATTGTGACGTCACACCAACGTCGGTACAGCGTCATGACGTTTATACAACGTCAAATCTACGTGAGGTTGCACCGACGTTGATTTGACGTTGCCCTACCGACGTGTGCCTGCTGGAGAGGATCATTCTGTATTCATGTGCTGGGACATTAACAAATAGTGAAAACCAAGATCAAACGCCACAGAAAGCGGCGTCTGATCAGGGTCTACACTATTTTCTCCAAAACATGAATTTCTTTTTTTTCTTCTCTATTTACCGGCCCCGATAGCTCAGTTGGTAGAGTGTCCGCTCCGGGGAACGGGAGGTCTCGGGTTCGATCCCGGGCCGCGACATACCAAAGTCGTTAAAAATGGTACTAGCTGCTCCTCGCTTGGCACTCAGATTTACGGGGTAGAGCTAGGACTGGTCGATCCAGTGTCAGGATAATGTGACTGGATGTGGTATCATGTAATGTGTCTGGGACATGATACTTCAGTGAGGCAGCACTATAAACGTGAGCATTGAGCTCCCTGTCGCAACCAGACACCGTCGTGATATGACTGAAAAATTGTTGAAAGCGACGTTAAACCCGAATTCACACACACACACATTTCTTCTCTATTTCCATACGCTCTCGTGGACATTCCAGGCAGGTGTACATTACAGCCACTCCAGATTTGCAACAGTAATCGTGTAATTTAATCTGCACAGGGGATAATTATCCCTGCACCGGGGGAGTGGGGGGATGGGGCAGTTAACGTCCATGCACTTTGTGGCATTCATCCCTGCAAATGATGCGAATCAGTGGAGCATGTTCGGACACCTAACACCTCAATTTTATTACCGCCGCCGGGATTCGAACCGAGGGCCTCTAACATCACTAACATCATAGGAAAGTGCATTAACCACTGAGCTACCACGCAAACAGAAAAAAAAACTGCAAAACAACATCAATAACAAAACAGTAAGTCTTCGTTCAGGTCCAATTTACCTAACATACACTCAGGAGACATTCAACCCACCCACAGTGCTATCAGTGCTTTGATTAGCTCTCCGCAGGCACGTTGTACGTATGAAACATGGCAAACCATCACGAAAACACGCCCGCCTATTCAAATATATTGACATTTTTACAAAAAAATATGAAAAAAAAAAAAATATTCAAAAAAAAATCTGATATTTTTTCCTAATTTCTTCTCAAAACAAAGATTGTGGATACTCGTTAGAACCGCCTCGTCGAGGCGGTCCTAACGAGTACCCACAATCTATGTATTTGAGCAGAAATAAGAATAATTGTACAAACTCCTGTAAACTACAGTTTTACTAATAGAAGTCGGGGTTTACGGGGGTCAAAATTATATAGACATTATATAGACATGTTTTCGTGATGGTCACAATTCACCCGCGTATCTAGATCTACGCTGGATCTACAATGCATAAGAAATTCGCCCCATTTAATTTTATTCTTTTAATATTTCATCAGTGCAGTGCGTATCTGTTAAGATCGAAATGTGTTTTCTGAAAGCTCAGGTTTTTATCAGCTCTCTGTGAAGAATCTGCATTTCGTATGAAATATACATTTTTATGTACAGTGCCTTCCAGAAATGTAGATTTTAGAAGAAATATAACTTTTAGACTTCTTGTATCAATGATAAGTTGATAATACCTGTCATACATGTAGATAAATGAGAGAGAGAGAGAGAGAGAGAGAGAGAGAGAGAGAGAGAGAGAGAGAGAGAGAGAGAGAGAGAGAGAGAGAGAGAGAGATTTAATGAATACAAGCAAAATACCTTAACAAACAGAATGTTATTTATAGAAGATCGAAAAGCGAAAAGATATCCCTTAACCCTTTTAACCCTTAACTGGTAGGAGTATAGCATCCTTTACGCAGATACGCGCTTGCGCACACATTGCAAACGTAAAAAATAAACGACGAAGAAGAAGAATATGTAGAAAAAAAGAAAGAAAGAAGAAGAAGAAGAAGACTTGACGAAGAAGAAGAAGAAGAAAAACAATCTGTCTGTGTCTAGGATATACACGATACTACTATACTACTTATTAGCTAACATAGGCGGGGAACACACCTACAGGAAAGAATTTGCTCCCTAAAGAGAGCAAATTCTTTTAGGGAGCAAATTCTTTTCTGTAAGAGTGGTCCCCATTTGGAAAACGATATTAACGGGCGGGATTATTATAGTACTTTCTTTGGTTTGCGTACAATTTAAATTATTTTCTCCTAGTTACGCCCATGACTGACCGATTGATTCTTCCATCCAGTAGCTATGGCACGGGTGGTAATCAGGGGAACTAGCTCGAAAATGAGTCAATGGAAATTTGTTCCCTCGACACATCCGGGAACTCTCGAGCTAGCTCCATCACCAAGAATCTCGTAAACAAAGGTAGGTCTCGAAGAGTTTTATCACCATTTTTTTCTTTGTAAGCTATTTATAAAAAATCCGGCACTGCAGTTCCACATAGAAATGATTTAACTTTGTACTCCGCTAGAATTTGCCATGGAAATTTGCAGCGCTGGAGTATGAATGAAACCCAAACTTTTTATCACGGACCGGAAAAATTGTCAATTGATGTCATTACGGAGATTTTGACCGAAGATTTTTCATTTTCCGTCAAAAGTACGCCCTTGGCACCCACAGAAACAACATCCCTGGTGAAATGAAACATGGAAAGTGTGAAATAAGCAAAAAAATATGGCAGTGATTGCGTAACTTGCGAGTTATGACGAAATTACTGTCCGAGCTAGTCTTCTCGACAAGGAGCTAGTTCACTCGACATAAAAAAAGAAAATGAAACGTTCATCAGATTTGATGTCTTTCTATGGTCCCACCCAGGTTATCCAACTGGTTTCTTTACCTCTGGCTAACAAAAGTCGGTCTCGAAGAGTTTTATCACCATTTTTATTCTTTGTAAGCTATTTATAAAATAAATCCGGCAATGCAGTTCCACATAGAAATGATTTAACTATGTACTCCGCTAGAATTTGCCATGGAAATTTGCAGCGCTGGAGTATGAATGAAAGTAAACTTTTTATTACGGACCTGAAAAATTGTTAATTAATGTCATTACGGAGATTTTGGCCGACGACTTTTCATTTTCCGTCAAAAGTACGCCCTTCACACCCATAGAAACAACATTCCTGGTGAAATAAAACAGAGTCTTATCATAAGGAACAATGATATATATGGTTTAGGGGTTGGGAGCTGAATTATTTTCAAAATATTAGACATTTTGAGTTTTCCATACAAATGCCTATATGTCAATTTTACGTTTTATGTAATTTTACCCCAAGGCCCATCCAGGGGCAATTGTATCATGAACGGAAAGTTCTTTGGCTGAGTAAGTGTCATGCGAAATTTAAACTTTGTAGCATAACAGAAACGGGAATTATGGGCTCCAAGAGAAACGCGAACGTTAACTTTAACGTTTGTTAGACTCTGGTTAGGACTCTTGGGCAATGGCATCTGACACTCGGACACGCTCAGGAGCATGGCCCTGGGACAATCGTATCATGAACAGAAAGGTCACGGTCTGAGTAAGCGTCATACCGATTTTCAATTTTGTAGTATAACATAAATGGAAGTTATGGGCTCCAAGAGAAATGCAGACGTAAACTTCGAAATTTGTTAGACTCTGTTTATGAACGCGACTTTCCATTGCAGAACTAGGACATCCATATATGACTCAAGAGAGGCTCGAACCACACCGACAGGATACCTAATCGACATAGATTCATGTTGTTAGGTGATTAGTTGCTTAATAGATCACTGTCTGTCGGGCACAAGTGCAGAGATCACTCGCGGTACGCGCCCGTGATCACTCGCGCTACGCGCTCATGTCTATTCACTATAACGACTGACTTCCAGTCTGTGATATATTAAGCAACTAATAAGCACCATCTTATCTTTCAACAATTTAGTCGAAAACTGTGTTGAGCATTTATGGGTATAGGGGAAACGATAGTTTGTTCGAGGCATCTGGGTCACATGACCAAGATGGTTACCATGCCCATATATGGTGAAACCATTAAAAATCTTCTCTAGAACCAGTGGGCTGATTTCAAGAAACTTGTAGTACCTAGGACTGCAGCACAACATAATTTGTATAAACGATGACTTTAGGTTTATTAAAAATAATCAGATCACCTGCGGGAACAATATGTGATTTCTGAGTGAAACAAAAATCATCATAAAGATTACCGGTAGGAATCAAATACTTCATTTATTTAATCAAACCTTTACACGACACTGACATTTGTGTGCATATATATTTTCTCTCTTTTTCCATCCATCATTCCATCCATCTACCCACCGACCCATCCATCCATCCGTCCGTCTGTCTGTCCGTCTATATGTTCGTTCGTCCATCCGTCCTCCAATTGACCAATCCTTCCAAATACCCACTCATCCCTTTCTATTGTGCACCCTTCCATCCATCAATCATTCCATCCATCCATCCATCCATCCATCCATCCATCCATCCATCCATCCATCCATCCATCCATCCATCCATCCATCCAACATCCATTGATCCGCTCCAAATGGGAGGGGGCGAAGCAACTAGGTGGGCGAAATGACTAAGGGGGGCGAAAAGACCAGGCTCTGTTGGCAAAACAGGGGTGTAAAATGGGGGCGAAACGAACAGGGAGAAACGACTGGGGGACGCCTTTGGGGCATAGCATCTTGTTACCCAACTAGCCAGTGGTAAAGAAACCAGTTGGATAACCTGGGTGGGACCATAGAAAGACATCGAATCTGATGAATGTTTCATTTTCTTTTTTATGTCGAGTGAACTAGCTCCTTGTCGAGAAGACTAGCTCGGACAGTAATTTCGTAATAAGTCGCAAGTTACGTAATCACGGCAAAAATTTTTTTGCTTATTTCAAACTGTCCATGTTCCATTTCACCAGGGATGTTGTTTCTGTGGGTGTGAAGGGCGTACTTTTGACGGATAATGAAAAATCGTCGGCCAAAATCTCCGTAATGACATAAATTGACAATTTGTCCGGTCCGTGATAAAAAGTTTGGGTTTCATTCATACTCCAGCGCTGCAAATTTCCATGGCAAATTCTAGCGGAGTACAAAGTTAAATCATTTCTATGTGGAACTGCATTGACGGATTTTTTTATACATAGCTTACAAAGAAAAAAATGGTGATAAAACTCTTCGAGACCTACCTTTGTTTACGAGTTTCTTGGTGATGGAGCTAGCTCGAGAGTTCCCGGATTTGTCGAGGGAACAAATTTCCATTGACTCATTTTCGAGCTAGTTCCCCTGATTACCACCCGTGTATGGAGAGGCCCAGCTACAATATATGTAATGTCAGGTTTATTCTATACATTGTGGGTTTTACTTACATCGATTCTCTTACTTCAAGAAAACAGTGAAGACCCTGATTAGACGCATCTGATCAGGGTCTTTCCTGTTGGCCACATTGGTTATTTGTTTGTTTGTTTGATTTGAGGTTTAACGTCCCCGTCAACACTGTATAGGTCATTTTGGAGACGTTGCTTCCTATTTTGTGGGACTTTTACTCGACTTTGAGATGAAATGACATCTCAAGCACTGTCGCCCAATGAAACCAATAGGGTTTGTAAGCATGGACAATCCGACTAGCATGCTTTGCCTGGGCAGGCTTTAGATCCTCTAAGCGGTTTGCCACTACTTGAGTGCGGTCGGTTTCAGCTCTGCGTGGAAGCATCATGCAGCCCATCTATTTCTTTAAACCCAGATGGGCGGGGGCGGCACACATGGGTTAATAATCCCTGTTATATATCACCTGATCTGGCAATATGATTAATTCTCAGCACCCCTAACTACCCCTATATGGAACATATTTTCATGGTCTCAAGGGTGTTCGAATCATTTAACCCTTTTAAGTACCAGAAACCCCAAAACGGGTAATTGGCAAACAGTGCAGGCCCAGACCAGGCGCCACAGAACGCGGCGTCTGATCAGGGCCTACACTGTTTGCAAAAATGTTAAGCCATTTTCCAAATTAATTGTGAAGAAAACACAACCTGGCACCCCTAAATTTGAAAATGGACACCTGTTATAGGCTATATAAGGAGAAAGATTCCATTTGTCACAAAAAGGGTTATGTGCCACTTCATACGATTGTTTTTCCTTTTGCTTAAAATGTGTTGTGTGTGTGTGCGTGCGTGCGTGCGTGTGTGTGTGGGGGGGGAGGGGGGGGGCGGGTGAGGGAGAGGATTGCTTAAAGAGCGTGCTGTACCTTTAAATTTAGGAATAGTCGTAGTTTAGAGCACACGTTTTCAGCAAATTGCTTATGTTTAGACTGGTCACTCACTTATGTACACCCGAACTAACTAAATTATGGACCACTATGAAATTTCGCTGTTAAAACTAGCTGAAAGTAAGACTAATTCTGCTTGCAGGGTTTATTTTTTACGGCGTAGCCGTTATGGTTTTGCTTTTGTCCTACATTTTTCGTTATTCCATTGGTCAATAAAACCACATGTCCAAGGAGATGACCATTTCATTGGTCAAAGATTTGCATAAATAAATGGCGATCGCTATTGACAGCCGGCTGTCACCAGC
This sequence comes from Lucinisca nassula, assembly GCA_963580285.1. NCBI lineage: Eukaryota > Metazoa > Mollusca > Bivalvia > Lucinida > Lucinidae > Lucinisca > Lucinisca nassula. Next base: position 75,797,018 of record OY757021.1, read on the forward strand.
GAAAGTTCGCTGGAGACAGCCGGCGGTCTCCAGCGAACATTCGCTGGTGACAGCCAGCTAAAATATACAGATGGTATATTGATAAATAATTAAGTTATTCACTGATTCTAATTCTGTTAATATGTTTGAGAATAATATTTTTATGGTTTTGAATATCAATGCATGAATTTTATTATTTTTAAATACTCGTGAAAGTTTTTTTGAAAGCTGGCTGTCACCAGCGAAAGTTCGCTGGAGACAGCCGGCTGTCTCCAGTGAACTTTCGCTGGTGACAGCCAGCTAACACATATGTTTTTGTTTGTTTGATTTGAGGTTTAAAGTCCCTGTCAACACTGTAAAGGTCATTTGGGAGACCTTGCTTCCAATTTTGTGGGACTTTTACCTGACATTGAGATGAAATCACATCTCAAGCCCTGCAGCCCAATGAAACCAATAGGGTTTATAAGCATGGATGGTCCGACTCGCACCACTTTGCCTGGGCAGACTTAGATCCTCTAAGCGGTTTACCAGCTGCATGGAAGCATCATGCAGCCCATTTATTTTTTCAAGTCCCCAGCTAAAATATATGGATGATATATTGACAAACAAGAGTTGTCAGAAGACAACATCGCTCTCCTTTTGGGGGCCTAAGTTGGCTGAAGGCAAGTTATCAAAAATGAATTTTTTCTTCTGTAAAAAGCCCAACAGACTGCAGCAATTAAAGGAGAACCATATAGTACCTCTAAGAACCACTGAAGAAGAAATCTTGTTTTATGTGTTTTTATTTAAAAAAATAAATAAATAATTCCAATTTTGTAGGCTTTAATTGCCCCCAAAAAGCCATTTTCTTATGAAAAAGAGCTAAAAACCTGGCTGGGCTACTATGCTAGGGCCATGCCCTGCCCTCCACTTCATAAAAGGCAATATATCTTAAACCATTAAAATCAAATCCCTACCTCACAAGCATATACCTTATAAATATTCTTGTTCCTTATAATTAGACACATTCAGTCACAACAATGTAGGGTGGTTGTTGGGCCATTCCTCTACCTCCCACATCTCCACTTCATAAAAGTGCCTCATATCTCACCAAACCCCTAAGCTATAAAATTGGGCTTTCCTGGGATCTGCCGGGGCCATCCCCCAACCCATCCATTGCTTAAAAAAACCTTTATCTCCGGAACTATACATATCCCCACCACTAAACCATACATATTCTTGTTCCTTATGATAAGACACATTCAGTGATAGCAACCTAGGGGTCTCACAGGTTGTGCCAGGGCCAATAATTATAGCCCACCCATCCACCTTACAAAAGGCCAACTATCTGAGAAACTGTTCAGAGCTCCACCAATCAACCATATGTATACATGTATTCAGGTTCCTTATGGTTAGACACATTTAGCGTCACCAACCTGGAGGTCCCCAGGGGTACCCCGGGTCATGCCTCCCCACCTCCACTTCATAAAAACCCACATATGTATCTCAGAAACACTGTTCAGATCCCCACCCCTAAACCATATATATTCTTGGTCCTTATGATAAAACACATTCAGTGACAACAATCTTGGGCTTTCCTGGGCTCTGCTGTGGCCAAGCCCCAGCCCCAGTACTGCTTAAAAGGCCTCTCAGGAACTGTACAGATCCCCACCCCTAAACCATACTTGTTCCATATAAATGATATGATGCATTCAGTGATAGCAACCAGTGCATGCTCCACCTCCTCCACTTCATAAAAAGCCTAATATTTCAGATACAGGGTTCACCTGGGTGTTCATTTGGGAATGTGGGTTTGTTGGGGAGACTTTATAATCAGTAGATTAAAATCATATCATGTTAATCCATTTTGTACCGGAAACCCCAAAATGGATACCCTAGCAAACAGTGTAGGCCAAGATCAGACCAGGGATACAGACTAACAGTTGCCCAGTCGCCCTAAATTTTTGCCTAGGTGCCTAAGTTTTGGATTAAAATGCCTATTAACTTAATGCAAAATTTGGATTTATGGCAGTCTGGGCGCCTAAAGCAAAATGCTTAGTCTGTTTCCCTGCAGAGGCCACAGAACACGGCGTCTGATCAGGGCCTAACTATTTGAAAACAGTTCAGCTATTTTCCAAATAAATTATAAAGATAACACAACCTTTCACCCCTAAATTTCAAAATGGACTCCTGCCATACATGTATGTAAGGAGGAAGAGTCAATTTGGTACAAAAAGTTTTAAAATACATGGCTGCCAGTGGGCAGTGTCCAACTGAGCTCTGGTGAGCATAGTAGCCCATGGGCCTCTTGTTTGGGGTGGGTGGGGGGTGTGATTGGCAGGGGAGACTTCACCCAAGTTGGATCTTATTTTGGCTCCCTTGGGGGAAGCTATTGTGATCAGCCACCATCATTGTCATCATTAGTAAATATCAATCCACATTTGGGGAAATCTTGTTATATCCAACCAAAAATGTTAATGTATAGAATGGGATTACTGCATGTTGTAAAAATGATAAATTAATGGTAATTTAAGAATTTTAGGACCACAATATACATCATGTATCTACAGTATTTAAATGACTTTTATTTATTACTGGACAATATACTTTCTGTATATTTTTGCTGGCTGTCACCAGCGAAAGTTCGCTGGAGACAGCCGGCTGTCACTAGCGAACTTTCACTGGAGACAGCCGGCTGTCAATAGCCACTTCCTAAATAAATCTACTCAAAAGTACGACAGTTTACTGAAGTTTTAACCTAGGAAATGTTTCGTATTTATGTGAGACATGAATGAAAAATATATACAGTTTCGGCTTGCTCACCGTCTTGTCCTTTGATGACCATACGTCATATGTATAATTGTGTTTCTAGTGAATTCTGTAACTGCTGCGGTGAATAGCTATTTTGACCTAATTTCACGTGGTTGGTGTATATAGCGAAAGGAACCATTTCGCGAAAGGAAGGTTCCTTTCGCGAAAGGAAGAATTTTCTGCGAAAGGAATTGTTTGTTTGATTTGAGGTTTAACGTCCCCATCAACACTGTGTAGGTCATTTTGGAGACGTTGCTTCCAAGTTTGTTGGACTTATACCCGACATTGAGATGAAATGACACCCAAGCCCTGTTGCCCAATGAAACCAATAAAGAGATATAGCATGACAAAAACATGTAATAATCGCATTACAAATTGACAGATGTTTAATTTACAATATATGCTAAATAAAAGTTGCAGTGTATCATTTGTCTTCAGCAAACTTATGTCCTCCATTTTAACACAAAATGGACATTTTCGAATATCATTAATGTTATATAAATTCTGAAAAGGAATAAGTGTAATTTGAGTTTTAATTAGGTGCACATAAGATCAAGTTTCCGTCCGTTTGTCTGCTCGTCCGTTTGTTCGTCCGCCTATGCGTTTACGTTCACCATAGCGACAACCCGAAATGTTAACCCTAGAATTTGTGTTCAAAAACAGTAAATGATAACGTTTTCTTATTTGTTGTGCATATACTTGAGATCATATGCTCTTGAAATGAGGTCATATTTTTAACCTTGACCTTTTACATTAACCTTAGCTCAAACAGGCGGGACACCGCCCTCTGCAAAGCTATTTTTCCTCGCGTGACATCTGAATTGTTTGAATACAGTAAACCAGTTCATAGCTAGACAATTGTTGCTGTCACTATTGTAGCTCATATTGCACGACCCGCAAAAAAAGCGACCGAATGAAGTCGGTTGATTTTCTAAGAGTGCCCTAAAATCACCGTGTCATTCTGTCAGTCTGTCTGTCCGTCCGTAACCCGTTTGTGAAAATTGGTGATAGTGACTTAACCGCTTGGAATATTTAAACAATTTTTGGCATACTGATAGATATCAATGAGGTCTAACCAATGAACTTACGAAATATTATATTCCATTTAGTATAGGCTCGCCGAGGCGAAAAAATGTGAAAATTTTCGAACTGCTTCTCCTCGGAAACCGTTCTGCCGATTGAAGTCAAATTTCATATGGAGCCTCTATGGGATGGGGGAAATATAAAATTTGCTCATGGGGTCCAGGTCACATGACCCAAATGGCCGCCAAGCCATATATGGTCTGTCTGTCTGTCCGTCCGTAACCCGTTTGTGAAAATTGGTGATAGTGACTTAACCGCTTGGAATATTTAAACAATTTTTGGCATGCTGATAGTATCAATGAGGTCTAACCAATGAACTTGCGAAATATTACATTCCATTTAGTAAAGCCTCGCCGAGGCGAAAAATGTGAAAATTTTCGAACTGCTTCTCCTCGGAAACCGTTGGGCCGATTAAGGTCAAATTTCATATGAAGCCTCTATGGGATGGAGGAAACCAAAATTTGCTCATGGGGTCCAGGTCACATGACCAAAATGGCCGCCAAGCCATATATGTTAAAAACCCTTCAAAATAGTCTTCTCCAGAACCACTTGGCAGATTTCCACGAAACTTGATAAATAACATCTGGGACGTAGGCCCATCATAAATTGCTAAAATGGTGACCCTGGGTTGACCTTGACCTTCTTTGTGCCTAGGTCAAACTTTGACACATATGCTTTTGTATTGGAAAAGTGAGAATTCATTTTATCCTGCACACGATTCAGAATACAGTACTAAAGTATTAGATATATTTTTGCTCCTTACGATAAGGCGCATTTATTGGAGGAACCGTTTTAGGTCCAGGTCACATGACCAAAATGGCCGCCATACCCATATATGGTAACACTCATCAAGCTAAAAGCATCCGGCGGGTCGTGCACTTCAGCTGAAGCACTGGTTTCTAAACGACCTTCCAATTAAATCTACGCCGCATATCTTTTTTAAAGATATTTCTTGTTTGTTTCATTGTTTTCTTCACTCAGTGTCCGCTCATAAGAGACCGCCTTTGGGACCTTTACAGACCAATCTTGAACAGTTCCAAAGGTGGTCTCAGTAGAAGAGTCTTACCGTATATTAGACAATGTTAAAGTTTACTGCCAGATAAAAGGGCAGGTTCCGGAACCCCAAAGAGAATGGGTGATACTTCATGGGTGGTAACGTTTTAATATTTACCCAGCGGGTCAACGTCGGGACGACAGCGATACGATGTATCGCTGTCGGCCCGACGTTTGGTCCGGCATTCAAATAGGATGGCTACACGTGAATGAGGAGCGAATTGGTGGACACTCCGTCTTTTTTCAGGCGGGCAAGCAAAGAGGAAGTCCCGAAAGTTTTCTCCTTTGTGAAACTGTAATAATTTTGTCAAGAGTTACTGACCAATAACAAGTATAAGCTTTCACACAAAAAGAGGTCCAGGGGCAGAGCTCTGGCACAGAATTGCTATCACATTTGCACAAGCCCATATTTGCTGTCATATTTGTACAGGCTAATACAAAATATACATCTACAAACTCTCGACCACGACGGACCACTGCCTGTCCTATAAGCTCCCCATGTACCTTCAGCTCTGATGAGCTTTAAAACTTGCCTCGCCGTTTGTAAAACTTTTGGGTTAATCTTCAGTTAGTCTTCTATTGTTGTTTACTTAACGTCTCCGACAGTTTTCAAGCTTTCCATTTGATAAGATGTTACAAGCATATTGAAGTTGCACATGTGCCTGTTTAAATATGAAAAAGTACTTTTTGACAATATCACAGCATTTGCAACTTTGACATTTCAGACATTGTACTTCTGTCGGCAGGATCCTGGTGCAGAATGGCAATATTATAATATTGCCAAAAGAGAGTTAACTGTATAATATACATTTCTGTGATATAACTCTAGACATTCAAATTCAATATGTGCTAAGCGTAGACCTAGCTTTTTGTTAAAGCTATACTTGTAAATATAAATGTCCAAAGCGGCACATAACAAGTATAAGCTCACACAAAAAGAGGCCCACAGGCAGAGCTCTGTTTAACAGTAAGTCTATAGTGTCTACGTGCGTTGAATATTATCAGGTGCAAAACCACTATCTGTCATGATGTAAGTTTTTTTTGCTACGTTAAATCGCTGATTTATTTTTTAAAAAATCGAGTTAAAAACAACAACAAAAAAAAAAAAAAAAAACAGACATTGAAATATTAAAGATTTTAGATAACTACAATTGTTTGCATTTTTTTGTTTTGGAACCCAACTGCTTTCTGCTCTATCGGAGCAGGTCCATATAAAAAGGGTATGTTTCACACAAACGATCAATGAAAGCTCAATGCGAGACTGTGGATAGGCGTAGGCTCGCAAGAACCTTCACTGTTCATAAAAGTGTTAAAATAGGAAAACAGAAGGCCCCCAAAAAGTTACCGCGCATGCACGTGCAATTTTTATGTTTCTTTTCGTGCGATTCGGTTTATTTCTTCTATCGTCTGACGCATGTCTGAAGATGATGTATGACAGGTAACATTGCCCACTCATGCCAGAAAACTGTCAGTATCGCAGTACCATCTTGATCAATTATTACTGTCAGGTAGAATTTTGTATAACTTACTGATAGTCTGTGGTATGCATATAAATAAGTTGTTTGCATTTTTTTTCGAGCGTGTTTAATGACGCATAGATTCTTGGACTTTCATTCTTTCTTTCTTGTACGTCATAGGCTTAGGTCTGCTGGATTTTCGAAACGACCCAAGGCGAACAGTAAAGTGGGCAAAACAACACAATGCGGTCTGATCAAAGCCTTTACTTTTCGCTTTGTTGATGCCTCAGGATGATTCAAGCTTCCAAGAAACCGCTGATCAGGCTATATAGGCCAAGAGTGAGGGAACCAGTCTATATGAATAGTAAGACTCAATCCTCTTGCCACTGTAACCGTCAACTTTCAGTTCTTATTTCCTCACATATGAGCCAGCGCATGACGAAACCTACAATAAGACATGTGCGCCCAACGAAGACTCAGATCAGCCTGCGCATCCGCGCAGTCTGATCAGAGTCTTCGCTGTGCGCTCTAAGGATAACTAAGAGCCCATTGCTCCTTCATGCAGCAAGAGAAGTCTCTGGTTAGACTACATGGATGCGCAGGCTAATCTGATTCTTCGATGGACGCACATGTCTTATTGTAGGTTTTGTCGTGCGCTGGCTCAATTATTTCTTTCTTGAAACTTTTCTCCATTTCTTTGGGAGACGACGGAAAATTGACGCGTTGTCACGGCATAACGCATCAACATCATCAACAACAACAACAACAGCCAACTGTCCTAATTTATTAAGCAATTATCAATGGGAGTCATCTTCTCGATTCATTTGTTGATTAGGTTGGACTCCTTTCAGACTTCTGTAAAATGTATTCTGTTTAGACAGCTGCACATGTTTGCAATATGAATGCTGGCGTTACGTCAGAACAATGGTGATAAAACTTCCAGATAATGTAAACAAACATTGCAGTACAAACGGCAGAGGTTGCCAAGTCTTAGAACTTCTGCAGTGCGCATGTCCGTTACACTAAACGCTATGAAACCGTAGGCCTACTAGACCAGTTTCAAAGTGGACTGTCCTATGTCAACATCATTTACAAGATGGCAAACAGCGTACATCCAGAACGAGCTATTTCGCCTGGATCAACACTGTCCGCACTGTATGGCCCAGCATATAAAAGCACCCAAAGAAAACCCCGGCGTAGTCTGATCTGAGCCTTCGCTTGGCTTGCATATCCACGAACATCTTTGCCTTGGCATTACACATTTATGGTGTAGACATAGTTTGTAAACATAGTTGCCTGGGCTTTAGAATCGCCTCAATGAGGTTTATGTATTTTGACCAAAAATAAGAAAAAAAAAGCAAGTGTGGTTAGATTTGCTGGTGTGGTATGGCCTTTATTATGATGAATTGGCCTTGAACCAACAAAACGAACAAAAACAGAAGCTACAGAAGAAACTGCTTTGAAAATGTTTTTCTAATAAAGTTGGTGTCTTAAGTGTTTTTTTTTTTTTTTTCGAAATCAACGCTGGTATAGGGACTATATGAATGCTGAAAGTATGCGTTTTATTGTCTACGCCCATAGCACTCTAGATGTAGGGTTTAACACGGAAGTACAGCCATTAGCTACCCACAATGCAGGTTGACCTTTTATATGCCCATAACAAGTATAAGCTTTCACACAAAAGAGACCTATTTGTACAGGCTAATACAAAATATACATCTACAAACGCTTGACCACGACGGACCACTGTCTAGCTTATCAGCTCACCAGAAGCCTTCAGTTCTGGTGAGCTAAAAAAAAACATGCCCCGTCATTAGCAACAGTTTTTACTGAGAACCATGTCATTAAGTTAAATATTTGAATTATTTTCTGTATCACCATGCCGTTTGGCCTTGTATAAGCGCCCAGACAGGACGGTTTCAATAAGCTGGTCAAGAAATAGAATTGATCTGTGTTTAGAAATGTTTCGGTACTTAACATGTTGCACATGTGCCTTTTTTTTTTAAAGATAAAATTTAAAGTACTTTTTGACAAAATTACAGCATTTACCACGTTGACATTTCAGACATTATACTTCAGTCTGCAGGATCCTGGGTGAGTGAGTGAGTGTTTGAGTTTTACGTCCCACCAACAGCTAAGGTCAAACGGAGACGGGACCTTGGTTAAAAGACTCATCCGAAAGTCTGGAGAAGCCCGGAATCGATCCTGCGACCCCTGGGAGGATCCTGGGTGCAGACTTGCAATTAGAATTTTACCAAAGACAATGAATCACTGAATTGTATCAAACACATTTCTGGGATATAACTCTAGACATTGACAGTTAGGTTATACAGTAGAACTTCGATGGCTCGAACATTGATGGCTCGTTTACCATGGATGAGTCGAACCCATTCTTGAGCCCTAGCGAAATCCTCTACATAAGAAATAGTGGGGGATAATTAAGGAGATTTTAGTCTTTTATCTTGCAAATGTATGCTGTGTGTACGCATTAGAATCGCCTCGATGAGGCGATTCTAATGGGTACACACAGCATACATATTCACCATAGACCATCGAAAAGATGATTAAAAGTATCTCGTTATGCCTTCTGACAGTAACCTCAGTGGCTCGAACTACCCTTGTCTCGAACAGATTTTCGAGGTCCCAAAGGTGTTCGAGCCATTGAAGTGCGACTGTATGTGCAAAGCGTGAAATTTCACTGTAAGTTCTATTTTTACCTCAAATCTATATTGTCAAACATTTATACGAAACGACTGAGTAGAGTGTGAAGAGCAAGCTCATAAGAAAACGTACTTATCACATAGACGATCAACAAAGACTCTGGCCAGGGCATTTGTTACTCGCAACATGAAGACAAGACCTTGATGCGCTTTCATGCACGAACTATGGGCCCTTCCAACTAAATTTAGTTAGCTGCCAGTGTGCAAGGGCATGCGAATAACATTCAGCTTATTTGCATTATTGGCTGGTTCCTAGTCTGAAGGTTATCGGTGTTGGAAAAACAGGTAACCAGACCCCCTGACCTTGAAAGGTCAGGGGGTCTGGTTACCTGTTTTCCTATATTGACAATGTGCAAGCTGGGAGCCAGCAAATAATGCAAATATGGTGAATAGATGGAAGAGTGCTAATGATCTTGTTCCCCAGGGTCGGCTCATGCATTCAGGTGCACTCTACTCTTGTACTACCACGCCCCGCCCATCTGGGTTTGTAGAAATAGATTGGGCTGAATCCTACCAAACTGGAGTACTGGTTAAACTGCTTAAGTTATGTCTAAGCCTGCCCAGGAAAAGTGATGCGCGTCGGACCGCATCTTGAAACCTTATCGGGTTCTATAGGCGGTAGGACTTGAGATATCATTTCATCTCAATGTCGGGTAGAAGTCCCGGAATCGGATGGGACGTTAAACCTCAACACAAACAAACTTTTGTACTACCGCAAACTTTTCGGAGAGCCTTGATTTTCCGCCATGCGATTGGAAAAACACTCAAAATTCAGTGGTTCGAACACATTTTGGACCATTGAAATTTGTTTGAAATTGGGACAGTTCGAGCTACAAAACGTATGACGCCACATCAGGGGACATAATTGTAATAACTTAAGGGTATCAGAATAAAGAAATATTGTGTGTACTCAATGGAATTACCTCAACCATAATAAAGGTATATTAGAATCGCCTCAATCATAATAAAGGTATACATGTATTGTGTGTACTCATTAGAGTGAGTGAGTGTTAGAGTTTTACGCCCCACCAACATCTAACGTCATACGGAGACGGGACCTCGGTTTAAAGACTCATCCGAAAGTCTAGAGAAGCCCGGGATCGATCCTGCGATCCCTGGTTTACAAGGCGAGTAGCGTAACCACTACACCACGAAGGCTTCTAATGTGTACTCATTAGAAGCGCCTCAATCATAATAAAGGTACTGTGTGTGTGCTCATTAAAATCGCCTCAGTCATAATAAAGGTATAGTTTATCAACGACCTTTGAGAGTTCAAGCGTGGAAAGACTATTCCGTGTTTTAGGGGAAGCAGGTTTCGGATTTCTTTTTTTTCACAGAATTTTTAAATTATAAATATGTTGTTTTATAACGCCATTATGTAGAAGTCGTGGCCAAGTGGTTTGTATCTCAGCAGAACTACATGTATATCACCCAATCTAAAATCACAAATGAAGGCGACTTACTTAAAACACGAACTAGTCCAAAATTAAAAGTGCAGTGGCGTCTCACTACGTTTTGAAAGACTATATATTGTGCGTACATATTAGAATCGCCTCAATCATAATAAAGGCATACTGTGTGTACTCATTAGAATCGTCCCAATTATAATTAAGGCATATTGGGCGTAATCATTAGAATCGCCTCAATCATAATTAATAAAGGTATATTGTTTGTACTCATTATAATTGCCTCAATCATAATAAAGGCATATTGTATGTACTCATTAGAATCACCTCAATCATAATAAAGGTATATTTTGTGTACTCATTAGAATTACCTCAATCATAATAAAGACATATTGTGCGTACTAATTAGAATCGCCTCAATCATAATAAAGGTATATTGTGTGTACTCATTAGAATTGCCTCAGTCATAATAAAGGCATATTTTGCGTACTCATTAGAATCGCCTCAATCATAATAAAGGTATATTGTGTGTACTCGTTAGAATCGCCTCAATCTTAATAAAGATATATTGTGTGCACTCATTAGAATTGTCTCAATTAAAAAAATAAAGGTATATTGTCTGTACTCATTAGAATCGCCTTAATCTTAATAACGGTATATTGTGTGTACTCATTAGAATTGCCTCAATCATAATAAAGGCATATTGTGTGTACTCATTAGAATCGCCTCAATCATAATCATAAAAGTATATATCGTGTGTACTCATTAGAATCGCCTAAATTTTAATAAAGGCATATTGTGTGTACACATTAGAATCGCCTCAATCATAATAAAGGTATTTTGTGTGTACACATTAGCATCGTCTCAATCATAATAAAGGTATATTGTGTGTACTCGTTAGAATCCCCTAAATCATAATAAAGGTACCACGTGTGTACTCATTAGAGTCGTCTCATCGAGGCGATTCAAATGAGTACGCACAACGTGCATTTTAAGATAAAATAATGACATAAAATCTCCGTAGATTATCCTTCTACTAAGAACGCCACCTGAGTCAGCGCATGACAAAACCTACAATAAGACATCGAAGACTCAGATCAGCCTGCACATCCATATAGTATAACCAGAGACTTCTCTTGCTGCACCAAGGAGAATTGGGCCATTAGCTATCTTAGATCGCACAACGAAGACTCTGATCAGACTGCGCGGATGCGCAGGCTGATCTGAGTCTTCGTTGCGCGCACATGTCTTATAGTAGGTTTTAAAATGTGGTGGCTCACCTAAAATTAAGACTCATTCTCCTTGAGAAAGCAGATTCTGTCATTCTTCTTGTGTGTTTCCTGCACTTAGTGTCTTCTGGAAAGAGACGTTCTTTGGGACTGTTCAAAAGTAGTCTGACTGTTCAAAAGTGGTCTTTAAGACCACTTTTGAACAGTCCCAAAGGTGGTCTTATTATAATAAATTTTCTGTCATTCTTCTTGTGTGTTTCCTGCACCCAGTTTCTTCTGGAAAGAGACCATCTTTCGGAGAGTTCAATTGGACAGCCTTAAAGGTGGTCATATTATAATAAATTTTCTGTCATTCTTCTTGTGTGTTTCCTGCACTCAGTGTCTTCTGGAAAGAGGCAATCTTTGGGACTGTTCAAAAGTGGCCTTTAAGACCACTTTGGAAGATTCCCAAAGGTGGTCTTCTTGTATTAATTTTGCTGTATATGGATATCTGGAACTGTGGGAAAATTCCCTAGGGACTCCAGATCGAGTTCGAAGAAGTCGGGGTAAACGGGCTGTCGACATTCATTGTAATGTTGGGAAAAGAGAAACACAATAAAAAACAGAACTTAGTACTAGAAGCACATTTAATTATTTTTAAATTAAAAAATTAGCGAATCGTTCAACTTGAAGCAATTAACAGTTAACGAACGTTTTAAACACTGCTTTACGACTTCACGTTCACAAGTCCGTGCGAGGTATGCCTTGGATGGCCCCAAATTATATAGAGAAAAGTTGGGTAAACAAGGGTAAACACTATTTTTTTTCTTTTGCTTGAACCCTAGGTTGTGGATGTTTGTAAGAGCTACCCAATGAGCAGAAACATTATCACAGCACTGAGAGTACTGGTTAATGTCTGAGTGTAGGCTGTGAAAATGGCCCTTAACCATTTATGTACCGAATGGATTCTTCCTCCATTTATAAAGCAGGAGTCCATTTCAAAATTTAGGGGTGACAGGCTGTGTTTTTCTTCAAAATTTATTTCGAAAATGACTGAACTTTTTGCAAACAGTGTTTTGCGGCGTCTGATCTGGGCCTGCAATGTTTGCCAGGGTTCTCGTTTTGGGGTTTCTGGTACAAAATGGGTTGACTGAGATTTAAACTGTTTTATTTAACCCGTACATTCCAGTTTTCAGGCAAACCGTGTAGACCCTGATGATCTGGTCTACACTGTTTGCCAAGCCCAACCTATGATTCCAGTCCGGACTCTATAAATAACCGTCTTACGCATCAAGCTGACCTCACAGCGGCTATTTTCTATAAATAACCGTTACCTGGATTTCCGACAAGTGAGTAATAGTCACGTGGACTGAAGAGATTTTATGCTTAGTAACTTTGAGTCGATTGTTTGTCAATCGTCCCCAAAAGGAGAACTATAAATACAGATGAACTTCACGGCCCGCGCCCATCGGGACTTCACGGCCCGCGCCCATCGGGGCTTGATTGGGCTGCATGATGCTTCCATGCAGAGCTGAAATGGACCGCACATGAACACTGGTAAACCGCTTGGAGGGTCCAAGCCTGCCAAGGCAAAGTGGTGCAATTCGGACCGTCCATGCTTATAAACCCTATTGGTTTTATTGGGCGACAGTGCTTGAGATGTCATTTCATCTTAATGTCAGGTAAAAGTCCCAAAAATTGAAAGCACCGTGTCCAAAATGACGTATATAGTGCTGACGGGGACTTTAAACCTCAAATCGAACAAACAAACATATGGAATTCAATGGCTCAAACATAATTAGCACCATGAAAATGAGATCGAGACAGCGGGAGTTAGAACTACTGTGTGTTATTTACAGAGCCATATATGAAGGCATACTAGTTTATCTTTTTTTACTTTCTTTTTTTAAAGAGAATATAGTGTGTGCTCATTAGAATCACCTCATCGAGGCCGCGATTCTAATGAGTACACACAACATAGCGATTCTAATGAGTACACACAACATATATTTTCAAGTTAAATTAGCCCACAAATGCCTAGCGGCTCTTTTTGGGACATTGGCAAACAGTCTAGACCCAGATCGGACGCCGCAGAATGCGGCATCTGATCTTGGTCTGCACTGTTTGCTTGGAGTATGTACATTTTTAGCTCGGCTGTTTTCGAAGAAAACGACGAGGTATTGTCATAGCTCTGGTGTCGTCTGCGTCGTCGTCTGCGTCGTCGTGCAAAAACTTGGACATTTTGTAATATCTCTGTCATTACTGAACATATTTAGTTGAAACTCGGACTAGTTGTTCATCATGAAAAGGGGAACTCATACCAATAGGTGAGGTAACCCTCAAAATATTTTTGGCACAGTTATACCCCTTTTTCGACTTAGAATTTTTGCAGCCGAGCGTTGGCACCCGCATGCGGTGCTCGTGTTGTAAAACTTACTATACACAAACAAACCTGTCACCCCTATACTTGGAAAGGGACCAGTCCAAACTCATTTAGGGGAATATTCCATTTCCATGTATAGGTTAAGACAGTTTTCACAATTTCAAAATAACTCATCATTGGAAAATTTTTCCTATAGACGAAACAGCCATCGTAAAGCAGCAAAATGGGTTCGAGCGATCGAAGTTTCACTGTATCTATAAGGTCACCAATCAAGATAAAAATGATATTAAAGACAGCAGTATCTCACATGGGGGTATTTTATCCAATGGTGATACTACATGTAATGATCCCCGCGGACACACATTGACTCAAGGCTGTTTCAATGATGAGTATAGGGGTTAACCATGTTTTTTTTTATCATTAACATTTGCCGGGTCACGATGAAGCTGTTTGAACACGAGGCCGCTAAGCCGATTCCGAGGAACCCGGCAAATGTTATTGCAAGAAAATAACTATGGATAATCGTTCTTCTTTCTCAACCTATGATTCCAACGACAAATTGTGACGAAAGCGCCCCCCCCCCCCCACCCCAAACTCCATATAAATTCAAAAACCACCATGTCGGCTAACATTGTTAACAAAGGCGTCAGTTCCGTAATAGCGTTCTGAGTCTTCACTCGCATCATGACTCACGCCAAAATTTGGGTAATGTACAGGTTTTTCCGTGTCTCGGCTGTCTTAGTCTCAACTCGTTTCTATTGTTAACCCTTATCTTGCTGTTCACGACAACCCCTATCTTTGCAAACAGTGCAGATTCAGTTCTGAAGAAGCCATCTGATCAGGATCTACACTGTTTGGCATTCAATTTATGAATTTGTAGCAATAAATAACATCAAGTAATTTAATTGGTTGATAGACAGAAATAGGTGTGGCTTAAATGAATATTCAGCAAGATAAGGGTGAAATGAAATCCAGAGACGTTAGATATTCGGCGACTTCACACATAGGGTATCGGTCTTTTTTCAGTGTAGACGGAAATCTCCATGAGTCTAATAATGAAATCATGAGAGCTAAAATTATGGAAAGAAAATGTTTGAAATGTATCAAACACACAAATACACACACACGCACGTACGCTACATCGCACGGAAGGTCATACGCACACATACAGATAATGGTATTATTTTCGTTCATGAGACTATTGCATGCAGTATGTTTTAGGTAAAACAGAAATCATGTTTTATATGCGTCACTAGTAACGAACAAATGAATATGAAAAGATGAAAACAATTCACATTTGTATTAAACTAATGAAACGGGCCTCCGTGGCCTAGTGGATAAGAGCGATGAATCAATAGGTCTCTCACCGCTGTGGTTCGAACATGGCTCGGGTCGCACATGTGAGACGCAACAGTGGTTCTGCAACGGAAGGTCAGGTGGTTTTTCTCCGGGTACTCCATTTTCGCCCACCTCTGATTAAGTGAAATAATCTTAAAAGGGCCATAAAACCAAAACCTAATAAATAAATAAATAAATAAATAAATAGGCATTTACAAAATATATTGAACAATGCATGTGCAGTTTTTACTCTTATCCTGCTGTTCACGACAACCCCTATCTTTGGAAACAGTGTAGATCCAGATCAGATGGCTTCTGAAGAAGCCATCTGATCTGGATCTACACTGTTTTACATTCAATTTATGAATTTGTAGGAAAAAATGACATCAAGTAATCTGGTTGGTTCAAACTCAGAAATGAGTGTGGCTAAAGTGAATATTCAGCAAGAGAAGGGTTAAAAATATTTATATTTTAGCATACCTCTACAGTATGTTCTGCTAATCAGCTTGTTTTTGCATCGCCATATCAGCGATGAAGAGAATATTTCACACAAAGAATTTTGGGATTTTCCAGTAAGAAATGCTATGCGACCATGTCTGAAGAAGAGTCGCTCCAATTTCGAATTTGGTGCCCTCCCGCCCCCACCCCCTTATCATTAGGGGTCTATTCTTAAAAGGGAAACATTTGCTCCTGTTTAGCAAGTTTAGACCGCTTGTCGTAGGGCTATTTGCCACAAGCAAAAAACAGAGAGTCGCGAAAGTATAATGCCTTATAAAATGGCGTAAAATTTTTGGGCGTTGCCATTTCCATCAACTAATTACATTGATATATGACCCAAGGCTGACACAATTAATCGGATAATCGATCGATGATTTCCACAAAAATTATGATCATTGCCGATTTGCTTGTAATCGATTATTTGATAAGTATAATTTACTACCCAAAGTTGTGCCTAAAATTGCTGGATCAGTGGCAAACAATGCAAACCCAGATGAGACGCCGGGTTCTGCGGCGTCTCATCTGAGTCTACACTGTTTTCTCAAGCTTGTCTATTCAAATGCACATTGCAAAGTACAGCATATGGTAGGAGTCATGCTCAGACAGAAAGCCAGACAGGTAAAATTTTGACCAAATCTTCAGTGATTACTAATCGATTATCGACCACAATGACAGGATTGACGATCGATTATCTTTTCAGCTCCGATTAGCCAGCCCTATAATATGACCCAAGGCAAGCAAATAGAGGTCTTTCAGCAAAATCTCAAATCAGCCTATGCACAAACTTTGTATACCACTTTCCCTGACTATATAAGGAGGGTTTGAATGTTTGAGCGCACAGCAAAGATGCTGATCAGACTGCGCAGATGCACAGGCTTATCTGAGTCTTCGCTGGTGCACCTACACGAAAACCTCCTTCGCTTGGCGCCGTTCATATCTACCTAGGGAAACCGAACTTTGTATCTTTGGTTTATTAAAGTGGGAATACGTTACCTTAACTTCTTAGCATAATGTTATTCTGTCTCAGCATCTGCACATGCAATTATTCGACCCAGAGACAGCTGCAGTGAAGAAGAGATGGAGTTTTGACACATGCGCATCTGAGTGAGAACTATGTGCTGGCACCGTTTGGTTGTCAAGGCTCTCATATGTCCATTATAACCATCTGAGAAATACACACATATCAAAACTGTCATTTTATGAACTCATAAGCTATCCTTCGAAGTAGGAAGATGACCATATTTTAATGCTGCGGAGAAGTAAATCAACCACTTTTGTAACGTATGCCAGAACATTTTTGTACTTTATATAAAATAAAGCCTCCATGTGAGCAAATAAATTCAACAGTTTTATTTTCAGGAATTCATGAAAAAGGAAATTTTCTCATATCTGTACAGCAATACGCAGTTTCAGCTACAGCCGCGATATCTGAATCGACATCAATACGTTTCCTTTATATACATAGAGAATACCAGGTGAGTGTCTTTTGATATCAAGTTTATCAGGCAAGGCTTCGAGAACGCTTGTAGAATCGCGAGGCTTGCCGAGAGATTCTACATGCGTTCTCGAAGCCGAGCCTGATAAACTTGATATCAAATGACACGAATCTGGCATACTATTTATCAGTTTACCCTCATGTACACTCTAAATTTAGCAATTTACGATCAGTTATCGATGGTTCTCAGTGCGTCCGATCATTCCGTAGGTGATATATCTTGTCTCAGCTGACTATATTTTTCCAGTCATATCTTTTCAAGTATTTTTTTCCATTTTGTCCAGTAATAATAACACTTATGCCATTTTTTCTAGTAGCCCGGTTCATTCATAAAAGTGCAATGTCACGCTGACCTGATAAACTCACTTGTCCTGAGATAGCATATCTTTATCAGGTCAATGTGCTGCAATGCAATTAATATAAAGGGTAACTGATAATAAACAGTATATGTATATGCACTATTTCCTGTTGATTGTATATATTCTTTTTTATAAATGCCATTTATATGCAGAAAGCTGAACATTTTCTAGTTAAACAATGTTTTTGAAAGCCAAATCCATTTCTTAACCAGTCTCCATTCAACTACTACTTTTTTTCTCTCTTTCTCTCTCGGAGTTAATAAATTTTAATCACTACAGAAGCCAAGTACATCTTCATACCATTTGCGATTATTCATTCTTATTACTTATGGAAACAATTCATCTTGGTACATATAGTTCAGCCATTCAATACTGATTTAGGCAAATTAGCGATGGTGGACGTTTATCGTGATCATGGGCCTATTTTGTGCATCGTTAATAGTGACGGTTGATTCTTTACTGACAACAACCCTACGCACATCTTGACTTTGTGTTACAGAGTACTTTCTTGGTGAATCTTTAATTGGGGCTTCCACGATTAATTTTCCCTCATCACCGATGTAAGCAGTAATCGCAGTTTGATCTACACTGTCCGGAAGTTCGTATTCTTTATTAAACTCCTTATGAAGAGTTTTTCCGGAAGTTTTTTCAACGCGCTCTGCATGGACTACTAATTTCTTTTCCATTGTTTTCACAATGATTTCTTCTGGTTTAAACTCTCCTGCGTCAACCGTGAGCCGAAGTTTCCTCGTACCGTCGGGCTCTGTAATGATAGGATTTTTCACGGGTGTAGCTAACTGTAACACCCTTTCCGGCTGATTCTGTTGGACAACCGTTGTTTGAATCGGCAGAACTTGTGGGACACAGAGTTGGTTTGAAAACACCGGACCGTCGACTGTAAGAATTCCATCTCGGCTAAGCAGACACTGTAATCTCTCCTGGTCGACATTTGGTGGTATGTCGACTTGTCGACTGTATTCTCGACTGACTGACGTTTTCATATTTCTTTCTTCATGCTTAGCATAAACAATGACTTTGTTTTCTTGAACTTTAACCTGGATTTCTTCAGGTCTAAAATCGCTTACATCGAAACGAACTTTGAACCTCTGATGCCCCTCCGAATCTTCTTCGTATACCGTTCGTAATGCTCCGATCTTATCTAAACCTATTGTGCTGGCACGGCGGTCCGCCAGGCCAGGCTTCAAGGTGAAAAACTCGTCCCTCATCCGGTCAAAGTCTTGATTCCATTCCATCTTTCTGTTATCCATCTTTGTTTCCATGTTTTCCCATACTTTCATCTGTCTGTCCTGCAAAGGAAAAATGAATCTCAATATAGTGATGTTCATAAAGGTTGTACGCTGATGCATAGTTTACTATTGTTAACTCTTATCATGCTGTTCACAACAACCCCTATCTTTGGAAACAGTGTAGATCCAGATCAGATGGCTTCTGAAGAAGCCATCTGATCAGGATCTACACTGTTTAACATACAGTTTATGGATTTGTAAGAATAAATTACATCAAGTAATCTGATTGGTTCAAAGTCAGAAATGGGTGTGGCTTAATTGAATATTCAGCAGGAGAAGGGTTAACGAATCCTCAGAGAATTATTCCCCTAACTTAAGAGGAATGGATACACCTTCAGGGGAGGCAACTCCTGCAAATGTAGTTTTGTCTCCCATGACAATAGGGGTCTACTCTTAAAGGAAAGAATTTGCTCCGTTAAGAGTAGACCCCTTTTTAGTGGGACAGGGCTTATAGAAAAGCGAACAAGAGGTCCCGAAAGTTGTCTCCATTTAAAAAATGGCGGAAAATATGCCAGGTGTTCCCATTCCCCTTAAAATAAGCACATGTTAAGTATAATTTAGGGAGAATATTCTATATTACCCTTGAAAAAGGACGTTGTGTGTACGCAATAGAATTGCCTCGAGGCGATTGTATTGAGTGCGCATAGCATTCTTTTATTTTGTGATTAGAAACCTGCGTGGTGTAGTGGTTATGCTACTCGCCTTGTAAACCAGGGATCGCAGGTGAGACTTTCGGATGAGTCCCGTCTCCGTATGACCTTAGCTGTTGGTGAGACGTAAAACAAAACAACAACAACAACAAACAAGATGGGCCACTATGTAGAGGGTGTAGGGCATGGACCCAATGGAGCACTGGTTGGTATCATTAATGCGTTTTATCATAAGGAACAATATATATATATGGTGTAGCAGTGGGGATCTGTATGCCGGAGATATAAGGCCTCTTAAGCCATGGAGGTATTGGGACTGCTCTGTTGATCCCAGGAAAGCCCGAGATTGTTGTCCCTAAATGTGTCTTATCATAAGGACCAAGTATAAATACGGTTTATTGGTGGGAATCTGAATGGTTTCTGATATATGAGGCCCTTCTTTGAAGTGGAGAGGAGAGGAATGGCCCCTGCGGACCCCCCAAGTTGGTGTGCTATTGATAAGGAACAAGAACATATATGATTATGGGGGTGGGGATTTGAATGGTTTTTGAAATATATGGCCTTTTAAAGTGGAGGGGCGGGGCAGATTGCCCCTGCACAGAGTGACTCCCAGGTTGGTGTGACTGAACAAGTCTTATCATAAGGAACAAGAATATTATAGTTCAGGGGTGGGGATCTGAATGGTTTTTGAGATATATGGCTTTTGATGAAGTAAAGCAGTGCGGCATGGCCCGGGCACCCTGGAGGACTCCCAAGCTAGTGTTATTTGAATGCGTCTTATCATAAGGAAGATGAATATACACATGTATATGGTTTGGGGGTGGGACTCTGAACAGTTTCTGAGATAAATGGCCTTTTGTGAAGTGATGGGATGGGGCAAGGCCCTGGCTTGACCCGGGAGACCTCCAGGTCGTGTCAATGAATGTGTCTTATCATAAGGAACAACAATATATATGGTTTACAGGTTGGGATCTGTAAGGTTTCCGAGACATTGGGTCTTTTATTAAATGAAGGGGCGGGGCACGACCCCGGCACATCCCAGGGGACCCCCGAGTTAGTGTCACTGAATGTGTCTTATCATAAGAAACAAGAATATATACGGTTTAGGGGCGGGGATCTGAATGGTTTGTGAGAGATATGTGGCCTTTTGTGAAGTAAAGGGGTGGGGAAAGGCCCCGGCGCACCCAGGAACACCCCACAACTTGGTGCCAATGAATGCGTCTCTTCATAAGGAACAATAGTATATATGGTTTAGGGGTTGGGATCTATAAGGTTTCCAAGATATTAGGCCTTTTATGAAATGGAGGAGGTGGGGCATGACCCCGGCGCATCCCGGGGGACCCACGGGTTGGTGTCACTAAATGCGTCTTATCCTAAGAAACAAGAATATATATGGTTTTGGGCGGGAATCTGAATGGTTTCTGAGATATATGGCCTTTTGTGAAGTGGAAGGGTGTGGCAAGGCGCCGGCGCACCCCGGGAGACCCCCAAGTTGGTGTCAGTGAATGTATCTTTTCATAAGGAACAAGAATATGTATGGTTTAGGGGTAAGGATCCGTAAGATTTCCAAGATATTTGGGCATTTTGTGGACTGGAGGGGGTGGGGCATGGCCCCGGCACATCCCGGGGGACCCCCAAGTTGGCGTCACTGAATGCGTCTTATCATAAAGAACAAGAATATATATGGTTTTGGGTCGGGGTTTTGAATGGTTTCTGAGTTATATGGCCTTTTATTAAGCGGAGGGGGCGGGGCATGGCCCTGGCACGACATGGGGGGGCCCATGTTGGCATAAAAGCAAATGGCTGAGAGACGTTTACTCAAGGAACATTTCTATAAAAGTTTTGTCAAAATATCTGCAATGACTTGGCAGCAAATGCCATTTTTCAATTTTCCCCGTTATTAGTCTATGGAAAATCTAAGTTGCCATAGCTACCAAACTAAAGAGCCGAATTTCATAAAAAAAATATAAAACCTGTAAAGGCAAATATGGTGAGTATTTCCAAAAACTCTCAGCCTCATAGAGCATACGGTTTCTGAGGAGATGATTTTTTATTTATTTATTTATTTTTCTATTTTTTCATTTTGGTTTGCATGGCAACCAATAGAAATTAGCAGTAGGCCTATTATAATATGGCAGATAGTAGATTGTCTAAGGAACATTTCTATGAAAGTTTTGTCAAACTATCTACAGAGGCTTGGTAGTAAATGGCATTTTTCAATTTTCCCCATTATAAGTCTATAAGTCTAGCAACCAAATTATGAGCCGATTTTCATTAAAACACAAACTTTCAATCCCCCAGCCCAGGGATGCTACAGATGAAATTTGGATTGAATCGGCCCAGTGGCTTCAGAGGAGATGTCGTTTGAAAATGTTGACGTCAGACGACGACGTCAGACGACGACGACGGACGACGACGGATAACAGCCTATCCTATAAGCTCCCCCGGAGCCTTCGGCTCTGGTGAACTAAAAAAAAAAAACACTCTTTTTTTTGTATCGGGCATTCATTTTACTCATATTCATATGACCCATGATGTTTGGACTACAACAGGTGCAAATGGGTTCATTATTTGATTTTTTTTTTCAGATTTGCAAACTGAGCCCCGCTAGTCCAAATAAAAGAGTGTAGCTCAAAGCTTTCTCAAAGCTCGTTTACTGAGCGAGCGAGACCTGGAGGTAACTGCCAGACTAGTGACAACAACGTCATTCTATGGAAATTCTATGGGATATGTGCGGAGTGGTCGGTTGATTTGGAGTTTAACGTCCCATGCCGACCCGGCCACTTAACCTAACCACATTATTTTTCTGTAAGCGGTTGTTCAGTACAATACAAATGGCCCCGTCAAGCGATTTTGGTACTTATCGCCGAGCAGCGAAGGTTCAGGCGAGCCTGCGCATCCGCGCAGTCTCGCCAGAACCTTCGCTGCTCGCTCATACAAGCAGTGAATCAAGAGGAACCTTCCGACAGAAAGCCATATCCCTGGCACCTCTGAATGGCTGGGCATGCGCAGTTAAAATGTGTCATGACGGAATGCTCGAAGAACCAAATTCGCTGGGCGGGGCTCAAATTATTTCGCCAGAGACCAACAAATGCACTTCTCCGAGTCAGTGGTAGACAGAAAATGGTCGTAGAAGATATGTCATGATCAACCTCCACGAAATAATGTTGCCGAACCTGCTGGAGATCGATCCCGCGACCTCCTGTTGCCCAGTGGGGCGCGCATCAGAATGAGTCATCGAGATCGACTAACAAGCTCAACATATTGCCTATCATATGCCTGGCGCATCAAAATAGGACATTAGCGAACAGCGGAGACCCAGTCAGACTACGTAAAATTTCGGACCATTACGAAAACACGCCTATACAGATGCATTGTAAACTTTTCCGCCGAAAAAAGGATAATTTGAAGATGAAAAATTGTGATATTTTTCTTATGTCTGCTCAAAATATAGATTGTGGGTACTCGTTAGAACCGCCTCGCCGAGGCGGTTCTAACGAGTAGCCACAATCTATATTTTAGAGCAGACATAAGAAAAATATGGTTTACCCCTGTAAATCCCAGTTTTACTATATTAAAGTGGGGTTCAAGGGGTTCAAAATTATATAGGCGTGTTTTCGTGCTGTATTCGTAATTGATTTGCATAGCAGCTCAGAAAAAGGGACACTGAACACCCATCTGTGTTTACAATGCTTTGAGTATCGTATTTGTTCATAAAAATACAAAATAATTATAATAATAACAAGATGTGTTTGTGAAACACTGATGCCCCCGGACAGCGCCAATGTTAATGTTTTTAAAAATTTTGAAAAAAATAGGTCAAAGGTCAAGTTCAAGGTCACGAGATCAAAAATTATGGTACCACTGGAAAGGTCTTGTGATAAGGTATACACATGTGAAATATGAATGCTCTATCTATTACCATTCAAAAGTTATGCCCAATGTTAAAGTTTTTGCAGACGGACAAACGGACAAACAGACAAACAGACGGACAGACCAAAAACTATATGCCCCCGAATCTCTTAGATTCCGGGGGCATAATAAAATAAATAAATAAAACAAACCTGACCCCATATGACTGGCAAGAAAAATTATATTGGTGGACGAGTATAGGCCTCGTATATAATCCAATATTTCTGTGGACAAAAATAATTAATAATAAAAAAAAAATATGTAGGAAAAAAATCAACTTGCCAAAGTCTGTTTATTAACATTTTTAAGTACATTTTACCTGCATTTCTTGGGAGATTGATCATGAAATCTTTTCTTCGGTCATTCTCCCCCTTCCGCTGATTCTAGAAGGGCAGTTGTCATTTTCTGGCGAAAGAGTGTGCACTGTAATGGTTAACCGCCATGCCTGCCCAGGAAAAGTGTGGATACGTAAACTGACCCCCTCAAAAATGACCTTAAGAGTGTTGAGTGAGCCGTTAACCCCCAATACAAACAAACCTGCATTTCTTGTTTCTTTCATACTTCAGAGATTAACCCATTTAGTACCGGAAACCCCAAAAGGGGTACCTTGGCAAACAGTGCAGGCCCAGATAAGACGCCGCAGAACGCGGCGTCTGATCAGGGCCTACACTGTTTGCAAAAACGTTCAGCCATTTTTCAAATAGATTTTCAAGAAAACACAACCTGACACCCCTTAATTTTGAAATGGACTCCTGGTATATATAACGAGGGAGATTCCATTTGGTACAAAAAGGGTTTGAGGGGCTTTCAAACAGTCTCAAACATGGATGTAAAATGATGTATGAAAGAAAAGGAAAATATTCCTACCTTAAAGTCCATATCGTCCTTCTTTATGGGTATGTTAAGTTCTGATCGGAACCGAGCCATGTTGACCTTTGGTATATCTCAGGTAGAAGGTCTGGAATTTCTCTCTTTTAATATGCAGGTAAATAGCTTTAGATCTGCAATAGATAAGTAACAGATAGCAGCTCTAAGATAATTCTGTATTTGCATTTACATTGCCTACTGTTTTTGTTTCCTACTTGTGCCTATACATTACGATAACACGCCCGCGCGACATAGTGCATTTTTTCACATCTCCAAAATGGCTACTTTTCTGATGAAAATCCGTGATATTTTTATTATTTATGTTGCAAATATAGGTTGTGGGTGCTCGTTAGAACCGCCTCATTGAGGCGGTTCTAACGAGTACCCACAACCTATATCTTGGAGCAATAATAAGAAAAATAACGTTTATCCCCGTAAACCCCAGTTTTCTCTATATAAAGTAGGGTATAGGGGGGGGGGGGGTCTTTATTTCACGGACATGTTCACGCGATGATTAGGACAACACATCCGTAACGCTAATGTTTTTAATATGAAAATTGGGGTTCACTGAGGTAAACAAAAATATAGGTTGTTTGACCTGTTAGAACCGCCTCGCCGAGGCGGTTCAAACGAGTTACTGCAGCCTATGTTTTGAGCAGAACTTTGAAAAATATCAGATTTTTTATCTGAAAATTTTCAACAGTTGGTGGTAAAATTTTGAATAGATTTGAAGTGTTTTCGTAATGCAATTGAATCAAAGTACTGACAGCACTGATAGAGTGTAGCTGGGAGCGTAGTCCTGACAAACATTTTCGTTTAGCTCTTACACTCACATTTTAAAGCAAACAGTGTAGGCCCTGATCAGACGCCTTGTTCTGTGCCGTCTGTTATGGATCTTCACAATGCTTCCACGCAGAGCTGAAACCACTGGTAAACCGTTTAGACGGTAGGCAAAGTGGTGCGAGTCGGACCGTCCATGCATATAAGCCCTATTGGTTTCATTGGGCGGCAGAGCTTGAAATGTCATTTCATCTCGGAGCAACGTCTCCAAAATGACCGAATAGTGTTGACGCGGACGTTAAAGCTCAATTCAATTCAAACAAACAAACAAACAAACAAACAAACAAACCAACAAACAAACAAAAAACACGTGCCCGGTCCAGTTTTAACAGATAACCAACCCTTCTGTTGTCACTGGGGCAACACTCTTCTGACGTCACTGGGGCAAGCATGGCGCGCCACCTGGATTTTGTAAAAAATGTTATTGCAGTCACTGATACATGTAGTGACGCTGACATCAGCAACGTTTAACACTCATAATTTATGTATGATTTGAGGTTTAAAGTCCCTGTCAACACTGTAAAGGTCATTTTGGAGACGTTGCTTCCATTTTGTGGGACTTTAACCCGACATTGAGATGAAATGACATCTCAAGCCCTTTCGCCCAATGAAACCAATAGGGTTTATAAGCAGTGACGGTCCGACTCGCACCGATTTGCCTGGGCAAGCTTAGATCCACTAAGTGGTTTACCAGTACTCGTGTGAGGTCAGATTTCAGCTCTGCGTGGAAGCATCATGCAGCCCATCTATTTCTTCAAGCTCCGATGGGCGTCACACTCATATTCATAGTAACTTTGGATCGATTTATAAACAATCGACCCAAAAAATGTATTCTCCTGTAAAACCCAATTTTCTCGACGTAAAGTGAGGTTTATGTTCATTACACGGGCTTGTTAGCGTGATATATACACAACAAAGAACTTTACTATTTTACAAAAATGAACATATATTCTGAGGATGATGATTATATGCACACATATGGGCCCCGTCAAGCGAATTTGGTACTTATCGCCTATGCGAGCAGCGAAGGTTCAGGCGAGCCTGCGCATCCGCGCAGTCTCGCCAGAACCTTCGCTGCTCGCTCATACAAGCAGTGAATCAAGAGGAACCTTCAGACAGAAAGCCATATCCCTGGCCCCTCTGAAAGGCTGGGCATGCGCAGTTAAAATTTGTCATGACGGAATGCTCGAAGACACAAATTCGCTTGGCGAGGCTCATATAATCATAGCTACTCTAGGTCTTAAGATGCTAGACTAGCAAATTGTACTTGTTTTTTGGCAAATAGTCGAACTAGCGACGTTGTCACTATAGCTTTCAAAATGAGCACCCTATTTACCGTATGCATTAGAACAGACAGGCCTGAGCAAAACGCGGCGTCTCATCAGGGTCTACACTGTTTGCCACTCATCCACCTATTAAAGACAAAGCATCAGGTAGTAAATTGTACTTGTTCAATTTTTTTAACAAGTATAGTAAAGAGTTGAGGTGTCCGATTATTTAGGGTTAATACGGTATACGATTCAATACGCCACTGAAGATACAGAAACTGATCAGTCGTCATTGTTCACAGCGTGGTCTGGATCCTGGGTCCACAGGAAACGCAAAGGCCTTGGTCAGATAAAACCGAGACCGCCCCATATGAAATTATTATATTTTCCATGCGTTTGCCTACAAGCTTAAACTGTCGCAGATACAGAAAGGAAAGCAATATGAACTAGTCTCAGGCTACCACACCAGAGTGTGTGAACTTGGCTTGGGATTCGCGGCTTGGAATATCGATTTTGCCTAACATTCACCAATATTTTACTATACTTTACTATTACGGAATAAATCGAATTCCAAACTCCATACTCCAGATTCCAAGCCAACTTCATACACTTACCACACCAATATGTTCCTGCCCAAGTTTGAAAAAAGGCCACGTAATCATATGATAAGCATTCCCATACCACATGTGAATCTCAAGCGTACATTTCCCATAAGCGAGGTGAGATGTTCAGATGATATATCAATTAGCGTCAACGTGTACTGCCAAAGCCATAATGTTGTGTTGTGTTGTAGTTGCAGTAAACAGCTAAGGCCATTTCGGTCGGCCAGTTACATTCACTGTTCCTGGACAGGCTTCTATACCCTCTAAGCGGTTCACCGGTTCTTAGTGAGATCGCCCTCGACAGTAACTGACAACGGCCAGTAGGACAACGGCGGTAGCACAACGGCGTATTCGTGAAGCAACCGTCCATCTCAAGCCATTTCCCAAGAGATGGGACGTTATAAAAAGGAAAGATAGCATAGAATAGAAGAAAACACAAACGAACATAAAAAAAATATAACAAAACAAGAGGCCCATGGGCCACTATGCTCACCAGAGCTCAGATGGGCACTGCCCACAGGCAGCCACGCATTTTAACATGACATGGTTTTAAGTTTCCCCAACGAACCCCAATTCCCAAATGAGCATCCATGTTGACTCTGTAGATATTTTATGAAGTGGAGGAGGTGGCACATGGACCCAATGGAGCCTTGGTTGGTATCACTGAATGCGCCATACCATAAGGAACAAGAATATAATTATATGATTTAGGGGTGGGGATCTGTTCGGTTCCTGAGATATAAGGCCTTTTAAGCAGAGGAGGGGCTGGGGCATGGCGCAGCAGATCCCAGGAAAGCCCAAAATTTTTGTCACTGTATGTGTCTTATCATAAGGACCAAGAGTATATATGGTTTAGGGGCAGGGATCTGAATGATTTTGAGATATGAGGCCCCGTTATGAAGTTGAGGAGGGGGGAACGGCCCCTGTGACCCCCCCCCCCTTGCAAGTTGGTGCGACTGAATATGTCTAATCATAAGGGACAACAATGTATATGGTTATGAGGTGGAGCTCTGAATGGTTTCTGAGATATTTGGTCTTTTATGAAGTTGATGGGTGGGACATGGCTCCAGCACATTGTCCCAGCACAAAGAGGCCCAGGTTGGTGTGATTGAATGTGTATTACATAAGAAAAAAGAATGTATATGGTTTAGGGGTGGGGGTCTGAACGGTTTCTGAGATATACGTTTTTTTATGACGTGGAGGGGTGGGGCATGACCCGGGGCACCCCTGGAGACATCAAGGTTGGTATCACTGAATGTGTCGTATCATAAGGAACACGAATATATATATGGTTGAGGGGTGAGGCTCTGGACAGTTTCTCAGATACTGGCCTTTTGTCAAGTTGATGGGTGGGGCGCACCCTTTGAGACCCGTCGGTTGCTATCACTGAAAGGAACAGGAATATATAAGGTGTAGGGGTGGGGTCTGAACGGTTTCTGAGATATATGGCTTTTTATTAAGTGGAGGGGAGGGGCATAACTTTATCTCGAAAAAAAAAAAAAATAAATAAAAATCCATGAACCCAGAGGTGAATAATGTATCCAAATTAACCAATTTCTGGAGTCCTTCGACTTTACATGAATAGTTCAGCTAAAGACAAGCACAGCTAATGTAAAAAAATATTTCCCATTTCTTATTTCTCTTCCAGATTTCTGAACATTTTTGGCCTAGATGAACCGAATCATGGCAAAAAATGAACGTGTAAAATTCCCGACGATTTCAACCCAGTACAGAATAATCCAGAATATATTTTTTCAGATGTTTTTATTCAGTCGTAAATTAATCTAATCTATCGAAATCGTCTGGTGGAGTGTTTTTCACCAGACTTCAGCTTGATTTATCTTGATCAACAATTAATTAAACAGAACAGGTACGCCAAACTTCCGTTTTCCCACTGCAGGTAGATTGAGTAAGTTAAACCAAGGCACTGACAAACTGGTGCGCCGAAGCCCGTAGGGGCTTGGAGAAAATATTTGGTTGCATGGTGCAAAGCTAAAACCGACCGAACATGGGAACTGTTAACCCTTCTCTTACTGAATATTAATTTAAGCCACACCCATTTCTGTCTATCAACCAATCAAACTACTTGATGTAATTTATTGCTACAAATTCATAAACTGAATGCCAAACAGTGTAGCTCCTGATCAGATGGCTTCTTCAGAAGCCATCTGATCTGGATCTACACTGTTTGCAAAGATAGGGGTTGTCGTGAACAGCAAGATAAGGGTTAAGATCTAAGCCTGCCAAGGCAAAGTCGTCCCTAGTTATAAATCCTAGCGGTTTCTTTGGGCGACAGGGCTTGAGATCTCATTTTATCTCTGTGTCGGGTAAAATTCCCACAAAATGGGGAGCCAAGTCTTCAAAATAACCTAAAGTGTCTTGACAGGGACGTCAACCCTCAACATGTCGCCCTCCTATGCCTCCCATCAAGATTCAGCAGGATCAGACCTTTGGTTCGGGGAGAGATGCAAGTGGATATCGGAACGGAACGATTTTAGTAAGTGTGAATCTCCATGTCACTCCGATGCCCCCCCCCCCCCCCCCCCCCCCATTAAGTTTCAGCTCTATCGAACCTTTGGTTTGGTAGGAGATGTCGTTGAAGGATTTCAAGACATGACGACCATCTTGCTAATCCGAACGGAATCACTTTAGCAATCTGGGGCCAGTTGTTCAAAACTAACGACATCGTTAGTTAACGTATCGTTAAAACTTTGATCATTTATTATGGCAAATATGCTAATATTTTTGGTGAAAAATTTGATCAGCTTTTGCGAATGCAAAAGCTGATCACATTTATTCAACAAAAATACCAAAATTATAAATATTAAACTTGCTAGAACAGTTAACAATATGACCACTTACGAGCTTGTTAAGCTAACGATGCTTTGAACAACTGGCCCCTGAATCCCCATGTTAATCCGATGCATCCCACCAAGTATCAGCTTAATCTGATTTCCGATTCTGGGGGAAATGTCGAAAATGTAACAAGTTTACGACGGACGGGCCATTCGCATAAGTTGACCTGGAGCTTTTTTTCCAAAGAAAAGAGAAGATTTCATGAAAGTGTTATGAAGATTCATACATTTGACATTTATTTATCTTTCCATAAACATTTCTTTGCGTACAATCATTCATCAAGCTGTTTTCCTCTTTGAAAAATTCGGATTAAGGGAGGGTTTCTTAACAAAATGCCATAATATCGCGATCACATTTCATGATTAGAGAACTTATCAAAATATTTCATTCTGTGGATCTTCGGTTTGCAGTAATCTTATCTGCACTCCTCAATTTTCATCAAAAATTATCTAAGGTAATAACATAAAAGTGAAATATGCCTATTAGAGCAAACATCATTAGATTAAAATATCCTGATTACTCAAAATCCCAATTCTTGTAGTTTTTTTCTTATATTCTCCCAGCTCAATGTGGTGATTGGGGGAGGCGAGGACTCGAGCAAGTGTGAGTCGGATTCTGTGTCTGCTATACGGTCTGGCTGGTGCTCTCTAGAGTGAATCCACTTCTAATTATTCCACCAAAAGTAATAAATTCCTGTAGCGCATCGTATGATAGAGTGTTTGAACAAACGTTTATGTAAGAGCAGTTAATTATAAATCAGTTTTATTTACCATTTATCAGAACAGTAGAAAACATAGCTGTCGTTGATTTACTTATTTATCTGCCTTTCTAAACTGCTCTTAAACTCGTTTTTTCCTGTACTCGTATATGAGCGCTTTATTTTTTACATATCTATTTTTTTTTAATGACGATTCAAACCTTTAAATACATTTTCAAAAAACAAATATGAGTGTAGGCTGGGATATCCACGGCTGCCATGACGGCTTTCTTGAAATTCTCCATTTATCATATGACGTCACGTCTGAGAGTGTAATAACGCCATGTAATATTTTCGATAATCCACTAGTGGATTAAATATGCAAATAAGCAAGATACGTAACGTTACATGTACGACGTCCTTAACGACGTCGCGTTTACTAATGGCGGAATATTGACATCTTGCATTCGTGCTCATGTATTATTGAATTTATCAAACTCGTTGAGGAAAAGAGATAAAATGCTCGGCAAAGCCTCGCATTTTATCCCTTTTCCTCAACTCGTTCAATAAATTCAATAATACATGAGCACTCATGTAAGATCCTCTATATAACATCTCCTCCCGAACCAAAGGTCTGATCGAGCTGAGACATGATGGGCGACATGGAGATCCAGATTTGATAAAATCTTTGCATCATGGCATCTCCTCCCGAAATAGTCGGATCGAGCTGAAACTTGATGGGACGCATTCGGGCGACATGGAGATTCAAATTTGCTAAATCGTTAAATTCCGATTTCCAGATGGTCTGAAACTAGATGGGAGGCATCGGGTCGACACGGAGATTCATATATTTGCTAAAAGTTCTGATATCCAAGATGACCACCATGGCGGCCATCTTGAAATTCTTTTAAGGACATCTGCTCCTGAACTGAAGTCAGATTGATTTGAAACTTGATGAGAGACATTGGGTTCAGATTTGCTAAAAACATTCCGTCCCGATGTCCAAGGTGGCGGCCATCCTGAAATCGTTCAAACAACATCTCCTCCCAAAACAAAGATCGGATTGAACTGAAACATGGGAGTCATCAGGGTGACGGGGAGATTCATAATTGCTAAAACCATTTCGTTCTGATATTCAAGATGGCCGGCCACCATGATGGCTAACTTGAAATTCCCAAACCATACCGAAAGTCAGATTGAGGTGAAAGTTGATGAGAGACATAAGAGTGACATGATGATTCAGAATTCTTAAATCCATTCCATTCCAGTATCCAAGATGGCTACCACGAGGGCCATTCAACATCTCCCGAACATAAAAGTCTGATTGAGCATAACGGCCCCCGCCCATAGGGGCTTGAAGAAATATATGGGCTGCACGATGCTTCCACGCAGAGCTGAATCCGGCCCGCACACTATCTAAGCCTGTCCAGGAACCGCGGTGCGAGGCAGACCGTCCATGCTAATAAACCCTATTGGTTTCATTGGGTGACAGGGCTTGAGATGTCATTTCATCTCAATGTCGGGTAAAAGTCCCACAAAATTGGAAGCAACGTCTCCAAAATGACCTTTACAGTGTTGACGGGGACGTTAAACCTCAAATCAAACAAACTGATTGAGCATAAACTTGATGGGAGGCATTGACGCGAGATGGAGATTCAGATTTGCTCATTTTTTCCGTTGCAGTGTAAGCAATCTTGAAAATCTTCAAACCACATCAAGTCGAATTGGACCGAAACTTGCATTACGAAAACACACCTATTCAAATATATTGGTAGAATTTTACTACCAAAAATGAAAATTTTCAGATGAAAAATTCCGATATGTTTCTTATTTCTGCTCCAAACATAGTTTGTGGGTACTCGTTAGAACGGTTCTAACGAGTGCCCACAATCTATGTTTTTGAGCAGAAACAAGAAAGATAATTTTACCCCTCTAAACCCCAGTTTTACTATATACAAGTGGGGTTTAAGGGGGCCAAAATAATATAGGCATGTTTTTGTGATGGATTGAAGGCAATGGGGCGACTTGCCTGCTTGTGAAAGTCGAAATGAAATTAAAGCACGGACATCACTGATCTGAGAGCTGGCTGGGAAAATAGTTCTGAATCGGGGCTTAAACTATTTTCGTTTAGCCCTTATATTCCCGTACTTCAAGGAAACAGTTTTGAGTGGCGTCTGATCTGAATCTACCGTGTTGGCAAAAACCCAATAGACATAGAAGACATATAGACCAAATTCAAGCCTTCCATTGCGTTGCCTTCCATTGCGGACCAGATCCAAAATTGATTTCTGTGGAAAGAGAAGGCCTTGGTGAGATAAACGAGAGACTGAGTATCGTTAATAAAAATCGCTGTCCCACTGCCATACTATTCTCCTACATGTTTAATCAAAGCACTGACAGTACTGGTGGGTCGATTGTCTCTGGATGTAGGTAGAGTAAATGGACCTGAACGGGGACTGAATGAACTGTTTCGTTCAACCCGTCAATTCATGTATTGTAAGCAAACAGTGTAGACCCTGATCAAACGCTGCGGGTTTTGGCGTCTGACCCTTAAATTCCTATACTGTAAGCAAGCAGTGTAAACCCTGATCAGACGCCGCGTTCTGATCCGGGTCTACACTGTTTGCCAAGCCCAACCCAAGATTCCAGCCCAGGTTTTACAGATAACCTTTTTAAGCATACACGCTGCCCTCACTGCGATAAAAATCTATAAATTCCCACAAATCAGAGATAGTCACGTGGACTCCAGCACTAATAGAGATTTTGTCCTTTATAACTGTGGGTCGATTGATACACAATCGACCCAAAAATTGCCACACCGAGGCTGACGGCATCTTAACCCGTTTATGCCTAGCGGCCTTTTTGACAGTGCAGACCGAGATCAGACACCGAATGCGGCGTCTGATGTGGGTCTACACTGTTTGCTCAAGGAACATTAATTTTTGTAAAATTTTCCACAATAAAAAACAAACCTGACACCCCTTTAATTGGGACTAGGACCAAACTAAACTTACTGGGTGGATATTCCATTGCCATATATGTGTTAAATTCCTGCCCGTAATTGATTGAGTATTAAAAACAAGTAAAATACTCGTTGGTCATTTAATGTCGCCTCCAAGAGAAAGGGAGTACAAAGATATAAGAGATAGTACAGGAGATGAAATTGAGGGACAAGGGAGAATGTGGAAAATGAATGGAAGTGTAGAAGAAACAACAACTTTCCCAGCAGATCTTTCCCAACTGTTCACTCGACGCTTAGTGTTCACCATGGACACTAAGCGTTGATGGCGAACACTAAGCGTTGCCACTGCAACGCTTAGTGTTCACCATGGACACTAAGCGTTGCAACGCTTAGTGTTCACCATCAACGCTTAGTGTTTACCATGGACACTAAGCGTCGCGACTGTCGATACTGTGTGCGATCCCAACGCTTATTGTTCGCCATGGCATTTGCTCGCCAGATATAATGAAGTACAATGAGAGCTATTGTTGTCACATCGGTCGTCCACTTTTGCGTTTGCGATTTCAACAGTCACGCATCACAGAGTACTCATATTTTGGACTTAAGTACCTGGGAGAGTCTTCTTATGTTCCAAGAGAACAGACCCCTGGGTGCATGCCCCGGGGTGGGGCTAGGGGTAATAATCTAGAACATCTCTGTAAAACTGTGTTTAAGTTTTTGAAATGCTTATATCTCAACAATCACTCATCACAAAGCATTTTATCGTTATGATTATCATTATTGGATCGTCGTTACCTTTTCGCATCGTTCATATCGTTCGTATCGTTTCATACTGACTCATAACACCAAGTTATGATGTTCATATACCAAAACGTCTTCGCGTTAAAAGGCAAATTCACTGGACCATGAAATATAGGTCATAGTGACCCACATTTATTTCGAAGACAAATATCGGGCCATATTGACTCATAATACCAAGTTATGATGTTCATTTACCATAAGGTCTTCGTGTTATAAGGCAAAATCACTGGGCCATGAAATATAGGTCACGATGACATTCGTTTCTCCGGTCAAATGTCGGGTCGTACTGTCTCGTAATACTGAAGTTTGATGTTCATACATACAGAAGTATTCGCAGTGTTGTAAGGCAAAATACCAGAAATGAACACTAGCGGTTGATACTGCATTCCGATCTACATGATCGACGCTTAGTGTTCATTTGTCAAAATGAACACTAAGCGTTGACAGTGGCAACGCTTAGTGTTCACCATCAACGCTTAGTGTCCATGGTGAACACTAAGCGTCGAGTGAACACTAAGCGGCGCTACAAAGCAGGTGTGTAACGTGCAGAAAATTAAATTTGAATTCCATTTATCATTTGGATACGTTCCAATGTAACTATAAATGCTTTGAATAATGGTTTTTACACACATTACGCTCATCGTTAAAAGTTTGGCAGAAACTTATTTTTCAAAAGATTTAATAGATAGGGGAGCCTCACACATATATAAGCGCAGTCTCTTACCCTTAAAATCACCACGACGTTGATTGACGGCCCCGCCCATTGGGGCTAGATGAAATAGATGGGCTGCATGATGATTCCACGCAGAGCTGAAACCGACCACACACGAGTAATGGTAAACCGCTTAGAAGATCTAAGCCTGCCCAGGCAAAGCGGTGCGAGTCGGACCGTCCATGCTTATAAACCCTTGGTTTCATTGGGGACAGACCTTGAGATGTCATTTCATCTCAATATCGAGTAGAAGTCCCACAAAATTGGAAGCAACGTCTCCAAAATAACCTATATAGTGTTGACGGGACGTTAAACCTCAAATCAAACAAACAAACAACGACGTTGCATTGTTCCTTAAACATCATGTACCCACTATGTTAAAAAGAGTGGTACGCACTGCTCTTCCGTTCGACTAAGTCTGACATCATACTGCTAAAAGCGGAAATCTATTCGACGCTGATACGACGTTGTTCAGCGGGATGTTGCCATCAATACATTGGGTCACATAACTTGACATTACACGAAGTGACGCCAAAACCCATAGTTTTCTAAATTCTGATTATTTTGATGTTGCTCTTTCACTGTTGCAGTAAAAGCCACAGAAACATTTATTTTTCACAAATTTTGATTGATTTGAGATTTAACGACCCGTCAACACTTTATAGGTCATTTTGGAGACGTTGCTTCCAATTTTGTGGGACTTTTACCCGACATTGAGATGAAATGACATCTCAAGTTCTGTCGCCCAATGAAACCAATAGGGTTAATAAGCATGGACGGTCCGACTCGCACTGCTTTGCCTGGGCAAGCTTAGATCCTCTAAGCGATTACCAGTACTCGTGTGCGGATCGGTTTCAGCTCTTCGTGGAAGCATCATGCAGGCCATCTATTTCTTCAAGCCCCGATGGGCGGGGTCGACAATTATTTTTCGCAAAGCGAGAAGATGCGAGGATAAAATTGTAACTGTAATATAAGAAATATTTATTCAAATAGTAATCCAATAATGAATTATCCTTGGTTGCTACCAAAATATATGTATGTCCCACCCAGCCCACCATCTTATTATCTCGTACCTGTTTGCTGTATTCTTAAATCCATGCATGTGTAAGTGTTATCATTGTAATCATGTCAGGTAACTGAAGTGGGAGTTATAAAGAGAAGCAGTATAATTTCAAAGCCTGACTTCTTCTTCGCTTCGAGCTGTAGCCTAAACCAAAACGCTCTTTAATTTGCAGTCTGTTTAGGCTAAAACATATTTGGCAGCTTTATGATATTAAGACACGGGCATGGCGGCCATATTGGTCATATAACCAAATTCATATTTATAAATTTTCATTTGATTGTTCCTAAAAGCTTTCAAACGAAATGTTGTTACAAATATAGCAGTGGTTTCTGTGAAAAACTATTTTTTCATATCTAAATGACCTGGGCCAAGGTCAGAAAATAAGGTCAAGGCCATCAAGGGGTCATCATTTGAGGAAACTATACTTGGACCAAGTTCCCAGCTACATACCAAGTTTCATGAAATTCGGCCCACTGGTTGCGGTGAAAAAGATTTTTGAAGTGTTTTACTCTTTATGGACATGGTGTCCATATTGGTCATGTGACCAAACGTTTCTATGAGCTTTAATATAAAATTTCGTTACAAACGACCCAGCGGTTGCAATAGAAAATAAGTCATTATCTTCATATCTGAAAGACCTTAGGCCAAGGTCAAGGAATGACCTTGACCTTGACTACTCATGTAGTTTCAGCCACTCATTAAGCTAACTGCATCTTCCAATTTTCAGATCAGAGACTGCAATAGCTTCCGAAAAATATATAATTTTGACATTTTCCCATACAAAAGACCATGTGACCAAATATGACCTTGGGGTAAAATAGGTCAAGGTCATCTGAGGTCATCATTTGAAAAAAAACTATGATTGGCCAGAGTCCCCAATGCTACACATCAAGTTTCATGCCATCGGCCACTGGTTCCGGAGAAGAATATTTTTGGGTCTTTACCTTATATACGCATAGCGGCAATCTTGGTCATACGACCAAACTCAAATGTATTAATGTTCATTTCCTTGTTCCTTAAAGCTTTCATATGCAATTTGCTTACAACTGGCACAGTGTTTTTTTGTGGAAAAAAAGTTTTACTTTATCTGAATGACCTTGACCTTGACTACTCGTGTAGTTTCAGCCACTCATTAAGCTAACTGCATCTTCCAATTTTCAGATCAGAGACTGCAATAGCTTCCAAAAAATATATAATTTTGACATTTTCCCATACAAAAGACCATGTGACCAAATATGACCTTGGGGTAAAATAGGTCAAGGTCATCTGAGGTCATCATTTAAAAAAAAACTATGATTGGCCAGAGTCCCCCAATGCTACACATCAAGTTTCATGCCATCGGCCACTGGTTCCGGAGAAGAATATTTTTGGGTTTTTACCTTATATACGCATAGCGGCCATCTTGGTCATACGACCAAACTCAAATGTATTAATGTTCATTTCCTTGTTCCTTAAAGCTTTCATATGCAATTTGCTTACAACTGGCACAGTGTTTTTTTGTGGGAAAAAAGTTTTACTTTATCTGAATGACCTTGACCTTGGATACTCCTGTAGTTTCTTCCACTCACTTAGCTTACCGCATCCACCAATTTGCAGATCACAGGCTGCAATAGTTTCCAAAATATACTCAGTTTTGATTTTTTTCCCATATAAAAGTCTATGTGACACAATTTGACCTTGGTGTAAAACCGGTCAAGGTCGTTCGAAGGTCATTATTTTAATAAGCTATGATTGGCCCGAGACCCAAGTGCTACATACCAAGTTTCAAGCCAATCGACTCACTGGTCCGGAGAAGAATTGTTTTGAAAGGTTTTTACCTTATATGGGCTTGGCGGCCATCTTGGTCCGGTGACCAAGCTCAAATGAATTAATTTTCATTTCTTTGCTACTTTCATTTGAAATTTGGTTACAAATGGTCCAGTGGTAGTTAAAATTTTCATATCTAAATGACCTTTGGCCAAGGTTAAGGATCGACCGTGACCTTGCATTCTGCTGAAGTTTCATCCACTCATTTAGCTAACTGCATCCAACAATTTTCAGATCGCAGACTGCAATAGTTCCCAAAAATACTCAGTTTTGACTTTTTCCATATGGGCCAGCGTACGACAAAACCTACAATAAGACATGTGCGTCCAACGAAGACTCAGATCAGCCTGCGCATCCGCGCAGTCTGATCTGAGTCTTCGTTGTGCGCTCTAAGGATAGCTTAGGGTCCAATGCTCCTCAATGCAGCAAGAGAAGTCTCTGGTTAGACTATATGGATGCGCAGGCTGATCTGATTTTTCGCTGGACGCACATGTCTTATGATAGGTTTTGTCGTGCGCTGGCTCAATTATACAAGAGGGCCATGGCCTTAAATCAATCACCTGTCACCAGATGATCATTAGCAATGTTTAGAAGAAAAACCAAAGAAACTGTGACCGAAGGCAAGACATGTTCGTTCTGATTGATATAAATATCTTCATGGATCCAGGATTATCAATATAGTGGGTCATTAGCTGAAAAAGTTGAAGCCATGGGTAAGGTCATATTTGGCCCCAAGGCTATAATTTCAAAATCTTGGTAGAGGTCCACTGGATGAAGTTTCATACCAAATATCAAAGACTTGGGCCTTATGGCTTCAGAAAAGACCATTTTGAAGGGGTTTCCCTATATAAGTATATGTAAAATATGTGGGCCCCGGGGTCGTGCCATTTTTGCCCCAAGGCTATAATTTGAACAATCATGGTAGAGGTCCACTAGATGAAGCTGCATATCAAATATCAAAGATATGTGCCTTCTGGTTTCACACAAGAAGGTTTTTTTAAAGGTTTTCCAACCATAAGTCAATGTAAACAAGAGGGCCATGATGACCCTGGATCGCTCACCTGATCCATAGGGTAACAAGCGGGCCCCTTGGTGAGCCATTATTGGCCTCGAGCTATAATTAAAAAAAATCTTGGTAGTGGTCTAAAAGGTGAAGCTTCATACCAAATACCAAAGACCAGAGACTTCTGGTTTCAGACAAGAAGATTTTTAAAGGTTTTCCTTATATAAGTCTTTATAAACCTTGGGTTTCCCGGGGCAGGCCATTTTGGCCCCAGGGATATAATTTGAACAATCTTGGTTGAAATCCACAAGACGAAGCTTCATACCAAATATCAAAGAGATTGGCCTTCTGCTTTCACACAAGAAGATTTTCAAAGGTTTTCATTGCCTTGACTTCTGTTTCCTAGGGCTATAATTTGAATAATTTTGATAGCGACCCACTAAATGACGCTTCAAACCAAATATCAAAGACCTGGGCCTTGCGGTTTCAGAGTAGAAGATTTTTTTTTTTTAAATTTCCCAATATAAGTCAATGTAAAACGGAAGGGCCCCGTTGCGGCGCATTTTTGGCCCAAGGGCTATGATTTGAACAATCTTGGCAGAGGTCCATTAGATGAAGCTACACACCAAATATCAAAGACCTGGGCCATGCGGTTTCGGAGAAGATTTTTAAAGATTTTCAGTGTATAATCCAATGTAAAACCAAACTTTCCAAAGGGCCCGCAGGTGGGGCATTTTCGCCCTAGGCCTATAATTTGAACAATCTTGGTAGGGGTCCACTAGATGAAGCGTCATACCAAATATCAAAGACCTAGGCCTTGTGGTTTCAGAGAAGAAGATTTTTAAATATTTTCCCTATATAAGCCCACGAAAAACCAAAGGGCCCAGGGGCGGGGGCATTTTCGGCCCTAGGGCTATGATTTGAACAATCTTGGTAGAGGTCCACTAGATGAAGCTTCACACCAAATATCAAAGACTGGGCCTTGCGGTTTAAGAGAAGAAGATTTTTAAAGATTTTTCCTTTATAAGCCTTTGTAAAACCAAAGCCCACCCCCCCCCCCCACCCCTGGGCGGGGGCATTTTGGGCACCAGTGCTATAAGTTGAACCATCTTGGTAGACGTCCACCAGATGAAGCTTCATACCAAATATCAAAGACCTGGGCCATGAGGTTTCGGAGAAGAAGATTTTTAAAATTTTCATTAAAAAATCTATTTTTAGCTCCTGTGACCTAGATGTGCAACGGACCGGAACCATTTGAACAACTTTGAAAGGGGACCACCTAAGGATTATTCCTGTGAAGTTTGGTAAAAATCCAATCAGTAATTTAGGAGGAGATGTCGTTTGAAGAAAAAGTATACGCATGCACGGACGCACGACGGACAAAAAGTGATCCCAAAAGCTCACCTCGTCACTACGTGACAGGTGAGCTAAACATGTGGGCCCTGGAATGGGGTCCTTTTGGCCCCAATACTATAATTTCATTAATGTCTATAGGGGTCCACTAGATGAAGCTTCATACCAAATATCAAATTTATATATTCCCTAAATATGTAAAACATGTAGGCCCCCGTGGGCGGAGTCATTTTTGGCCCCAAGGTTATAATTTGTACAGTCTTGATAGAGGTCCGCTAGATGAAGCTTCATATCAAATATCAAAGTCCTGGGCCTTGCGGTTTTAGAGAAGAAGGTTTTTAAGGTTTTCCCTATATAAGCATGTGAAAAATATGAGGGACCCTTATCCGACTTTTTTTGCCCAAAGGCTATATTTTGAACAATCTTGAAAGAGGTCCACCAGATGAAGCTTCATTCCAAATATCTTAGACCTGTGCCTTCTGGTTTCAGACAAGAAGCTTTTTAAGGTTTACCCTATATAAGCCGCTCTAAAACATGTGGGCCCCTGGGCGGGTTATTTTTAGCCCCAAGGTTGAAGGTTACAAGTTGAACAATCTTGGTAGGGGTCTACTAGATGAAGCTTTATACCAAATGCAAAGAGCTGGGTCTTCTGGTTTAAGACAAGAAGATTTTTAAAGGATTGCCCTATAAAAGCTAAGTAAAACATGTGGGTCCCAGGGCGGGGCCATTTTTGGCCCCAATGCTATAATATGAACAATCTTGATAGAGGCCCACTAGATGAAGCTTCATACAAAATATCAAAGACCTGGGCCTTGTGGTTTCAGAGAAGAAGATTGTTTAAGGTTTTCCTTATGTGAGCCTATGTAAAACGTGTGGGCCCCATGGCGCGACCATTTTGGCCCCAAGACTATAGTTTGAACAATATTGATAGAGATCTACTAGATGATGCTTCATACCAAATATCAAAGACCTGGGCCTTGCGGTTTCATTTTAAGTTTTCAGTAAAAAAATCTATTTTTAGCGTCTGTGACCTAGATGTGCAATGGACCATAACCATTTGAACAACCTTGAAAGAGAACCAACTAAGGATAAGTCGTCTTAAGTTTGGTCAAAATCCGATCAATGGTTTAGGAGAAGACGTCGTTTGAAGAAATTGTTTACGGACGGACGTACCTACCAGAGATACATTATGGGATGCACCCCACAGTGGCAACTGTGGGCCGCATTTTGCATCCCACAGTATACATTGCAACCCACAACGTTTCCACCCCATAATGTTTTAGGTAGTGTCTATTTCTTTAAGACTTTTACCCCTGTATATGGTAACTGTTAGGTGTGTAGAAGTAAGCTTGGTGGGGTACCTTTAAAGTGAGTTAAACATGCATGATTTATATTTTCCTTCCAAAGAAGGGTCATCATTGTGGGGTTCAGCCCATAAAACTTTCGGCTGGATACTGTCCAACAATGGACAATGTGTCTGTATACAGTCTGGGCTGAACCCATCACATTTGGAAGCTAGTCCATTTAGCTAATTTGCACTGAAAAAAAACGTATGCATTATGGTAGTGAAAAATCGCCCCACAAGGTACAATATTCTCTACCGACCATCCCACTATGTACCTGTGGTAAGACATGTGGTAAGAGCACACGGACGTACGCACGCACGCACTGACAACGGACGACGGACAAAATGTGGTCGGAAAAGCTCGTCTTGTCACTACGTGACAGGTGAGCTAAAAGTCTACGCAACCGAATTTGACATTGGTGCAAAATGGGTAATGGCCATCTGAGGGTCATCATTTGAACAAACTATGATGAGCCCGAGTCCCCAATGCCACATACCATGTTCTATGCCAATCGGCCCACTGGTTCCAGAGAAGACGATTTCCGAAGGGTTTTTACCTTATATGGGCATGGCGGCCATCTTGGTCATGTGACCTTGACCCCGTGAATAAACTTTCGTTCCCATGGATGCTCCACATAAAATTTGACTTCAATCGGCCTAGTGGTTT
Source organism: Lucinisca nassula (assembly GCA_963580285.1). Lineage (NCBI taxonomy): Eukaryota > Metazoa > Mollusca > Bivalvia > Lucinida > Lucinidae > Lucinisca > Lucinisca nassula. The sequence goes on from OY757021.1 coordinate 75,839,498, forward strand.
TGGAGTAGAAAATGTTTAAAAATGTTGACAGACAGACGACAGACAACGGACCCTCGCCATGCTATAGGAAATGCTAATACTAACACAGAACACAACAAGTAACGAGAAATTCTTAGTTTGAGGATGGCCAAAACCATCTGACAGTCACAAAGGTCCAAATTCAGGTAATAAAACATCTGTCTACATCCCTCGTAAACGGGTCATTATAGACAAAATACTATCCTCTTACACCGGCCTCTAAAGCTCAGTGGTAGAGCGTCCGCTTCGGGAACGGGAGGTCGCGGGTTCGATCCCCGGCCGCGCCATACCGAAGGCGTGAAAAATGGTACTAGGCTATCCCTTGGCTGACGCTCGCATTATCAGGGGTAGTCCTAGGAAGATAAATGAAGGCAGGTATACTAGTCGCAGATAAAATTGACTAGGCGGAGCTATCGTTTGCACCTGCCTTCGGAATGTTCTATTAACGAGCTATCGTTTGCACATGCCTTCGGAATGTTCTATTAACAAAAAAGGTAAACCAAGTCACCCTATTGTGTGAATTCAACTGGAACACAAACAAAGCTGTTGTGTATATGGCTATTTGGTCCGCTCACAGAAAGCATGCGAAAGGCATACCACCGAATATTCTGGTGGACTCAGCGAATTTGACATATATTTGCCATATTCGACTGGGAAGTTTCTTGATATTTCCGTGAAATTCCACGCAGGAGTGCGTTGTCTTTCTTGTAATAGCCGATCACATGGTCCAATCAGATATGAGTTATTTTTCAAATACATAACCGATCGTGGAGCACGATTCTATTCGAAGGAAAAGTCGAACCTTTCGCGCACCACGGTCGCTTATGAGCTATACACAAATGAAATATTTGATTGGACCATAGCTGGTCAAGCTATTACAAGAAAGGAACCACACTCCTACGTGGAATTTCACGGGAATTTCACGAAACCTACCAGTCGAATACCGTCATTGACAACACCGGAATAGCTCCGCCTAGTTAATTTTATCTGCGACTACTATAATTATTTGTTTAAGAATACTTTGTTTGTCACAATAAAAACTCTACAGAACTTATTTTATTTGTTTCTGATATGCGACGTTAATAAAGCTTCTTTATCTTTATCTATATCTTAAAAGACTTGTTATATTATGCATTTTAAATAAGCTTGTTACGTAAAGTTGAAATGTATAGCTAAGACTTAAACATGTAAAATAGTAGATAATGGCTAATATGCAACTGTCTTCAGCCATGAACTAAACATATTTCATAATGGAAATCCCGAACAAGCTAGGCATGCACTGAGTAGACGAAGGTTTTGGTATAACCCACTGCAATGTAAGAAATGCAGTAAAAAAAGTAATAACCGTTTCTGAAGTTTCAGTATGCAGGCATAAGCCATTATTCAGTGTAATTAAAACTTCTGAAAGATTTACAGTACACCTATTTCTTGCCAACTATTTCAAGGCGAAACCATACAATACCGCACGTAAGAAAACACCGTTCCATTTCAAATACTCGTTGAATCTGTTTAAATGGTTAGAAAAGTATACACCACGACTCCTTATTAAAACTATTTTAAGGCCGAAAAAAAAAAAAGAAACCGTGCTAGTTAACGATGTTATATCTAAATAAAATGTATATATTATACAACAATAATGATCATAAATGCCAGGCTGTGATCCTGAGGGATGGATGTTTCTTACACGCCAGATAAGGAAATCCACGACTTAACCCTGGAGTAGAATATAAGTATCTCAACATAGGTGTGAGGGGTGGATGGAAAAATCAGTCCCGATGGTCACTGTCCAGCATCACGAGGCCTGCCGAGGGACGGATTTTTCTTTCCACCCCTCACACTCATGTAGGATTCTTTTTCTTGCATACCTTCCATTTCTGGGGGTGGATTTTTAATACTGCAATCACTTCGGTTGCCGACGTCCGCACCATTGTGATGACACTTCAGTGGTGTTTAGTGACGTCACGTACCATTCTTTGACGTCAACTTTAACGACGAACGTATTCAACCAGTGCATTTATCAAAAGATTTAGGGTAAGAACACCAGGGTTAGAACAGAATTTGTATCCCAAGCTAAAACTATGGGTTTCCTTATCTGGTGTGCAAGAAATACTTTTCTTGCACACCAGACAAGAAAATCCGTGATTTTACCCTGGGATAGAAATATATGTTCTGACCCTGGTGTTCCGACCCAAAATCGAATATAATCGCGTGTTTGATAAATGTACTGGTTGATTACGACCTCGTATGCGCCGTCGTTAAGGTTCACGTCACAGCAACGTCACTCCACATTCCTGCAGTGGCAACACAATATGGCGGACGTTGGTAACCGAAGTGACTGCAGCATTAAAAATCCGCGCTAAGAAATGGAAGGTATGCAAGAAAAAGAATCCTATATGGGTATGAGGGGTGGATAGAAAAATCCGTCCATCGGGATCACTGTCCGGCATCACTCGACAAGCCTCGTGATGCCGGACAGTGTCCCTCGGGACGGATTTTTCAGTCCACCCCTCACACCCATATAAGATTCTTATATTCCATCCCAAGAATAGCCCACTCAGGAATAGGCTAAAAATCGATAATTTTCAAGTGTTTGATGTACACTGGTTGAATAGGACTTCACGTACACCGTCGTTAAGTCTGATATCACACACCACATTATTGTCATAAAAAATTGGCGGACGACGACAGTCATGGTGACTACATTATAAAACATCCGCTCTCAGAAATGAAATGTACAAAGATTCTTTCATGCGTGTGAGGGGTAAAGAGAAAATAGAAAAATCTATCCCTTGGAATCAATTTCCGGCATCACTCGGCAAGCCTCGTGATGCCGAACAGTGACCCTCGGAATGGATTTTTCTATCCACCCCTCAAAGCCATATAAGATTGTAATAATCTAGCCTTCACACCTATGACATATTCTTTTTCTATTTAGGCCAATTAGGCCTCATCAGTGACCCTTAAATATTTTCAAAATTCCACAATGGAATCGATGGTCCCAAAGGACATTAATAATAATAATAATAATAATAATAATAATAATAATAATAATAATAATAATCGACCTTATTTATAGAGGGTAACACATTTAGTACTAGTACTAATCTTCCATGTGGCTCTCTTTTCCTGGGTAGGAACAAGTACAAAGCAATGTGGATAAAGTCTCTTGGTGAAGGAAACAACAGCTGGCGCTTGCGGGGATAGAACCGGCTATCTCTTGATCTCAAATCCGATGCTTTACCACTGTACCACAGCGCTCCACAAGGAAATGATGAAAGGCAGTGATACTTTTTACGACAGCCTTACGTTCTCTTAACACCAGCTGTAGAGAGGTTAAAATATTAAAAAAAGAAAGTTATCCTTTAGACGCAATTAATACACCGTAGAAAAAAAGTGAAGCGTTCAAGTTTTTCTGGACAATTATTACCACTATAACTTTTTTTTTTTAATTCACGTCTATAACACTTTTTTTTAAATTCACGTTTATTGTGCCGTTTTTATGTCATTTTGGAAGTGTGGGCTATGTTAAAGAAACACCTAAATCTTTCAGTCAAACTTCATGTATTTATTATTGTTTGACAGAAACATACATGTGCTTAGGCGGAGCAAAAGCTGTAGCCCGCTCCTCAGAGATAAGATTCTTCTCTCTCGGATACTTTTCTGAGAAAATAAGCTTGTCAAGTCACTACGGGTCCTGAAGTTTTGTGGCAAGCATGGTTTAGCAGAAGTAGTTAAATAATTGAGTGTGTGAACTTGGCTTGGGATTCGCGGTTTGGAATATCGATTTTACCTAACATTCACTAATATTTTAAAGTGTATGAACTTGGCCTGGAGTCTGGAGTATGGAGTTTGGAATTCGATTTATTCCGTAAGACAATTATTACCACTATAACTTTTTTTTTTAAATTCACGTCTATAACCCTTTTTTTTAAATTCACGTTTATTGTGCCGTTTTTATGTCATTTTGGAAGTGTGGGCTATGTTAAAGTATCACCAGGAACACACCCTTCTAAATCTTTGAGTCAAACTTCATGTATTTATTATTGTTTGACAGAAACATACATGTGCTTAGGCGGAGCTAAAGCTGTAGCCCGCCCCTCAGAGATAAGATTCTTCTCTCTCGGATACTTTTCTGAGAAAATAAGCTTGTCAAGTCACTACGGGTCCTGAAGTTTTGTGGCAAGCATGGTTTAGCAGAAATATTACAATAATTATTGAGATATATTTTATATACGAGTACATATATAGAGGATCTTACATGAGTGTTCATGTATTATTGAATTTATTAAACTCGTTAAGAAAAAGGTATAAAATGGATAAAATGCGAGGCTTTGCCGAGCATTTTATACCTTTTTCTTAACGAGTTTAATAAATTCAATAATACATGAGCAAGAATGCAAGATTCTTTTTATCATATGACATTTAAAACGCATTTTATTCACGAATTGTTTACAAAAATGTCGATATTCCGCCGTTAGAAAACGCGACGTCGTTAAGGACGTCGTACCTGTAACGTTATGGGGCGTGTTTAACTAATTTGCATATTTAATCCACTAGTGGATTATCGAATTTATTACATGGCCTCATTTCACTCTCAGACGCGACGTCATATGATAAATACATATATTGTTTTGTGTACATTGTTCTGCATTTCACCTTGGCACTGGACCATACTATATACTATTATTACGGTACTATATTTAATCTGTGTAATTCCATTGTTCTTGTTATTAATTAATAAATGATTTCTTTGCGTTACGAGTGAAGAAACAGTATTAACCCTTCTCTTGCTGAATATTCAGTTTAGCCACACCCATTTCTGACTTTGAACCAATCAGATTACTTGATGTAATTTATTCCTACAAATTCATAAATTGAATGTCAAACAGTGTAGATCCTGATCAGATGGCTTCTTCAGAAGCCATCTGATCTGGATCTACACTGTTTCCAAAGAAAGAGGTTGTCGTGAACAGCAGGATAAGAGTTAGCAACTTATATATTTTTCATCAGCCCACACATTGACAAAAATGCAGTGCGTGATATGAACATGCACAGATTGCTTAAACATTCACGAACAAGTAGCAGATAAAAACTATTCATCTGATTATTATAACTCGGATTTCCCAAGTGCTTAAACATATTCAATGAGTTTCATTGGCATCAGAGATTTGCAAACAGATGCAAGCATAACAGGAATGATATGTTTTTGTATAACTTATTGGTACTGATATAAAAGTACGGATCAAGATCTAAAGCAAAACAGAATTTAGAAAAATTCGCAGAAAAACACAGGAACTTCGTACCGATATCTACTCGATGTAGGCCCGCTGTTTTGTGCTAGCTGTGGAGCCGTCACAGGCCACAGAAATATGAGAAGAGATATTGTTTGTGGAAGGCACATACAAAAGCACAAAACAACATGTGTACAAGCTACACAATGCCAACTCACATGTGTAATAACCTGCAAAGGATTGACGGCCTTTGTACCATTTGTTAAATGTATGCTTGAATAAAGAGTATGGGTGACTGAAAAACTCATTGATAAAACAAGGATGTCCATGAAAACCCATAATCCAAGATTACAAAATAGAAGCGAAGGCAATGTTCAGGAACTAGATACAATCGAAACATCAATATAAAACTACTTCACAGTAACTAAACCAACACAAGCGGAAAACCAAAATGACAGTTTCTTAATTACCCCACTTATTCAATTAAAGGAAGAACAAACAGACAGCAAAGCAAAACCAATGCAACCAGCTCGCCTTTCCTTTCACAAATACCTGTAGACAAAACAAAAGCTGTATATTGAAATAAAGATATATGGATAGTCAACATTACTGGAAGAAATGGATTTGATTTTTGTTTCACTGACATGTTTCAAGTGAAAGTAAACGGAACTAAAGCAATGTATAAATGGCATGTAACAGAAGCAGGCAGTACTTTAGTGAAAATATAACAAAAAGAACTTGAAGAATAAAGACCGATTTTATAGGATCGCTCCAATTTAAGATCAATTTATTGCACGAAACTTAGACTTTTATTGCAAATAATCAGGTTGAGGTACTTCAGAAGATCATTATATCTCTGATATCATGCCATTTATTCCTATGAGGTCCGGTAAGATCACCTTGTTGCAAAAAAAAGCAATTCGCTTTACGTACAGTGAAATTTCTATATTAAGACCACCCTTGGGATTGTTCAAAAGTGGTCTTAAACAGTCCCAAAGGTTGTCTCTGACCTGAGGAAACTGTATGCAGAAAATGCAAAATAAGAATAACTTCAACTTACTAAATAAACTTTATAATAATTTTAGGTGGCCTTAATAACGGAATTTTACTGTATACGTATGAATAGATCGCTGCATTCTTTGTTTTTGGCTTTTTCTGGGGAACGGTTCCCTTTTTACAGTGCAACTGCGATAACTCGAACACGGTGGACTCGTTTACAAGGGCTAATTCGAACTCGTTCTCATCACGCAAACACGCCTATATAATTTTGACCCCATTAAGCCTCTATAGTAAAACTGGGGTTTACAGGGGGTATACATTCTTTATCTTATTTTTTGCTTAATAAAATTAATTGTGGGGTGAGGCGGTTCTAACAAGTACCCAAAATCTATGTTTTGAGCAAAAATATGAAAAATATCAGGATCTTTATCTGAAAATTTTCATTTTTGGTGGATTTTTTCCCCAATATACTTGGATAGGTATGCTTTCGTTATGTAAAATCCCTTGGTCATTCTTCTCATAACTCATTTAGTTATATCAATATATTTAGATTAATCTATGCATGTGTGTTTGATTTTATATTTGAAAGGTATGTTTTGTGTACTCATTAGAATCGCCTCAACGAGGCGATTCTAATGAGTACACAGCATACCTTAATTTTATAAAAAGTCGAAAATATAGCCTGAGGTCACCCCGATTATGGTTTATGGCCTGGCGGTATGAGTAACCCCAGTAGTTGGAACTACCCCTGTCTCGAACAAGATTTCATGGTCCCGAAGGTGTTCGAGTTATTGAAGTTCGACTGCATTTGGGAGTGTGTTTCAGGGGCCAGTTGTTCAAAACTAACGAGGTCGTTAGTTAACGTATCGTTAAAACTTTGATCATTAAATATGGCAAATATGCTAAAATTTTTGCTGAAAAAAATGTGAGCAGCTTTTGCGGATACAAAAGCTGCTCACATTTTTTTCAGCAAAAATACCAAAATTTTCGATATTTTTCTTGCTAGAACAGTTAATAATTTGACCACTAACGAGCTCGTTAAGCTAACGATGCTTTGAACAACTGGCCCCTGGTTGGCTATTTTCTTCATGATTTCGTTTGTATTGGTGTTTAACGGCCCAGTCAACACTATTTTAGGTCATTTTTGAGCAGGTCTGTTTACCTTTCCACACTTTCCTGGGCAGGCTAATACGTAATGCGGTTAACCAGTACAGTGCACATTCTTTCGCCAGAAACTGACAACTGCCCTTCTTGAATCAGCGGAAGGGAGAGAATGACTATAGAAAAGATTTCATGATCAATCTCTACGAAAGAATGTTGCTGACTCCGTCAGGTATCGAACCCGCGTCCTCCTGATCACCAGTCAGACGCGCATCCGACTGAGCCACCGAGGCCGGCATTTACTTCATGAACGCCACAACTAACATTTCTCTGAAACATGGACTATCCTTTTCTTTCTTATTGTTTCCGTGTTAAGATATTGGCAATTTATCGACAACATTGCCTTATAAAGGTGATTCTTATATTGAATGAAACTTGAACAATGATTTGAGTTGTCATTGGGAAAAAAATCCACCCATTCGTTATACTTTTTTCTTTCATGGTCTTAAAAGTAGACTTAGTAGTAGAGCGTGGCAGCTCAGTGGTTAGTTAACTTGCCTCTGATGCTAGAGACCTCCGGTTCGATCCCCGGCAGCGGTGATAAAATTTAAGTGTCCGAACGTGCTTCAGTGGCATCATGTGCAGGAATGAATGCCACATCTGGACGTTAACTGGTGGTCCATTGTGCAGGGAGAATAATCCCTTGCGCAGGTTAAAGATCCCTACCGTAAGTAGGTTATTACCAAACTCTTGTGAAAGCTTATTTATATGACAATTCACACCGCCAAAAAGGCTTTTCTGCTTTCTGTAGGAGTGCATTCAACATGTGTATATAATAATAAACATATTTATTCCATCATGTTATTGGAACAGAAAATATAAGAAGTAAGTTTTCGCTCAATGCGTATTTCATATACGATTTTTTCGCTCAATGCGTATTTCATATACGATTTTTTCGCTCAATGCGTATTTCATATACGATTTTGCCTATATTTTGAAAGGCTTAGGGTCTATATAAAAATGGCACCCTACTGAAAATCTGCTACCCAAATTCGATATTACAATGTGTCTGGAAATGTTACAGAATACCTATAGATTGCATTTTTACAGTCAAACCTTTTCTGGCGGGTATGTTGTGCCAGGTCAAAACGTAGTGGCCGTACTGAGATCTCCGCTAAGTGTGTACGCTTTCATGTTGCAAATCTGGAGTGTAAGCGAGAAATGGTTAACTCTTATCTTGCTGTTCACGACAACCCCTATCTTTGGAAGCAGTGTAGATCCAGATCAGATGGCTTCTGAAGAAGCCATCTGATCTGGATCAACACTGTTTGACATGAAGTTTATGGATTTGTACGAATAAATTACATGAAGTTATTTGACTGGTTCAAAGTCAGAAATGGGTGTGGCTTAATTGAATATTCAGCAAGAGAAGGGTTAAATGTGACCGATCGCAATAACAGTATATAGATAGAATTTTTCTGGTGATTTTCTGTCTCACATAGATTGTTGGCGCTCCTTAGGGGCGCTCCTTAGAGCCACCTCTTTGAGGCGACTCTAACGAGCACCTGATGTGCCAGCAAGAATAAATAACTGCCAATCGCAATTTCTTCTATATAAAGTTAGATTAACAAGGGTGATCATTACAAAAGAATTTCGATGACTCGAACACCGATGGCTCGTTTACCATGGCTGAGTCGAACCCGTTCTCGAGGCCCAAGGGAATTTCTCTAAATAAGAAATAGCGAGGGAAAATTTAGAATATTTTCGTCTTTTATTTTGCAAATGTATGCCTCCTGGAAGTAGCCATCAGTGGCTCGAACAGATTACCGTGGTCCCAATGTTCGAACCACTGTATATGGACGTGTTAACGTAATAGCCGATGGGGATGATCATCATTATAATGAAAGCACTGTCAGACAGTTCATCAATTTGATTCAGATGAAAAAAACTGATTAATTTTGCAGACCCCCTTAAATTAGATGTTTTTGTGATAAAAATGAGGAAATTAGTGTACGTTATCATGTCTGTATAGTTAAAAAAACACGGTGGTGAAAAAAAAAAATAAAAAAAAAAATGTGCCAACGTAAATGAAAGCTTCAGTAGTTGCATTTGGCAAGAAAAACACATTGCAAATAGAAAGTGGAAAACCCACGATCAAATATCTATATAGCAGACCAGTGAAAGAAAGAGATGATCTTACATGAGTGGTTATTTCTTATGAATTTCTTGAAACTCGCCGAAGGCTCGTTTCATAAATTTCTCGTGAAATGACCACGGGTGTAAGATTCTATTTATCATATAACGCTTTTAAGTTGAATTTTACATCACGTGAACAAGTCCATGAAATGAACATCCCCTCAACCCCACTTTATCAAGAGAAAACTGGGGTTTACGGGGGTTCATTTTATTTTTATTTTTTTCTGTTCCAAGACATCGGTTATGGGAACTCGTCAATGAGGCGGTTCTAACGAGCATCCACAGCCTATGCTTGCAGTATAAGAAAAATGTCACGGATTTTCATAGGAAAATTAGCCATTTTTGAGATGTGAAGAAATGCACCATGTAGCACTCTCTTGTTATCGTAATATTAGATCGTTTGTGGTATCTTTGAAAATCTATACACCAGAGGGCGTAAGCAGTTTAACAAACACCATAGATTGGTCCCCCTTCGTTATTACCTCCCCTTCGATACGCACTTTATTATTGTTATGTTGTAGCCACCTAGCGGAGACATTCACGACAAGGGAACCAATCTACAAACACCAGTAAAGAGTCTCAGTACCAGCGAAGACTCCCATTTTCCACGTGCAATCATAGCAACAGATAAGCTAAGTATTTTGTGATAATTAAATGATAGTTATCTTTATTTCTCCATATAAACCTATGCTGTAGATACTCATTAGAACCGCCTCGGCGAGGCGGTTCTAATGAATACCCAAAACATAGGGTTTTTTTTTTAATGGACTGTCCTTCAATTATCACAAAATACTTATCTTATCTGTTGCTATAGCAATGTTTTGTCGCTTGATCTGAGTTCAGGCATGCCTTCATATATGGAGTTTTGGTTTAATCAGAAATTTTTGATGTATTGCTAGATCAGACGAAAGTGTTGCGTAATAAGACATCAGTAGAGAGAGAGAGAGAGAGAGAGATAGAGAGAGAGAGAGAGAGAGAGAGAGAGAGAGAGAGCTCAGCGACAACACAACTAAGTGACGATTGGGTTGACTTGCGGACCTAGAGGTGGTTCACACACCGCCGACACGACAAGATCACAGCCAAGACACTATGGCGTTATATCAAGGGATACCGCCTTTGGGATAAAGTTACCTTAACCCTATAATGTACCGGAAACCCCAAAACGGGATACCTGGCAGACAGTGAAGGCCAAGATCAGACGCCGCAAAACGCGGCGTCTGATCAGGGCCTACACTGTATGCAAAAGTTCAGCTATTTTCGGAACACGTCCTAGCTGTCACCCCTAAATTTTGAAATGGACTCATGTTATATATAAGGTGGAAGATTCCATTTGGTACATAAAAGGTTTAAAGATGAACTCGACATTTGTACAGCTGTCATGTTGCAAATAGTCCACATCCCATTTCTTTCGGTGGCTTGTCTCGGAGCACGACCAAGTAAAACCATCGAAAGCGTGACAGGAAGTCACGCGAAATACCGTAAAACAATATAGAGCGGGTTTGATGTAAGAACCGCGGTCACTAATCTGTGATTCCTGCATTTGGTTGAGGAAATGACGTCAGTTTAGTTTTCACGGTTCAGCCAACGAGGATAGGCTAGTACGAACCATGGTTTACTGGTTTCCAGTTTTCCATAACTAGAACAGTAATTTCTTTCGTAGGCATCGATTGGTTGTTATAAGGACGTAGGGGGAAGGGACAATAAAGTAACAGCAACCAAACTAAACTTGATCGCACTTCCACATACGCACCAAAGAATATATACGAAATTGCTGTAAATTGTCAGATCAAATGGACCAAACAAGCGAAAAGAGATCTTCGAGCTCGTGCGTTCAGTGCATTCACAAATCTTTATATCAACCGATTCATCCAGCATTCACATGAAGAAGTTTAGGTTCAATGGTCATGCATATAGCGCACAGTGAAGACTCTGATCAGCCTGCGCGTGTCAGTGTATTCGCTGAGCGCACATTTTGGAAAACCCCTTTTCCCTTGGCGGAACCCAGATCTCTCTGTATGCTACAACTATTATCATGAACATGACTGCTGCCGTTGTACATTGTTCTTTTCATCTTCAACAAGAAACAATGTATGTGATGACATATGCAGACATCTTGCAAAATGATTAGTAACTTGCTTTGCCAATTCCGAAAGAAGCTATTATTGTCTCAGGTGAAGAATACTGGGATTTACACGATAGTTCTGAAATGTTTTGTTATGAACAGTGAAACTTCAATCAGTCGAACACTTCATGGCAACGGGCCTCCGTGACCAAGTGGGTAAGAGCTCTGACGCTCAGTAATCATTAGGTCCCTCAACGCTGTAGGTTCCAGCCTCGCTCGGATCACATGTAAGACGCCAAGTTCTGCAATGGAGGGTCAGGTGGTTTTCTCAGGATGGATTTTCGCACTGCTCTTATTAACGACCAGCTTGAAATAAGCGAAATAATCTAAAATGGGCCATGAAACGAATCCCCAACCCCACCCCCCACACACCGTTGCCGATTTAAACTCATTCTTCATTCTCTAGGGAATGCTTCCCGTAGTGCCAGAGGATAATAAATGGAGGATCTTTTCAAGAGTGGTAATTTGATATGAAATGTATGAAACTCGCCAAAAATTGGAAGGAACGTCTCTAAAAATGACCTATAAAGTGTTGACGGGGACGTTAAACCTCCAATCAAACAAACATATTTGGCAGATACATGCCTTGATAATATAATACAATGACGTTGTTTCTTTTGTTTATGAAAATACTAACATTTTTCTCTCAAATTACCATATTTGGAAATATCAAATTTAAACCGTCGTATCTCCAAAACCCATGTATATATTTTATTCTAATTTTCAGGATTTTCTAAACGTGTTGATCACTTTTAAGTGATAACAGAGTGAATGCTGAATTTGTAAAGGTTACACATTTTGCATTTTCCAGAGTAGGCCTATTAGGCACCATCAAAATTGTTCGTTAATTATCTTCGTTCTCCTATCTCACCTCTTTCATAATGATGTTTGTTTGATTTCCAAGTAGCTTATTCAAATGTTTGGCACTCATCACAAGATACCTGAGATGAGTATTATTGGCAGAGATAATAAACTCTTAACATAACATGCTTAGATACTTATTAATTAGGTGAACGTATGTCTAATAAGAATGCTTTCTGATCTTAGATAATGCTACATACGCTGTGAATGTTATACATGTCTAAGATTGTATACAGTCATCATGTCAAAACATCAAAACGACAGAATGTGTTTGTCATGGGCTCTTGGAATAGTGTTTGTCAGATGAAATCTGTTTCAGATGAGAACTGTCTGAAGACAATGTAGCGCACCGTATAGGAGCCTGACTCTAATCGTGTCTCTTTAATTGTTCTTAAGGGGAATGGGAACACCTGGCAGATTTGTCCGCCATTTTTGAAAGGGAGACAACTTTCGGGACTTCCTGTTCACTTTTCTGTAAGCCCTGTCCCAATGAAAAAGGGGTCAACTCTTAAAGGAAAGAATTTGCTCCTCAGGAGCAAATTCTTTCCTTTAAGAGTTGACCCCTATTGACATGGGAGACAAAAATACTTTTGCAGGAGTTGCCTCCCCTGAAGGTGTTCCCATTCCCCTTAAGAACAATGCAATTGAATTCCTATATCAAGTCCACCTTTAAGTATGTCTTAACCGATATATGCATAGCGGCCCTTTTCTGGGACATTGGGAAAACAGTGCAGACCCAGATCAGACGCCACTGAACGTCTGATCTGGTTCCCCGCTGTTTGCTTAAAGAACATCAGTTTTTGAAAAGAAAAAAAAATGAAACAAACAAAAGCAAACCTGACACCCATGAAATTGGAAATGGACCACTCCAAACTTACTAGTTGATGGTCCATTGTCATAAATGGGTTAACAACGGATACAAAAATAAGGAAAGCCTATGTTGGGATTGCCAAATGCCCTGGCGTAGTCTTGACCCTAGTCCTGCTGAATATTTAAATATGCCACACCCACTACCGATTATGAACCAATCAGATTACTTGATGCAATTTATTGCAACAAATTAGCAATCCGAATGACAAACAATGTAGATCCTGATCAGCTGGCTTCTTCAGAAGCCATCTGATCTGGATCTACATTGTTTGAAAGGTAAGGCATATCCGGGCTCAGCAGGACAGGGGTTAATATTGAATAGTCGTGACCGCGGAGTTTACTGTATTCATTGTAATATTTGGATGGTCGTTCTGTACTAAATATTATGATATAGTAGATTTTGCATTTTTCCCCATGACGTTGCATCGTTGTTGTGGTTTCCATAGGGGCTAAGAGCTTGTAAGTAAGAAAACAGGAAGTCTAGACATTTGTCTCGCTTGAAAACATGTCAGCTGCTTCCATTCGCAGGTTAAGAACAAAATGCTGCCAACTATTGCATGAAATACTGAACAAACTGTTTTGCACATGGGACTATCGCGGAAGTTGCAAGTTAAGAATGCGGAAATACTCATTATATAATTAGATACTGAAACATTTAAATTGCATTGAAGACAAACCTTCTGCCTTGCTGTGCAGAAAACTGCGTGTACGGGATATTTTGATGATATATGTATATGCCTACTAGAAATTGTATGCGGTTTGTGATTTGTAATCCTTTATCTTAAGCCCCAGATGATCGTTGCTTTGTTTGAGTTGCCCGCCAGCACTATTTAGGTCATCTTGGAGACGCTGTTTCCAATACTGTGGGACTTTCACCCGACATTGAGATGAAATGACATCTCAAGCCCAGCCACACAAACAAACCAATAGGGTTTACAAGCATAGAATATCGCTGTACAGAGATCGTTGTACACAGGGAAATGCATGAAAGTGACATTTATTCATTTTGACAGAATTCTATCTATTATTTCTAACTCGTCTGAAGACCATCGAACTCACTCATGAGTCCCTAACGAATTCTCCTCCAATAGACATGTTCCTCAGGGCACCCAACAAAAGCCTGTGCAATATAAATATATTCAGATTATTTTGCAAGGGTATTAAAGCATATCGTGTGAGCCACCAAGCATACAATTAGTTTTATGCGACCAGCGAAGACTCACATCAGCATTCACGTACTCTGATCAGAGGCTTCGCTGATCCGGTCTATGCAAATTGTCACAGCCGAAATGAAATCTTAAGCTATTGTCATAGTGGCTTAATTCGCAGGCTTTTCTGTGACTTCGCTGGTCGTACAGGGTTACATCCGGCTGAGCTACATAGGCCGGCGTCCGCCTGAGTGTAAGTCCGTTACAAGAACAATTATTTATTAAAACTTACCTATCAGATTTCTTTTTTTGGATTGAACGACACGTCAACGTTTGTGGGTCACTTTGTGTTGTCTCCCAGAGATTGGGAGAAAAGATATAGAAGGTAGAGTAGAGGTGCTACAAGTGTGGGTAAGTGAAGAAAGAGGAAAATGAACCGAAGTGTAGAGACAGAAGAAATAACAACACTCCTAATGCAAGGACAGCGGGCCTTGTCAATGTCAGTTGGACACGTCAACTTTTCCTCCCCCGACCAACCCCTCAATTTTCCTTTTGAATTGTTATAATTGCTTCTTTCATCTGCTGGAAGAGAAATTGTCCCATCAGGTTATCATTAGTTTTTTTTGCTCAAAACTGTAGCGCATGCAATATGAACATTCTCTAATTGTTTTGCCACTCACTAAACAAGTAGTTTTCAACAGTATTTCGTTTGATTAGTCTTAGTCGGAATTCCCAGTACTCAAATTTTATGAGATACCTGGCTTTAAATCCGAACATAAAAGAGCTATTTTAGTTTCTGACACTTCCAAAATTTTCAAGGCCAATTAAACCTCGTGATTAGGAAACCTGTCTTCCGGGTTAGGTACAAGCTAAGGCATAAACAGGCCAACTGAACTATACAGACTATTCTACTATCGTAGTGTATTTGTTATGCTTCTCCTCATAGACCAGATTCCGAGCTTCTGCAGACTTTCGGATGAGTCCCTTCTCCGTATTACCTTATCTGTTTGGTGGGACATACAACTCAAAGATCGAAGCAGTGAAAACAAAGGTGTTGACAAGACTGCGAGGATCTCGCAAATGACAAAATCAGACTTTCTCGTAACGTCGGTCACATGAAATCGGATTGTAGGCCTAACGATGCCAATCAAATAATTGAATATAAATGACAGTCAGCCTAGTATTACGAACCAAGCGTAGCAGAAAGAAAGAAAGAAAGAAAAAACAACAACAAAAAAAAAAAAAAAGAAAAAACACGTCTTTGAAAAAAAAAAAAAAAAAATATTTACAAAATGTTTTAACTGAAATTAACAAAAAATTAACTTGTCTCACTAGGCACCAATCACACTCATAGAATAATGAAAACTGGTAAACGCATGCGATACAGTCAGTTATATTTGGAGGTTCCTTTAAATAATGGCGGAAGATATGCAGTGGCTGAAGGAATCAATAGCATTATCGTCGACTTTAAGTGTGTCAGAATCGAAATAGATCAGTTCTAGTGCCGTGATTAATTGAGTGATAAATCACAGTTTGTTGGTCAATTGAAAGTAGACAAATCACTCGCTCTACGCACTCGTGATGTGATCTACTTTACAACATACATACAAACAGCCATATATTACTCAATACATTGCAACTAGAGCTGGTCTTTTTCTTAATTATAGCAGCAGTTGCTCCCATTTCTGTGAATTAGGCAAACAGTATAGGCCCTGATCAGACGTCGCGTTCTGTTGCGTCTATCTTGGACTACACTGTTTCCCGCTGTCCCAGCACATTACTCGAGACAGCAAGTTACTCTCACCACGAAAACACGCCTATATATTTCCGACCCCTTTGAATCTCACTTTTATACAGTAAAACTGGGGGTTACAGGGGCAAACCCTATTTTTCGTATTTCTGCTCTAAAAGAGGCGGTTCAAACGTATACCTACAATCTATATTTTGAGCAGAAATAAGAAAAAATTACAATTTTTCTTCTGAAAATTTCGTGTTTTTTTTTAAGTGGTAAAATTGACAATGTATTTGAATAAGCAAGTTTTCGTAATGTCAGATATAAATAACCGATACCTGGAGTGATAACCAATTGGACATCAACAACCTTAGTAACTTAGGGTCTGATATCCTTTGCCATAGCGTACTAAAATGCTGCCCATCCATACTTTTGACAAGGGTATTTTTGAATACGGTGTACCCACAACTCTTTACAGCATGCATATCAGTCCTCTACCAGATATTGGAAAAGGGCTGGAGGCTTCCAAACCTACCGAAAAGTCGGAAAAAATCTTCTGAAATTGTCTTCTGCCCTAATTAAGTCCTTTGAGACGGCGTGCTGTCTATATGTCTGTACCAAAACAAGTTCAGCTACAATGAAGACATTTCGAAGATAGGTGCAAAGGAGTGAAAAGTACATGATACATGAGGGAAAAAGAGTGAGAAGGAGAGGAAAATTAGGTCGAGTATTAGCATAGAGTGACCCCTGCGCCATGACCTATGACGTCACCAGTAAGATTGTTTTCCAATACATATCAGGTCATTCTCAGTGCACACAAAATGATTTCGTTTATGGTGACGTCATAGGTCATGGCGCAGGGGTCACTCTATGCTTGTAATATTTAATAATGTTAAAAAATCTTTTATTTTGGAAATTGCAATTTCCAAAATAAAAGATTTTTTAACATTATTAAATATTGGGTAAAATTTTTACAATGCAGTGATACAAAGCATGTCAATATTGTATATGATTCGTTATATAATGATTGCCTAAATCTTCCAAATAAAATATCTTGGGCAACGCTATTGAGAGATTTGTTAGGTAATCTTGGTTTTATGGAGGCCTGGGCTCAACAGAATGTAGGTGATGTGAAAATCTTTCTGTCTGTTGTTAAACAGCGACTATCAGATAATTTTATTCAAAATTGCAACTCTCGATTGAATGAATCTTTCCGAGCTTTATTTTGTAGACATTTATCATTTGGTTATAAATCCTATTTAGATACAGTAACAATAAGTAAATTTAGAGTTGCATTTTCACGTTTACGTCTTTCGTCACATAGACTTGAAATTGAAACAGTGGCAAAACCACATTCTATCCCGATAGTAAATATACTTTGTGCCTCATGCATGAAGCTTGAGGACGAATTTCACTTTGTTTTGGAATGCACCAGATATGACGACTTAAGACAAACCTTAATTCCGAATTATTATCGCAGAAGACCTAATATGTTTAAATTAATCGAACTGTTTGAAACGGATGTTACAAACATACAGAGATATTTGGCAATATATACTTTTAAAGCGTTTAAGGTTAGGGAGCAACACATTTTCCTATAGAACAGAAACTCATGTACCTTCTCCATGTAACACGAACCACGATTTTGAACGTTTCATAATATTATATATTTTTATGTATTGTACATGTACAATGCTAGTATGTCATGAAAACTGAATTGCATGTTATAATCCGCTGTCACATTGATTGTACGAATTGTGCTGTATGTTGTAACCGATGGGCCTGTTGGCCTGGTGTTTATCAATAAACTTCCAAACTTCCATTCTCAGTTTCCTATTCCAAATGGGAAAGACAAGGCTAATCAGGTTCTAGGGCGAAATGTTCTCCCCCACACCCATTTTAGTCATGGTTTCAAAATGCCCGGCAGTCCTAAGGATATGGAATGCCATACCGTTGTATTAGTTTAAGACTTGTAGAGGTAATGGAATGTAAGAAATACCAGTGTTATTGGCACGAATGCATCGCTTAAATTACATTATTTGCATCAACTGATTTCGTCATAAAGAAATTGCTTCAATAACGTGTTGGGTGTTTTACCCAGTTTATACGGAATCCCCAAATTCGGATACTGGAAACTGTGCGGCGTCTGATCAGGGCATTTACTGTTTAAAAAAAGCCGTTTTCTAAGTAAGTTTTTACCGGACATTTATACATTTAGAAATGGACGCTTGCTATATATGGACGGAATTTCTTTCCGGTACAAAATGGGCTAGAGCGAATCTTTGATATTTACTGAACCAACAGGTGTAGTTTTTATAGTGGCAACTCAAGATAGCGAACTTAAAAGAGAAAGAATATTGTGTTATTGTTATGGTTTAAGATCAGTTTTATCTTTCGAAACTTAGAGTTTTATTACCAGTTGCCAGGTGTGTCGGCAGTTTATTGCTAATATTCTAAACAGCCTGGTAAGTTGGGTTGCATCTTCGATCTGTGTTTTTTTGACTATTTCACGGTCACTTTCATATAAAGAAAATCACGATTATTTCATCTATCTATTTATACTGCAGCAACCCCGTTAAGAGGACTATCGTGCAGGTGAACTCATTGTATACATCGGGGTATACACTTACCGCCTATCCGGGGCTTATTTGCAAAAAAGTGAGGATATCTCACTTCTACTGAAGAACTTGTGAACCATTTTAAGCCATGTGAATTTTGAATAGATAAAGGTGGAAGTAAACCATTCTACCTGAAGAATGTAAGAATCTTACATGGGTGTGGGGGTTGGATGGAAAAATCCGTCCCGATGGACAGTAATCTAGAGGGACGGATTTTTCTATCCACCCCTCACACACATGTAGGATTCTCTTTCTAGCATACTTTCCATTTCTGAGCGTGGATTTTAATACTGCAGTCACTTCGGTTGCCGAAGCCATATTGTGATGTTTAGTGACGTCACGAAACGTGATGTGAGGTCAACCTATATGACGGCACAAATGAGGTCGTATTATCAGACACGCGAGAATATTCGATTTTGGGTAAGACCACCAGGGTAAGAACAGAATTTTTATCCCAAGCTTAAACTATGGATTTCCTTATTTGGTGCACAAGAACATTCGATACACCATAGGTTCATGCAGTCTTCCAATTTAGGAGCCCAAACAATTAAGGAATATTATGTGCCATCAGTAAAATAACGAAAAATCAAACATGGCTACCGACTGATCAGTCAACCATGAGTAATTATGCCCATGCACAAAGAGAGATGGAAACATAATTATTCTTTTAAGCAATCGCAGAGTCTCATTTGCAGCAAACACCGAACGGCTGAAAATCCAATGACTTTCCTGGGGCTATTTTTTCTGGTGGAAACATAATTTCCTGTCGCTTTTTCGGCAATAACACGCATTTGTCCAGCGAGGAGAAAGTTGTGGCGAAGACGCTCCGCCAACTTCGCGTACTCGTAAAGGAGTCAACCTCCAGAGATGTATACATTTTGTTCTCATCAGATGGAATGTTTACACTTATTGAAATTTAAATAGAAAGTATGTCACTCACACTATCGAAATATAAACAAATGACTAGCTTGTTTGTATAAAACCAGTGTAGCCACTGAAGCGTCTAACTGAAGGGACAAGCGTGTAGACAGTCAAAATCTGGAATTCGTGGTTTTTGTCAGGAAACTCACAGTACAGACAAAGCATTGTACGCATTTGACCTATAAAATGCCACACAATTGCCATTTTCTGTTTCACTCTCAAATGTGCTGATTGTAAACATCCTTGATTTTTTAATGACCCACATAATTTTCCAACAGCAAAGCACTGCACAGACAAACCACACCATCAAGAAACAGAAACTTTCGCACAAACTTAAATTTCTTATTTTTCCATAAAATCATAATTAACGTATGTTATGGGTACTTATCAGCTGAATTGAATTGTTACTGGTGACACGTCAAATGACATTCATTCACCGTTGATCACATTCATTGATTAGGAAGTTTAACCCATTTAGTACCAGAAACCCCAAAACGGGTAGTTGGCAAACAGCGCAGGCCCAGATCAGACGCCGCAGAACGCGACGTCTGATCAGGGCCTCCACTGTTTGCTAAAAGTTCAGTCATTTTCCAACTAAATTTTGATGATAACACAACCTGACACCCCTAAATTTTGTGATGAACTCCTGCAATATATAAGGAGGAAGATTCCATTTGGTGCAAAAAGGGGTTAAAATATAGATTTTGTTGAGAGAAACTGTCCCTATTGCTCATCCTTATAATAATGAAAATAATAATAATAATAATAATAATGACTTTCTCACACATTTACATTATCTAGAGCTATCAGTGGTATAGAGGTCTACATACAGGTTATTCAAATTTCAGTTAGTTGAAAGCAATGGTTATCTGTTAGGTTGGATGTTGATGGTTCAAAATAATCTTTAAATACAAGTTATGCTGTCTTGTAATTAGATGCTTCGTATTAGCTTTAAATTCAGTTACACATTTATACATCGATGTTTTCATATTTCTATTTAAGTTAATAAAATTGTCATTAGTCAATAGAGTTTCTAGGGCCAACAGAGCAAATGGGCCTGTCGGACCCGTAACTTGGCCAATACGGAATTACTTGATTAATAACATTATTGTACTCCAGGATGTTTAAAGATCGACGTATCAAACGTGACGCGGAGAGTCGAGTGTGATGGGTTAGATCTGTGCGACATTTCTACAACCAGTATTTACCGGCCGCCCGATAGCTCAGTTGGTAGAGTTTCCACTCCGGGGAACGGGAGGTCACGGGTTCTATCCCGGGCCGCGACATACCAAAGTCGTTAAAATGGTACTAGCTGCTCCTCGCTTAGCACTCAGATTTACGGGGTAGAGCTAGGACTGGTCGACCCAGTGTCAGAATGACTGGGTGTGGTATCATGTAATGTGTCTGGGACATGATATGACTGAAAAAATGTTGAAAGCGACGTTAAACCCGAATTCACACACACACACACACACACACACACACACACACACACACACACACACACACACACACACACACACACACACACACACACACACACACACACACACACGTCTGAAAAAAAGGGAGTTTCTAAACTTTTTTGGATGCAAAAAGCCGGGGGATTCTTCATCTGCCTCACAGTATCACGTCTCTTGGATGTTTCCAGATCTTGCGCATCACACTTGAAGCTCTGCGTCCCGTGTGATACGTTGATCTATAAACGTCCACTCGACGTGATCAAGTTGGGGGACTACTTTAGTAATAATGTGTAGGTATTTGTGTGTCGGAAAACTTGTAGTTGACAGGCAGTATTTTTGTAGGTATGCAATAAGTAGAGGATCTTACATGAGCGCTCATGTATTATTGAATTTATTAAACGAGTTGATGAATAGGGATAAAATGCGAGGCTTTGCCGAGCAGTTTATCCCTTTTCCTCAACTCGTTTATTAAATTCAATAATACATGAGCACGAATGCAAGATTCTATTTATCATATGACATTTAAAACACATTTTATTCACGTTTGTTTACAAAAAATGTCAAAATTCCGCCATTAGTAAACATGACGTAGTTAAGGACGTCCTACACATAAACGTTACGTGGCGTATCTGCCTAATTTGCATATTAAATCCACTAGTGGATTATCGAAAATATTACATATAGATTATTCATTCTCCTAGTTGAAATATGGGATTTATAAACCGAGGGAGGTAAAACAATCCGATAAAGAAACGAGTGCGAAGCACGAGTTTCTTTAACGGATTGTTTTACCTCCCGAGGTTTATAAATCCCATATTTCAAATAGGAGAAATGTATAATCTGTATATTACATGCACTTCCATAGACTTTTAGGAGAGTTTGGATCTTGAATTTTGGATCTGAATGCCCGTTCAGTTGACTATTTACAGCTCATGTAAACGGTTCAATCAGCGAAGTGTTACAGAATCTGGGTGGAAGAACAACTGGATGGGCGCCATTTTGAAAGTGCTTTCTACAGTTTTGAGCAAAAATAGAAGAAACAAAGTGTTTCAGTGATAAAACAAGTAAAACGTTAGATTAAATAAAGCAAAACTTACATCCTAATCAATGGTCATATCCATGTTTTCTTTTGTTTCAGCGTTGCATCCGACTCAAACGTCACGCATTCTGAACGTCTGTTGATATTTCTTAGACGCCATTACAATGACGTCATGAATAACGTCGCCGTGATTGAAACTTTCCCGCGTTTGAATAGAACAATTTCACTGCAAAGCGGTATCTCATATCTTGTACATAAAGTAGTTCCAGCTGAAGGGATTTATTTCCCCGGCTAAGAGGAAATATTTCTTCTTAGCAAAAAGGAAAATACCAAGTTTATGTCTGGTAGAAATCATGGTATTTCTCTGTAATGTATGTAATATATGACGTTATTACACTCTCAGACGCAACGTCATATGATAATATAAGTATCTGATATGGGGTTCTGTTGTAGATGAGCGTTTCCAACCCGAGGGATGACCGTGCTGAGCGGAACCGAAACTACGCCGAGGTTCCGCTCAGCACGGTCATCCCGAGGGTTGGAAACGCCCATCTACAACAGAACCCCATATTGGATTCTTTTTCTTGCACAACACCGCCGGATAGTTTTGACAGCTCGCACATGTATATTGTTTACAAACTAAAAGTAGTGCGGAAGTAGTTCCGGCAGTTGAATAGAAATGAAGCGCATTTATGTTAGTTGCCTGGGTCGGAACACCAGGGTCAGAACATAAATTTCTATCCAAGGGTAAAAACACGGATTTCCTTGTCTGGTGTGCAAGAAAATCAAATCTTCTCTGTATAGTGTCAAAAACATTAAGCATGCTTCCTGAATTATTATAGCCCTAATAAAGGCCAGCTGAAATTTGATTGATTGTATTGAGATTTAACGACCTGCCAACCCTTATTGGTCATTTATGGTCGACCCCCAGAAAAGGGGCGAAAAGAGAAAGAAGAGATAGTAAAGGAGATGAAAGGAAAGGACGGAAAATAAGAGATATGAATGAAAGTAAAGAAACAGAAGAAATAAAAACATTCCCCCTCTTCCCTTTCCTGCTGCAAAAACGCAGGCCTTGTCCAACTGCAAGTCAATATCAGTTGGACGCCCAGTGACGTAAGAGACACTGCACCTTTACCTCACCCAACCAAAATGAGACCTCTGATGGGTATTTATGACTTCTCGAAATAATACAAAATTGTCGTTTCTTTTCAAAATTTCTGCTTCTTTCTAATTTGTATTCGAGGGTGTTCCTGGCGGGCACACATCATGCGTTCCGCGTCGTATCAACCTTATGACGACGTTGATGTGACATTGCTTAGACGGATGGGTTCTGTTTTTCGGTGGGTTTTAACGGGTACCCGAAATAAATATTCGGTTATCAATAAAAATAGTGTCTACCGCAGTAAAACCCATTCTTCCCAATACATTTTTCATGCATAAATTTTGCTAACATGATACGGCAGGTTCAGTACATCAGAGAACAGGAGTTTGAAGTTCTGTCCATATGTAATCCATAAGGTTCACACTCAAAAGTAACACTAAGCCATTTATATTTGGACATTTCAATACGTTTTGATGGACCAAACTTCAAGCGCCTATGATCAGAGACGTGATACCGCGGAGAAACACTTTCGAATACACCCACTGAATGAGTTCGACTTTTGGCACCATTGCCATGATGAACTACAGCCAAATGCAGACATCATCAAGTTGAAACATTAATGGTTTCACCAGATTGCTCTTGAAGACCTCGTTATTCTTTTCAAGTTTCATTAAATGAACTTGTTAATCTTTTGATAAGTTAGTAGATAATAAATGAAGTTTACATACTTATCCTGCAAAAATAAATGAATATTTGGACTTAAGTGCACACTTTGATGAGAACTTTATGAAAGCAGTGATTTTTAGGTGCGAGTCCCGAGTCCTGTACTCATATTTTTATGTGGGAACTCGCACTTTACATGTATTTCATAGCGAGTCCCAGTACTCACAAAAATTACAAAATAATATAGGAAAGTTTTGCAGTCGCCTCACGTTTTCGTCAGCAGGACTCGCTTATATTAACCTTAGTGAGTCCTTTGGCTCACTTAGTGAGTCCTAGGACTCACGTGTATAAAATTGTAAATAAATCACTGAGAAATCACGTATCTATTCGGATAAAAATTAACCATTTCAGATATGTAGATAGCCAAACTGTATAGATAAAAACAGTATAGATCCAGATGAAACGATTTATTCGGAGCCGTCTCATCAGGATCTACACTGTCAGAATGTTAATGATTGTGACTGAACCCTCTTTAGCAACAATGCAAAGACCAAAGTTCTCCGTGACTAATTGTGAAAGTCCTGATTCTTATTCATTTTTTCTACGGGTGCACCTGTTTGCGCCCATCACTAAAAAGTGTATCATTCTTGAAAAGGTCTTAAACCCCAAATGAAAGAAACATACTGTCACAGTTTTAGATAACTAGTCAAAGTATTAGACGAAACTGTGTAATATCTTGTTTATTTTATAATACAAATGTGGGCTTTTGGGCGACAGGGCTTGAGATTTCATTTCATCTCAGTGTCGGTAAAAAGTCCCACAAAATTGGAATCAGCGTCTCCAAAATGACTAAATAGTGTTAACGTTGACGTTAAACCCCAATTCAAACGAACAAACAAACAAGGTATGCCGTTCTTAAATCTGACAAACGAGTAACAATGTATGTGATGACATATTCAGACATTCTACAAAATGATCAAAGACATTCTCTGCCAAACCCATTGTAATACTGATATTCTGTTCTGCACCAGTTACACCTGACTACGTTTTCCGATGCAGTTTCTCAAGCGTTTGTTGGTTTTTGGTGCATTTAACGCGCCTTTGCGTGTGTGCGTATGTGTGTTCTTTCAAAGGCTTGAGAGGGCAATGTTCTTTATGGCTCCGTTTGAAGAAATTTGTTTCAAATACAGTAATAAAGACCGCCTTAATTAAGACTAATTCTGCTTCAAAAACTTATTTGAAAGGTTACAGTTATTCTTTATTTGTGTTTTCTGCGTTAGACCACTTTTGAACAGACCTAAAGGTGGTCTTAATATAGGAAATTTACTGTACTTCGTCCTGTTGCTTGTGCGGTTTTGTCTTTTTGGTGAGACGTGGTGATTTTGATCTTTGACTGTTGATTTTCTCGAGCAGTTTATTTCGATTTAATACGAGTATATCGTAGCAAAGTTTTAGACTTTTTGATGTACCATGGTTTTCAGTGACGGACAGAAAGTTTAAGATAATACAAGTTGGCTTCTTTAAAAAGAATCCAAAGGAAAGGTCTGCTGCTTTCTAGTGAGCAGAATAACCAGTGCCGGCGTTCATGAAACACTTTGCCCACAGCTTCTTGAGTTAAATAGTTTTTAGATAACTTGCTTACACGGATAAAAAGCTGAAAATTTCAAAGGGCTATAACTCAAGAACATTTCAGAATTTTTAATAAGGTTTCTCAGGTCATCTATTTAACACCCTCTATCAACCTATCATGTTTCAAAGCATCAGTATAAATAGTTGTTGAGCTGTCTTGAATACAAGGTTAAAAGAGCCAAAAGTCAAGATTTGTTTTCCCAAATCCATGCCGAAGTTAACCAGGTCATCTACTCACCATCCCCTATTTATCCATCAAGTTTCAAGACTCTACCTTTAACACTTTTGGGGATATTTTGCTGACAAGGTAAAATGGCCAAATTTACAAAAGGCCATTACACATGAAGTAATTTTCTGAACATCACTTGAACAAGTCCGTGAAATGAACATCCCCTAGACTCCACTATATACAGAAAACTGGGATTTATGGGGTATACTTTTTTCTTATTTCTGCTCCAAGACATGAGTTGTGGATATTCGTTAGAACCGCGTCAGCGAGGCGGTTCTAACGGGCACCCAAAACCTATGTTTAGAATATAAATAGGAAAGTTATCTAACCGTTTTGAGATTGGAAAGAATGCACTTTGTCGCATGGGTATGTTGTCGAAATTATTATTCAAAAGTAAATCAGTGCATCTACTCATCACTTGCAATCTAATCAATAAATATCAAGGTTCTAGCTCTTATGGTTTTGAGATGTTTTTCTGACAAGGTAGACATGCCCAAATTTACAAATGGTCATAACTCGCAGGCCATCTTCTCATCATTACCAATCTAGTCACCAAATATCAAAGCTTAGCTCCAATGGATTTTGAGACATTCTGCTGACAAGGTAAAACTGTCAAAATTTACAATGGGTCATCTGCCACATGACTGGAACTATACACAGTCCATCTTTAAGTAATACCAGTTAGAAAGTCAAAGACACTCATACAGTACCCTTCTTATTTCATAGTTACAGCAGTTTTCGAAAGACACATTTTGAACCTCATTCCCATTCAAAATCAAAAGAGATCAAATTTAACCTTGTCCAAAGACAGGTCAAGGTCAACCTAGGGTCATCAATGTTATACCCAGTCACCTAAAGCTTCATACTAATTTTCAAGACAATTGACCAAACAGGTTCTGAAAATAAATATTTAGGGGTTTAACCATATTTAGGCATGCCGGCCGTTTCTGTCATGTGACCTGAACCATTCGAATAAAATTTCATACTGCCATTGTCAGTAAGCTGCATATAAAACTAATATTGGCTCCACAGTTTCAGAGAAAATGTCATTTTAAATTTCAATGCACGTGCAATCCAAGTGATCTTGGGCAAATGTCATCGAATGGCATTGACCAATGACATTCATAGATACTCATATTGCACATACTCTCATGTCATAGACGACAATAAGAAAATGCATTGTTGTACGTTTTTCCCATAGTAAAGCCTAGGGAACCAAATATGACCTTTGCGTAAATTAGGTCATTGTTTTCATAAACTTGGTAATACTCAATCGCCCAGTGCTAAATACCAGGTTTCACAACAATCGGCCTAGTGGTTCTGGAGGAGAAGATTTATTAAGGTTTTTAACATATTTGGGTATGGCGCCCATCTTGATCAAGTGTCCTGGACCATTCGAACACATTTGCTGTTTCTCACTGTCCTAAGGTCACGTGTAAAATTTAAATGAAATTGAAAACCTGCCAAAACTGATCAAAATATTCCTGGAGGTTTGAAAGTGATAACCTCTGTGTCAGTTAGTGAAAACTATGCCTCTGTAAGGCTATTTATAACGTAATTGAGCATTAGATAATCTCGAGACTTTTTGTCAGTATCTATCTGCATGTCAAAATTCACCGACATATTTTTAGTTGTTTGAAAGTAATTTGTCCATAAATCAGTTGGTGAAAATTGTTGGCAATGCCTTCTGGATCTGTAATAGAGTAGGGACGAAATGAAAGTTGGGAGCTACATTTATTTGTCAACACAAAAAGGAAAATGACGCGATGGTCTGGTTCGTTGTCTAGGGTTAACGAATTACATATACATTGAAAACATACAATGGAATAAGGAATGCAAATGATAATCTAGGCACAGCAGCCCTTACGGGTGGAGAACGTACCAGTACTGAACAACACACATTTAATACTGCTTTGAATGTACCATAATATTCACAAATGGATAGCATACACGCATGCACACACACACACGCGCACACGCACACATTCATACACAAGCAAGATCGAGGGCGATGTACCCATATCCTTGACTCTTGGTATTGGATTCTTTTTTTAAAATACCAACTTGTACATTTGATTTTATGTAATGTAGATGCCTCCGTGGTGTAGTGGTTATGCTACTCGGCTTGTAAACCAGGGATCGCAGGATCGATCCCGGGCTTCTCCAGACTTTCCGATGAGTATTTAAACAGAGGTCCCGTCTCCGTATGACATAGCTGTTGGTGAGACGTAAAACTCAAACACTCACTCTTTATGTAATGTAGTGCTTGATGCTCTGTCTCTTGCCGGGCCCATCGGAGTCTAACTGTGGTTATTATTTGCTCCAGCATTTCAGTGAATTCTTGCTGTCGAGTCCTCACCGTTGTTTCATCTCTGTGGTTGTTCGATTTTTGTGTTCTCGTATATGTTGCACTGATGAGTTAGCAGGCCTTCATGCGGACTGAACAAATTGTCTAAATCGCGACAGAAGTAAGGGCGAGGATTTCGCCGCGTAAAATCGATTATGCCCCCCAGTGAAATTCTTTTCACTGACCGTTCCATGGCGGTCCTTCTATTGCGGTTTATTTTTTGTTATTTGTGTGAGTGTGTGTATCGCTTATATCTTTTTTTTTTGATAGCCAATTGGCCATTTTGTGGTAAAGTAACCCTTGACTTTCCGCTATTGATGTTTCCATTATGGTCTAGTTATTTTATGTTTGTGTGTCTTTCCCTTTGGTGTCTCTGATGGGAACTGTTGGTTAATTTATCGATTCCTGATCATTGCCTTCACTTCTTTTTTACGAAGAAATCAGGCATAGACAATCTCATTTGTTAGGTTCCGCCAGTATATATTTGAATGCCAAATATAATCAAAATATTCCTTGGAGTTCAAAAGTTATATGCCTATAATCAGTTTGCGAATGTTTCGACTTTGCGTGGCTATTTGTATTTAGAAATCTGATATTAAACAATAGCACTGATTAGAACTTTTCAATATACATCTGTTTTTTTTTTAAAATATAAAATTATTCCTAGCTGTTTGAAAATTATACGCCCGTGTCAGTTAGTTAAAAATTTGCACCGGCGACGCTTTTGTAAAGAAATCAAGCATTAGACAATCTCATTGGTTAGATCTTGTCAACAGCTTTCTGCGTGCCAAAATTATCAAACTATCCCAAGCGGCTACACTCCATATTCAGTTTCTGAAAATTAAACATCGGCGATGCATGCTATCTATAAAGAAATCTGGCATTAGGCTATCTTATTTATTTTTGCTTCGGCTGATAAACAACGTTTCCTTGTTAGGGAAGAGGCAGCTGATCTCTTCCTTTTCCGTTGTGTTTGTACGTATATGTATCGTTTGGTTTGCTCTACCTCTTTGTGCCATTGCAGCCTGGTGTCTTTGATGTCGCATGTTCATTTCATGATTTGTATTTCGCTTTGTGTGAGCTCATGTGCATTGCAAATTGGCGTCACCCATACGAAAAGGGTTTTGCCAGACGGTTCTATAAGTTGCGGAAGGATACGGTCTGCTACGAATGTTGTGCCACTTGCTAGCGTTGGGCAAGCTGTTCGTAAAAACTCGTACTTGTAATTGGTAATTTCGTTCATTTCGGCAAATAGACATACCGCATAGAACAATGAAGCCTCCCTTCGAATTTTCGACTGGTTC
The DNA here is from genome assembly GCA_963580285.1 of Lucinisca nassula. Taxonomy (NCBI): domain Eukaryota; kingdom Metazoa; phylum Mollusca; class Bivalvia; order Lucinida; family Lucinidae; genus Lucinisca; species Lucinisca nassula. Next base: position 75,869,091 of record OY757021.1, read on the forward strand.
ACATTGTTTTCTCACGTCGGTTGTGATTGCAAATCGCAAGTTGTAGAGAGAAGTCTGCACTGGAGCAAAATCGCTTCAAATTTCACATGAAAACTGTGGAAAGGTCCTGAGGGACCTTTCCAATAAATACAATGTTGTAAAGGTCTTTTAACAGGAGTGTGGTTTCATTTTGAATTCTGTTCACCAAAATAGGCAACTGACGACTTTCAAAATTATATATAACTGCTTTGTCGCCAGTAAACGTATGTCCATATTAAGACTGTAGGCATACGAAACATAAAAACAAGCTATTGAGCCCGAACCATGTATGATCAAGTAGCAGTTCTTGGAGTGATACAATACATGCAGGAGAAGTTTCATTATTTCTTAGTTTCCATTACGAAAACACACATAGATCTATTCAATTATATTGGGAAAAAATTACCACCAAAAAAAAAAAAAAAAAAAAAAGAAAATTTTCAGGTAAAAATTATGTTATTTTCCATATAATCTCCCACAAACATTGATTGTGGGGACTCGTTAGAACCGCCTCGTCGAGTTCTAACGAGTACCCACAACCTATGTTTTTGAGCATAAATCAGAACAATTAAACCCAAGTTTTACTGTATAAAAGTGGGGTTACAGTGGGGTCGAAATAATATAGGCCTGTTTTCATGACGCAATGAATGTAATATGTGTCCTCCGTTGCTGTCTGAACATTGCCACTGGAATCAATGTAATATGTGTCCTCCGTTGCTGTCTGACCGTTGCCACTGGAACCAATGTAATATGTGTCCTCCGATGCTGTCTGAACATTGCCACTGGAACCAATGTAATATGTGTCCTCTGTTGCTGTCTGAACATTGCCACTGGAACCAATGTAATATGTGACCTCCGTTGCTGTCTGGAACCAATGTGTCCTCCGTTGCTGTCTTAACATTGCCACTGGAACCAATGTAATATGTGTCCTCCGTTGCTGTCTGAACATTGCAACTGGAACCAATGTAACATGTGTCCTTCGTTGCTGCCTGAACATTGCCACTGGAATCAATGTAATATGTGTCCTCCGTTGCTGTCTGAACATTGCCACTGGAACCAGTGTAATTTGTGTCCTCTGTTGCTCTCTTAACATTGCCACTGGGACCAATGTAATATGTGTCCTCCGTTGCTGTCTGAACATTGCCAATGGATTTGTTTGATTTGAGGTTTAACGTCCCCGTCAACACTGTATAGGTCATTTTGAAGACATTGCTTCCAATTTTGTGGGACTTTTACCCGATATTGAGATGAAATGACATCTCAAGCCCTGTCGCCAAACGAAACTAATAGGGTTTATAAGGATGGCCGGTCCGACTCGCACCGCTTTGCCTGGGTAGGCTTAGATCCTCTAAGCGGTTTACCAGTACTCGTGTGCGGTCGGTTTCAGCTCTGCATGGAAGCATCATGCAGCCCATCTATTTCTTCAAGCCCCGTCTGGTGGGGGCCGAACATTGACAATGGAACCATCACAGTCGGCACATTGTAACTGAAGAATAACAACAGATTATAGCAACAAGAGGGAATCAACATGTTTTGTTTGCCAATGTTATTGCAATAATTTGTTGTACATGGAAAGCCCGACAGATTGAAGTGAAGTGTTATTGTCTTATCAACATCAAAGAAAACAGTAAGCATAACACATCTGGGACCCATACAACGGAAAAGCTGAAGCGAGAAGAAAGTTACTTTCAGATCAGTACAACATAAGGCACGTCCGTGTTTTGCCAATTATCACACATTTACAAGAAGAAATATCCTAGTCCGTCACATATTTAGTATGTTAAAACGTTTATATTTATACTGCGAAAGGCATTGGCTCAGCATCCCATGACGTGTTTGATAGTTCTGACCATCCCGCACAAAACAGAGGGCCAACATCGGCCAGGCATCGATACGAAATTATCAAGTCGGATCGCTGTCTGGCCGACGTTAGCCAGGTATTCTTAAGGAAATGTCTAGATGGTTTATATCCGGTACAGTTGTCAAGTTTAGAAGAATGCTGGGCTGAAAATGAAATAGTCGTGCGACTTTAGGTGAAGAATACTTAAATGGACTCCCCATAGATTTTTGAACTTTTTCATGCGGGTAGTGTGCATTTCAACAGTCTGCATCCATCGAAACACGTAGTAAAAAGATACGAGACCAACCGCACATGGGTACTGGTTAACCGCTCAGAGGATCTAAGCTTGCCCAGGCAAAGCAGTGCGAGTCGGACCATCCATTCTTATAAACCCTATTGGCTTCACTAGGCGACAGGGCTTGATATGTCATTTCATCTCAATATCGGGTAAAACTCCAACATCTGAAGCAGCGTTTCAAAAATGACCCGTACAGTGTTGACGGGGCGTTAAAACTCAAACAAAATTCCAAAAGATACGAGGGTAAGTCAATAAGTAACCGGCCCATCCCATTTCCAATTGGCCGAGACAGCCAAGATTTTCATGCCTTATTTCAGTACATGTGTTAGGCATGAGGGCAAAATTGCACCCTGATCGTGTCTTTCATTCATAAGATATTGCTAGCGATGCAAAAGCAAGCTTTTCGTAAAAAGTTGAGAACCGTGCTGTAATTCAGTACTTGTATCTGAAAAATACATTGCGAGTTGACCAATGTTTATGGGTCTTCTGCACCATCATATACACAAGTTTGGGGAATTCCCACGCGGTAGAATGTCTTTAGAAGCTGAAACCAGGTCTAGACTCCCATCAGAAGACAATGATGATGAAATTTGTAACAAAGTACGGGATCTGGTGTACTCTGATAGGCGAATTAAGGTGGAAGAAGTAGCGATTGCATTACACTTTTCACAGAGCAGCGTTGCAACAATTTCGCTTGGGTATGCGAACAGCCAGTTGGATCCCAAAATCCCTAAGCGACTGCAGCGCATTGTGAAAGCGGTTTAGGCCAAAGGAAGATGGAAGATTTTCTTTCACATCTGGTGACTTATATCAAAATCTCATGAGAGCTAAGTTTAAACAGGTACCCGGGATTCGAACTCAGGCCTCAGATTCTATGACGGCTCCAACGTAAAGGCTTATTGAAAATTAAAGAGATAATGTTGGTTGGTGCCTGATGCTCTGTCTCTGGTCGGGCTCATCGGAGTCTAACTGTTGGTTTTCTTTTGCTCCAGCATTTCAGTGGTTTCTTGCTGTCGAGTCCTCACCGTTGTCTCACCTCTGTGGTTCTTTGATTTCTGTGTTCACGGAGATGTTGAACTGATGAGTTAGGAGGCCTTCATGCAGACTGAACAAATTATTTGTCTAAATCGCGACGGAAGTAAGGGCGAGGATTGTGGCCACGTAAAATCGATTTAAGCCCCCCAGTGGAAATCTTCCACTGACCGTTCCAAGGCGGCTCTTCTGTGGCGATTTATTTATGTTGTTGTTTGTTACTTACTGTGTGTATCACTTGTGTCTTTTAATTTTGGATGGCCATATGGCCATTTTGTGGGAAAGTAACTGTCCATATGGCCTTCCTTTGTTTAGGTTTCCATTATGGTCTGGTCGCTTAATGTTTGTATTTCTTTCCCTTTGGTGTCTTTTATGGATGGAGTAAGTTAATTGTATCAATTCCTGATCTTTGTTTTACTTCTACTTCACTATTGGACCGTAATTACTTGAGAGAATTGTGTTATATACATGTACGTTCACAGTGAATTGGCAATGAGCTTATCAGTATTTTTGGAACCAAACCGATGGCATAATTATACTTGTTACCCTGCCAAAGGATTCTAGGAACATATGCAATAAAAGCCACTTGCAAGGCAAGGAAAATAATAATAAAATGTTTAAAATGCTCTCAGTACAATCAAACTTCAACCGCTGGAATACCTTTGGGACCATGAAAATTTGTTCCAGACAGGGATAGTTCAAATAAATGAGAGTAAATCATAGCACCAGCCACTGAGGTATAATTGGATGACTTATGGGGAATGGAAACACCTGGCAGATTTTTCCGCCATTTTTCAAAGGTAGACAACTTTCGGGACTTCCTGCTCGCTTTTCTATAAGCGCTGTCCCACTGAAAAAGGGGTCTACTCTTAAAGGAAAGAATTTGCTTCTTAGGAGCTGTTCTAGGTGTTTGTTCAGTCGGTTAAGTAAGACTCTTGCAAAAACTTTCCCAGCAATGGACAATAAAGAAATGATTGTCACGGATCTGAGGGTTCCCTTTCCGTTTGAACAGTTGGATATTTGACGCATCCTTGAATTCTTGAAGGATGGCTTCTTTTCTCCACATAATTTGAAATAACTCTGTCATCTTCTTTCCAACTGGGGTACCTCCTGCTTTGTATATCTCAGCAGATATTGCATCTGGTCCTGGGGCCTTGTCAGATGCCAGAAGTTTTATTTTAAGCAGCAGATTACATTCAACTCGTGGCAGACTGTTTACAGCCTGTTTATCAGTCAGAAGACTAGTTCTATCTGTCCTGAGAAGAGGGGTGGTTCCCGAGCTCCGGGGACCATAAATTGTCTTTAGTGCATCAAAGAACTTGATATCTTCATATCCTTTTTGTCTGCAAAGGACTGGATTTCATCAGTCTTATTGCCCAGCCAAGAGTCCTGCATGTCGCTGAGTCTTATTTGGACTGTCCCTGGATTTCTTCGTCATTCTCGTCAAACCAGTTTTGATGTCTGCGAGAGCTGGACCTAGGGGATCCAACAGTGTCTCTAAAGACAGTCCCGTTCTTTTCTGGATCGTCTGAAATGAATGCCATTGCATCTAGTTCGTTTCAGGTATCATGAGTAAAGGCTTGCCTCTTGCTATCTTGTTTCAGCTTTGAAACATTCAGTGTCTTGGGCACTTTCTTGCCTTATGGTCGCCGTGCAGGTTGAGTTTGCTGACAACAAGCCTGTGATCTGTCCAGCAATCTGCACCACACAAAGTATTTGCCACTCTGACATCCTATCTGTTCTTCCTTCTAACTATCACATCATCAATTAGATGACAGTGTTTTGAGCGAGGATGCATCCATGATGTCTTCTTACGAGTTGATAGACGGAAGACTGTGTTGGTGATCAGCAGTTCATGCTCTGCACACTTCCTCATAAGGAGGAGGCCATTGCTATGGCACTTTCCTACTCCTTCATTCCCAATAACTCCGTCATAGGTTTGGTGGTTTGTACCCGCTCTAGCATTGAAGTCTCCCATGATGATGAGTTTGTCTCCCCGGGGTGTAGCAGAAATCACAGGGTCCAAATCATCATAGAACTTGTCTTTGACCTCATCTGGGTTGGTCATTGTGGGTGCATAGGCACTTACAATAGTTGCATGCCTCTTACCAGATAAGGTAGTCTCGGCGTCATCAGGCGGTCATTCATGCCGTTTGGACGTCCAGAGAGCTTGCTGACCAGGTGTGATTTGATGACAAAGCCTACCCTTGCTTCACATCGCTCTTCTTTTATGCGGCCACTCCAGAAGAAAAAGTGTAGCCAGCACCAAGTTCTTTTATAAGCCCTTCCTGTGCAAGGCGAGACTCGCTCAGAGCTGCAATCTCGATAGTTCAGAGGAGACATTTACGACAAGAACTGCTCCCAAGCTATTAAGTTCGATATTTTATTTTCGTATATAGGTTAATAAACAGATCGCAATGAATATTAAGGATCCGAAGGTACCGATTTTTAGGCTAATACTGTCACTTCAGGATCACTATCCCAGCATACAATCAGAGACAATCGATCCGGCTTTGATTTAACAGGCGGACCACCAATGAGCAAGCCAAGTCCCCAAAACCGTGATACTCGACTGTATTGTTTTCTTTCCACTTTTTCACATACACATTTCTCTCTTAGACAGACTAGGAGCAAATCAACTGGAGTCTGCAGTTTTCAAACTGTGGCGAGGCTCTTAACATCTGAAGAAATCCTTAAATTAGACTATTTGACTAATAGTCTTTTACGATATTAGCACTTAGTCTGTGGTATAAAATTTCAATAAAACATAGTACAGGTGCGCATTATTTCTGAATGAAAAAATGCTTTCTCTTCCCGTCCAAACAAAAAATGTGGTATTTCTTTCAGGAGAGCACCTTAACCGCCATAAAATTACTTCTAATGTGAAATCATTGCCTTAATTGCTTGATACGAATCATGAGAAAAAGCAACTTATAACAAGGCGCATGTGCGCAGTCTGATCAGTACTTTCGCTGTCCGCATCAAGCATCAAATTATCTCAAACTGCTCCTTTCGCTGTCCGCATTAAGCATCAAATTATCTCAAACTGCTTCTATCTTGCTCATCAGAGACCCGATCACTAATCGAATGTTTCCAAAGATATGTTTTATCGAAGCGCGGCTTAATTACGTACTCAAAGGAATTACGGTTTTTGCGGTGTACCGTAGCGGCTCCTCAAGTTTTGTTGTTGTTGGAACGATATAACCAGGTACGGCACGGTCAATTTTGTCTTCCGGTACGTTTGCAACATCGGAATGTAGGACTGCACAGACTGTGGTATTTATCTGGTATACCACAGTGTGTTGCTGTGCAGTTCCACAAATGTTAATCAGAAACTGTGGCTGCACAGGCTGACTCCTATCTTATGTTTTGTACATATATACATAAAAACACACACACACAGCGCTTGTTTCTCGTGACTCGGAAAAACAGATCAAGGTTGGGCAGGTAATGGTTACAGAACAGCTGCAAAATGCAGGTTTCAGTCTACCTGGGCATGATCACATGAGAAACATGCCTTACGCTGTAGGTGAAAATCGATTTTTGATCATAAATTTGAATCTGGCCCTGTCATTTTCGTAAACTTTGAATCCTTTCCATCCAGAATTCATTTTTGAGAACTTAGTGAAGCAGAAAACCATGCTTAACCCCTTTTGTACCATATGGAATCTTCCTCCTTATATATAGCAGGAGTCCATTTCAAAATTTAGGGATGTCAGGTTATGATTTCTTCAAAACTGATTTGGAAAATGACTGAACTTTTAGCAAACAGTGTAGGCCCTGATCAGATCCCGCGTTCTGAGGGATCTGATCTGGGCCTTCACTGTTTGTCAGGGCTACGTTTTGGGGTCTCTGGTACAAAATGGGTTATGTGCCAAGCAATGACTAGGCGATGCTTGCATTAGGCGTGTTTTGTTAATGAGATGTGAGTTTTAGTTTACCAAGATGTAGAGATAACATCAGCAGGTTATTTTGCTGTTCAGGTCTCAAGAAAAAAAATCTGGGCCTTATCCAGAAAACCCATTTTGACCCGTTTCTTTTTGTTCTTTTTGTTATGATTGTTTGCCATTCGACAAAAAAACTACCCAGCAGGCACATGACGTTATTATGACGTAAAATCAACGTCGGTACGTCATGACGTTTATGCATCGTCAAATCTAGGTCGTGCAACGTCATGGCGTTGCAACGACGTTGATTTGACGTTGCCATAGCGACGTGTGTCTGCTGGTTATAGTAAGCCTGGAAACAGCTGACTTCAACATTGTCCACGCGTATAAATTAAAGATGCAACAGAAAAAGGAATCGCAAGTACTGGAAATGGTTTTAATTATTGAATTGGTAGACACTGTGGAATCAGATGTATGCATAGGGTCCCAAAATGTGAGCAAGGCTCATATGTAATCAGCAAATACTCCTGAAAACCCCTTACCATTAGGAGTGGGGTTATCAGGGGCGTTAATTACGTGGACTTGCTCATGTGACGTCTGTCTGGACAAAATGTGCCATGTTGGTTGACTTAAGGGGAATGGGAACACCTGGCAGATTTTTCTACATTTTTCAAAGGGGACAACTTTCGAGACTTTCTGTTCGCTTTTCTATAAGCCCTGTCCCACTGAAAAAGGGGTCTACTCTTTAAGGAAAGAATTTGCTCCTCAAATTCTTTCCTTTAATAAGAGTTGAACCCTATTGACATTGGAGATAAAAATACTTATGCAGAAGTTGCCTCCCCTGAAAATGTTCCCGTTCCCCTTAAATACGAGGGATGCAGACATGACAGGAAATCGCCCTAGACAGAGGAGATAATTTGGTAAGAAAATGAGAATAAATCAATACAAGTGTTCGTCTCTCTCTGTCTCTCTCTCTGTCTCTCTCTCTCTCTCTCTCTCTCTCTCTCTCTCTCTGTGCGTGCGTGCGTGTACGTGACCCCCCCGCCAAAAGTTTACACATATAAATATAATATATTAATGTAAAAACATGCAGACAAAATGTTCCATATTACAATATACATGCAATTAAATATACCTGTATTTTCATGTGCATTTTTTGCCTTGTACTACGTATAACGCCCCATATGTACCTATCTATCAGCATGCATCTCGGGACAAAGTTCATGGACATATCCCGGACAATAGGCATTTAGATATCAAAGGACACTCCCTTGATCTCCCAACTCACCAATATCAGTACAACAAATGTTCTATAAAAAGGATAATCCCTTGGAAGCATGGAGTTCCTGGGCCAGACTAGCTTGTTTCGGCCAATTAGGTGTCATCAGAGACCCTAGATTTTCTCACATTCCGTAGTGGAATTAATGATCCCAGAAGACCAGAAAATATAACTCACACTATGATGAAGGGCAGGGAGACTTTTTACAGCCGCCACACATTCCCTTAACACCAGCTGTGGTGAAAGTAAATGTACTCGACACAGAACTGAAAAAAATGGTATGTACAAGTGCTCTATCCGACGGATACAGAAAATCTTTACAAAATGAGAACTCCATTCAAACCCTGCTTTTCTCTTCATAAAGAGGTTTTTGGGGGTATACATCACACAGACGTATTAATGTGATATGAGAAAGCTTAAACATTCATCTGCTCCATAAAGTCTTAGATTTCATCTGCTATTAAAAGTCTTAGATTTCATCTGCAACTAAAAGTCTTAGATTTCATCTGCTACTAAAATGTCTTAAATTTCACCTGCTACTTAAAGTCTTAGATATCATTTGCTACTAAAATTCTTAGATTTCATCTGCTACTTAAAGTCTTAGATATAATTTGCTATTAAAAGTCATCAGATTTCATCTGCTACAGGAAGTCTTAGTCTTATATTTCATCTGCTAAAAAAAGTCTTAGATTTCATCTGCTACCTAAGTCTTGCTCATTTTTGATTTTTATTTGTATTTCATCAGCTACTAAATATATTTAGATTTCGTCTGCTAAATAAAGTTTTAGATTTCATCTGCTACAGGAAGTCATAAATTTCATCTGCTACATCTTAGATTTCATCAACTACGTAAAGTCTTAGATTTTTTACAAGTAGTTTTAATAGCAATAATTTAAGGCTTGTCGTTTCAGGTGAATCGTCTGTTTGACAGTCGATTCATATGTAATGACAAGCCTTATTTTTATCTAAAAAATAATGAAAATGCACAATGAAAATGCCGTCTGTTGTTCATGATTTAATAGCAGATGAAAGGGCTAATATTGCAATGGTGTACAGAAAATGTAGTAAAACTACCAAATCTAAAATTCATAAAATAAATACTTAATAAATAAATAAATAAATAAATACAAATTAAGGTCGAAAAAAACAAACCTTTTTTGTATTATCCTCTTTAATAGTTTATTATCAGGATCCGCTCATTTTCGGTATATGAATTTCAAATATGTTTAAGAAACCACTTTTTTACCAAACAATCAAAGCGCGTATAAGAACCAGAGTGTTCGTCTGTCCACAAAGAAATTTTGTTTATTCCCGAAAACCACCAAAATGTGTCAATTATCACGCCTCCTTCTAAAATTATTTTTGCGCAGTTTTGTGTGGTTTTATCTATCTAGAAACTCCTCAGTAGTTCCAGACATTCATACCAGTAAGTTCTAACAGGTTTTATCACTGTGGAATTCTAAGAATCTACCGTCATAGATGGTTCCCTGTCTGTGTATTTACCTGTAAACATTATTACGTAACTGTATAGTCTATGATGATTCACCTGGAATCGTGCCGGTAGCCAGTGCAAGGAAAAATTGTGTTGTGTTTGGCCACGAGGCTTCCGAAGTATTTGTACTCGACCTAGTCTATACTCGACCCTACTGAGTATGCTGCGCATGACGGAACCTACAGTCAGACTTTGTGCAACCAGAGAATCGCTGGTTCCAGGGATTTTATTGCAAATGCGGCCACTATTACACCCTTATAGTCATTAAATGCCCGTTGATTCAAGAAAGTTTCTGACGAAAGACAAAGAAGTAGACCATACATTAGTGGGACTACCAACATAAGATACGTCCGCGATTCTAACAAGTATCAACAACATGTTTAGCCCCCGCCTGCCGGGGGCTTGAAGTGATAGATGGGCTGCAAGATGCTTCTAAGCAGAGCTGAAACCTAGCGCACGCGAGAACTGGTAAACCGCTTGGAGGATCTAAGCCTGCCCAGGCAAAGCGGTGCGAGTCGGACCTTCCATGCTTATAAACCCTAATGGTTTCATTGGGCGACAGGGCCTGAGATGTCATTTCATCTCGATTTCGGGTAAAAGTCCCAAACAATTGGAAGTAACGTCTCCAAAATGACCTATACAATGTTGACGGGGACGTTAAACCTCAAATAATAATAATAATGGTAATAATAATATTAATAACAATAATAATAACAACAACAACAAACAAACAAAAACAACATGTTTCTAACAAAAAGCAAGGAAAATTATCCCTTAATTATCCTCATTATTCCTCTGTATCATAGTCTTGAACTACGACATAGAGGATCATACATGAGTGTTCATGTATTATTGAATTTATTAAACGAGTTGAGGAAAAGGGATAAAATGCAAGGCTTCGCCGAGCATTTTATCCTGTATTTATTAAACTCGTTGAGGAAAAGGGATAAAATGCTCGGCGAAGCCTCGCATTTTATCCCTTTTCCTCAACGAGTTTAATAAATAAAATAATACATGAGCACGAATGTAGGATTCTATTGATTGTGTGACATTTAAATGCATTTAATTCACGCTGTTTTTTTTTAACAAAAATGTCAATATTCCGCCATTAGTAAACGTGACGTCGTTAAGGACGTCGTACATGTAACGTTACTAGACGTATATAACTATTTTACATATTTAATCTAGTAGTGGATTACCGAATTTATTACATGGCGTTATTATGTTCTCAGACCCGATATCATATGATAAATCCCGTTAATGAATCTGTCTAATTTATGCCCTCGTTTGTTTGTTTGAATTGAGGCCTAACGCTCCCGTCATCACAATTTAGGTCATTTTGGACACATTGCTTCCATTTTTGTGGGACATTTACCCGGCAATGAGATGACTGGCATCTCAAGCCCTGCCACCCAATTAAACCAAAAGGGTTTATGTACATGGACGCGCATCACTTTGCCTGAGCAGGCTCGGATCTTCAAGGCGGTTTACCAGTACTCGTGTGCGGTCAGTTTCAGTTTTGCCTAGAAGCACTATACTGCCCAATCTATTTCTCCAAGCCCCGAGGTACCCTTGTAAACCACATTTTATATAATGAAAAGTGGGCTTTGCATGGGTATACGTTGTAATCCTGTTCTTTGCTTAGAACATAGTTTGTGGGTACTCGTTAGAACCGCCTCAATGAGGCGGTTCTAACGAGTACCCACAAGCTATGTTTTGATCAAAAATAAGGAAATTAAAAGAAAATCATCTGAAAAACGCTAGTTTTACAGATATGAAAAGACGCCATCTTAGCACGTGAGGGTGTTTTCGTTTTGAATCATAAAAAAAAAGATTTTCTTTCTTTTATAAAATGGAATCTAAATGGTAGTCCCTCTGGAACAACGAACAAAATCTAGGAAAAACAAGTGGGCCATATGTATTCTACTATTCTCATAAGTTTTAAAGAAAACGCATCCATTATTTTTTTAAGATTAAAGTTGAAAAACGGCATTAAAATGATGATAAGCCTCAAGAGGTTTATATTTTAGGAATTGTGCTTGGCGTCAATGCTTTATGCATTTTGATGATCTTGCGATTGTAATACGTTACTATCTTGAGAATATGATTTTTTCTATAACATGGGCGGTCAGGAAAAACTCTGATTAGCCTGCGCAGACGCAGAGTCATTGCCTGCCGCTTTGTGAATAGCTATTGGACCAAGGCTTTGTGGGGAGGGCTGGGAAGGGCGTGTCATGATTGATGGGATACATAGACTGATAGTAGTCTTCATGGTACGCACACATCCCAAAGACTCCTATGCACTTGGCGCGGCTCAGCTTTGCATTCAGTACAATGCAGTAATATCTTTATTTCTTTCTATTTTCTCTAAATATTGGGGCTCGTGAAACATTCGACTTAATTTCAATTTTCTCTAACTATTGGGACACATGAAATATTCGGCTTTAATGCTACTTTCTTTAAATAGTGGGGCACACGATACATTCGACTTTATTTCTATTTTCTCTTAATATTGGGGGCACGTGAAACATTCGACATTATTACTACTTTCTTCATGAAACATTAGATTGTATTGCTATTTTATCTAAATAGTTGGGCACATGAAAAGTTAGACTGTATTGCTATTTTCTCTAAATAGTAGGGCACATGAAACAGTAGACTGTATTGCTATTTTCTCTAAATAGTTGGGCACATGAAACATTAGGCTGTATTGCTATTTTCTCTAAATAGTTGGGCATATGAAACATTAGACTGTATTGCTATTTTCTCTAAATAGTTGGGCATATGAAACATTAGGCTGTATTGCTATTTTCTCTAAATAGTTGGGCACATGAAACATTAGACTGTATTGCTATTTTCTCTAAATAGTAGGGCACATGAAACATTAGACTGTATTGCTATTTTTCTCTAAATAGTTGGGCACATGAAACATTAGACTGCATTTCTATTTTCTCTAAATAGTAGGGCACATGAAACATTAGACTGTATTGCTACTTTCTCTAAATAGTAGGGCACATGAAACATTAGACTGTATTGCTATTTTCTCTAAATAGTAGGGCACATGAAACTTTAGACTGTATTGCTATTTTCTCTAAATAGTAGGACACATGAAACATTCGACTTTATTTCAATTATCTCTAAATATTTGGGCACATGAAACATTCGACTTTATTTTTTCTTCTTTAAATATTGGGGCACATGAAACATTCAGCTTTATTTCTATTGTCTTTATGAAACAGTCGATTTATTTCTATGGGGCGCACGGAACATCACTGCGGGCGGTAGGGCTTGAGATATCATCTCAGTGTCTGGTGAAAGTCCCACAAAATCGGAAGCAATGTCTCCAAAATGACTTTATTAGTGTTGTCAGGAACATAAAACTCAACACAAACAAACAAACAAACAAATAGGTGAATAAACTGTTTTACAGTCAAGTATTAGGAGCATGCTTACGAAGTGATTAATTTAAATGCCTACCCCTTTAAGGCTGTTCTTTTACTGTCGGCCTCGGTAGCTCAGTCGGATGCATGTCTGACAGGTGATCGGGCATATTACGAAATCACGCCTATACAAATACATTGTAAACTTTACCACCGAAAGATGAAAAAAAATCTTATATTTTTCTTATTTCTTAGTTCAAAATATAGATTGTGGGTACTCGTTAGAACCACCTCATCGAGGCGGTTCTAACGAATATCCGTAATCTTTATTTAAGAAAAATATAGATTGTGGGTACACGTTAGAACCGCCTCATCGAGGCGGTTCTAACGAATACCAGTAATGTATATTTAAGAACAGAAATACGAAAATTAAGGTTTACTCCTTTAAACTAAATATAAGTGGGGTTCGAGGGGTCAAAATTATAAAGGCGTGTTTCCGTGATGGATTGCTGTTTCGATACCTGCCGCAGTTGTTTCTTGTAGATCGATCATTAAGGCTTTTCTGCAGTCATAAAGTATGGTCAGGTAAAGTGAACGGCTCGATAAGACCATAATAGTATTGACTGGGCCGTTAAACAACAAAACAAACAGTTCCTTTACTATTTGTTAGAAGCATATGTCTGAATATTTAGGATAAATAGGAATATCAAGATTGGAATAACAGAGGGTTTCTTGAGCAATTAATCACTTGAGAAAATACTATTTTATAAAATGATATTTTAATGTACTGAGAAAGAATTTTGCGAAGGTGTTACGTAACGCTTAGTTTGCTCGTAAACAGGTTGTTAACTAAAATACCTGGCATTGCACAAGCCCACAGACTTCGATAAGTTTCTCATTCAAACTAGACCACCTTTGGAACTGTCCAAAAGTAATCATTAAAATCACTTTTGAACAGTCCCAAAAATGTAAAAAGTTTTCAAGAAGATGCAGCAGATAACATAAGCAGACAACATTTTCAGATGCAGTTTTTCATCACGTGAACAAGTCCGTGGAATGACCCCCCCCCCCTCCCCCTACTCCCCGATTTATATAGAGAAAAACTGGGGTTTACGGGGGTATACATTATTTTTCTTATTTTTGCTTCAAGATATAGGTTGTGGGTACTCGTTAGAACCGCCTCAATGAGGCGGTTCTAACGAGCACCCACAACCTATGTTTGAAGTATTTATAAGCAAAATGTCACAGATTTTCATCAGAAAATTAGCCATTTTGGAGGTGTAAAATGCACTATGTCGCACGGGTAATTATCGTAATGTCCTGACATCTAAAGGAAAACTGATGAAGTCGTTTAAAAGCATTTGTTCAACAAAACGCCGCCGAGGCTTGGAGAAATAGATTTGGATGCATGGTGCTTCCGCGCAGAGCTCAGAGTGACAGCAAATGTGAAATGGCGAACCGCTGCCCAGACTCAAGACCGGGTAAAAGTCCCACAAAATTGGAAGCAGCGGCTCCAAAATGACCTAAATAGTGTTGACGGGATGTTAAACCTCAATTCAAACGAAACGAAATCAACACGGCGTCCAATATGGCGTCGTTTATAAGCAGTGGATAACGTCGTGTAATAAAAATCGTTCGACCACACGTGTAAAAACACTTTGGCGGGGTTAAGTAACGTCATGACGACGTCCATGTCAACCATGCATTTTTTTTTTTGCAGGAAAACTATCAAATTTAAAGGCGATAACAATCCAATTTAAAGTGGTCATATGATTAACAGAATCTTACACTCATGGTCATTTCATATGAAATTTATGAACCTCGCCGAAGGCTCGTTTCATAAATTTCATATGAAATGACCACTCGTGCAAGATCCTCTACTTCTATTGTTCCTAACCGCATTATATTCATTAAAGGAACGATTGTGCAGTATGGTGCAGAATTGTTAACATACGCAGTATGTAATATACCACTCCGAAGACGTTTCTTAACACTTGTCCTGCTGAGCCCGCGGATATGTTTTATCTTTCAAACAATGAAGATCCAGATCAGACAAATAGGACGCCTGACAAACAGATCCAACAGTTTAACAAGGTCGGTAATTTTCAAGGTTCCCTTTGCTTCCATATACAGGGTGTACTCGTTATTTCCTTTAAGAGTAGCGTCCTGTTGACAAGGGGCATAAAATATCTTTGAAAGATTTTACCACCTCTGGCGGTCCTATTACTAATCTGAGAGAACCCTATATACATGTATTGATAATGCATAGAGATGTTTTTTTTAGATTTATCTCCCTTTTTCCTTGATTTACTGGTCGAAGAGGCACCCACTTCATGAGTTCCAACAATATGAAGAAGCGGCAACATGACGCAGATATTGTGTTTAGAGATGCTTAACTAATGAAGATGGGCACGAGGCAATTAGTTTTCCTAATGAGTAAATGAATGAATGGTAAACAAATTAGGCTCAGGGTCAGAATGTGTAGGAAGAAATTTTGGAACATACTAATATCGCACAACAATTCTTGCTATGAGAAGAAGTATCAAAGCACTCACAGGTCTGATGGGTCGATCGTTTTTCAATGTAGGCTGTGAAAATGGCGATGCGATCTTTCATTTAGCCGCTACAAGCAAAATAGCGGCTTCGAGCTTTTGTGTATATGCAAATTAGAAAGAAAAGGTTACCCATCACGAAAACACGCCTAAATAATTCTGACCCCCCTTGAACCCCACTTTTATACAGTAAACCTGGGGTTTACAGGGGTCGGCCTTATTTTTCTTATTTTGCTCTAAAATATAGATTGTAGTACTTGTAGGGCACATGAAACATTAGACTGTATTGCTATTTTCTCTAAATGGTAGGGCACATGGAACATTAGACGGTATTGCTATTTTCTCTAAAGAGTAGGGCACATGAAAGTTTACGATGTATTTTCATAATGCCAAAATGCCACCGAAAATGAAACCAAAGCGCTCACAGCACTGGTGGGTCGGATGTGTCCGAGTGTAGACTTGAAAAATTATCCTGAATGGCGACTTAAACTGTTTAACGCTTAAACTCATTTCCTGTAAGCAAATAGTGTCTCTGAATGTTGGCTGGGAAAATGGTCCACTGTGTGAGGTTGGACTGTTTTATTTAAGCAAATTTGCCCACTGAGAAAGGGTTAACAACCAAACATGCTACCTGAAGTGACTGCCCCACGCCCTCATGAACATTCTAGGCAGGTAACATCCCCTAACAAGAGCTCCGCAAGCGGGGCATTATACGCCCGTGGCAATTAATGCAATTGGTTAGATGGAGCATATATATACTGACTGTTGTACAAGTTTTGGTTTGTGGAATGTAACCAAGGAACAATATGTGCTCCATATATTCTTACCTGGCACTATTAATAACTCTCAATGTCTCAAACAAATTGTAATGGTCGGTAATATTTAGTGTAGCTCTGGCAATAAGTGGTGGACTGTAACCTTGAAATAATATGCTCTGCTCCACATCATAGTCTAACTATACGCTAAGTGTCAGCTTCATCAGATGTAAAATGTGCGAGGCATTATCCGGAAACAAATTATGTTTTGAAAAATATGTAAAAAGGGAATAACTCTGGTAATATTTGGCGGACTGTAACCTCAAAATAATATGCACTGTTCCACATCATGGTCTTATTATATGTAAAGTTTCAGCTTCTTCAGATGTAAAATATAAGAGGAGTTATCCAGAACCGGAATGTTTAGAAAAATATGTGAAAGGGGTATAACTCTGGCAATATTTGGCAGACCTTAACCGCTCAAAATAATATGCATTGTTCCATATCATGGCCTTACTGAATGTAAAGTTTCAACATCATCGGATTAAAATTGCAGAAGAAGTTATCCGGAAACAAAATGTTCACAGAAGTTTTCAAAGGGGCATAACTCTATTATTTTTTGATGGATCATACCCTCGAAACAAAACGCGCTGCCCCACATCTAACTATGGATGAAGTTTCAGCCTGATCGGGTGTAAACTGTAGGAGGAGTTATCCGGAAACGAAACGTTTACAAAAAATTTCAAAGGGGCATAACTCTATTAATATTTGGTAGACCGTAAACTCGAAACACTGTGCGCTGCCCCATATAATGGTCTAATTATGTTTGAAGTTTTAGCTTGATCAGATGTAAACTGTAGGAGGAGTTAACCGGAAACGAAAAGTTTACAAAAAATTTCAATGGGGCATAACTCTATTATAATTTATTGGACCGTAACCTCGAAACAATATGCGCTGCCCCACATCATGGTCTAAATATGTGTGAAGTTTCAGCTTGATCGAATGTAAACTGTACGAGGAGTTATTCGGAACAAAAGGTTACAAAAAAATTCAAAGGGGCATAACTCTATTATTATTTGGTGGACCGTAACCTCGAAACAATATGCGCTGCCCCACATCAGGGTCTAACAATGGATGAAGTTTCAGCTTGATCGGATGTAAACGGTAGGAGGAGCTATCCGGAAACGAAAAGTAACAAAAAAATTCAAAGGGGCATAATTCTATTAATATTTGGTGGACTGTTACCTCGAAACAATATGCGCTGCCCCACATCATGGTCTAACTATGTATGAAGTTTCAGCTTGATCGGATGTAAACTGTAGGAGGAGTTATCCGTAAACGAAAAGTTTACAGATGGACGGACAGGCGGACGGACGCCGGGGGCATAACATAATACGACCGTTTTTCAAACGGGCATATAAAAACTTGTCAGTCAGATTACAGCCTTTCGTGTCTGCTTGAAGAACCATTATTTCAACGGGTACCCTTAAAATGTACATCAAAGACTGATCGGGTTGCGCAGATGGGCAGTCCGATCAGAGTCTTCACTGTGCGCATATTTTCAAAGGCACATTTCCGGTTACCCAGCTAGAGTGTGGCAAGATTTTGGTTTGTTTGGAACAGTCCGAAATTTCTACATCATTAGAACGGCCGTATCTACGAGATTAGATTCACTCTCTATTTCGGTTAATCAATCAAAGACCCCTGGAATTTATTCTCTCAGAATTATCACCTGAATTAACATCTCTGGAACCTGATGATTGAGCTGATGATTGAAAACAGGTTGAGGTGACCCATATTATCAAGATGCTGGAAACATACCTGAACTACGAAGCATTCTTTTACATGTGTTCTAGAAGAACTCATCCGCGGTTTCACGATCAATGCAATTATAACCAAGGGTTCTTAGTCCAGAGAAGCAATTAACTCTTGCTTGTGTATGAGGGTTAGACAGGAAAATCTGTCCGTCGGGATCACTGCCCGCCATCACTCGTGATGCCGGACAGTGACCCTCGGGACGGATTCTTCTATCCACCCCTCACACTCATGGAAGATTCTTATAAGCCTTTTAAATATGTCTTACCGGGATGGCTTGGTTTACGGGATCTTTCAAAACGCGCCTTTTTCCGAATAAGCTTAACTATGCATTGTGCGTGTGTGCGTGTACGTCTGTGTGTGTGTGTGTGTGTGTGTATTTTCCACCTACAACTAAGGTCATATGGAGACGTTATCTCGGTTTAAGGCTCGTCCGTAAGCCCGAGTTTAATAGACGAGTAGCTAAGCCTTTACAAAACAGAGGCGTGTTCTTTATTAGTATTTTGTGGACTGTCTTAGTTTACTGTGGGTCTACACGTCTACCCCGTGGGTCATTTTGTGCCGTCTCCCAGAGAAAGAGAGAAAAAGAGACAGTAGAGGAGATATACTGAAGCGAAGGACCTAGTAGAAAGCGGATGTGTAGAAACAGAAGCAATAACAGCATTCCCCTCTACCCTTACCTACTGTAAGGTTGTTGTTGTTGATTTGAGGTTTAACGTCCCCGTCAAGACTGTATAGGTCATTTTGGAGACGTTCCTTCCAATTTTGTGGGACTTTTACCTGACATTGAGATGAAATGACATCTCAAGCACAGTCGCCCAATGAAACCAAAAGGGTTTATAAGCATGGCGGACAGACTTGCACCCCTTTGCCTGGGTAGGCTTAGATCCTCTAAGTGGTTTACCAGTGCTCGTGTGCGGTCGGTTTCAGCTAAGCGTGGAAGCATCGTGCAGCCCATTTATTTCTTCAAGCCCCAATGGGCGGGGGCCAACCAACTGTAAGGACAACAGACATTGCCCAACTGTAAACTAATATCAGTTGGACGCCCTTGTGGCGTAAGACAACAGGAGTCGTGAAGTTTTCTTCATTAGAAAATGACAAGACTATATATATACATGCGACAAGCGTATCCTCTTTGATACTGGTGGACCCGTTGGACAGGTCCATTCGTCATTTAAGCGGTGAAGGGGCGATTTGTTTTTCCCTTTTTTATAAGGAAAATATGTTAGCATATGTCCCTTTTTCGGGGGTCCAGGTAACAATAAGTTAACAATCAGCTTCTGATCGGATCGGTCTGTTAATTGAAACGGAAACACTTTTAATATCAAGACAATGGAGTGCTGACATACACTTGACAATGGAGTTCCGTAGCCGATTTTCTTACCTTGTATTCATCATTAACCCTTTTTGTACCAAACGGAATCTTCCTTCTTATATATAACATGAGTCCATTTCAAAATTTAGGGGTGTCAGGTTGTGTTTTCTTCAAAAACTATTCGGAAAATAGCTGAGCTTTTTGCAAACAGTGTAGGCCCTGATCAGACGCCGCGTTCTGCGGCGTCTTAGCTGGGTCTACGCTGTTTGCCAAGGTACCCCTTTAGGGGTATCTGGTACTGAATGGGTTAATGCCTTAAACGAAACTCTCCAACAAGTTCAGGACAAATTCTTCAGCCTAATAGACATACTAGTACCAGTGCTGTCAGTGCTTTGATTTAACGACGTTCAATACATACATGTACTTTTATGTATACGCCATTTAACAGCACTTCGTGTCACCAAATTAATTGCTTGAGCCGATTGGTTGCTTTGTTTGTTTGAATTGAGGTTTAACGTCCCCGTCAGCACTATTTGGGTCATTTTGGAGACACTGCTTCCAATTTTCTGGGACTTTTACCCGACATTGAAATGAAGTTACATCTCAAGTCCTGCCGCTCAATGAAACCAATAGGGTTTATAAGCATCGACTCACACCGCTTTGGCTGGGCAGACTACGCGGTTTACCAGTACTCGTGTGCGGTCAGTTTCAGCTCTGTGTGGAAGCACCATGCAAAGAAATTTATTACTCCAAGCCCCGATTGGCAGCCCCATTTTCATATAGTAAAACGGGGGTGTACAGGGGTAAACATTATTTTAAATGTCGAAAGACACACAAACAACAACAACAACAACAACAAAAATCATGGGCTATCAATCGCGGCTATGGAACGTGGTCAATTCCGACCTGCAAATCGTGTTCTATAGCCAGTGTCCGTCAGAATATCTGACCCAGGTGGCCTTTAAAAGGCCATAGTTCCGGCAAAAGGCAGGTTAACCTTGACACCTATCCGCGTTGGTTCATATGTCTGTTGCTGGCGTCACTGGCAGCCTGTTTCTTTTATGGCCACATGTCTACGCTTCTTGGCCTGCACGATGCAGTGTAGCCCCGGCAACAACGACAAGGTGAAGTTCAGGACCATGTTTCCAAATTTAATACACAGGGATCATGGAATGCCCGAAAACATCAGAATTTTCACGAGTGCGAGGCACGAAAATTCTGTTTTCAACAGACGAGCTGAAATATATATATATATATATATAAAAATAGAATAAAATATTTCTCTTTATCTTACACGTGAAAACAGTAGTCCGGGCTGTCTGTGAAAATAGCATGGTCATGGTATTTTGCAAAATAAGAAATATCATATCTTATTTGTTTCAGATACGCATTGAAACATCACAAAAACACGCCTATATAATTTTGATCCCCTTGAACCCCACTTTTATACAGTAAATCTGGGGTCTACACGGGTAAACCTTATTTTTCTTATTTCTGCTCTAAAATAAAGATTGCGGGTACTCCTTAGAACCGCCTCGATGAGGCGATTCTAACGAGCACACACAATCTATATTTTGAGCAGAAATATGAAAAGTATCACAATTTTTCATCTTAAAATTTTTGTTTTTTTCGGCGATAAAGTTTACAACGTATTCGTATAGGCTTGGTTTCGTAATGTAAAGGGGGTAGGGTTTGCGGAATTTCCATATGGCATTGTTAACACGATGTAAAAGATCATTGCTCGTATTTCATTAGCACTGATTGCTCTGATAGTGTGAATGAAGGAAAAGAAAATCTCATCAATGGAGGAAACACCTGCCGTTTGATCTCCAGTTTGGCAGCTACCTGTCTCAGCTACACTACCTACAAACATTGCATAATGCTTAATCATCGGCATCGACATATAGCTCCAATCACACCGTACAACCGGCTGTTTTGAAGATATGTTACTGCCTCGAAGACAGTGTGTGTGTGAATTCGGGTTCAACGTCGCTTTCAACAATTTTTCAGTCATATCACGACGGTGTATGGTTGCGACAGGGAGCTCAATGCTCACGTTTATAGTGCTGCCTCACTGAAGTATCATGTCCCAGACACATTACATGATACCACACCCAGTCACATTATCCTGATACTGGATCGACCAGTCCTAGCTCTACCCCGTAAATCTGAGTGCCAAGCGAGGAGCAGCTAGTACCATTTTTAACGACTTTGGTATGTCGCGGCACGGGATCGAACCCAAGACCTCCCGTTCCCCGGAGCGGACACTCTACCACACCTCGAAGACAGTGACGAAGAAAGGGTAGGTGAAGTTTTTCTGTTTGTATAAATGAATAAGGCAATCTGATGACTTTTGTTGCTAATGGAGCAGAAACTAAATGCTTGGTTACATTCTGCAACATTCCGCAGCAACATTCTGACTATATTTCAAAACCAGATAAGGCTTTTCCAGTTCATTTAAGAAATAGATTTAAAGAAAATCGCATAAAAATGTTTTCGGCGTCAAGTGTACGTCTACGGAACAACATATGTTACAGTCACTTGCTCACACTAAAACTACTATTATTCAACAGCATATCTGCAAAATTGGACCGAATAACTCGATTAAATAAACAAACTACGCTCCCCTAATGAGACCAGGTGTCAAGAAACAACAGATTATGTTTTATACGGCTGTCCACAAACACAGATCAGAGATTTCGAAAGCTAACATTCATGACAGATCAGAATTTCGGTTAGATCTTCAAGGAAGACATATTCTTGTTGCCGGTACACCGGCAACTTCGGTGGAAACTATTTCATGTTAGCTCGATGACATTACGTGTAATAATGCTGCCATACAATAACACGAAGACGGCGCTATAATCATATACTTTGAATTATTTCCGGTCAACACACAAATCGTGCAATCAGTAAACATCTGAGGCGTTATTTGTTTATTTTTTTTCCTGCTTGTACGTTTTCTGTCCTAGATGTCACACGACTCAGGTGGAGGAGCAGTGATTTATTCGAACAGCGATTTCTGTGTTGTAATTAGTTAGGATTTTGATAGTGAAAGTAAACATTTGTAGTTTGTGCGAATATCTGGTTGTGCATAACCCAGGTTGCACAATGCCAATGGTGAACATTGAATAGCTCGTGATGCAAACGGTGCAGAGGCGACCGTGTACAATAAACTGCTCAGAGTATGGTCCGTGCGTCTGTATGAACGTTAATTCAATCGGTTACGCTGTGGGTTATCTTCCCGTACAGACGCACGAACCATAATCCGAGTAACACTGAGGGTGTTGTTCTCATCACGTTAACAAAATAGAAGTGAACGCAATGATCAGGATTCGATTTAAGTAATCCACAGTTCTCATCAGAGACACCACAGGGAAAGAAACACAAACGTGAAACAACTAGACCCTAATGGAAACATCAACAGCGGAAAGCCAAAAGGACAGAGGACAGTCACTTTCCCACAAAATGGCCAATTTGCTACCCAAAACAAAATAATATAAGCGATGACAGAAGAACCGCCTTGAAACGGTCAATGGAACGAAATTCACTGGGGCGTGTGTGTTCGTGTGTGTGTGTGTGGGGGGGGGGGGGGCTTAACTCTATTATGTGGCCACAACCATCATCCTTACTTCCGATTTATACAAATAATTTGTTCAGTCCGCATGAAGGCCTCCTAACTCACCAGTGCAACACCTCCGCGAACGCAAAAATCAAACAACCAGAGATGAAACAACGGTGAGGACTCGACAGCAAGAAATCACTGAAATGCTGGAGCAAAAGAAGACCAACAGTTAGACAAGTCCTTGTAATGAACACCCCTCTGCAACTCACTTATATAGAGAAAACTGGGATTTACAGGGGTATCTTTTTCTTATTTCTGTATAAAGACGCAGGTTGTAAGTTCTCGTCATATCCGCCACAATAAAGCTGTTCTTATGTGTTATCATAATGTGATACGTGTGTGTAACCTTGCACTTTAGTTTAGCAATCGTTATGTACAATGCTCCACTACCTTTCATTTGTGTTGGTGTGCCTGAATTAAATAATAATGTCCTCTCGCTCAAAAACTAGCGTACTGATATTCCTCCATATTTGGCATTTTGACTTTTGTTTTACGCGTCACTGAAATGGAAATATTAAATTCTACAAGTCGGTTCGTGTTTCTTTAGTATGATTAAACATGATAATATAGTAATAGGTAAAATTAACGATAGCAATGATTCAATCAGTAAGTACGACGATAATGTTAATAGTTGATACAATTATGATAATTTACTCTTACTTCTACTACTAATAACGATAACAATAATGGTAAAAATAATAATTGTTCGTCTGTCATTACTTACAATGACCAATCTTAACCACCTTCGAGGAAATTTATTGTTTGTATGTTCTAAGATGGCTGACGAGACCAATTCTAGCTCTGAACTGTCTGTTGCAGATAAAGCAACAGAGGTTAGAGGAAGACAGCTCTTTAGGTGATGCCTTAGCTCTGGTTTCGCGCTGTGCAGGTTTCTGCCCAGCTTGGCTGATTCTTTTTGCCTCATATTCACTAGCAACGCTTCTGATGAGGCCTCGCCACTTTGCTCTGTCCTGTGCAATTTATTCCCACGACTCTGTTGGTATGTTGAAGTCCTTGGGGGAGGTTTCAATGGTGTACTTGTAGGGCTTCTTCTGACCACCATGGGAGCGTTTGCCCATTTCTTGTTCCCCATAGAGAATTTTCGTTGGCAAACGTTCCTCAGGCATCCGGGTAACATGGCCTGTCCATATTAACGGTGCTTGTTTTAAAAGGTATGTACACTTTGCATCCCTGCCCTTTTCAGGAATTCTGTGTCTGGAATCCTGTCTTGCCACTTAATCTTTAAGAATTTTCTCACAGCTTGTATGGAAGTGATTCAGTCTTTTGGAGTGCCGTTGGTAAACTGTCCATGTTTCACATGCAAACAATAGTGTTGGCAACACCACAATTCTGTAAACTTTCAGTTTTGTGTCAAAATAGAGGTGGCGGCAATGATCAGGAATCGATACAATTAACCCACAGCTCCCACCAGAGACACCAAAGGGAAAGAAACACAAACATGAAACAACAAACCCCAATGGAAACATCAACAGCGGAAAGCCAAAAGGACAGTTACTTTCCCACAAAATGGCCAATAGACTATCCAAAATAAAATAATATAAGCGACACAAACACCCAAAGACAAACCATAACAAAAATAAACACCGACAGAAGAACCGCCTTGGAACGGTCAGCGGAAACGAATTCCACTGGGGTCTCAAACACAACCACGTAGTCGGCCAAATGCTGCACTGGATTTGGCAATCCTGGCATTGACTTAATCATAAATATACACGATTCTTGACAGTGTGCTCCAAAGGTTGGTGAACTTGTCTACCACTTGCAATCTTTGACCTTTCATTTTGCTAGTGGGCTCTCTGTAAGGCTTCCCAGTTGCTGGTTGATAGACTGCCTCAGACTTTCTGATTGTGAGGTCACAGCTATCACAGGAGTCAGAGACTTGATCCATACCTTTTTGCACTTTCTCTTTTGTTGGAGCACCGTTTGTCATGTCATCAGCAAAGAGGAACTCACTTATCGAACACCTCTGTCTGCACCTTGGATCTGACTTGCAACCTTCTGAGATTGAAAAGCTTCCCATCAAAGCGATACCCAATAGGTAACCATCGTCACCATCCTGGAAAGCATCTGTGAGCATGACAAAGAACATCATGCTGAACTGTTTTGAGGCTAGCACACAGCCTTGCGTGACTCCGATTGTCACACGGAATTGATCCGAAATCATTTAAGACCCATGCAGCATACCATCTCGGAGCCGCCTCACCATTGCTATGAACTTGGCTGGTTTGTTGTTTGATTTGAGGTTTAACGTCCCCGTCAGCACTGTAAAGGTCATTTTGGAGACGTTGCTTCCAATATTGTGGAACTTTTACCCGACCTTGAGATGAAATGACATCTCAAGCCCTGCCACCCAATGAAACCGATAGGGTTTATTAGCATGGACGGGCCGACGCGCACCGCTTTGCCTGGGCAGCTTAGATCCTCTAAGCGGTTTACCAGTACTCGTCGGTTTCAGCTCTGCGTGGAAGCATCATGCAGCCCAACTATTTCTTCAAGCCCCGATGAGCGGGGGCCGAGAACTTGGTTGGACATCCAATCTTCATCATGATTTTAAAGAACCTCTCATCTGACTGTGCCAAATGCTTTGGTAAGGTCGACAAAAGTCATGTATAGGTCGATGTTCTGGCATTTCTCCTGAAGCTGCCTTGCTGTGAAATTCATGTCAATTGTTCAAAATCAGAATCAGAATCAGAATTGTTACTGGTGACACGTCAAATGACATTCATACACCAGGACCTGTGATATGGGAAGTTAGTCTCTAGCTCTAACCAAAGATGTAAACTTAGCTACACAATCCTCAGCACCTTCAGCCGTCAAAATAATAGAATCGGGAAGGGCATTCCAATCTCTAATGGTTCGGGGGAAAAACGATTCTTTATAAATATCTGTTCTTGCAGTAAGGGTCTGAAACGTCATTGAATTGTGTTTTCTACAGTGCCTAGCCGGGGGAACAAGGTCATCTGTTGGAATGCTGGCAGCACCCTTTAGACCTTTGTATAAGAGTATGAGCCTACTGTCTCTTCTCCTTTTCTTGAGAGACTCCCATTTTAATTTTCCTAGAATTCCAGTCATGCTCCCAGTTTCAAAGCAATAATTTCCAGTTACAAATCTAGCAGCTCTATTCTGAACTTTTTCAATTTCTTCATTAAGGACCACTCCGCTTGGGTCCCAGATGCAACTACCATATTCCAAGATTGGGCGAACAAGTCCCCTGTATGCTGTCTCTTTCACATCCTGAGGACACTGATGAAGATTTCGCCTCAGGAAACCAAGTGTTCTATTCGCCTTTGTACACATATTGCTAATGTGTGTATTCCATCTCAAATCGTGAGTGATTGTCACACCAAGGTATTTAATGGAATTCACATTTTCGAGGACCGTTCCCTCTAAGGTGTAAGAAGCCTCAACTTTATTAGATCTCTTCCTTGTTATCTGCATAATATTGCATTTAACTGGTTGAAATCTCATGCCCCATTTTCTGGCCCAACATCCTAATCTATCTATGTCAGCCTGAAGTTTCAGTGAGTCATCTGTATCTCTAATTTCCCGGTAACAAACACAGTCATCTGCGAACAGTCTTATTTCTGAGTCAATGTCAGTGGAAATATCATTGATGTACAGGGAGAACAATAGAGGACCAAGAACAGTCCCTTGTGGGACTCCAGACAAAACTGGCGCCCATACTGAAGATTCACCATTAACAACAACACGCTTTTTTCTGTAGCAAAGGAAGGAATCTATCCATTTAAGAGTCTTCCCACCAATTCCATAACCAAATAATTTGGATTTAAGTAGTTCATGAGGAGGGGTGTCAAAAGCCTTCTCAAAGTCCAGAATAAATGTGTCCACCTGCCCCCCTTTGTCCAGGATTTTTGCCCAATCATTAATAACCGTGCTCAACTGAGTTTCGCAACTGTGCCTTTTCCTAAATGCATGTTGTCTGTCTGACAAAAGTTTATGTTCATCCAAGCGGGCCATGATGTTTGAGCAGACTATGTGTTCAAGCAATTTACATAGAACACAGGTCAGTGACACCGAGCGATAATTACGAGCAAGAGCCCTGTCCCCTTTTTTGAAAAGTGGACAGATGTTCGCTAGGAGCCATTCTTTGGGAATTTCACCCGTATCGAGAGATTGTTGGAAAAGATGAGCAAAAACTGGACCTAACTCGTTTGCTAGTTCCTTCAGGACTCTAGGATGAAGCTCATCAGGCCCTAAAGCTTTAGAAGGGTTCAAGCCTTTAAGTAACTTGATCACTCCCGCAGAGGATACAACAATATTTTCCATGAAAGGGGCCGACCTTCCAGTCAATGGAACCTCGTTGAACTCAGTTTTATTAAATGCATCATTGAATTGACCAACCAATTCCTCTGCCCTTTCAGAGTCTGATTCAGCGACCCCGTTCCCTTCTCTTTTATTAAGGGGTGGGATACCTTGCCTATCTTTCTTCTGGCTATTGATATATATGTAGAAGTCTCTGGGATTCGCCTTTATATCACCTACCAAGTTATTTACATACTGATCATGCTGATGTTTGATGTCGTTTTTAATTTCTCGTCTCAAGTTTTAAAATTTTGCTCTGCGTTTACCACTTCCCGACTTTTTTGCCTTAGCATGAATCTTATTTCTCCTCCGAATTTTTCTTCTTATTTCTGGTGTGATCCAAGGAATTGAAGATACAGACCTGCTAGTTTTGGAGGGGATATGATTTTCGGACGAAGCTTGAATGAAAGACTTTATCAAGTCAAAGTTCTCCTGGACAGACCGAGCGTCTGAATGACCATTAAAGTATTTCTCTCTTGCAAATTTTAGGGCATCCTTCCTCATAGTTTCATAGTCACCATTTTGATATAAGTACACCTTTCTACGAGGTTTCTTTATAGGTGGTATGAAGATTTTCAAAAATCCAGAGACAATATCATGATCACTTAGTTTGTCCGGGGATTGAATATCCCCAAACTGTCCTGGCAAAGTTGTAAGAATCAAATCCAAAGTGTTTCTATCTCGAGTAGGGAAGTCAACAACCTGTTCCAAGCCATGATCATTCATGATGTCGACCAACACCTGTCCCTCTGACGGACTCAGCATCGTGCCATGTTTGCTGAGCCTATCTGGCCAAACAATCTCTCTGAAGTTGAAGTCACCTAAGACATGTACTGCAGGAAGTTTTTTACCCTTATTCTGAGACTTAATGCGATCAAGCTGATCTTTAAATAACTGGAAGTTTTCGACAGTGTCGTTAGGTGGGCGATACCAACTTGCAATAAAGTGGGAAGTTTTGTTTGCAAAAACCTTAACCTAAACAGCTTCTGAATCGTTTTCCAGTTCCATGAATGGCATATGAGGGATATCTCTGTGAACGAGCAACATCACCCCGCCGCCATGAGTGTTTCTATCTTTTCTGTAGACACTGTATTCGCAAGTTTCAGGGAAAAGCTCCGAAGTCATAATTGAACTATCAATCTTTTTTTCCCTGAATAGCCACAATATGTGGTTGGTGAGTATCAAGGAAAGCTAAAACATCAAGTATCTTTCCTCTTAAACCGTTAATGTTAATACTGCAAAGTTTCAAACCTTTTACAAAATTCGGCTTTCTCATGTCAGTAGTCGGAGATTTAACCCCTTTCTCCTTGGACAGAGGTTCAAATTTATTTCTTTCTTCCAGTTCTATAGGTTCGCTGAAGAACGAGCCAGAAAAATTAAAAAACTCGCACTTCGGGCATATCCATGAACAACTCGAGTTAACCAGTTTGCCATACTCGGCGTCTGAAAGGAAAGCGCAATCAGTGTGAATCCACATTTCACACTGGTCACACTGAACTGCCTTATGCTCATTTAGAACATCACCACTGCAAAGGCCACAGTCTGCTTTGCAATCTTTGCAATACCAAGTTCCAATTCCAATTTCAAGCTCTAGCAATTGGTTTTCATCCAATTCAGAACACGAGGAATGAAAACGCTTTTCACAGTCCTCACATTCTACCCATTTCTGAGAGTCTTTGCAATATTTTTTGCACAGCCCACAGCGAAATCTTGGACCGAGGTTGGTTTCAATGTCTCCGGCCAGGATCAATAGAATGACCAAATTTGTTCCACCTGAGGACTTGAAGTTGCGTAAGCCCTCCGAACGTCGTTTGTTTCCTAGCTTCCTAGATACAGCCAAGTACTGAGAAGTTTGATCGCAGTGTTGCTCTTTTGCAATCCTGCATTCCTGATTTCCATCATCCGGTTGGGTTCTGTTACTTAATTTCCAAAGGGTGAACCAAAGAATCAAGACCATGGGAAGCAGGGAGACCTTCATTTTAATATAAAGGACAACTTTGAGTCAACAATACTACAAGATAAAGGGCTCTGCACACTCAATTATCTGACAACACTCGGTTACCAGCCGTCTGCCAGCTGTACGGACAGTCCACACTCGCTGACAAGCTGATAACACAAGGCTCTTCCAAATGAAAGTAACAATTCTGAGTTTTCTGAATCCGAGTTTTTAACAAACAGTGTACTGACAGCTACAAAGGACTATTCAGCACCCTTTTCTAAATTTTATACAGCTCAACACACTCAAATATCTGACAACTCTCCGGCTCTTCAGAAAAATGAATGTGGCAAGCCTCCAAAGAATAATTAAATTTTTGCGTTTACCCCACCCACTGGTGTGGTAATGGCGGGAAATTATGTCAACAATGTAAATTAATCTACAAATGAAAAAAAATAATAATCTACGATAACCAGCAATAATATTTTGCTGGTTTGTTTGTCTGATATGAGTTAGACAAGAAACCAGAAACAATAAACAAGAAAAAAAAACTTCTCTTTTTCTAGCTCCAAAATTTTTGTGATCCGCCAGGTCAGACGGATCGCCTATTGTTCCTCTCTCTTTCTCAAAAAGGTAGTAGCTCAGTTGCCCTAACCTAACGTGGAAGTCGTCAGTTGGTTTTCCAAATGCACCAAACGAGGAATTTACAATATAAAGTTCGTATGCAATAGAAACAGAATTAACAAGCCCGAGCTTTAACCAAACGCACACCGACTCCCCAAACCGCCCCTTGACCGCTTTATATACCAAAATACATATACCTTACCTCAATCCGTATATAGGGCGAAACGACTCACCGAATTGCGGCGAAACGACTCACGGGCGAAACGAACAGGGCTAAATAACACACGCGCGAAACGACCCATGGGCGAAACGACCCGGAACCCTCAGTAAAGGCGAATGTAAGAAGAAACCATTTTCCTAGAAAATCAAAACAGTAGAAATTTCACTCTTATGTACCTGAAAAAAAAAGACGTAACTATCATGTTTTTGTAATGGAGACGGGTACAAACCATAGGCCTATTCCTAAAAAAAAAGACGCGAAAATAGCCTTTAGAAATCAATTGGAATATGTTTTTCTAGAAGATGTAACTGAAATTCTGATCTGTCATGAATGTTAGCCTTCGAAATCTCTGATCTGTGTTTGTGCACATCCGCATAAAAATAATCTGTAGTTAGAGACAGCATTTATCTTGACACCTGGTCTCTTCAGGGGAGCGTAGTTTGATCATTTAACCGGGTTATACGGTCCAATTAGGCAGAAATACTGTTGGATAATTGTACATTTAGTGTGAGCAAGTGAATTAACATATTTTGTTCCGTAGACGTACACTTGGCCTTTGCGCCGAAAACAAATTTTTATGCGATTTTCTTTAAAAATATTTTTCAACGAACTGGAAAAGCCTTATCCGGTTTTGAAATATAGTTAGACTGTTGATGCGGTATCTTCAAGCATTTAGTTTCTTTTCCATTAGCAGCAAATGTAATCATATTGTCTTCTCGATGTATACAAACAGAAAAATTTCACCTACCCTTTCTTCGTCACCTTTACTGTGATATGTCTTCGAGACAGTAATCTGTCTTCAAAACAGCCGGTTGTACGATGTGTCCAATGTCCTATTCACCAACTCACCAGCGGAGACACAGATCGATGAAGTCTCTATAGTCGCCAGTTTTCTGAAATGCGTTAAACTTTCACAGATGGACACAGTACAGTCTCATGTAAGACAGCGTGCACGCACGGTGAGTCTAAAACATTGCCAGTTTGTTGACATTTCCATGTTCCAGGCTACAACATATCCAGATTGAGCCTTTACTTTTAAAGCAGCACTGACAAACCAGGCCGAAATCAAAGCACTGACAGCACAGATGATAGGTAGGTAGACAGATGTAGGTCGATTGTCTCATAGTGTAGACTGGAGAAATTGTCTTGAACTTAGCCGGTTTCGTTTCAACCCTTTAACCCATTTAGTACCGGAAACCCCAAAACGGATAGCTGGCAAACATTGCAGGCCCAGATCAGACGCCGCAGAACGCGGCGTCTGATCAGGGCCTTTAGTGTTTGCTGAATGTTCAGCCAGTTTCCCAATCAATTTTGAAGACAACACAACCTGAAACCCCTAAATTTTGAAATGGACTCCTCTTATATATAAGGAGGTACAAAAAGGGTTAATGACGCGCATAGGAAATACAATGAAATTTTGGTTTTACGGGGAAAAAGAAGAAGATAAAAACATTAATTTTCCCGTTAGGAAAGTATGAACCCAACTGTATCCTACCTGAGACCAAAGAAATATACGGTAAAATCCCGCTATTAAGACCACCTAAAATCAAGACAAATTTTGCTTTTAAAAGCATATTTGGAAGGTTTCTGGTACATTCCAATGCAGCAGGCACATGTCGGAAGGGCAACGTCAAATCAACGTCGGTGCAACGTAATGACGCTGCACCGACGTTGATTTGACGTTGCTTAAAGGTCATGACGTTGTACCGACGTTGATTTGACGTCACAATTACGTCAAGTGCCTGCTGGGTTGTATTTGTGTTTCTACATCCAGCGTGCTTTAGTGGGAGACCACCTTTGGGACTTTTGAACAAGCCCAATGGTGGTCTTTATATAGGAATGAAATTTACTGTATTTTCGAAAATTAAAATAAATAGATTACATTTGTATTGCCTTTAACAAGTAAGGATGTCACTCCCCACGCCCTGCTACGATTACATTTACAACGGAACATAGTCCTACCTTTTTCATTTTGTTTGTTCATCAGTTTGATTAAGTTAAATATTTATTAGGGCCCCGCACTGAAAGTGTGGGTGCCCTATAGTAATCACTCTGTCCGTCCGTCTGTCTGTCTGTCTGTCCGTCCGTCTGTCCGTCCACAAATTTCTGATAGCGCTGCCGGGGCCCTAGTCAGTTTCACTGACAGCTCTAGTTTATTTTCTTTTATTTATTTGCCGTCATTTATTTTATAAATTTATTTAGCAACCCAAAAGCTGACTGAGATTTATTTTCATTAAGCTTTACTTCCGAGGGCAACCCCGTCCCAAGAAAGTAAATTTTGTAAATATTTATCCTAAAAAGCTAATGTCATCAATGCCCCACCTGAGGCATGCTAAAGATGAGAAATGATTGAGGTCATCCTGCAGGCTGCAGAGATATAGCTGTCACAAGTGTGGACGGACGACGGACGGACGGACGACGGAGGCTAATCCATTTATTTTTTGAATAATCGCACTATTTCAAACTTGTCTGAAGTCATTATATTTTTCATTCGAATGTTCGAAACTTTACTAAAATGAAGTGGGGAAATGTGCTCTGTAGCGGTAGATTTGCATCATGAAAACACGCCTATATAATTTTGACCCCCTTGAACCCCACTTTTGTATAGTAAAACTGGGGTTTCCGGGGGTATACCTTATTTTTTTTTTTATTTCTGCTCTAAAATATAGATTGTGGGTACTCACGTCTCGATGAGGCGGTTCTTACGAGTGCCCACAATCTATATTTGGAGCAGAAATAAGAAAAATATCACAATTTTTCATAAAAAATTTTCATTTTTCGGCGAAAAGGGTGGCAATTTATTTGT
Source organism: Lucinisca nassula (assembly GCA_963580285.1). NCBI lineage: Eukaryota > Metazoa > Mollusca > Bivalvia > Lucinida > Lucinidae > Lucinisca > Lucinisca nassula. The sequence continues at coordinate 75,902,309 of OY757021.1, forward strand.
ATAGGCGTGCTTGCGTAATGCATAATCAAATATCAAGCTTAATTAGAACTTTTCAGGCCCCCGCCAATCGGGGCTTGAGAATAGGTTGGCTGCACAATGCTTCCAAGCAGAGGTGAAACCGACCGAACTTGAGTACTGGTAAACCGCTTAGAAGGCCTACGCCTACACTGGAAAAGCGTGTACCCACAATTTATATTTTGAGCAGAAAAAAGAAAAATATCACAATTTTTCAACTTAAATTTCATTTTTTTTTTCAAATATTTTCACGAAAAAACAATAAACAATCAAGCAAAAAATACAAGGCTTTCTTTTGCATTTTTTTTCTATCTATGAAGCGGATAAATACAACACTGTTTTTTTCTATCTATCATTGAAATTACAATGTATCTACAATATCCATAGAAATAATGAAATTAAACACCTATTCTATGGTCTGAGCATTGCAAACGCCATTAATTTGTACCCCGTGAGAGTTACCCGGATGAAAGCGGTATATATAACGTCATGCCATCTTTTCTGATAAGCGCCATAAGGTCATCGTGAAATGGATATTTCTAATTTATTTAGAGAAAACTGGCGTTTACGGGGGTATACGTTAATTTTTTCTTATTTCTGCTCCAAGGCATAGGTTTTGGGTACTCGTTACAATGTAAAAATACACTAGCTATGTCGCACGGGGAGTGTTGGTAGGAGAGTAGCTGTGGAAACTCTAAGCTCTATCTAGACTGTTTATACCTGTACTCTTGCTAGAATGCATTTTCATGAGTCATCGAAGAAAATGTAATGTTTTTGCTGCAGCTGCAACTTGTTGTGAATGATTTTACAGGTAAAATTCAAAGAATTGTTTTGGTAATCCAGTGCGTTCCACTTGTTGCGAAACTGTTTGTAATAGATCTTATTCAAATTCAAATCCGCAAAGAGATCACTTTAACAGCCTAAAGTTCTAACCGGTCCCATATTGTTGTTGATTTTCGACCCCCCCCCCCCCCCCCCCCCCACCACCCCCCCCCCCCCCACACACACACACCTCCGCGCGCAAAAAGGCAATCGTGCAGTTCTTTTTGCATCCCCAAATTGGCGGATGCAGTCAAAACATTATACCCTGATGGTAACCTAATATCAAAATTCACAAAATCCATCATTTTGTAACAGTTTGCGATAAATCACCTATATCAAAATTTCACGAGGCTTAAGAAACAGATGATTGCAGAAAGTGACACTCAACCAGCCTCACTGTGGTCGCTATGTGTCAAAATGTTGAAACTCGCCCCACCACGCATTGCAAATTCTTGCTAATGATATATGCGTTCGTTGGTGGCACACTGGTCGAGGCAATACAAAATATGTTGTGCTAAATATGTCATTACGCAAACACGCCTATATATACAAATACATTGCCACCTTTATCGCCGAAAAAATGAAAATTTTAAGATGAAAAATTGTGATATTTTTCTTATTTCTGCTCAAATATAGATTGTGGCACTCGTTAGAACCGCCTCGGTAACGAGTATCCACAATCTATATTTTAGAGCAGAAATAAGTAAATAAGGTATACCCCCGGAAACCCTAGTTTTACTGTATAAAAGTGGGGTTCAAGAGGGTAAAAATTATATAGGCGTGTTTTCGTGATGTTCTATGAAAGGGTTATCCGTTGGAAGCAAGAAATACACCAAGGAACTGAAACGTATGGAGTGTACAAGTTAACTGGGCCAAACTAGCTAGTTTCGGCCAATAAGCCTCATGCGTGACTCTCACATATTTTCAAAGTATCACAGTGTAATCTATTTCCCCCAAAGGACAAGAAAATATAAACTTCACTATGATGACTAAACATGTGGTTTGCAGAAGGTTTGGAGGAAAAACGATAAAAAAAAAAAAAAAAAAAATAGATAGATAGATAGTTAGAACGGCGGGCGGTTTGAAATGTCATCCGGGTTTGTTGTATGATCTGTCATTATACAGTGAAACTTCGATGCCTGGAACATCAGTGACTAGTTCACCATGTTCACGGCTGTTCTAACTCGTTTTTGAGTCCCTAGGGAAAAATCCAGCAACTGCAAATATTGGTATTTGGGATAATCTATGGCAGAATTTTTCTAATTTTATCCTGAAAATGTATGTCGTGTGAACTCATTAGAATCGCCCCATTGAGGCGATTCTAATGAGTACACACGACATTCCAATATTTAAAAAAGTCGAAAACATATCACTATGATCAACTGCAATGACTAACCCTTAGTTGCTCGAACAACCCTTGTTCAAGTTACTGAAGTTTGACTGTAGGTCAGAATACCTGGCAACCATATGTCCTTTCAGTCCCGGCCTCGGGAGCTCAGATGCTCGTCTGACCAGGAGGTCATGGGTTCGATATCTGCCGATTCGGAGACATTATTTCGTGGATTCTTTTTAACGCCATTCTCTCAAAAAGGAATGTGGTCGAAAGAATTTAACCCAATGTAATAAGCTTGAAAAGGAAAAGTGTGGTTAGGCATTCGGACCTACCCGTTACGACGTAAATTGTGTACACTGTGCCGCTACCACGGTGTCGGTTCTCATTTTATGATTTCGCTGACAAAACATTTAATATGATATCTTTTGTCAGACAGCCCCCGCCCATAGGGGCTTGAAGAAATATATGGGCTGCATGATGCTTCCACGCAGAGCTGAATCCAGCCCGCACACTAGTACTGGTAAACCGCTTGGAGGATCTAAGCCTGTCCAGTAACCGCGGTGCGAGGCGGACCGTCCATGCTAATAACCCCTATTGGTTTCATTGGGCGACAGGGCTTGAGATGTCATTTCATTTCAATGTCGGGTAAAAGTCCAACACAATTGGAAGCAACGTCTCCAAAATAACCTCTACAGTGTTGACGGGGACGTTAAACCTCAAATCAAACAAACAAAATCTTTTGACAGAATGAAAGCATTGATATTATATTAACTCATTTCAGACGGGAAACCCTGAAAAGGGGACACTGGCAGACAGTTTGGAGTCTGATCAGGGCCTTCACTATTTGCAGAAACAAATTCTGCTTCTGAAACTAACTCTGTCTGACGCCCATCAAATTTCGAAATTGACTTCTGAACGATTCAATTCATTTGAAAATCGCTTAAATGCATACTATTAAAATTTGAAGCTAAGCAGAATAGCAAAATTTATTTTTGGCAGATTCAGGGATTTTGGCAGATGAAAATGTTTAAATTCCAGCAGTCTAAAAGTAGAAATTTCAATAGATAAAATCGTATTAAAGCAGGAACCGCTGAGTGCCAGTGAGTTTATTGTTAACAGAATCCGAGAAATGGAAGAAAAAATCTGAAAGAATGAAGTTTTTTTGTTGCTTCCTGAACAAACATGGTGACGGAATTCTTTGATGTGATGTTGAAAGATTAGCTGAGATATGTGGAGCGTGATAGCTCAGTAGTTAGTATACTTGCCTCTGATACTAAAGTTCCCCGGTTCGATCTCCGGCAGCGGTGAAAACATTTGGCGTCCGAACACGCCCCTTTGGCGTCGTGTGCAGGAATGAATGTCATTAGGTCCACCGTCCTTCGGATCCGGGCGTGAACTGGATCCCCGCCCCTCCCATCCCCCCGTGCAGAGAGAGTCGACTGCGTCACCTTTTGGCGTTAAGGCGAAAAGAAAGAAAGAAAAAAAGAAAAGAAAAAAAACAAAGAAAGAAAGAAATTCTGCTGACTAAATTGGCCGGTACACGACAAATCCTACTGAAAGACCCATGCGAAAAGCTTGAAGACTCTGATCAGACTCTGACGCATGTGTTTTCTATAGTCTCTTGGCTATCAGTGTTGACTTTGGCCAGACAGGTTGGATATACAGTCTGAGATGAGTCTTTGCTGCTCGTTCTGGTTGGAAAACGAAAGTAGACGGAGTTTGGTAAGATAAAGCAGAGCCTGCAGGCAGTGGAAATCGTCACAAGAACATGCCTTTATTATTCTTTGGGTAGATTGTTTGTCAATCGACCCAAAGTTACCAAGCATAAAAGCACTCCAGTGCTAAAATCAACTTGTCTATCCCGCAGGTTTTTCATAGAAAATAGCCGCTTTGAGGTCAGTGTTGTGTAAGAGGGTTATCTATAAATCTGGACCGGAATCCTGGGTTGGGCTTGACAAACACTGTAAACCCAGACCAGACGCCGCATTCTGCGGCGTCTGATCAGGGTCTACACTGTTAAAAAGACCTGGAATTTAAAGGTTAAATGAAATAGCTCAAGTTTCGGTCAATGACTATTTCCCCAGCCTACACTTAGAGACAATTGACCCACCTGTACTCTCAGCTCTTTGATTTAGACAAACAATCAAACCGAAGTTAAATATATTTCTAGCACTTATATTGCTGTTGTCCACATGACTATCACTGACCAATACATTTTAACCGAGCGCAAGGTGTTTTGCCACTGTGAACTGGTTCACCCATATGCTGTGCCTGTGATCCCGTAAGTGTGACACTGACAAACAATGTAAAGCCAGATTTAACGCCACAGAATGCAGGGTCTACACTGTTTACTTGAAGTAAATAATTTAATGGGTCTAAACCCAAGTTCTGGGCTTTTTTCAGTCTATATACTCAAGATTGCAATTGCATTTTCTAATATGACGCCCCAAATTCTCATACTTGTTTCCCGGACCCATCTTCCTAGCGCTCCACACCCAAATGACCATCAAAAAGTCCGTCGAAGGCTATGTCGCGTCTGTGTAGGCGAAATCTGCTCAAAGTCGGTGAACCATGAAAGGTAGATCAGGGTAAAAAGAAATGGGCACTTTAATTAAAGCTGACATCCCTAGATGTTATCATTAATGAAGCTCTAATGGCTCTTGGGAAATTGATTTGAATATTATGGTGAAAGGTAGGGTAAACACAACAGATCACAAAGTCAGTGAACCATGAAATGTAGGTAAAGGTCAAATATGGGTATTTGCATTATTATTGTCATTCAAGTGTGTGTCAAGAATCATTAATGACTTAAGAGATGGACTAGAACATTTGGGTGAAGGTGGCTTGGCGAACGGCCGGAAAACCGGACTGCTGCCTAAAGCAGGCGCGATATGTATAGAATCAACGTTTACAATGCACGATTAATCAATAACAATTTTGTCATATTCGTGGCTGTTTTAGAAGCGATTTGGCATGGGTGTTCGCGATTCTATTGAGTACACACACCATACTTTATCATGATTCTCTAATCCATTGCTATACAGTAAAATTTCTATATTAAGACCCCCTTTGGGACTGTTCAAATGTGGTTTTTAAGACCACGTTTGAATAATCCCAAAGGTGATACCTTTAAGACACTCCCAAACGTGGTCACTAGTTGCCAAAAAACACAAAGAAAGAATAACATATGCCTACTGAATAAGGTTTTCAAAGTAGAACTGGTCTGAATTTTAGGTGGTCTTAATGACGGAATTTCACTGTAGATGTTTTTATCACGGGCTACAAAACGAGTTCCCTAGGTACCAAAGGTTCATAGGTTCGAATCAGCCATGGTAAACGAGTCATCGGAGTTCGAGCCATTCAAGTTTCTCTGTTTACCTCGGCCCCCGCCCATCGGGGCTTGAAGAATTAGTTGAGCTGCATGATGCTTCCACGCAGAGCTGAAACCGACTGCGAACCAGTACTGGTAAACCGCTAAGAGGATCTAAGCCTGCCCGGGCAAAGCGGTGCGAGTCGGAAAACCCTATTGGTTTCATTGGGCGACAGGTCTTGAGATATCATTTCATCTCAATGTTTGGTCCCAGAAAATTGGAAGCGACGTCTCAAAAACAAACAAATTGTCTGTATACGTATCACTTGAAGTCGGCCCCGCCCATCGGGGCTTGAAAAAATATATAGGCTGCATGATGCTTCCAAGCAGAGCTGAATCCGACCCGCACACGAGTATACTGGTAAACCGCTTAGAGGATCTAAGCATGCCCAGGCAAAGCGGTGCGCACGAGTCGGACCGTACATGCATATTAAACCCTATTGGTTTCATTGGGCGACAGACCTTGAGATGTCATTTCATCTCAATGTCGGGTAAAAGTCCCACAAAATTGGAATCAACGTCTCCAAAATGACCTTTACAGTGTTGACGGGGACGTTAAACCTCAATTCTTGCATAAATACCTATGCGCATGGCTGTTTGAAGCTATTGTCAAATGGAACGAAAGCCGTGCTCAAACAGCAAAAACCATGTTCAAATCATGTAATTTGCGTGCTGTTTGAATATGGATTTTGAGCTTTTGATATCACAAGACGGGCCTTGTTTTGTTTACGTTAGGTTGAGCGACGCAACGTAATCGTCCTGAAAGTAGCGTTTTGGGGTTCTATGATGACTTCATTGCATAACAACGTCATTGTAAACAACATTCTGAACTGGCCGCCATTTTGGTTTGCCTGTCGCATTTGAAGAGTTTATATGGAATTTATATGGAGCGTTTGGGCGTTTTAGTCCATATTTGCTGTCGGATTCGTAAGTTATGCAAGAATAACGATCATCCATGGTTATTTCATTGCATTAACATTTGCCGGATCCCTCGGAAGATATTTGAACATTCGGCCTAGCGGCCTCATGTTCAAACAGCTTCCTCGGGACCCGGCAAATGTTAATGCATGAAAAACCATGGTTGATCCCTATAATCAAACAAACAAACAAACAAAGTATCGCGTGGAGCGAAAAGGAGCTTTCGAGCATGTGCTCGGCGAAGAGTCTCCAATCGCTCTCTACATAGTCAGAATACCATCTTCACCGACTGCATGGAGAAGCACATGGAATACTCTGATCCGAGTGCGCGTATGCACAGGCTGATCTGAATCTTCACTGAGCGTGCATGCATGCTCGAATGTCGCTTTTCGCTTGATACGGCCCATATTTATATTAGAGATCGAACAGTTCACTTTTGAATCTGTAGTGAAATCTCCCCGGTACCGTACATCGAGAAGTACCAGGACCGGTAGTTTCCGGGAATTAGTGTTAGAAGGAAGGGAGACAATCAAGTGAGAACTTCCGCCCGGGATTTTCATGAGTTTATCACAGTGCCTGGCTGAAAGAGCAGTGGTATTTGTAAGTCCCTGTCCCTCCAACCTTCCTCCTAATACAAGGGCATCTTTATATTTTATGCGGGCTTTTTATAAAACACTTTAATGGCGACGAGGATGGGATATCCTCTTTATATTTTATGCGGGCTTTTTATAAAACACTTTAATGGCGACGAGATAAATTTATTCAGTTTTTGGTCAGCCAGTAAATTACTTAGGTGGAATTGTTTATGCTTACGTAAACGGAGGCCAGTTTTACAGGGCAATTTTCAATAAACATTCTAGCGTCTTGTAGACCTAAATGAATCTTACAGTAACTGCTCAAAATACCCTACCCACCCCCTTTGATCAGACCTGTCGCGTCTTGTAGACTTTCAGGTGCATCGTGCAGGGAGAAAGCGGGTTGACAAGTGATTACAGGCCAGCAAAAGAAAAGGCTAGTTGCTTTGTAAGTAGCTTACCTTCTTACAGTTACAATTAACTATTAAAGTATCACTTGTACATCATGAGTATCAATGTAAATACAGCATCTGTGGAGGAACTGAAGAGGATTCCAGGAGTTGGTGACAAATTAGCCAAACTGATCATACAGTTCAGAAAGGCCTACAAAGTGGTCAAAAAGGAGGCACTCAACCTAGCACTCCGAGGAAGCCTATCAGCTGAAGTCCTTAGTATTATAGACTTCTCAGAGCCACAGACATCAGATGCATTTGATACAGATGACCTTGGTCTACCATCTGTTCCAAAAACAGACAAATGGGAGCCACTGAGAACCTTTGCCAGTGCACAGGCTGCAGTGGAACTACCAAGTTTGCCACCACCAATGAGTGCAGACAGATTGGAGCCCTTGACAACCGCCATTGATGCAACATCATCGGGGGAGCCAGATAGCTTAGCTATGTTAGCCAAGCCAAGGTTACAGCCAACTGAGCCAGAGCCTACTGCTACGTTAGCAACAGGAAGTCATACAGGGTTCTCAGAGGCAGAGATTTGCGCTATGTTAGCCGAATCTCAAGTTCCTAGCTCAAGGTTCAGTCACCTAGAAGCATTCGCCATGTTAGCGATAGGTGAAAGGGCTAGGTCAGACAATTTAAATATAGCTGCTTCAGAGGGAATGCTACTTAAAGCTTCAAGTAAAGATCAATCTTCCAAGACACATAGGGAGAAGTCAGCTGGAGAGGCATTGTTGACAGCAACAATAAAATCTTCTAGATCTGAATTACAGACACATATGTCAACAGAGGAGACTTCAGGGTCTTGTAGATCCAGGTCTCCAAGTCCAGCATCTAGCAGACCAGAAAGTCCCAGATCAAGGTCAAGGTCAGAAAGCTCAAAGCAGCTGACAGACAATGAAGAAGTTAATGGGTCTTGTAGATCCAAACACCAGTCTCCTAGACCTTCAAGGTCAAGAGAATCAGAACAAGTTTCTGGGTCTTCTAGAGCCAAACACAGGCCCCACAGATCATCAAGGTCATCTTCAAGGTCATCATCATGGTCAAATTCTAGATCTTCTTATAAAAGACATAAGAAAGAATTAAGATCTTTGAAAAAGAATAGCTCAAAATCAAAAGTGCATAAATCTAGACATTCATCAAGTTCAAGGTCACCATCCATGTCTCCTATAAGGTCAAAGTCTCACAAATCCAAAAGGAGGCTAAAATCACAGACAAAAAGGTCATCAAGGTCAAGAACACCTTCCAGAACACATGAAAGTTCAAGGTCACATGTGAGACATGAAAAGTTAAAGTCAAAATCAAGGAGGCATAAGAAGTCAAGGTCAAGTTCTGAAGAAAGTGATAGGTCAAGGTCAGACTCCAGATCTCCTTCAAGATCAAAGTCACATAGATATAGGAGAAAGTCAAGGTCAAATAAGTATAAGACAAGATCAAGAAGGCATTATATATCATCTTCAGACTCTGACACTGATACCTCATTACATCGACATTCAAAGAGGCATGGAGATCCACGTAAACATCCAAAAACTTTGCGCTTTGATGGAAAAACAAACTGGATGTCTTTCAAAAAGCAATTTGACAGTTACCGTAGAGTTATGAAATGGTCAGAAACTGAAAGTAAAGACTATTTGATGTGGAGTCTTGATGATAAAGCGCTAGATTTCTTCACAATAGCGGTTTCTGATTTTGAGAAATATTCTTATCGTAGGATGATGAAAAAACTAGAAACCAGATTTGGTGTCAAAGAGTTGACCGAAACATCTAAAGCTAAATTTCATCAAGCCTACCAGCGACCAGATGAAAGTTTAGAGGATTGGGCAGACCGTGTGACGACATTGGCAACAGCAGCTTTTATAAATATGCCAGAAGATCACATGAAACAGGAGGCATTTGCCAGATTTTGCCAAGGTTGCAGTGACAAGGATGCAGCTAAACATGCTTGTTTCAAACACCCACGCAGCATAGAAGAGGCATTAGATTTGATCAAGTATCAACAATATATTTCCCAGGCTGTTGATGGTAAGAAGCCAAAAAAGAGGAAATGATGCTTCAATAAATGCTGTAGAAGCTCTGTCTGGAAGTAGAATAGAACGGCTATTAGAGGCAGTGCTGGACAACCTTTCAAGCAAACTGAAAGTTAGTTCGCAGTCTTCATCAGATGAAGAAAAACATGGGTCAAGTGCAGAAAGAAAGAAGAGTTCAATCAAGTGCTTCTTCTGCAGACAGTATGGCCACAGGAAGAAAGACTGCAAGATTTATCAGGCATGGCTCTGCAAACAGAAGACACAATCTGGCAGTGGTTTAAGTAGCTAGTACAACTGAAGACAGCTGAAGATCCGGATGTTCATCAAGAAGTAAATACTTGGACTTGTAGTTCAAGACAGCCGGATGACTCCATAGATCCATGAGATTACTTGGACTTGTAGTTCAAGACAGCCGGACGAATCCATTATTCTTCAAGATGAAAGCTTGGACTTGTAGTTCAAGACAGCCGGATGACTCCATAGATCCATGGGATTACTTGGACTTGTAGTTCAAGACAGCCGGACGAATCCATTATTCTTCAAGATTAAAGCTTGGACTTGTAGTTCAAGACAGCCGGATGACTCCATAGATCCATGAGATTACTTGGACTTGTAGTTCAAGACAGTCGGATGAATCCATTATTCTCCAAGATGAAAGCTTGGACTTGTAGTTCAAGACAGCTGGACAAATCCATTAATCTTCAAGATTAAAGCTTGGACTTGTAGTTCAAGACAGCCGGATGACTCCATAGATCCATGAGATTACTTGGACTTGTAGTTCAAGACAGTCGGATGAATCCATTATTCTTCAAGATGAAAGCTTGGACTGGTAGTTCAAGACAGCCGGATGACTCCATAGATCCATGAGATTACTTGGACTTGTAGTTCAAAACAGCTGTACGAATCCATTGTTTTTCAAGAAATTACCTGGGCTTGTAGTTCAGGACAGTCTTCATCTTCGGGAAATCACCTGGGCTTGCAGTTCAGGACAGTCTTCAAGAAGAAATCACTCGGGCTTGTAGTCTGAGAAAGTCGTCGTTCTTCAAGAAATCACCTGGGCTTGTAGTTCAGGACAGTCTTCAAGAAGAAATCACTCGGGCTTGTAGTCTGAGAAAGTCGTCGTTCTTCAAGAAATCACCTGGGCTTGTAGTTCAGGACAGTCTTCAAGAAGAAATCACTCGGGCTTGTAGTCTGAGAAAGTCGTCGTTCTTCAAGAAATCACCTGGGCTTGTAGTTCAGGACAGTCTTCAAGAAGAAATCACTCGGGCTTGTAGTCTGAGAAAGTCGTCGTTCTTCAAGAAATCACCTGGGCTTGTAGTTCAGGAAAGTCTTCAAGAAGAAATCACTCGGGCTTGTAGTCTGAGAAAGTCGTCGTTCTTCAAGAAATCACCTGGGCTTGTAGTTCAGGACAGTCTTCAAGAAGAAATCACTCGGGCTTGTAGTCTGAGAAAGTCGTCGTTCTTCAAGAAATCACCTGGGCTTGTAGTTCAGGACAGTCTTCAAGAAGAAATCACTCGGGCTTGTAGTCTGAGAAAGTCGTCGTTCTTCAAGAAATCACCTGGGCTTGTAGTTCAGGACAGTCTTCAAGAAGAAATCACTCGGGCTTGTAGTCTGAGAAAGTCGTCGTTCTTCAAGAAATCACCTGGGCTTGTAGTTCAGGACAGCCAACAAGAAGAAATCACTTGGGCTTGTAGTCTGAGACAGTCGACATTCTTCAAGAAATCACCTGGGCTTGTAGTTCAGGACAGTCTAGAAATCACCTGGGCTTGTAGTTCAGGACAGTCAAGAAATCACCTGGGCTTGTAGTTCAGGACAGTCAACAAGAAGAAATCACTTGGGCTTGTAGTCTGAGACAGTCGACATTCTTCAAGAAATCACCTGGGCTTGTAGTTCAGGCTAGTCTTCATCTTCAAGAAATCACCTGGGCTTGTAGTCCAGTCTTCAAGAAGATGTTACCATTCTCCTGGGGTGATACGTCTTGTAGTCTATCACCTAGGGACCTGGGCTTGTAGTTCAGGACAGTCTTCAAGAAGAAATCACCTTGGCTTGTAGTTCAGGACAGTCTTCAAGGAGAAGTCACTTGGGCTTGTAGCTCAAGACAGTCATAACTCACCAAGAAGTCACATGGGCTTGTAGCTCAAGACAGTCATCACTCGCCAAGAAGTCACTTGGGCTTGTAGCTCAAGACAGTCATCACTCACCAAGAAGTCACTTGGGCTTGTAACTCAAGATAGTCATCACTCGCCAAGAAGTCACTTGGGCTTGTAGCTTAAGACAGTCATCACTCACCAAGAAGTCACTTGGGCTTGTAGCTCAAGACAGTCAGTCACTTGGGCTTGTAGCTCAAGACAGTCATCACACACAAAGAAGTCACATGGGCTTGTAGCTCAAGACAGTCATCACTCACCAAGAAGTCACTTGGGCTTAATTGTAGCTCAAGACATTCATCACTCATCAAGAAGTTACTTGGGCTTGTAGCTCAAGACAGTCAACAAGATGGAATCACTTGGGCTTGTAGCTCAAGACAGTGTCCATCAACAAGATACCACTTGGACTTGTAGTTCAAGACAGTTTCCTGGTAAGATGTGCTACACCAAAGAGGTAAGGTTTTTGTGGCGGCCTGTGGCTGTCATATCTCTTTTCAGATATCCCCACCTTGGATGAAGGCTTTCATCATAAAGTTGGGGGGAGTGTAGTGAAATCTCCCCGGTACCGTACATCGAGAAGTACCAGGACCGGTAGTTACCGGGAATTAGTGTTAGAAGGAAGGGAGACAATCAAGTGAGAACTTCCGCCCGGGATTTTCATGAGTTTATGACAGTGCCTGGCTGAAAGAGCAGTGGTATTTGTAAGTCCCTGTCCCTCCAACCTTCCTCCTAATACAAGGGCATCTTTATATTTTATGCGGGCTTTTTATAGAACACTTTAAAACTCAGAGAATTCAGTGATAAAAGGAATAATTAAAAAAAAAATCCTTTCCGGCATACGTGATTTCCTTTGACGCGACAAGGTCTGTCATGTGACAAAATGGCGGATAGCAAACCGGGACATGTATAAATAGGTTTGTAAAGTTAAGGACTATACAAAATGGCTGACAACCTGTATTGAAAATTTGACAAGTGTGAAGAAGAAAATTGTTTTAAAAAGAAATTATTACTAATATGAATTTTTTGGTGGTTAATTCCATGAAAGCATAACATTTTGGCTTTATGTAGCTCTATTGCTACTAACATTTAGTTTTCAAAAGGCAAAAACAATAAGGATGAAAATTGTCAAATTTCAAACGTCACTGCAGAGCTGTCATTTCAGCCAATGTTTCTGTTTAGCACAAATCAGTCCTTTGTATAACCTCTCTTAACAAAACCTACCAATGGTTTTCAAAATTTCTTTCCCATTACAAAATTGACCAAATTTTCATCTTGCCACCTCCATGCACTTGAAGTTGAAGAAACATGGCTGCTCTTGAGCACATGGTGAAAACATGTAAACAAAAAGAAAGTAGTTCCTTCTATTTACTGTGGTCTGAATTGGTCATAACCTCTTGAGAGTTTGTTTGAACTGTGGTTTAATGCCCCATCCGCACTATTGAGGTTATTTTGGCGATGATGCTTCCAATTTTCTGGGAGTTTACCCGACATTTGAGATGAAATGACATCTCAAGCCCTGCCATGCAATGAAACCAAAATGTTCTATTCATTGGAGGGTTCGACTTACACCACTTTGCCTGTGCAGGCTTTGTTCTTCTAAGTGGTATACCAGTACTCGTACAATGTGTGGTCAGCATCAGCTCTGCGTGGAAGCACAATGCAGTCTGATGTATTACTCCAAGCCCCGATCGCCGGGGCCCCAACCACTGGAGAGTAAAAAATGTACTGTTTTCATTCTTTACCTGTTGTGTACAAAATCGAATCTTCCACTTCACAGGGACTTGTTTCATAGAGAAAAAAATCTACCCTCTACCTTCTCAAGGTAGAGGGTAGATTTTTTTCGCTTTGAAACAAGTGCCTGTCTCAAGGTAGAGGGTAGATTTTTTTTCCTCTATGAAACAAGTGCCTGTGTTCCACTTTATATAGTAGCGCAAGTCTATTTTTTTTAAATTTTGGAATGCCAGGTTGTGTTTCTCTTCAAAATGTATTTAAAAAATGGCTGAACTTCATGCAAACAGTGATCAGATGCTGCATTATGCTCTCCTTCTTTTTGTGATGTGAGTTTCCACACAGTTACTGACTTTATCCTGTGGATCAGAAACAAGTTTTCATGGAGACTGACTGTGAAATTTTTTCTACTCTCATTCTATCACTTCATCCGATTCAAGAAGGGCAGTTGTCATTTTCTTACATAAAATTACTTTGCACTGATTAACAGCTTATGTACTAGCCAGCTCAGAAAAAGTAAACGTCCCCCATCCTAAGGAATTAGGATGTTGCCTCTTGTGCAAGAAACCCCATCCCTGGTTTGATCCCCAAAAGCGGTAATTTTCGTGTCCGATCATGCTCCACTGGCATCATTAGCAGGGATGAATGCCACATAGTGCACTGTCCTTCGGATCGGAATGTTTACTGGAAGCCCTCTATGCAAGACCCCCCCTCCCCCCCCCCCCCCCCCCCCCCCGTGCAGGTTAAAAAATCCCTACTGTAATTACATGACTGTACGCTTTCATCCTGCAACCCTGGAGTGTATGTAATGTTACTAATGTACACCTGCAAATCTGCTGCGAGTAATGGTCAAAGATGACAGACCGATCACATTATCAGTAGAAAAATAACAGTTTACCATGACACAATGCAACCACCATACATAATATTAAATTTCCTTGTTCAAGAACCGTGGCTAATTTTAAAAGGAAGTTTTCCAGAAACAGTTAAAATAAAGAAATATTCCGGTCTGCAAAATATATCGATAAATGCTCTTTTTATCTGTTTTAATGTTGTTTTTCATTTTCATAAAATTTGTCACGTGACAACAAATCTTCATTTTCTGTTTACACTGCTAAATAAGCGGTTTCCATCTTCATTTCCAAAACCCATAGTGTGTGACATGGCTACCGGTGTGGAATTCGAAAAACTAAAATGATATCCCTATTACCGCAAAAATGATTTCATGATCAATGCCAAAAACACTTACAAATACGAAGAAAACGTTATTGCTTCTGTCTGCTACATGTGTTTTTTTTCCGCCATTTACATTCTGCTGGATCCCTGGTGCTTTGATTCGACCCGTTTTATGACAATGACGCTTTCTAGTGCCGAAAACCAGTCCAAGAGAAAGCGGATACAACCGAATTACCATTTAATGGAAGGTACATGCGCAAAAAATTAAAACATAAAACCAGTCATAATGCCGAAAAAGGTGGTCGTAAATCATTTTGCTAAACCAGAACTTAAAGAGCTTTATCAAATTGTAATTATCGTATGATATTCATCAAGTTTTATCCCGTTTTCTAATACATGCGCAATAACACAAATCAGCTGAAACAGTGATGAGGTCGTGACAGATTTCTCTATTGTAAACAAACCGAAGTCAATATTTTGAAAGACGTTTAAAACACCTGAAGTAAAATGACATGAAGATCAGTTGATGATTCTGCAAAGCCATTGATTAAGCAATTGCAAGATGTAACTGTCATCATCCGATCTCGACTGACAGGGAAATACTTGGGGTTTGAATTTCACAAAATCCAGGGTAAGAATTTTCTCGAAATCCAAGATGGCGATGAAATTTACCATGTGGTATTCGGTGAAATTTTCACAAAAGTGCTTAAAAATGTAGAAAGTAAGAAAATTATGCCTCGTCTTTGCTACTTGAGAGTACATAACAACTGAAAATGATATATTTTAAGGGTGAGTGCTCCTGCCTTGTCGGTATCCTTGTTTGAAAATTTAGGGGATTTTGCCTCATTTTGGACAATAAATCTTCGTCAAGTGGTCTTATAGGACCATTATTTGGTCTTAAACTGTAGTTGTTGAATTTGCTTTACATAATGTATTTGCTTTTTGAACTTAAATTGCAACCCACAGTGCTGGGTAACAATTTGGAAAATCTTAGTTTATTTTGCATTGCAGTCTAGATGTGTGATAACTATATACCTTAATCTGATTTTACTGTAAAGTGACAAGAGAATGTGTCTTTTCTTTCTTTTTCTTTTGTTATTTACTTCGTGGATGAATTTGATAAGTAATCTCACCCGAATGCGAAACGAAACTAGGACAAATTCTGTGCCGTATGAATTTACATGTACATAGAAAAACAAGTTGGCTGCTTTCAAAAAGCATCCAATAGGTTTGGTCTTGTCAGTCTACATTCTGATTTGAGCCAGCTGATATCATTATCCCACTTAATGCATTTTTTAATAAAAATAATAAACTTTAATACAAAACGTGTATATAAAATTTCCAAGTCTGTGACCATGGTATCAGGAGGGGTAGGTAGTGATGAGTATTCTGTGGTAAATGGTTTAACGCCATGGCAAGTATAAACTGAATGTAACTTACATATGGTTTACACATGAATAGCACAAAACTTAACCAAACGAAAATGTAAACCGAATTTTTCAAAGGGTCATAACTCTCTTAATATATGGTGGACAGTAATTTTCGAAACTTAAGGCACATCTTAGCCTTACTTCATACACATTTTAGGCTTGATAGGATGAAAACTGTATAGTAGGAGTTATATGGAAACGAAAAAAAAGTTTACGAACGGACGGACGGACACCAACCCCATAACTTAATACGACTTTTTTGTTGTTGTTGTTGTTTTTCAAAGGGGCATATAGAAAGATTTTTCCTAAGTCATCAGGCCTTCTATAGGGCCTTGGTTATCTATTTCATTTGTTGTTAACGTCCCTGTTAACACTATATGAGTTTTTTTTTTGAGACATTGCTTCCAATTGTGTGGGACTTTTACTCAGTACTGAGATAAAACGGGCAGATAAAACTCCTTCTCAAGCCCTGTCGCCCAATGAAACTAAATGGTTGAAATGCATGAACGGTCCGACTCGAGCCACTTTTCCTGGGCAGGCTTAGACTTTCTAGGCGATTTAACACTGCTCATGTGCGGCCGGTATCAGCTTTGCGTGGAAGCATAATGCAGCCTAATCTATTTCTTCAATCCCCGATGGACGGGGGCCGATCAGACCTTGTGGCAATATATTGGACTGCATGAGCTGAAACCGACCGAACTTTGAAGTATTGCTGAACCGCCTAGGAAGATCTAAGCCTGCCCAGACAAAGTGCTGCGAATCAGACTGTATCTTAAACCTCGGCAGTTTCTTTGAGCGGTACCTCAGCAAAAACCTGAAATTTGCAATCCTTTTGTATATCTTTCTGGACCACAATTTAATTGTAAAAGAAACTGATTAGTAAAACGTCAAGTATTGAGTGGAAATAAAGAACACCACTCTCGGCTTACCAGATACGGGAGCTCCCATCGAATGCGCCAAAAAGTCTTTCAACAACTCAGTCTGTAACTGGTGGCAGGTCACTTAGTAGTCATGAAGTTTTTGACCGAAAACCATTGCTATCTGTGCTGGGCTCAAGAACAATAAACAACGACCCAACAACGTTATGACTTTGTTTCGCTCCCTAAATATTTTATATATTTGGAAGAGTTAAAACCTTCGACCTTGGCACTGACCTTAATTCTAGTAGCAAAGACATGAAAATGTTTTTACACACCCAGCGATCTTTTTTATGTTTGGTTTTAGGATCCTTTCAAGATTATTTCACTCACATCAAGCCCATCGTTAATCGGAGGTGAGCGAAAACTGGAGTACCCGATGAAAAACCTTCTGACCTTCCGTTGCAGAACTTCTCATTGTGTGACCTGAGCCATGATCAAACCTACAGCGTTTAGAGACCTAATGATTAAGAATCAGCACTCTTATCCACTAGGCCACGGAGGCCCGTTACACCCAGCGATCTTTATAAATGAGGAAAAATAACGTTCTCTGTCTTTCCAACATTTACATATACGTATTATTAGAGCTATCAGCGTACCGAAAGATGTTCAGAATATATAAATCTGTTCCTATCTGTGTGAAGTAAACTTTGCAAGTTTTGTTTATTTGTATTTAACGGCCCAGTCAACACTGATTTGGGTCATGTTTGGGCCTATCAGTGTACCTATCCACGCTTTTTTCTGTCGCCAAAAACTGACCCCTGCCTTCCCGGAATCAGCGGAAGGGAGAGAATGACCATAGAAAAGATTTCATAATCAATCTCCAAGAAAGACTGTTGCCGACCCCGGTAGGTATTGTACCCGAGTCCACCTTATCGCCAGTCAGACTGCATCCAGCCAGCCACACTTTGTGAGTAGTAGTAGTTATGTTCTGTTGTTTTTCGTTTCCGTGGCTCCATGGACTTACTCCATAATGGCATTGCAAGACGTAAAATTTGCGAAAATGACTGCTACTCCTGCAAAAGTAGTTTCTCTTTGGATATATCTAAAAGAGGTATACTCTTAAAAAAGAATTTGCTCCTGGGGAGTAAATTCTTCCCTTTGAGAGTAGACCCCTTGAGGAGCAAATTCTTCCCCTTTTAGAGTAGACCCCTTTTTCAGTTGGACAGAGCCAACAGAGTAGCAACCATAAGGTCCTTAAAGTTGTATTTCCATAACGAAAGCATGCCTATAGAATTGTGATCCCCTTTAATATGTTCTATAAAAGGGTTATCCTTTGGAAGCAAGGAATACACCACAGAACTGAAAAATATGGTATGCACATGTTTTCTGGGCCAAACTAGCTAGTTTCGGCCAATTAGGCCTCATTAGGGACCCTAGGATATTTTCAAAATTCCAAAATGGAATCAATGATCCCAAAGGACAAGAAACTATAATCTACACTATGATGAAGGGCAGGGAGACGTTTTACCGCTGCCACACCGTAATTCCCACACACCAGTTGTAGTGAAGTTAAATATGTTCTATAAAAGGGTATCCTTTGGAAGCAATGAATACACCACAGAACTGAAAAATATTGAGTGTACATGTTTTCTGGGCCAGACTAGTTAGTTTCGGCCAATTAGGCCTCATCAGTGACCCTCAGATATTTTCAAAATTCCACAATGGAATCAATGATCCCAAAGGACAAGAAAATATAAGCTACACTTTTATATAGTAAAGCTCGGGTTTGCAGGTGTATACATTAATTTCCGTTTTCATGCTCTGAGACACTAGATTGTGGGTACTCGATAGAATCACCTCGTCGAGGCGTTTCTGTCGACTTCCCGCAATCTATGTTTTGAGCAAAAAAGGCAAATATTCAATTTTTTCTTTTTAAAATTTCTTTTTCTTTGGCCAAAAATGACAATGTATTTGAATAGGTGTGTTTCGAAATACGGTAAAAATGGTAGACTAACTGCGACACCTGCCAGATGTATCCATTTCCCTTAAGATATTTATTGTTGAAGTTGAAACGCTTGCTTTTCGGTCTGTTTCGCTATTCAGACCGGCTGTTTCCGGTAATTGCAGTATAGTATTGCATCATCGTTAAAGCTGATTGGTTGATCGCGTCACGTGCCCCTCCATGGAACAGTTACAATCTGGTCATTAGACCCGGTTTGCCCGCCTCATGGCGACCAAACCAATAAGTAAGTCTAAATAAGTAAAAATGGCAAGCAAGCACAAACGCACGCACGCACAAAGAGAGAGAGAGAGAGAGAGAGAGAGAGAGAGAGAGAGAGAGAGAGAGAGAGAGAGAGAGAGAGAGAGCGTGATAGCTCAGTGGTTAGTGCACTTGCCTCTGATGCTAGAGGTCCCGGGTTCGATCCCCGGCAGCGGCGATAACATTTCGGTGTCCGAACACGCTCCATTGGCATCATTTGCAGGGATGAATGTCATAAAGTGCACCGTCCTTCGGATCGGGACGTTAACTGGAGGCCTCACTGTGCAGGGAGAACCATCCCCTGTGCAGGTTAAAGATCCCTACCGTAATTACATGATTACTGT
This sequence comes from Lucinisca nassula, assembly GCA_963580285.1. NCBI lineage: Eukaryota > Metazoa > Mollusca > Bivalvia > Lucinida > Lucinidae > Lucinisca > Lucinisca nassula. The sequence continues at coordinate 75,921,766 of OY757021.1, forward strand.
GTAAGCTTTCGTCCGGCAAACCTGGAGTGTATGAAACATACACCTGTGGTAATGGTCAGATGTGACCGACGCAGTATCAGTAAATAGATAGATAGATAGAGAGAGCTTATAGAATAGATAGAAAAAAAAAACATTCTCAGAAAAGGACTGTAGCTCCAGATAAGGTGCTTTTTCATCCAGAGGGTACTGATATTTTACGAAAATATATCTTGTGGGTACTCATTAGCAGCGCCTCGCCACTGACAGAACTGGTGGTCCGATTATCTCTAAGTGTAGGCTGGGATTATAGTCCGGAATTGGGTCTTAGACTGTTTCATTTAACCTTTTAATTCCTGTAGACCCTGATCAGACGTCGAGTTTTGAGGCATCTGGTCTATGAGCCCAGCTTTTAGGTGAGCTATTGTGGCAACCCGGTGTCCGTCGTACGTGTCGACATCATTTACCTTGGTCATAGTTTTACTTCAATCTTCATGAAACTTCATCAGAGTTACTAGATAATTGGTCAAAAACTAGGCCACTAGGAGAAATTACTCAGTATAAACCTTGTTCACCCTCCAGAGGCCACAGTTTTGATTCTACCTACATGAAACTTTTTCAGAATGTTTGACCCATCACAAAGTAGCCAGGGCATAATAACTATGACGCATGGCATAATAACTTTACAAGCCGCGATAAGCTATAATGCCGCGGCTTGTTTAGCTATCATATCAAGGCACATTCTAACACGAGTCATATATGTTCATCATATCTCCATCTTATTTGAATATAGACTGCATCAGGTCAAAAACTAGGTCAAATTTCTTTATAACCTTTTAACCCACAGTTTTGCTTCAATCTTCATGAAACTATACCAGAACATTTGTCCTGATAATCCCTCGATGTAGATTAAATATCGGTCATACTGGATCAAATACTAGGTCACTACAATTTTGCTTCAATCTTCAAAAAACTTTAACATATAAAACATCTAGATGCTATCTATGTCACTTTTGAATATGTCAAAAGTAGATCACTAGGTCAAATTTCTTTTCTTTTTCACTCCCTTGCATTAAACTTTTTTGAGGCCCCCGCCCATCGGGCTTGAAGAAATAGATAGGCTGCATGATGCTTCCATGCAGAGCTGAAACCGATCGCACACGAGTAAACCGCTAAGAGGATCTAAGCCTGCCCAGGCAAAGCGGTGCGAGTCGGACCGTCCATGCTTATAAACCCTTTTGGTTTCATTGGGCGGCAGGGCTTGAGATGTCATTTCATCTCAATGTCGGGTAAAAGTCCCACAAAATTGGAAGAAACGTCTCCAAATCACCTTCACAGTGTTGACGGGGACGTTGAAAATCGAATCAAACAAACAAATCGTGAAATTTTTCTAGATATCGGTCAGATTTGACTATGGGTCATGTCGTATAAAAAGTTGATCACCAGGTCAAAAACTTCTTTAAAACCTTTTTCCCTCTTCCGAGACCACTGTTTTGCATCAATTTTTGAAAATGTTTGACTTGATAAGACCAAAGTTCGTAGGTGGGTTAAGTTGGAATATGGGTGATATCGGGGCAAAAACTAGGTCACTAGGGGCTAATTCTTTAAAACTATCTGTGCACTTTAAAGTTTACAAATGTCTCAGAAGAGCAACTAAGGGCCATTTTGGCCCTCTTGTTATGATTTACCGATAATCCTCTTTTCACAGCAAAACAAGACTAATGCGACTATAAATTATTGTTAACTGGATTTTGTACATGGTCAGATATAGTCACGTGGACTAAAGCAGGCGTGAAAAGTCTCTAGTTTGTAACTTTAGGTCGATTAATAAATCGACCCCAAAAGCTGCAACTGTAATGACGGTGAGCGTTAACTCTACCAGGGGCTTTAAGCTTTAAAAGTTACGGCATAATAACTGTACAAGCAAAGGCATAATAACTTTGGTAAATTTACAAGCTTCGGCATAATAACTGTACAAACATCGGCAAATAAGTTTACAAGCCAGTTTTAAAACTTATCAAGCCACAGCAAAATAACAGTACAAGCCGCGGCATAAAAAGTTTACAAGCAACGGCATAACAACTTTCCAAGTCACGACATAATCACTGTACCAGGCCATAGCATAATATCTTTACAATCCACGGCATAATAACTGTACACGGCTTAATAACGGCCTAATAACTTAACAAGCAATGGCATAAGTGCTATACAAGCCATGGCATAATAACTTTACTATCCCCTGCCCAATAATTTTACGAGCCTTGCATAACAACATTACAAGCCACGACAAAATAGCATGCCTGTTGATTTATTATGCCATGACATAATAACTGTACAAGTCATGGCAAAATAACTTGACAAGACACGACATTATAACTTCACAAGCCAGGACATAATAACTTTACAAGAAATGGTATAATACCTATACAAGCCAGGGCATAATAACTATGACGCATGGCATAATAACTTTACAAGCCGCGATAAGCTATAATGCCGCGGCTTGTTTAGCTATCATATCAAGGCACATTCTAACACGTGTCGCCTATACAGCCAATAGTAAAATCTAGTGATATATTTAAGAAATGAAATTTATTTTTCTGCAGTTCATGGAAGTATGAACGAAGTGGGTCGCGTGCAAAGTAAATGAGCCCCGAAGGGGTTCATGTAAACTTTGCTAGCGACCCATTGTAGTTCATACTTTCATGAAAAGCAGAAAAATTAAGTTTATTTTTTATATTTACATTATTTGCTCCACATCACTTGGCGAAAATATGCTTGTAGGGCAAACTTATAAAGCTGAAAAACATTTACACGCTGTTTTTCTACAAAGAGCGGAACAGCGTTGACGTCATCAACGCCCATATAGAACAATGCTATAGAATGACGTCACTTAACGTCACCGAAAATCATGTGATTCGATGCGTTCATGGAAGTATGAACGCAATTGTTTTCTACAGGTTTACATTAGACTTTACACTGGAAATGTAAATTTTGGGTGATAAATCACTGGGCATAAGAGCGCGACGCGAAAAGCCGCCTTTTTATCCAGTTTTATGACGTCATTCATTGTTACCTTGACGTAAGATGGTGTAACGTCGTTTTCCTGTATCAGAAACGTTATGAAAACATGTATAGTTCGAACAATATGACATGAGACTGACCTTTATGCAAGGAATATATTTAAGAAATGAAATTTATTTTTCTGCAGTTCATGGAAGTATGAACGCAGTGGGTCGCGTGCAAAGTAAATGAACCCCGAAGGGGTTCATGTAAACTTTGCTAGCGACCCACTGTCGTTCATACTTTCATGAAAAGCAGAAAAATTAAGTTTATTTTTTATATTTACATTATTTGCCCCTCATCACTGGGCGAAATAATGCTTGTAGGGCAAACTTTTAAAGCTGAAAAACATTTACACGCTGTTTTTCTACAAATAGCGGAGCAGCGTTGACGTCATCAACGCCCGTAGAGAACAATGGTTTAGAATGACGTCAATTAACGTCACTGAAAATCATGTGATTCGATGCGTTCATTGGCGTATGGACGCAATTGTTTTCTATAGGTTTACATTACACTTTACACTGGAAATGTAAATATTAGTCAATGTTATCGCCTAATACGCCGGCTTTCGTAAATTTCTCGTGAATTTTCGGCATATCGTGAATTTTATTGAATAACAATATCGACATTGTATTTCATAACAATATCGCCATTTTCGGGAGACGGCGAAGTCAGTCGGGTGTGAAATATTGTTAATAGAATTCACCAGTCTCAGGACAATTTGTTCGAGCTATAAAAGCATACGATACAGTCAGTTATATTGGTGGGATTCCTTAAACATTCGCGGAGATAGGGAGAATCTGAAGGAATCAATAGCATTTTCGTCGACATTCAGTGTGTTAGAATCGAAATAGATCGACTCTATATAGTTACGTGATTTATTGAGTGATATATCGCTGTTTTCGGTCAGTTGTAAGTAGACTACGCGCTCGTGATTTGATCTACTTCACAATTGACGCCCTAACAGTGGTATATCACTCAATAAATCACTGCTAGAGCTGATCTATTTCTTAAATAACTGTAAAAGTCATAGCATAGTACCTTTACAAGGCATTTCATAAACACCTTACACGCAACGGCATAATAGCTGTAATGGCTTAACAAGTTGTGACATAATAACTTTACCAGACATGACTTAATAACTTTACAAACCGTGGCATAATGACTTTACAGGCCAAGGCATAATAACTTTACACGCCACTGCAAGATATAAGTTATAATGCCATGACATAATAACTGTACAAGCCATGACATTATAACTTTACAAGTTACGTTATAATAACTGTACTAGCCACAGCATATTAACTTTACAAGCCATGGCATATTAACTTAACAAGTAACGGAATAATAACTATACGAGCCGCGGCATATTCACTTCACAAGCCATCGCATAATGCCTTTACGAGACTTCAAATCAAATCTTTTATTCACTCTGATTACAAATAAATGTAATAACAAGAGGAGCAATACAAATATGCAACATTTGGCGGCAAAACATTAAACACATACAAAACAAAACAACCAGAGGGCAACATTAAATTTTACGAGATGAAATCAGTACTGTACCAGATGACTGGCGACAAGCAAACGTAACCCCGGTCTTTAAGAAAGGAGAAAAATATGATGCTGCGAATTACAGACCGGTGTCGCTCACATGCATCTGTTGCAAAACCCTGGAGCATATATTAGTTAGCTACATTAACAAGCACCTAGCCTCTGAAAGCATTCTTGCTGACTGCCAGCATGGTTTCCGAAGTCGAAGGTCTTGTGAAACTCAATTAGTTCAGTTCTACCATGTTCTACATAGTGAGCAATCTGGATGGGGCCATTAATCGTGGCCACAAACAGACTGACCTGATTTTCATGGATTTTGCCAAGGCCTTCGACAAGGTATCTCACAGGAGGCTATTGTACAAACTAGATCATTATGGGATTAGAGGATCCACACTTAAGCGGGTTAGCTCATGGCTCTCTGGACGCACACAACAAGTTGTACTTGACGGCCAAGCGTCGGATCCAGTCCCTGTTTTGTCCGGTGTCCCACAAGGTTCGGTACTTGGACCGGTCCTTTTCTTGATATTTATTAACGATCTTCCTGATAATATCAGGTCATCTGTTCGCTTGTTTGCTGATGATTGTGTTTTGTATAGGAACATATATACTATACTGACCGGAAATAGAAACTATACACTTTTAAATTGTCTCGCCTGACAAAACAAGTGGATAATTCAGTTAAAAAATTACTGATTAAGGACTTTACTAACTATCGACATGAATCCTGTAACAATTTAAAGAAAATCTGGTGTTCAAAATAAAAGTTTTTTGGAAAAAATGTAAAAAAGTGCATTTTTCACAAAATCTGTTTGCAATCGAATTTTGACTTCAACATTTTTTGCGTATAGGTAACAAGTAAAAAGCAAGGAATAAAAAAATAACATAACATCTAAAAATTATCGAGAAACAAACATTGTATTGAAATCTCAAAAACTGCTTTTTTAGCGAAATTTTCAAAATAATGTTTCAACCCAAAAATCGACCCGAAAGTGCCTTCAGTCGTTTTAGCATTCTCAGCTGTGTCTTAAATATTGATAAAATATAAAAACCGCAATCAGAAATGCCATACTTTTCGCTCACTTCCGGTGGTTTGGTCCAATATTTAAACGTCGATTACATTTCAACCATTGTGAAAATTTTCATTTTGTAAACAATATTCCCCACGTTAGATGATGCGTAATAACTGGCAAAAATGGGAATCACATTCGCGACACTAAAAGTTTGACCCAATGGAAACTTGAACAGCATAATTTTGACCCTTGCTTTGAGCCTGCAGCTCTACCCGTTAAATCGTAGCTATCATTAAACATTTTATTCGATAAATCAGATATGCCACTGATGATAATTTATATAATCGGAATTCAGATTTCATTAAAATGTTTCGCCAGTGACAACTTAAAAATGAGTGTATAGTTTCTATTTCCGGTGAGTATACTTCTGACTGTCTTATCTTACAAGATGACCTGGATAGCCTAGCACGTTGGGAGGCCGATTGGCAAATGAAGTTCAATTTGGCCAAATGTCATTCAATGAGGGTGTCACGGCACCCTCCAGACAAGCAGATTAAATTCAACTACTCATTACATCAGCATACTTTGGAACATGTCCAATCCGCAAAATATCTTGGTATCACCATTACTGATAATCTTGATTGGGGTCAACATATTTCTGAGATTACCTCTAAAGCAACTAGGACATTAGGGTTTCTTAGACGTAATTTGGCTTTTGCACCTAGGCAGACAATGGGTGTTGCATACAAAACCTTGGTTAGACCTCAATTAGAGTATGCATCACCTGTTTGGCAAACCCATGTTAAAACTTAGGTTCAACAGGTTGAGAAGGTTCAGAGGACGGCTGCCCGATGGACCTGCAGGCGATGGCGGACCAGAAGCAGTGTTGGTGAAATGCTCGATGAGCTGGAGTGGCCATCCTTGGAGGCCCGTCGCGAGCAGTCCTCTTTAACCTTCTTTTATAAGATACACTCTGACACAGTGTCTCTTAATAGAGATAAATACTTGACCCCTGTGACTACTTCAACTCAAACAAGGGCATCAAAACTAAACAACAGTCAATATCGTAGGTACCAGGCCTATAGTGATGCCCTGAAGAATTCTTTCTTCCCTAGAACTATTCCTCAGTGGAATGGTGTAGATTGGGATCCAGAGGTGTGCGTTTTAGTACACCTCTGAAAGCAGATTGTAAATAGTTTTAAGAACTCATCCAGTGGGTGTTTTTTTTTTTTTTGTTTTTTTTTTTTTTGCTAAATTCTTAATTTAGCGCACCACCCAACTGAGGTAATGGCCAAGTTTGACCGACTCAGTATATGAAGATAGATAGTACTCTCTCTCTCTCTCTCTCTCTCTCTCTCTCTCTCTCTCTCTCTCTCTCTCTCTCTCTCTCTGTATGTTTTAAGCACGCAACTCTGAAACAGCACCGAATCCACGGCATTGTGTGCTTTGATTTAGTCAGTCAACAAAAAACTAATCAAATTTATTTTTCTCAGCATCACGAAAAACCGCCTATACAAATACATTGCAAACCCCATCGCCGAACAAAGAAAATTGTTGTCAATTTTCCAATCTCCGCCAAAAAACACGGACCGCGGGCGCCCGCCCGAACCGCCTCATCGATGCGGTTCTAGCGAGCACCCCAAATCCAGCTCCCAGCGCAGAAACAAGAAAAATAAGGTCTACCCCCTGTAAACCCCAGTTGTACTATATAAAAGTGGGGTTCAAGGGGGTCAAAACCATACAGGCGCGTTCTCGTGATGGGTTATATAATATGATAACGAGAAGCAAAACATTATACAAACATACTGTTTCATGGCGGCACAGTGACATAAAGAGAATCGACAAAGGTCGACAAAAAAAAACTTGAGGACAACAGTGGGTAGATCTGTAGTCATTACGTGTAATAAACTTATTATTTCATCATTTATTATTATTATTATTATTATTTATTTTATTTATCCGACCACACCCGTTCCTGACTTTGAACCAATCAGATACATGTAACTTATGTAATTTCAAACAGTGTAGATCCTGATCAGACTCAGAAGCCACCTGATCTGAATCTGCACTATGTGCAAAGATAGGTGTTATAAGGAATGGCAAGTTGTGGCACACTGGTCCGTATGTTGTAAACTATTTTTCATTCACAAAATCATAGAACGTGAAACGTGTGAAAAATAAATAGGCCGTACAAAGCATGTTCTGCACGAGCATATGCAGTATGGTAAATGTTCAGTCGTGTCGCCAGCACGCCAAAGAAAAAAAAATGAATGGGATAGGTTTACAACGGAGTGGTAAGTGTAATAAAAATATTATAAATGCGTCTCTCTCTCTCTCTCTCTCTCTCTCTCTCTCTCTCTCTCTCTAACAGTCAATACAAACATGTAGACAGATGCCTATACAAATACATTGTAAGCTTTACCGCCGAGAACAACGAAAATTTTCAGATGAAAAACTGATATCCGACACAGATCGTGGATACCTGTTAGGACCGCCTCGTCGAGGCGGTCCCAACGAGTACCCACAATCCATACTCCTGAGCAAAAATAAGAAAAATAAATTTTTTTTTTTTTTTTTTCTAATTTTTATTCTCAATAGTCATCAAACTTTACAAACAAGCATGATACAATCTATTTTTTACATATCCTAGGATGAAACAAATACTTAGATCTACATACAGTGAACTCAGCTATGTTTATATATACTTGAGTCATTTTCCATGTTAATATTTAAAATAAAAAGTGGTACCGCGATAGACATCATTTGTAATGTTAGTGTATGTTCCGTTTACCACGAGAGAGAAAAAAATCATTTAAAAACGCCTTTGTGTATGCTCCATAGCCGTGAGGTCTCATAGTTCAAGGGTAAATTAACCAAAAATAAATAAATAAATGAGCCGACGCATGACAAAACCAACAACTAGACCATCGCGCCTAGCAGAGACCAATCAACCTGCGCACCCACCCACCACGACAAGACCTCGTGCCTATGCATCCTTGCACAGATCGCAGCCTTTAGCCGGCACAGGCGATCAGCGAAGACTGATCAGACTGAGCGTATGCGCAGGGTGTTCTGAGTCTCTGCCGATCGCACCGATCCCACTGCAGGCCCTACCATGCGCTGGCTCAAATGTCATTCTGCCCTTTGTATTCAAATGCAAATAAAAAAAAATTGCTCACAAAACTGTCATTTGGTTATATTCTCCGGTTTTAAGAAAAAGAAAAAATAAAAAAAAGACAGGACGTTTTATAAATTTTAGTTCGTCTTACAGTCAGTGTATATACGGCTATTTTACGGCTCACTGGACTGCAATAATGTTCAAAACCGTGGAGCCGAGTTACATGTATAAGTTTTATGGCGAGGGTAAATGTGTTATCATGAGTACAACTGACAGTGGATTTTTGGATTCGAAATATACGTAAGTCCATTTATTATTAAACTGAAAAAAGTACCATGGTTACAGTAAAATAGATGTCTTTAAACATAAATCTATACATGTATATGGTGTATGCATTCTACTTGATTTTACGTCAAAAATGTAGTAGCACACTGACATAGATACTTGAAGAATAATGCACGTCACACATTAAACAAGCACAACCAACGCACACAATTTAGCCATTTTATTCAAATGCGGCCATCACATCACACCTATACAAATACATTGCAAAATTTTACGCCAAAAAGAATATTTCAAAATAAAAAAAATATTCTGATATTTCTGTTAAATCCGCCCACCCCAAAAAAAACCGACCGCGGGGACCCAATAGGACTGCCTCGACAAGGCGACCCCATCGAGTACCCACAATCTATGCATCCGAGCGGATTTAAGAAAAAATAATGTTTTAACCCCGTAAATCCCAGTACTCTTTTTATTAAGGTGAAGTCAAGGGGGTCAAAATGGTATATACATGGTTTTTGTGCTGTTTTAAGCCGTTAAAGCATAAAACATACATCAAAGCTCAGGACGGTAAATCGCCATTAAATGACTCGAGGTGGTTATGAATCATTGAGCACATGAGGAAGGTTTCGTGAGGGCCGAGCATTATAGCTTAGTAATTCGATGCTTGCAGAGTGATCGTAGAAGTGTTTAGAAAATCAATTATTTTGGTTCAGGCAATTATATAAAATCGACCATTTTTGTAAGAAACTGGTAAACGTGTTATTTAAATTTGCTATATATTTTTCGCTTTGGAAATTTCGTCTTAATACTGATTTAAAAACTGCTATACTAAGTTCTTTTCCCGAGAACTTATTTGCATAAACGTAGTACTTCGCCAGGACATGTATATAGTTAGTGAGACTATTCTTTTTGTCATGAGGGAACATTATATTTTTACTTTCTAAAGACAAAAATAGTTCAAAACTATTTAGTAACCAGTCATGTAAAGATCTCCAAAAATGTCTTACGATAGGGCACTGTACGAAAAGATGCAGTATAGTTTCCGACTGGTTCTGACAGTATTGACATAAATTATCATCAGTTTTGTTGATTCGATGCAAAAAGGATTTTGTTACCAAAATTTTGTTGGTGATTTTATACTGAAAATCTCGTAACTTAATTTCTCGTAAGGACTTAATAACTTTATAATGCATTTTCCACTCATCGACACCAAAATTCCCCAATTCTTGCTCCCATTTTGTATTCTCTTGAAAGTTGTTTGTTGAAGCAAATACGTCATAAAATGGTTTACATCCTTTTTTGTCTTTTATTAGATATTTCACATACATATTGCACCTAACGTTATACTTGCTTAAAATACATGCTATTTTGTTTTCACTTATTATATCTTTCCAACGATCTGGTATTTTCCTCAATATGGACTGAAAATCTAAAAAAGTGCCACGAATATTATAATTACCTTTTAATTCTTCAAACTGATAAAAATTCCCATGTTCGTCAATCAAATCATTTAAAGTTCTTATTCCTTTTTTATACCAATGTTTAATGCAGAAAAATTCTCCATTTTGTAGGTTTTTGTTATACCATAGGGGTGATTCTAGTACCTGGTGAACAGTTTCGCAAGTAACTACGTTGCAGAACTCAGCCCAAATTTGAAGAAGATCCTTCCAAAAGGGATTGTGAACAGTTTGTTGAAGTTGTCGAGCGTATCCAGATCCAAAGGTAAACACTTTCTCAAAATCGATATTTGATAAATTATACCAGCCGGTATTTTTATGGTTTTGTATAACTCGCCTTAACCATGTTATTCTTAGTGCTTTAATAAAATATTGTATATTAATCATGCGTAGCCCACCCGCTCGCAGATCTTTAATAATTACTGTTCTTTTAATTCGATCAGGTCCAGCATTCCATAAAAACTTATAAAATATTTTGTCAAGCTGTTTAACAAGTTCACCTGGAGGGTTAGGCAACGCTAGAAATAAGTGAATAAATTTGCTCAAGGCCAAAGATTTTATAATTGTTATTCTACCAAATAATGTAAGTTTACGCTTAGACCACTGTCTTAATAAATTTTCAACTTTATTTTTTATTTGTGTGGAATTAACATCCCATATGTCGAACACCTCTGTTGTAAATGTAACACGTAAGAAAAATAAAGTTTACCTCTGGAAACCCGTTTTACTATGTAAAAGCGGGGATCAAGTGGGGTCAACATTTTACAGGCGTGATGTAAGGCGGCTGCTTATAGTAACAAATATTTAAATCCGGGACACCGTGTTAATTACGGTGTTTAAGCCAGTCAGTAACTTGAGTAACTTGTATTGTTTATTCTATGCTGGTGCGGCCTGGCCTTATTTATCAAACAAGGCCTCTGGCAACACCAGTCATTTTAAGCTGTTGGACCTGCTCACTATCCTATGGCTCGAAATACAAGGCTAGAATTCAAGGATAGTGAGCAGGTATCGTCATACCTACGGTGCTTAGTATAACTACTGATCTCGAAAGGACAACGACAGCAATAATAATAATATTAGTGTTCAGCCATTTGATATTTAATTACGTTTTTATTTATTGTCATTGTCCGAGACTTATAACGTTACAATAACGTTAACATATACTGGGCTGGAGAGAGAAGGAGCTTGTTAGGTGTCTAGAGGGCTGCTCAATTTCCTAAGCAACTTTTAGTATTTCGATGATAAAAAAAAAAAATTGATTATGTCTGTGCGAATGATAATGGTTTTATTTGTTTGATTTGAGGTTTAACATCCCCGTCAACACTGTAAAGGATAGTTATAATCTGTTGCATACTTGATAAGGGTTTATTCATTTTATTTATTTATTTATTTATTTATTTGTTTGTTTGTTTATATGTTTGCATTTTCGTTTCCGTATTGTTCGGTCTTGTTTTCTTTAGCTTTCTGTTGCTTAGCTAATCATTACAATAACTACCATAACACGTCGCGTCTTTCAAGAGCATGTCAATTTTGATTTTTTTATTATTATTATTTCAAAGGCGGCTCGAACGAGTGCCTACAATCAAGCTTTAAGGGGAGATACCAGTTTTTAGCAACATGGTAGCTAGTCACAAAATTTCAAGGTCGAGCTTAAATGACGTACACATAATAAGGCCACGCACGTGGAAATAGTGGGTTTCGCCTGGCCTATTAACCCACCGCATTCCGGAAACCACCAAATGGGTACCTTAACAAAACAGTGCAGGCCCAGATCAGACGCCACAGAACGCGGTGTCCGACCAGGGTCTACTCTATTTACCAACAGAATCCTCCGCCGAAAACAGACCTAACCAGCTTAATTATACCCCCGGCATACGAAGTATGTCAGGGGGTATATAGTTTTCGTCTTTCCGTCCGTTCGTCCGTTCGTTGGTTCGTTCGTATGTTCGTTTGTTCGTTCGTACGTTCGTTCGGTCGTTCGTCAACCTTTACGTCAAAGTTTTGCGTTAAACCTTTTTGATTGCTCATATCTCTGTAACCACAGGTTGGATTCTCTTCATATTTGGTACAGGATATCTCTATAGCATTACCTTTCATATGGAATATCTAAGCACCTGGGTCAAGCCCCTGGGTGGGTTGTCTGTCTGTCCGTCTGTCTGTTCATCTACTTTTACGTCAAAGTTTTGTGTTAAACCTTTTTCATTGCTGATATCTCTGTAACCACATATTAGATTCTCTTCATGTTTGTTACAGGATATCTCTATAGCATTACCTTTCATATGGAATATCTAAGCCCCTGGGTCAAGCCCCTGGGTGGGCTGTCTGTCTGTCTGTTCATCTAATTTTACGTCAAAGTTTTGTGTTAAACCTTTTTCATTGCTGATATCTCTGTAACCTCATGTTAGATTCTCTTCATGTTTGGTAAAGGATATCTCTATAGCATTACCTTTCATATGAAATATCTAAGCCTCTGGGTCAAGCCCCTGGTAGGGCTGTCTGTCTGTCTGTTCATCTCCTTTTACGTCAAAGTTTTGTGTTAAACCTTTTTCATGGCTGATATCCCTGTAACCACATGTTAGATTCTCTTCATTTTTGATAAATGATTTCATGATGCATGTCCCTTCGCCCACCCATGGTGACCTTGACCTCAAGGTCACGGACTTAGAAATTTTTGCATTTGGTTAAAGTTTTATGTCAAAGTTTATAGATGCCTGTACTATTTGATGCCCTCACTCCCTTGGTCCATTTAGAAATTTTATGTTTGGTTTAGCTTTTACAAGCACATTTATAGATTCTTATAGCTTCTTGACTTCATTCATATCACATACAAGCTCGAAAGATATATCAGAGGGTGACGCTGGCCGGGGGTATACGTGACCCACTGGTCACTTTCTCTAGTGTCAAATGGACCTGTCCAACATGCAGCACCGGAAGAGCCCAGCAGCATACACTGGGTTAAATATCGTATTGAGAAGCACGTTTGACTTGTATAAGAAGGACGCTATTTAGGAAATGTCCAATATGTCAATTGATTGCTGTAGATTTGTCTTTAGAATAATCTCTACGAACCTTGCAAGCCTTTTTTGAGTCTGTACGTTTGCGACATTCATTAATTCATGAAGTTTATGGGTATTAGGTCTTTTCGTATAATATGTATTTATATATTTTTTTCTATCGTTCTCAAAACAATTTGCATTGTAACAAATAGTGGTACTCATCGCCGACGTCCGAATTACATAGTGTGCAAATGCGTTCGTTTAATGGTATGGAATGCCACCGCCCAGTTTCTATCGGCATCCTGTGGTTTCTGGTTCTTAAAGCGATTAAAAATTTACATTCTCTGTTGGATAGATTACTGAAAAAATTGTTCATTTCAAATTTGGGTTTGAATATTCGGTAATTTAGACCACTGGATGATACGTTACAAAGTGAATCCCATTTTTGTAAATACAAATCTTGCATTTTTTGCTTAAATGATAGGCAAAACCACCTTCTATTGAGTTGGTTGGGCGCTTCCCAAATATTGCCAAAGCCGCTGTTTTCAGTCAGTTGTTTAATATTTTCCAACCAGGGGGATTTGCATTTTCTGTTGTCAAATAAACATTTATGTATTTGATACACCATAGTTGACAGTTTTGCGCTATTAAAATCAAGCAACTTTGTCCAAGATGATATAATTCGTGCTTTTATATCAACTTCTAGTGGATAGATACCAAGTTCACCATAAACCATGTAAGATGGTGTGGATTTTTTTAGGTTAAGAATTAATTTTAAAAATTTTAACTGAACACGTTCAATTATTCCTAGGTTGCCTATGGCCCAGATCTCGCAACCATAGAGAAGTATCGGTTTTATCATTTTATTGAAAAGGTCTATTTGCATATTTAAAGGTAGATTTAAGGAACGTGATTTTCTAAGGAGCGAAAACATAGCGTTATTTGCTTGTTCAGCAATATGTTTCTTCGCCTTCAAGTATGTTCCGGATTTAGATAGAAAAATTCCCAAATACTTATACTCGTTTACTAATTCTATCTTGGAATAATAACTGTACAGGCCACGGCATAATAACTTTACAAACCGCTGCATAATAACTTTACAATCCAACGTACAATAACTTTACAGTTAGAATAATAATTCAAGCCACGCTACGGTATAATAACTTTACAAGCCACTGCATAATAACGTTACAAGCTACGGTGTAATAACTTTACAAGCCGCTGCATAATAAATGTAGATCTTGAACAGATACATGTATAGAGTGAAACGTTAGTAAGTACAACACCCATGCTGTTTTACCTCGACTGATTGGAACTCATTCTTGAGTCCCTAATGGTGTCTCCTCATAGCCCCAGATAAGAGATATGCCTACTTATAAACATTAAAAAAACGTATGTAGTATGTGTACGCATTAGAATCGCCTCGATGAGGCGATTCTAATGCGTACACACAACATACTGAACCTGTTGTACACACAACATACTGAACATACTGAACCTGAACCCAAGATAAAAAGATACCCATTACTTGGCCCCTCTATACTTCCTGACTTAGTGCTATATTTAACTTAACGTGGCTTGAACTACCCCTGTCCAGAACAAATTTCCTTAGTCCCTAGGGTCTTTGAGCCATTGAAGTTGGATTGTAATTTTGGGTCTATTGTTTGTCAATCGACCAAAAGTCACTCAGAGCAATAGCTAGCTTTACATTGCTGACGTCCACGTGACTATCACTGATTTGTACGAAATACAGGTAACGGCTATTAATAGCCATGCTATTCTTATTGTTTTGAGGTCATAGTGTTGTCCATAAAAAACTTAACTGGACATTTTTTGTAGGAGAGGCAAATAGTGTAGACCCAACTCAGACGCCGCGTTGTCACAGTACGCGGCGTCTGATCAGTGGTCTATACGGTTTGCCTAAAACACAGGAATTTAACGACATTCAACATGGCCGCCTGGACAAATGAGCAAGGATCACATTGGTTATGAATATGCAAAAAATGAATACAACCCTTTTGTTTTAGCCAACATAAAACATTGGAACATAAATTTGAAAAATAGAAGTGAAGGCAATGATCAGGAATCGATTCAATTAACCCACAGCTCCCATCAGAGACACCAAGTGAAAGAAACACAAACATGAAACAATTAGACCCTAATGGAAACACCCATGGCATATTTTGTGTTCAGAAAAGAGAAATATTGAAAAATTCTCTTGAAACTCATCGCTCAGAAAAGTATATCCCTCCATGGAAAGTTGACAATTTGTGACATAAATCTGGTTACCGGTTTCATATCTGCGGCGACGTTCACTGACTACACCTTTGTGCGTTTACAATCATCACTCTTCTTTGACGACTTTACGAGTGTTGGCGAGCAGGAATGAGCTTGCATGAACACAAATTTAGCTTGTCAATGCTTCTAAAGTAAATGTTTGCTACCCTGAAGAACTTTTCTTCGAAACGAGCGATGACAAACCTGTTAAACTTGTTAAAAAATTGCTGTACTCGATTTCACCAGAAACCAGCAATTGACTAAAATTATAGATATTACGCGTGAAAAAAGTAGTATTTATTCAGCAAATGTGTATAATTTTATGTGCCGGTGACGGCTCTTGGAATTCTAATAGAAGATTTCATAACGAATATAAATTGATTGAAATAGTGGCCTACTTCACCGTGAGCCAATGGCTATCGTTGGCTACTTTGGATGCTGTTCCATTTTCTTATATCACGCCTACGGCAAAAGTCAAAGTTAGGCAAATCCATAAACAGCCAATCAAAAACGAAGACTACTACCTCCATTTTAAAGAGTGCTCATGAGTGCGCATGCGTGGAAAACCGGACTTACCATTCCTCAAGGCACGGTATCATTGGCTTTACTGACATGCGCAGTTGCTGTTCACATGACCTGCAAGTTCAACTGATACAGTCGTTGCTATTTTACGTACTGTGGTTCGAGGTGAAGTCGGTCATTAATTTTACGTAAAATCACACTATCTTTCGCGGATAACAAAGTGCTTTGGCTTAATAATCCCATGTTTTAGCTATGATGTTCTTCGGCTCCTTGATGAAAAAGGTTACACAGAATAATGTACGAAATAAATTGATGAAAAGTTAGTATTGTTCTGTGAAGTCGAATGGTGCGATTTTAAAGATATATGTTTAGGCAAGCATATTGCGATCACGTCATAGTTTCGTCAGTAGTTGAATACGAGCATGTGAACTTGCGAGTAAACACATTCCCATAAGTTCAACCATGATGAATTTCGTTTCGAAAGTTTCAACACACCACGTGAACGAAAATTAAATATTCGCTTTTGGAGCTGTTTTATGACAAAATATGCCCCGGTGCACATTCCCAGACGACAAGTTGGACCAAGTCTAAATAAAAATGAGCATATTTTGCAATATTTATTTCACTTTTTTGTCTAAATAGTAATTAAGATGTTTAAGTGTTTTGGCCATGAGAAAACTTTGTTCTGTTATTTTTTTTTAGACTAAAAAGAAAAAAAATCACTTTGACCTTAGCCAAGTGTTTAACTTCATTTTTTCATGTGCATATTGTGCTATTTAAGCCATATTGGTTGCAGAATATCTTAAAGGGTTAAATGAAATATTAGGACTATATTCCTAGCTCCGAGACGATCGGTCCACTTGTACTGACAGTGCTTTCATTTCATATTTACAGATCTATGAACAAACATGGCATCCGAAGATGGATCAAAGTCGTGTTTTCGTGGCTCTGATGAGGTTCCCATATACCAATGCGAGCCATGCAGGGATGATGGTGAGAATAAAGAAGCTAAACACTACTGCGATGATTGTGAAGAGTATCTCTGTAACTCCTGCAAGGAATATCACAGAAAGTTCAAAGCAACGAAGTCGCACAAAATCATATCAGGAAGGCTGTTTCCAAAGCATGAGTATGGCTCGAAAATATCAACATTTCGGGTAACATGTAACTGCAACAATATTAGCGAAGTGAAAGTCTATTGCGAAGACCATGTCGATGTGATATGTACCGACTGTGATGCGCTAAAACATAGAAAATGCATGACATGTCCTCTTGAAGATAAACTCCCGAATTATCAAAAGAATAATTTCAGTTTGGTTTTGAAGAAAGCAAATAATTTGAAATCTAAGATAGAGCAGATCAAGGAGCGGCGTGACCAAGATCGCCAGAATTTTGACACACTAAAGAAAACTTGTCTGAAAGAGATAAAAGACTTTCGAAGGCAAATCAATATAATTCTAGACAAGGCAGAAGAATCTGTTCTTGAAGATTTGAATACAAAATCCAAAGAACAAGACAGAGAGTTGGACAAAGATAATTCTACACTAGATACAACACTTCAGTACGTGAATAGAGATATACGCTTACTTGAAGATGCTAACGGGACTGACTATGATGGGATATTGTTTGCTGCAGATATTAAGGTTTCAAAGAATATTCGCGAGTTGGATCTATTGGTGCAAGATTTGGAGAGTGAAATTACAGCGCCTTATTTAGCATTTGAAGAAAACAAGAAACTTTCAGATTTGAAAACTTTCGCAGACTCGCTTGGTTCTATTACGGGAAATGAATTTAGAAATAAAGGCATGAGAAAAGCTATGTTGGACATGGTCATAGAAAATAAACAGAAAATATACATTAAAATACCGGAAGACCAACAGGAGCCAAACATTTCAGGATGTGTATTTATAGCTGAGCATGTTTTGTTATCAGACAACAGAAATAGGAATCTGAAATTGCTGGACAAGGCCTGGAAGATATCGAAGACCTTAACTCTGACAGATAATCCATGGAATATAGCAACTACTGATGATCAAAATGCTATCGTCACATTTCCTTGGTCTAAATATTTACAAAAGTTACAGGTATTTCCTGAGTTGAAAACTGGGGACATCATTAAATTAGATTTCGAATGTGCGGGCATTGGAGTTGTTGGTGATGAAATATATACTACAGGTCTTGGATATAACAAAGTCTGGATTCTTGATAAAACTGGTAGAACGAAGAGAACTGTAAACATCAACCAGAATATAAAGAACAGTTACTACTTGAGCACTAGAGCTACTGAAAATGACACATATATATACATAGCTGACTGCTCTACTCCGAGTGTCACATGTCAGAACATAACTGGAACAGAAGTTTATAATTATCAAGATCAAACACTGCGAAGGGCAAATGGTATTTACGTGGACTCGAAGGGGAATGCTATAGTATGTGATACTGATTCCCATAAAGTTATTATAATCACTCCAGAAGGAAAGAAGCACCGAGACCTCCTCACAGCTGGCGATGGTTTGCACTTGCCAATGTCTATCACCTTTAGACCTGAGGATAGTACACTTGTGGTTGGAAACCATAATAGTGACAAACTGCTTGTGTTAACTATCAGTCTATAAATCAGTTTTGTTTGTTTGATTTGAGGTTTAATGTCCCCGTCAACACTGTTAAAGTCATTTTGGAGACGTTGCTCCCAATTTTGTGGGACTTTTACCCGACATTGAGATGAAATGACATCTAAAGCCCGGTCGCCCAATGAAACCAATAGGGTTTATTAGCATGGACGGTCCGCCTCGCACCGCGTTTCCTGGACAGGCTTAGATCCTCTTAGTGGTTTACCAGTACTAGTGTGCGGGCCGGATTCAGCTCTGCGTGGAAGCATCATGCAGCCCATATATTTCTTCAAGCCCCTATGGGCGGGGCTTAATAAATCAGTTGCAGCACGAAAAGAGGTGTCTCCAAGTTCCTACAAAGTTTGCTGACAGAATGCTCCTAGGGATAGACTTGGCTACAAAAATGCTCGGATGAACCTTTGCTAACAGCTCATGATATAGAGTAAGTGACCTTGAAAACGCGGTCAATGCCACAAAAATCCTAACTAATGATATGCTTCTCCGTAGCCTACTTGGAATACAGAGCGCTGTCTCTTATTCATAAGGGGTTCGAGTCTCGCTCGTGTCACATTTGAGACCCCAAGTTTTACAATGGAAGGTCGGGTGTTTTTTTCTTCGGGCACCCGGTCTTTGCCCACCTCTGATGAACGACTGGCTAGAAATAAGTGAATTAATCTTGAAAGGGCCGTTTAACCAGAACAAAAACAAGAAGAAAAGCAGAAAAATAAGGATCGTAGGGAGAACACAAAAAAGGATGGCATACCTATACAAAACCGTGGTTTATAATGGTCATTTAGGTAAAAGATGACATTTTTCTATTTTTTTCTTCTTTTTCTTTTGTAAACAAGGGTTTTGGGTGGTTGTAAGACAGTTATAACTACAGCAGAAATCAGTCAAGATGAAACTTTGTAACAAATGAGATAGGGATGTAAGAGTTGGTATTAGAGAGAGAGAGAGAGAGAGAGAGAGAGACAGAGAGAGACATGCTGTATGATTAATGCGATTTCATATTCTTGGTATATAACATGTATGCACACAAGAAAATACTTTATACTAGGCTTTAAAACGTTATTTTTATGATTATTTGTCGATTGTTTGTCAATCGACCCAAAGTTACTAAGGATGGAAGCTTAATGTTCTTACTGCCATTTCTCCCTTCAATTGGCTTCCTTGGAAGCTCATATGCATAGCGTGTAGTTTTATTACCACTCCTGACAACTGCGCCAAGGAGTCAACTCTTTGGCTCAGTGGTTCACCCGAGCGGTCCGGGTCGAATCGCACCATAGTCGGGGATTTGTTTTACTCATCTATGCTACTTACCTTTCAAAGGCTCGTCCCGGATTGGACTTTATTTCTCCGAAAATGACTTCGTGCCGAAATTAGCTCCACGGACCGCAATTCCTCCATTCAATGATTTACCTTGGGTAGATTACAGTAAAATTCCTATATTAAGACCATCTTTGGGACTGTTCAAAAGTGGTCTTTAAGACCACTTTTGAATAGTCCCAAAGATGGTCTCTAACCAGAGGACACTGTATGCAGGCAACACAAAGAAAGAATAACCATAGCCTTCTAAACAAGTCTTTTAAAGCAGAATTAGTCTTATTTTTAGGTGGTCTTAATAGCGGAATTTCACTGTATATGTATAGCTTATAGGTTTTATTACCACTCTGGCGCCCTCTGACAACTGTGTCAGGGAGTCACGCAGTGGTCAGAGCATTGAACTTTCACCAGAGCCTAGGTTCGAATCCCACCATAGGCGGTGATTCTTTTCTCAGCTATGCTGCTTCCGTTTGTTATGGCTTTAATGTTGTAAGAATTTCAAATAACTGTCACTGATTCGTAGGAAATCCAGTTACGGTTTTAAATAGAAAAAAGCCGCGCTGTCCTTGTCCCTGTTGGGACAGAGTGTTTCGTTATCTATAGAATCTTGGCTTGAATCATCAGTTAGGTTTGCAAACAGAACAGACGCAGTTCAGATGGTACAGTACGCGGCATCAGACCTCGCTTTAAGGCCTAAGTTAAACGGAACAACTCTTTAAAAACATTCTAAAAACTCCTTATGTGCTTGTGGAGCTGTTGAGTACACGAATCACTACCTCATGGCCTGTGCACAGTACACTGATATAAGACTGGATATGCTAAACATTGCCTCAGCTTTTTGCCAACCTGCCTTGAACATCCTTCTATACGGCAGTACTGATCTTTCTGTGAATGATAACATACAAATATTCTTAGCAGTACAAGATTTTATTATTAAGTCTAAACGATTTTGTACTTCAAATTTATAATCACAGATTTCAATAGCCTTACAGGTACTAATTACAGACGTACAAATATGTGTCATTTTTCTACACGGGCCCACATACATATATTCATACACGTAAATATATACATGCACGCTCATACCAAAAAAAAGGTTGTAAAACACATCTACTAACTCGAGCCAAAGTTAAACAGCTACAGCGTCCAACCCAACCGATCTTCAGTCTCTGTCTCACATCACGATTTGAAGACCCTTACTGAGTTTCTGCAGTGTATTGTTTCTCTTGAGACAGCCCAGAATCAAAAGCCAAAGACTTGATTCTTCAGTGCTAATAAAAAAATTGAATTACCTTAAAATCCATTCCCCGTGGAGCCATATATCTATGCTTTATTTCACTACTATTGATTGTGTAACCCAAATGAAATTCATTTTACATATTTTCATAATAACTTGCAAATTCGAACAACTTGACAATCACAACTATAATAAGTACATTGATATTGTAATCGAGGGATACAGATTTGAATAAGTCATTTGACTTTTTTCTGAATCCCTTTGTATGATACTTGAATTCTTTGTCAACATTATCTGTGTAAAAGATGTATGTATTATACAAAGTAATAAAGTTTAAACCAAACGGAACAGTCTAAGATCATTTTCCAGCCTACACTCAGAGACAATCGAGCAACAGTAAGTGCTTTGAATTTTTCTCTTGCTTATTTCTGCTCTGAGTACAGAAAACGAATGCTCATTCGAACAGCCTTACAAGTGTCTAGGGAAGCAGGAGTACGAGGGTAGGCTGAAAAGTTCTGAGCCTGACCAAGATCCAATGGTTTGTCCATGCTGAAAGTGCCTTATTTTTCAACATAGTCTCCCTTCCTGTCCACACACTTCCTCCAGCGATGCTGGAGTCCTTGGGTCCCAGTGGTATAGAAGGATCTCATCTTGGTCCCTGAAAAACTCCTCCACAGCAGCTATCACCTCTTCGTCTGACCGATAATGCTGCCCAGCCAAGTGCTTTTTCATGTTTGGAAACAGGAAACAATCTGAATGAACTAGATCAGGTGAATACGGAGGGTGATCGACAAGTGTGAAGCCACAGCCATGCACAGTAGCCATTGCGACAACCGATTTATGAGCATGGGCATTGTCCTGATGGAACAAGACCCCTTTTGTCAATTTTCCGGGTCGTTTAGCCTTAATTGCTTTTCGCAATTGTTTTAGCAGATCTGCATAATACTCCCCATTAATATCCCCATTGTTCTGTCCTTTTGAAGGTAATCTATGAATATTATACCCTTGGCATCCCAGAACACTGATGCCATCACCTTTCCTGCACAGGAGACTACCTTTGCATTCTTTGGAGGGGGTGAGCCGGGGTGCTTCCATTGCATGGATTGTCTTTTGGTCTCTGGCTCAAAGTGATGAACCCAACACTCGTCCTGAGTGACAAAACGGTCAAGAAAACCATCTTGGTCTGCTTCAAAAATAGCCAAGTTGGCTTGTGACAGGTTCAGTCTGGTCAACTTTTGGTCAGGCTTCAAAAGCCGTGGCACCCATCTGGCGGAAACCTTCGACATTCCTAATTCACTGTGTAGAATGTTCTCTGCTCGTTAAGTGGGGATGCCAACAATGTTAGCTAACTGATTCACAGTTAAACGCCTGACACCCATCACGGCCCTGTGCACTTGGCTGATGGTTTCCTCAGTTTTTGCCGTTGTGGGTCGTCCACACCGGTCATCATCTTCAAGACTGTCCTTGCCCGTCGTAAAATTTGCTGCCCACCTTTTCACGGTTGCATACGAAGGAGCATCATCCTCTAATGTAGCAACCATATCGGCATGAATGTCCTTTTTTATGGAGGTACTTGATGACACCACGATGCCAGATTTTGTCCATTTTCTCAAAAACGTGCTAGTATCAATTTTCAAAGTCTAGACTTTCTATGTTATTGCAGGTAAACTGAAACTCATTTGAGTCAGATCAAGTAATAAAGGTTTGGATTTAATGAGTACAAAATTTCATGGCTGTTCGATGCCTGCTTCTTGGTCAGGCTCAGAACTTTTCGGCCTACCCTCGTATATCTTACGACGTGAAATTCGTAGCATAGCTGGAAACAATTCCCGCCTATGACTTTTAAAGTAACCGGCAGACGACAAAACGTTTAGCTTGCACTGTTGCAGATCATCAGGCCTCTAGGAGCAGTCTGATCTGGGTTCACACTATTTGCCTGTATGCAGAAATATCTTTAAAAAAAGTTTGCAAAAAAAAAAAAAAACATAAGCAGACTGCATTTTCAGATGTTGTTTTTCTCGGCGTCTTATACGATAGTCGCATGACCCCTTATAAGACCTGTGTCACACTATTTGGGGCCCCGTCAAGCGATTTTGGTACTTATCGCCTATGCGAGCAGCGAAGGTTCAGGCGAGCATGCGCATCCGCGCAGTCTCGCCAGAACCTTCGCTGCTCGCTCATACAAGCAGTGAATCAAGCGGAACCTTCAGACAGAAAGCCATATCCCTGGCCCCTCTGAATGGCTGGGCATGCGCAGTTTAAATTTGCCATGACCGAATGCTCGAAGACACAATTTCGCTTGGCGGGGCTCATTTAGGTCATGTCAATCCGGACAGTTTACTTTACCATACTTTTCCTGGACAGCCTTATACCAGTACAGTGCACATTCTTTCGCTAGAAACTGACAACCGCCCGAAGGAAAATAAAGACCATAGGAAATGCTTCATGATCAAACTTCCTCAGGTTCAATAACAGAAGGTTTTGTTCAGGCTGAGTGTATGCACATGGTCAGAGACTCATTTTTGAATAAAGTGGCTATTACAGGGAGCTACAAACTTTATTTATTTATTTATTTATTTATTTATTTATTTATTTATTTAGTCCGGACGGGCGTGGGTTCGTCCATGCGCGCTTGCACGGTCTTAAAAGGACTCTCACTTAAAATATAGCTGACCAATAATAAATAAATACATACATGCATACACGCATGCATAAATGCATTGCTAAATACATACATACATACATACATACATACATACATACATACATACATACATACATACATACATAATGCATGCATGCATACATACATACATACATACATACATACATACATACATACATACATACATACATACATACATACATACATACATATATGCATACATACATACATACAGCCGGCCTCGGTAGCTCAGTCGGATGCGCGTCTGACTGGTGATCAGGAGGACGCGGATTCGATACCTGCCGGGGTCGGCAACATTCTTTCGTGGAGATTGGTGATGAAATCTTTTCTACTGTCATTCTCTCCCTTCCGCTGATTCAAGAAGGGCAGTTGTCAGTTTCTGGTGGAAGAATGAGCACTGGACTGGTTAACCGCTTACGTATAAGCCTGTCCAGGAAATGTGTGGAGTAAACTGACCAGCTAAAATCACCTTAATGATGTTGACTGGGCCGTTAAACACCAATACAAACAAACAATAACTTTATAAGCCATCGCATACTAACAATGACTCATGGAATAATAACTCTACAAGCAGACAAGATATAATGCCGGGGCTTGTTTAGCTATCATGTCTGGGCATAACAACTACAAACAATAGCATAATAAGTTTACAAGGCATGTCATAAATACCTTACAAGCAACGACATAATATATGCAATAGCCTAGGTATAATAACTTTACAAGCCATCGCATAGTAACTTTCCAAGCCAAGGCATAAAAACTTTACACGCCACGGTAAGATATAAGGCCGCAGCTTGTTAAGTTATAATGCCATGACATATAACTTTACAAGCCACGACATAATAACTGCACTAGCCAAAACATACTTTACAAGCCATGGCATAATAACTTAACAAGTAACAGCAAAATAACTTTACAAGCCATCACATAATAACTTTACCAGCCACGGCATAATGATAGCTTTACAAGCCGCGGCTGGCTCAATAACTTCACAAGGCATGACATAATAATTATACACGCCACGGCATATTCACTCCACAAGTCACTGAATAATATCTTTACGAGTCTTGGAATAATAACTGTACAGACCACGACATAATAACTTTACAAAGCACTGCATAATAACTTTACAAGCCACGGTACAATAACTTAACAAGCCACTGTATAATAATATAGTAAATACATGGTTAGTGTCTTTGATAATATAATATAATCGGTGAGCCTTAGACAATCTTATGGGGGCGACCGAACTTATAAGATTGTCTAAGGCCCACCGATTATATTTTGTTATTAAAGACACTTATCATGTATATAGTTTATACCGCAATTCAAAACAACCAAAGGGTTTTGCAATAATTTAGCAAATTTAAGCAAAAAGGCAGCAGTCAATGTGGCAAGTTAAATGACATTTTAGTGCCATGGCGCGTACATGTAGTATAACGTGATGTTAACGAGTGCAAAGTTTCTGACGTCACCGCGCCACAAAGACGTAGGAAACAATATGAACGCTCGAATAAAAGTTCCTCAGCGCATTACATTCTGTTTGAAAACCTGCAAATAAATTGTTTATTTTAACTTTAGAAATGAGGCGTAACCGCAGTAGCAGTGCGCATTTATTTCAACGGACCATTCAAACCAGGAAAGAATTTAGCTGAAATTTCTGAAAATCTGTTTAAATAAAGATTGCAAAGATTTAAACTTGTAGTTCGTTGTTTTCCCGTGTAAAAAAGGTTGCATGTTATTGTTTACTCTTGTAAATTAGGGACCTGAAGAGTAGGTCTGGTCTGGTTGGTTAGTTGTGTCTAGGTCTGGGCACAGGTGCTTGAATTTTGGTCCATCAAACGTGCTGAAAATGTCCAAATAAAAAAGCTTTGGAATCAATTTTCAAAGAAATTGCCAGGTGTGCAAGCGCTGTTTCGGAGTCACTGTGCCTCTGACTTCCGTAACACCGCAGCGAATGTTCCACAGCAACGTTGCACAGCAATGTCATGAACACAGCAACGTAATTCGATGTAAACGACGTAAAATAAAAATGGAGGACTGTCATGAAAAAGGCTCAGAACTAGAAGTGATGAGACAAAACCTGCGTGTATCTGCACGTTGTGTAATAGGCAACGGCTTTAAATACGCTGCTACAAAATTACAAGGTGCCCCTTTCGAGGTTTTCACTCGTCGAGGTGGCATATCTTACTGCACAATGTCTTAAAGCACCTTGCAATTTATCCGGCCCGCACACTAGTACTGGTAAACCGCTTAGAGGATCTAAGCCTGTCAAGGAACCGCGGTGCGAGGCGGACCGTCCATGCTAATAGACCCTATTGGTTTCATTGGGCGACAGGGCTTGAGATGTCATTTCATCTCAATGTCGGGTAAAAGTCCCACAAAATTGGAAGCAACGTCTCCAAAATGACCTTTACAGTGTTGACGGGGACGTTAAACCTCAAATCAAACAAACAAACAAGACTGGCAGAGGGTAATGTGATAGGCCTAATGCACTGAGTCTAAAACGCTGCAAGCTTTCACAAATGGGGGTGATGCAGAAAGACAATGAAACATGAGAAAGGAGAGTTCCTAAAATCGTACACCATCCCCTACACCCACCTAATTATAATTTAGTAAATCTCAGTTATTATCTGCTGTTTACAGGGGTGTGGCATCAGGTCGCTTGGAAAACAGCAATGTCGTCATCAGGTAGCTCTCTGCACTGCCAGTGTTCGAAGAATATGGCATGCGCAGACAATGGAAAAACAGTATTCACATCCAGCTACATTTTTCATCCGAATTGGTGTGTTGTGACCTTCTAGTTATGACGTTGTCCTCAATGGTATCACGATGTATAATCGTACATACATTATAGATAGGTAGCGACACAGAATGCAATGTTACAACGCATAATGTAGTAATGTAATAATTACTACATTATGAAATTTTTACTACATTATGCGTTGGCATAGTCGACGCGAAATGAAATAAAATGTCGTTTTTACTACATTATGCGTCGATACTAAGAGGTTTGAGCAAAATGAAAGAATTATTACATTTTGCGGCGATGGGTGGCATACTTAATTTTACTTCATTATGCGTCAACAGTTTGTTTGTTTGATTTGAGGTTTAACGTTCCCGTCAAGACTATTTAGGTCATTTTGGAGACATTGCTTCAAATTTTATGGG
The DNA here is from genome assembly GCA_963580285.1 of Lucinisca nassula. Taxonomy (NCBI): domain Eukaryota; kingdom Metazoa; phylum Mollusca; class Bivalvia; order Lucinida; family Lucinidae; genus Lucinisca; species Lucinisca nassula. The sequence goes on from OY757021.1 coordinate 75,949,050, forward strand.
ACTTTTACCCGATATTGAGATGAAATGACATCTCAATCGCTGCCGTCCAATTAAAAGCAATAGGGTTTATATGCATGGATGGGTCGACTCGCAGCAGTTTTCCTGGACAGGCTTAGACCTTCTAAGCAGATTACGAGGACTCATGTACGGGCGGTATCAGCTCTGCGTGGAAGCATCGTGCAGCCCATCTATTTATACCCCCGGCATACGAAGTATGCAAGGGGGTATATAGTTTTTGTCCATTCTGTCTGTCTGTCTGTCTGTCTGTCTGTCTGCCTGTCTGTCTTTTGTTTGATTTGTTTGATTTGAGGTTTAACGTCCCCGTCAACACATCAGGCATGAGACCAAAATAGCGCAAGGCGTACGATTTTAATTCTACTGGCTTAATCAAATACAATGAAATTCCACTATTAAGACCACCTAAAATTAATACAAATTTTGTTTTTAAAGCATATTTGGAAGGTTAAAGCTACATTTTCTTTGTGATTTTGACCTTCAGTGTGCTTTTGTGGAAGACCGTCTTTTGGACTGTTCAACTGTGGTCTTAAAGACCACTTTTGAACCGTCTCAAATGTGGTCTAAATTGTAGGAATTTAACTGTATTGCTTCCTAAGTCTTTTCGAAGACAGCTATGTTCTACCATCATTACTTCATTATGCGTCGATACGGTGCATATCAACGCGAAATGAAATAATTTTTTTACTTCATTTCGCGTCGACTATGCCAACGCATAATGTAGTAAAAAAAATCAAAATGTAGTAATTACTACATTACTACATTATGCGTTGTAACAATGCAATTAGCGACATTAGTTACGCGACAATTGTTTTTAAATAAGAGAAAAATGACAGAACTTATTGTGGCTTGTGTATTTATGCAAACTTTGAGAAGATATTTTTCCCGTTCTATCCAGCTATACATTTATAATGAGTCGCTTTTATTTGGCCAGGTGGGCCGCTAAATCTAAAATGAGGTTTAAAAAAATACTGCATTTTTAATTCATCTGCCTTGTCCCCGCCCATCGGGGCTTTGGGAAATAGATGGTCCGCATGATGATTCCACGCAGATTTGTTTTGTTTGATTTGAGGTTTAACACCCCCGTCAAGGACATCTCAAGCCCTGCCGCCCAATGAAACCAATAGGGTTTACAAGCATGGACTGTCCGACTCACACCGCTTTGCATGGGCAGGCTAAGATCCTCTACGCGGTTTACCAGTACTCAGGTGCGGTCGGTTTAAGCTCAGCGTGCAAGCATCATACTGCCCATCCATTTATTCAAGCACCGATAGGCGGGGGCCGGATTCCACGCAGAGCTGAAACTGACCACGCAAGAGTACTTGAAAACTGCTTAGAAGGACTAAGCATGCCCAGGCAAAGTGGGGTGAGTCAGATCGTCTGTTGCATATAAGCCTTTTGGTTTCATTGGGCGGCAAGGCTTGAGATGTCTTGTCATCTCAGCGTCGGGTAAAAGTCCCACAAAATTGGAAGCAACGTCTCCAAAATGGCATAAATAGTGTTGACGGGACGTTAAACCTCAATACAAACAAACAAAATTCATCTGTCACAATAAGTGGAAATCTTACAAATGTCATTTCAATGAGTGTCACGGCACCTTCCGAACTTGGAATACAATCTTCTTTAATAAGATTGTATGTCTTAGATGTCTCTTGTTAACACATGCCTACGCACAAACGCATGCACAGACGATCGTTTTCGTCTGCTTTGCTTAATGTGCACGTACTAAAATCACTCGGACGATGAAAACGTTTTTTTTTTTTTTTTTTTTTTTTTCGATGTAATAACAATAATATGTGGTTTGAGACTCACTCGGGTCACATATGAAACGCCTGCAACGGAAGGTCAGATGCGTTTTCTCCGGTTACTACGGTTTCCTCCCACCTGATAAAGAATCAGCTCGAAATACGTGAAATAATCTTGAAAGGGCCGCAAACCTAAAAAAAACAAGAGGACCATGATGGTCCTATATCGCTCACCTGAGCTAAAAGATTAAAAGTTTCGGGAAGTTTCAATCTTTACCGAAGGATTTATGCTGATGACAAGGTCAAAAACAGATATTTTCAGCATTCAAGGGGACTTAACTCTATGAGAGAGACATCACCAGTTTTCAAACTCATCCGAACTTTCATTTCCAACCTTCTTATATGCTAGTTTCAGGAAGCTTTGATCAAAACACAAGGGCTTATGGTGACAAGGTACAAAATAGGCATTTTCAGCAAAGAACCCTGCTAGCATTCTACATAAATCTACAGCGGGCCGTTAGCGGCCCGTCAGCTACCCTGACGGGCCGCTAACGGCCCGCTGTAGATTTATGTAGAATGCTTACTGGGAAGGGGACTTATCTCTGTGAGTACTGTGAAAACATGTTAGTTTGCAAACACATTCAAGCTTTTATCTCTTACTTATTTTTATGTAAGTTTCAGGGAGGTCCGTTCAAAGCTTAGGGACTTATGATGATGACAATATCAAAAATTGACATTTTCAGCAATCAAAGGGACAACTCTATGATAAATATGTCGACCTCACCAGTTTTTCAACTCATCAGAGCTTTTATCCCTGACTTACTTACATGTAAGTTTCCAGAAGTTCCGATCAAAACTGAAGGCGCTACGGTGATGTCAAGGTCAAAAGTAAGCATTTTCAGTAAAGTAGGAGACATAACCCCGTAAGTAATCGACCGACATCACTAGTTTTCGAACTCATTCGAGCTTTTATCCCTGACTTACTTGTATGTAAGTTTCAGGAAGATCTGATCAAAACTGAAGGGGCTACGGTGTGTCAAGGCCAAAAACAGGCATTTTCTGGAAACACGGTGACGTCACTCTATGATAAATAAGCTGACTTCACCCGTTTTCAAACTCATTGGAGCTTTTATCCCTGACTTGCTTATACGAGTATATATGTTTCAAGAAGATCCGTACAAAACCGAGGGGCCGCGTACGGTGATGACAAGGTCAAAAATAAGCATTTTCAGCAAAGTAGGGGACATAACTCTGTGAGTAATAGACCGACATCGCTAGTTTTCGAACTCATCCGAGCTTTTATCCCTGACTTACTTGCTTGTTATTTTCAAGATTCTTATTTCTGCTGTGGGTACTCGTTTGAAGCTCGGATCCATCAATATTGATGGGTCCGAGTTAGAAGTACCCACGATCTATGTTTTTGAGCAGAAATAAGAAAAATAATATACCCATGAATTTCTCAACTAAACACCCTTTCACACAGTTTTCAACGCACATTCATATCCAAAACATTTCCGTGTGCCCAAATCTGCTCGTGGGGTTAAAGTTTCAAACTTTGCGACATTTTGACTAACGTTCCAAATCCCAAACTCAGCCGGCAGTTTTCGTTAAAACCACTTAAGGGGAATGGGAAACTTCTGGCAGATTTGTCCAGTATTTTTCATGGGAGACAAGCTTCGCGACTTCCTGTCCGCTTTTCTATAAGCCCTGGCCCACTGAAAAAGGGGTCTACTATTAAAGGAAAGAATTTGCTTCTCAGGAGCAAGTTCTTTCCTTTAAGAGTTGACCCTTATTGACATGGGAGACAAAAATACTTTTGCAGGAGCTGCCTCTCCTGAAGGTGTTCCCATTCTCCTTAAGGGTCGCGTAAAGTCTGGGTATATACTGACGCACGCAAACTAAGACCCAATAGAACCTCTGACCCCAGATCGATTAAAATTGCTGTGCTACTCAAAATTTCGCCATATTCCCTTAGTTTGTCATGCTGCTTTTTTTTTACAGCGGCCTGTGAGTTAGAGCTATTATGACTGTCGACTATATTCTGTGAGATAATGGTGGTCGCAGTACTTCATAATTCTCAAAGCCTCAGAGGTTTAAAGTCCCTGCATAGTGCGGCGTTGGTCAGTTTATGTAAACATCAGTTTGAATTATAATACAGCATCGATTATTTCAATTTATTCAGATTAAAAAGGGGATTTTATACAGTAAAACTAGCGTTATATAGATACACAGGAATGCTTTGTTCTTCGTCTTGTATACATATAAATGCATGAAATAGTGAAAACAGACCATACGGAATTTAAAAGCAATTTATGACACCCTTCAATGTCGTTTGATGTCCATACAAATTCATTTTGCCAATATGTGACTCACAGAATTAAATGTCTATTTTATCAATTTGTTTTTTTTTTGTTTGGATTGAGGTTTTACGTCCCCGTCAACACTATATAGGTCATTTTGGAGACATTGCTTCCAATTTTGTGGGACTTTTACCCGACATTGGGATGAAATAACATCACAAGCCCTGTCACTCAATGCAACCAATAGGGTTTATAAGCATGACCTAGGCAGACTCGCACCGCTTTGCCTGGGTAGGCTTAAGTTCTCTACGCGGTTTACCAGTACTCGTATGCGGTCGGTTTCAGCTCTGCGTGGAAGCATTATGCAGCCCATCTATTTCTTCAAGCCCCGATGGGCGGGGCCATTTTATCAATTTAAGGAGTTGGTAACAATTCAGACGCAGATTTCTGTGGCGACTGGTTTCCATCTTCTTTGTCATGGGACGCTAGGATTATATGGGTTGAAAATAACTCGTATATGCCAAGCGGCCCTTTTTGGGACATTAGCAAACGGTGTAGACCCAGATCAGACGCCACAGAACGCGGCGTCTGATCTGGGTCTACAGTGTTTGCTTAACGTATATGCACGTACTACACACAAAACAAACCTGGCACCCCTATACTTGGAAATGGACCACTCCAAACTCATTAGGTGGAATATTCCATTGTCGTATATGGGTAAACTGTATGCATTATGCTGGTGACACAAAAGTAAAACCAGCTTAAACTTTGCCACTTTCAGAGCTAATTTAGCAGACGATAAATTGTTGATATTTTCTTACAATCCAGAAAACAGAACTTGATATCTCATTTCGGGTGTGTTGGGGTCTTACGTCCCAGGTCATTTTGGCGGCCCCCGCCCATCGGGGCTTGAAGAAATATATGGGCTGCATGATGCTTCAACGCAGAGCTAAAACCGACCAGCACACGAGTACTGGTTAACCGCTTAGAGGATCTAAGCCTGCCCAGGCAAAGCGGTGCGAGTCCTTGCTTATAAACCCTATTGGTTTCATTGGGTGGCAGGGCTTGAGATGTCATTCCATCTCAATTCGTTTTAAAGTCCCACAAAATTGGAAAACTCCAAAATGACCATTACAGTGTTGACGGGGACGCTAAACCTCAAATCAATAAAACAAACAAACAAAAGGTCATTTTGGAGATGTTGATTCCGATTTTGTGGGACTTTTACCCGATATTGAGATGAAATGACACCCAAGCCCTTCCGCCCAAAATACCACTTGGGTGTGAGGAACAGCTCGTTTCCTGTGCAGGCTTAGACCTTCTAAGCGGTTCACGAGTACTCAAGTTCGCTCGTTTTCGGCTCTGCGCTGAAGCACCATGTTGTCATGAGCGAGCTGCAACTGCCTTCGCTGGAAGTCACGTTTTTTCTCATCAGGCGACTTAAATTAAGGGGAGTGGGAGTGAGTGAGTGAGTGTTTGAGTTTACGTCCAACCAACAGCTAAGGTCATACGGAGACGGGACCTCGGTTTCACCCGAAAGTCTGGAGAAGCCCGGGATCGATCCTGCGATCCCTGGTTTACAAGGCGAGTAGCGTAACCACTGCACCACGGAGGCTTATAAGGGGAGTGGGAACACCTGACAGATTTTCCGCCATTTTTCAAACGGAGACAAGTTTCGGGACTTCCTGTTCGCTTTTCTATAGGCTCAGTCCCACTGAAAAAAGGGTCTACTCTTACAGGAAAGAATTTGCTCTTTAGGAGCAAATTATTTCCTTTAAGTGTTGACACCTATTGACATGGGAGACAAAAATACTCTTGTAGGAGTTACATCCCCTGAAGGTGTTTCTTAAAGAGACTAAATACATACCCAGAGGAGGGTCAATACATTATTTGGTCTCCCTTACCACTGTATGCCTTTGTTTGCTTGTTTGAATTGAGGCTTTACGTCCCCGGCAACACTATTTAGGTCATTTGGGAGACGTTGCTTCCAATTTTGTGGGACCTTTACCCGAAATTGAGATGGAATGACATCTCAAGCTCTGTCGCCCAAACAAACTAAATGGATTTATATGTAGGGGCGGTACGACTCGTCTCTTTTACCAGTATTCATGTGCGGTAGGTTTCAGCTCTGCGTGGAAGCAACATGCAGACCAATCTATTTCTCACAGCCCCGATGGGCGCCCCCCCCCCCCCCTCCCCCACTGTAGGTCTACACTTAGAGTAAAGAATTTTCTCTAAGAGCAAAGCAGATTAGTTATTGAGGGAGCAATGCTTGTAGAAAACTGGAAGTCCCAGACGCTGCACCTACTTGGGTTGGTGGGGAAACATATATTATGTCAGGTGTAAACACCATCATCATCATCATCATCATCATCATGCGCGTCTGATTGGTTATCATGAAGTCACGGGTTTCGGACATGCCGGATTTGCAAATTGGTCATGCCATCTCTTTCAAAGGACAGCTGTCGATTATGAAAACACGCCTTTACAAATACCTTGTCAATTTTACCGCCGAAAATACGAACATTTTCAGATGAAAAATTGTGATATTTTTCTTATTTCGGCTCAAAATATAGATTGTGGCTACTCGTTAGAACCGCCTCGTCGAGGCTGTTCTAACGAGTAACCACAGTCTATATTTTAGAGCAGAAATAAGAAAAATAAGGTATTCCCCTGTAAACCCCTTTTTTCTGTATAAAAGTGGGGTTCAAGGGGGTCGAAATGATATAGGCATGTTTTCGTGATGGATAGTGTACTGCACTGGTTTAACTGCTTGTGTATAGGCCTGCCCAGGAAAAGTGTGGTTAGGTAAAATGACTGGCTCAACATCACCTAAACAATATTGACTGGGTCGTTAATAGAGAATCTTTCGTGGGTGCTCATGTATTATTGAATTTATTAAACGAGTTTAATATATTCAATACTATATGAGCACGAATGTAAGCTTCTATTTATCATGACATTTAAAACTCATTTAATTCACGATTTTTGTTCACAAATGTCAATATTCCGTCATTATTAAATGCGACGTCGTTAAGGACGTCGTGCATATAACGTTACGGAACTTATCTAACTAATTTGCATATCTAATCCACTAGTGGATTATTGAATTTATTGCATGGCGTTATTACATTCTCAGACGCGACGTCATAATAATTAGCCCCGTCAAGCGATTTTGGTACTTATCGCCTATGCGAGCAGCGAAGGTTCAGGCGAGCCTGCGCATCCGCGCAGTCTCGCCAGAACCTTCCCTGCTCGCTCATACAAGCAGTGAATAAAGAGGAACCTTCAGACAGAAAGCCATATCCCTGGCCCCTCTGAATGACTGGGCATGCTCGGTTAAAATTTGTCATGACGGAATGCTCGAAGACACAAATTCGCTTGGCGGGACTCAATTATTATGATAAAACTCTAAAACAAAACAGACAAGTCACCAATTAAACACACAATCAGCATCTGAAAAGCTATCCATGTCACTCTCCTAGTCCAACTGGATCAGAAGTCAAAACGTAAGAAATCGATTGATTGATTGATTGATTGATTGGTTGATTTGGTGTTTAAAATCCCCATTAACACTATTTAGGTCATTTTGGAGACGTTGCTTCCAATCCAATTTTGTGGGACTTTGGGCGGCAGGGCATGAGATGTCATTTCATCTCAATGTTGGGTAAAAGGGTTTATATGCATGGACGGTCCGACTCGCACCATTTTGCCTGGGCAGGCTTAGAGCCTCTAAGCGGTTTACCAGTACTCATGTGCGCGGTCGGTTTCAGCTCTGCGTGGAAGCATCATGCAGCCCAATCTATTTCTTCAAGCCCCGATGTGCGGGGGCGAAAAACTTAAGAAATGAAAACAAATCAAAATAATTGAGGAAGACATTAAGAAGGAATCTATATGAAATTCCCCCGCCCATAGGGGCTTGAAGAAATATATGGGCTGCATGATGCTTCCACGCAGAGCTGAATCCGGCCCGCACACTAGTACTGGTAAACCGCTCAGAGGATCTAAGCCTGTCCAGGAACCGCGGTGCGAGGCGGACCGTCCATGCTAATAAACCCTATTGGTTTCATTGGGCGACAGGGCTTGAGATGTCATTTCATCTCAATGTCGGGTAAAAGTCCCACAAAATTGGAAGCAACGTCTCCAAAATGACCTTTACAGTGTTGACGGGGACGTTAAGCCTCAAATCAAACAAACAAAAACTATATGAAATTCTTTGCTCCCTTGGAAAAAAAGAAAACCGGTGGTTTGTGGGGAATTACCAAGTCACAAAGTTTTGTACCTGAAGCCAGGTTTGACATCTAGGACAAAATTGAGGCGCACTAGTGTGACTCATCAAACTCAGGTCTCATACAGAGCTGACCAGTTCATTATCAGTAAACAAACCTAACAGAGACAATAACATACCCAGTTTTTTGTGTGTTTAAACTTCCTAAATACCCCATGTCGAACTTTATTGACCTCGGGTTTGGCTGATTTATGGCTAATTTCGCCTGATTCACTTAAATCTAAGGCCTTTATTGGGTGTTTGATAGAAGATTTAGTGTCGTATTTAAACTAGATAATTTAAATGATGGAGTATTGTCTGTCTTGTAAGATACTGACAAGAGGTTAGGTAATTTTCTCTGAAACAATAACAACAACGAAAACAACAGCATCGAAATAAAAATAAACAAAATATTACAATGATACATTGACCACACGTCAGACAGCGTAGAGGGCTCATGGCGTATAAGCAGCGTCGCATCAACGCCGATGCAACGTTATGGATGATTCTACAACGTGAACACGCGGTGTGTGCCCGCTAGTGTTGGACGTGAGGTGTTTTTTTTTCGCAAAACTACAAGTTAGGAGAACAGAAATCGCGCTAATTTTACTGCAAAAATTTAATGGTAGATAAAATTCCATATATCAAGACCACCTTCGGGACAGTTCTTTAAAACGGCTATCCATACACCATGGAACTAAAAAAGTTTTTTTTTTTCTGGGCCTCGGTGATTTAGCCCTCATGAGTAACCCTACTTTTTGGGGGTGGGGTGGGAAGTCACAGTGGAATCGATGATCTTCAGGGCAATGGGAACACCTGCATGGTAAGCAACTCCTGTCAACTCTTAAAGGTAAGAATTCTTTAAGACTAGACCCATTTGTCAGTGGGGCAGGGCTTATAGGAAAGCGAACAGGAAGTCACGAAAGTTGTCTCCCTTTGAAAAATTGCGGAAAAATCTGCCAGATGTTTCCAGTCCCCTTAAAGGACTAGAATATATGATCTTAACTATGATGAGTAGATCATAAAGGGTAAAGCTCTTAGAATGACTAAGCCTGCCCAGGTAAAGTGGTGTGAGTCAGACTCAAATGCATTTTGGTTTCATTGGGCGGCAGGGCCTGAGATGTCATTTGAACTCAGTGTCGGGTAAAAGTCCCACAGAATTGGAAGCAACGTCACCAAAATGACCTAAATTGTGTTAATGGGGACATTAAACCACATTTCAAACAATACGTTAGAACCGTTTCGAAGCGGCTCCAACGAGTACCAACAATTTATGTTTTTGAGTAGAAATAAGGAAAAATAATATACACCCCTGTAAACCCTAGTTTTACTGCAAAGGGGGTCAACATTTCATGATGCCTGTGAAAACGGCGGATAATTGTTCCAGGTGTACCGTCATGTGAGCAGTGAGAGGCCGTAACCCAACCTTATGTCAGAACAATAAAAGTCATAAAGTCTCGCATTTCGGGGTAGATACACGGTAATTTACATGAAATTAAATAAGTTTCAAGTGCTGGCTGACGTCATAAATCGATGATTTTATAGGTTTGTGGTGTGGAAATCCAATTTTCGCACTGCCTGGATTAATCATTATCATACATTTAAATGATGAAACTGGACACTGATGTTTAGTTGCTTTTGTACCGTAAAACAGAAACACCCAACTCAGTTAAAGGAAAGGATTTGTATGAAATAAAGGTACTTTTTCAATAACTTTTAACAAGTTCATTACATTTTGCCTGTTGGCTCCAGTTGCTTGTAAGTGGCATAGCAACAGACTGCAATAGCTGGAGGATAGTTTTCCTTATTTCTGCCTATAAACCTATGTTGTGGGTACTCATTAGAACCGCCTCGGTGAGGCGGTTCTAATGAATACCCACAACATAGTTTTTTATGGAGAATTTACAAAAAATATCCTTCACTTATCACAAAATACTTACCTTAACGGTTGCTGTGCAGTGGTCAACATGGTAAATGTTTCAGCAAGTACAATATCTAATACATTTTTTCCTAAAAACGAATGTGAGCAGCTTCTGCAAAAGCTCCTTGCATTTTTTCAGCAAAATATTAGTATATTGTTTATATAAAAAGATCAGTACCCATTTGTTCAAAGCATCGTTAGCTTGAGTACATTACCCGATATATTGTTATTTTTGCTGAAAAAAAAAAAAACGAGAGCAGCCTTTGCAGTTGTAAAAGCTGCTCACATTTTTAAGCAAAATATAAGCATATTTACCATATTAAATGATCAAAGTTTTGACGATTTGTCAAACGATGTCATTAGTTTTGAACAACTGGCCCCAGAGATTTTACAATATGTAACGGCATCGTTAGTTTTGCACAACTGGACTCAGATGAAAACTGGCCTGAGGTTATATGTTTCCATGCTCATCTCAGCTGAGCATGAAATTATTGTTGCTCATAAATATTAAAATGAAAATAAAAGCGGCAATTTCCATGCTCAGTTCAGTACAAAATTTTATTTGTAAATTGTCCTGCGCATAAATTTTAAAATGCTAACAATTTTCGGCATTTACTTGTTGGCATTTTGAAATTTATGAGCAGAACAAATTTAATGCTCAAAGGATTTGGGAAATAAAGGCTCATAACATGTCCTTTTTGACATAAAAAATAACTTCACTATCATCTTAATTTAAAGATTACATTTTTCAGATTTGCGCATCGACCCTGACTTTTTTCATTGAATTTTACTTTTCTTGCGTGAGATCAAATAAAATTTTTGATACATGCTTTTGGTCTATTAAAATTGAATAATACTCTCTACCTTCAAAATTGTATGAATTATATAAATCTTGTATGCATCTCTTATTTTTAATACGCATTTTATGACCATTACATTCGACATTTGAATGTTACAAACACATTTGAGGTCGGTATATTTAAAATGTCAAAACAAAGTAATTAAAAAATTATTTGGTACGAAACTGGTCGTGTTCCATGTAAGTTATATCGGTTTTCATTTTGTTTTCAAAATCTTCTGTTTTAGTTCAGGCATTTTCTCATAAAATTGTATATTTTTAATTTTATGTGTGATTTGTACTGATAAACAAATCCTAGCTTGACCGATAAACTTGTATGCAAGGTGATTTTTGTGATCAGTAAATATATTTGACCGAGAAATTTACTATCTTGATAATATCAAAAGACGAATTATAAGACAGTTAAGGGGAATGGGAACACTTAGCACATTTTCCGCCATTTTTCAAAGGGAGACAACTTTAGGGACTTCCTGCTAGCTTTTCTATAGGCTCAGTCCTGCTGAAAAAGGGGTCTACTCTTAAAGGAAAGAATTTGCTCCTAATAGTTGAACCCTATTGACATGTGAGACAAAAATACATTTGCAGGAGTCGCTTCCCCTGAAGGTGTTCCAATTTTCCTTAAATGCACAGCGTGTTGACGTCATACCTTTGTATCGCCAAGGTAATAAAAGCAAAACGTTAATACATAGGCATGTTAACAAGAACGGTGGATTTTGTACATAAATATTTGTTTTAAAAAGTAGTTGCATTATACTTAAAGAACGTGGTGTTGACGGGGACGTAAAAACTCAATTACTTAAGAAATAGATCAGCTCTAACTGTGATTTGTTGAGTAATAAATCAGAGTTTGAAGGTCAGTTGTAAAGTAGACAAATCACGAGCGCGTAGCGCGCGTGATTTGTCTACTTACAACTGACCGACAAACTGTGATTTATTACCCAACAAATCACAGTTAGAGCTGATCTATTTCGATTCTAACAGGCTGAAAATCGGCAATAATGCTGTTGTTTCCTTCAAAATCTCACAACTTTTCGCCATTGTTAGAAGAAATCCCCCTAAAATTATCGACTGAAACACATGCATTTATATCCTTTTCAAACGTTTTCGATGCGAGAATATGACGTTACACCGTCTAACGTCAAGGAAATCGACTAGTGACGTCATTAATTTGCAGTTTTTAATGACGTCACTCGTCACGCTCTTCTTTGTCGTGATTTGTTGTAGAATAAAACACAGTTATTTTCCATTGCCTATATAAGCGCGCTGTGTTAGAATTAACGTTAGATTTAACACTAGACTAGTAAGTGATAAATCACTGTGGCGGAAGAGCGCGACACGAAGACCCGCCATTTTATCCCGTATCATGATGTCTTGACGTTAAATGGTGTAACGTCGTTTTCTTTTGAAAACAGGTAAACGCATTTGATACGGTCAGTTAGTTATATTGGCTGGGTTCCTTTTAAGTAATGGCGGAAGATAGGGAGAATCTGAAGGATTCAATATTCGTCAACTTCTAGTGTTCAAGAATCGAAATAGATCAGCTCTAAGGCCGTGATTTATTGAGTGACAAATCACTGTTTGTCGGTTAGCTGTAAGTAGACAGATCACTCACGCTTTGCGCTCGTGATTTGATCTACTCTATAATTGATTTTACACTCAATAAATCAACAGTGATTTATCACTTAATACATCACTTGATAGAGCTGATCTATTTCTTAAAAAAAAAAAAAAAACTGAGTAAAATCATTCTTTTTACTTTACTCTGGCAAAATACAGTTTTCACTATACAGCAAAATTCCTATATTTAGATCACATTTGGGACTGTTCAAAAGTGGTCTTCAAGATCACTTTTGAACAGACCCAAAGGTGGTCCCTTATTAGAAAACGATTGGCGTGGTAAATACAAAGAAAGAATAGCTGAAACCTCATTCAGCTTTCAAAAGCAGATTTAGTATTAATTTTTGGCGGTTATAATAGCGTAATTTTGTATCTGACCTGGACCACATTAAGGACCATGATAGGGGTAGTTTGGGCCCACTGGGGGTTACTCATAGCGTCAGGTCAGGGGGCATAATTGGGATAATTTAGGGATGTGTTTACGATCTTCCAAAATGACCTCAATAGTGTTGACGGGGACATAAAACCTAAACTAAAACAAACGATCTTCTACACCAGTAAGGTATGTTGTGTGTTCTCATTAGAATCGCCTCGAAGAGGCAATTCTAATGAGTACACACAACACATACTTTTTAGATAAAAAAAATACTAATGTAGTTTTCTGCAGTTATGTGAAACCTTCCTTAGGTGCTCAGGGACGATTTCAGATCAGCCTAGGTCAACGGGCAAACGTGTTTGAGTCACGGCCGTTTCATTGTGTATATATGAAGTGGCCTTTAACTGATGGACTATGATTGCAAATATTTATTTTATGTTAAAGCTGCATTATTGAGCTACCGGGTCTCAAAAAATTTTTTCTGGTTTTTATCTTCAATGCATACTCCTTTGTTATGTGTAAGCTTTTGAGCCAAATACAGCTTCAGAACTTTGTGAAAATGGTCGTTTTCATTCGTGTTTACCCTTCGCTCTGAACATGTGTTCGGAATTTCTGTTCTGAAAATAAATATACTGACCGGAAATAGAAACTATACCCTTTTAAATTGTCTCGCCTGACAAAACAAGTGGATAATTCAGTTAAACATTACTGATTTAAGGACTTTACTAACTATCGACATGAATCCTGTAACAATTTAAAGAAAATCTGGTGTTCAAAATAAAAGATTTTGGGAAAAATGTAAAAAAGTGCATTTTTCACAAAATCTGTTTGTAATCGAATTTTGACTTCAACATTTTTTTGCGTATAGGTAACAAGTAAAAAGCAAAGAATAAAAAAATAACATAACATCTAAAAATTATCGAGAAACAAACATTGTATTGAAAATCTCAAAAACTGCTTTTTTTTTAGCGAAATTTTCAAAATAATGTTTCAACCCAAAAATCGACCCGAATGTGCCTTCAGTCGTTTTAGCATTCTCAGCTGTGTCTTAAATATTGATAAAAACAAAAACCGCAATCAGAAATGCCATACTTTTCGCTCACTTCCGGTGGTTTGGTCCAATATTTAAACGTCGATAACATTTCAACCATTGTGAAAATTTTCATTTTGTAAACAATATTCCCCACGTTAGATGATGCGTAATAACTGGCAAAAATGGGAATCACATTCGCGACACAAAAAGTTTGACCCAATGGAAACTTGAACAGCATAATTTTGACCCTTGCTTTGAGCCTGTGGCTCTACCCGTTAAATCGTAGCTGTCATTAAACATTTTATTCGATAAATCAGATATGCCACTGATGATAATTTATATAATTGGAATTCAAATTTCATTAAAATGTTTCGCCACTGACAACTTAAAAATGAGTGTATAGTTTCTATTTCCGGTGAGTATATGTCACTTTACACATACATGGCGACAGTATCGTCTCTGAGTGTCGTTACTTATGGCATGGTATTCAGCATCATATTTTTTTGCCGATTCAGGCATGGCCTAAGCAAACAAGGCCAAAAATGAACGTTGCATTACGTCATATATGGGGATTCTATTTTTGTCACGAACTAAAAATAGATCTAACTAGTGTAGGGAATCCCTCTCAAACCCGTTTACCTGTCATCATAATTGTTCGCATTTTTGCATAAAATGCGTTCATTTGAATTGTTTTAAAGAAAAATACCGGCTATATGTATTTTATTTTTGGAAGCATTTTTTCCGGATAGCTCAATAATGCACCTTTAAATATACTCAGAGGCAATAAAAAGTATACAGTTTTTGATTTGGAATACCGGATCTTGTATTGCTGTCTGTAATAAACTATGCCTATGTCCGATTTTCCCGAACGTCTAAGTTTGTAAAAGTCCAATTCTTTTCCTGTTGCAGTCATCCATGATGGAGTTATTGCCCTCAATTGATAATCAATATTTCCAACAGAATCTCGTGTTGTACTTGACATTCAAATCTATGCGCACCGCAAAAGTCATGTACGAATGTTCATCGATAAGACGCCATCATTACTTTGCCATTAAACCCAAACAAACAGCTCTAAACTCAATTGTAATTTCTGCCTGTTCCGGATTATCTCCCTTTCAATTAAAATCATAATGAATTAAATGAGTCATTTGCTCAAATCGTGTAAGAGATATTCATTTGAAACTTTCACATATTTTTTGTTTTCCTCGGCATTTTTATGCTTACTCCATAGTCATGCCTCGAAAATTACTCAAAGAAAAGTTAATCACCAATACAAATCCCAAAGAAACATAAAGCATTTAATCAAAGGAAGAACGTAAAAGGCGAAAATGACATTTTCTTTGACAAAAAATGTTGCATTTTACCTTGAGTTTAATTTAAATATGGGATATACTCTTGCCAATCAGTTCCCCTCCTTTGAGTCTGTTGCACAAAAAAATCATTTATTGAATAACACTTATTCGAAACACGTGTTTAAAGGGAAACTACTCAAAACAAAATATTGGATCATACCCCCCTGTCCATTTCAAGTGACGTGATTGCATTATTCTCTAATCAATTTTAACGAGAACTGCTGCAAATTATGCGGAAGTAGTTGTTCCTATTTATGATGCCACATATGTATGTAGAGAGGGAGGCATTGGGACGCAAATCGGCGTTCGGTAACCTGTATACTTACTTTTGCCTCTCAGTATACTTTCAATCTTTCATTTCAGACAAAGTCGGGAGATGGAAACTATTCAGATAAAGATAGAACCATGTCCTGACAATAATTTCAGTCACCAGAGACCGACCCGGGGTAGAAAAATATCATTTGACCATGGACGGCACGCAAATCTTGCTGACATGAACGGAAACTATAGCCACCGGATGTTGAATCGACGCAGGAACAGCTGTGAGACTTCCGGCTTGTTAACGAGTTTACCGATGAGAAAAGATAGTCTTGCCAATTTGGATTCCGATATCCCTGACTGGCAAAAATCGCTAGTGAAACAAATAGAAAATCTTGTTGTTAATGCAAAACACACTGCTTCCATAAAGACAGAAATTGAAAACGAAATGCACGATCTGGATGTAATAAACGAGGGCGTATTACCACCAAATCATCCAGAAGCAAGATCCCACCCGAGAAGAAAAAGTTTCATGCATACCGGAAGTCTTCTTCATCCCAACCGAAAGATTAGTCATAGCAATCTAGGCCACGGACACTTTACTGGTGGACATGCGGCGCATTCTTTAAACCAAGCGCAGATAGCAAATACAAATACCGGGCGCAGAAAAAGTTATGCAAACATTGAACATCATATATCAAGATCAAGGCGATCAGGCAGTGTGGGTAATATAAAGGAGACACTTCCAGTGCGTGGGAGACGAAGTAGTGTTTGTCACCACGGAACGTTTCATATCCCGCCTCTTAGACAGAGAAGAAAGAGCAGTGTTAAGCCACCAACGTTCACTGTGGCAAAAATTACAAGTGTTCAGAGGAAATTACATAACATCTACCGTAGAAGAAGGCGCAAGGAACTTCGCCACGTTGAGCAAATCATACCACCCGCTATTACTATAGAAAACTCAGATGATGACATTAACCAAAATACAACAGAAAACGACGAACCAGATAATGATATTAAGGAAAAGGGTAAAGAATCCAATCAAACAATAGACAATTTGGAAGAGTCGGTTGATGGAATAAGCGATAATGTAACTCCTAATACTCAAACTTCAGATGTTGAAAATTCTGATTGTAATTTAAATATAGAGGAACCCATACCAATAGCCCGTAGAAAATGTAGTATACAGATGCGATACTTTGAAATTTCAAGAAAATTAAGACAAAGGAGGCGAGACAGAAAGAAAGGATCTGTTAATTCTGAGTGTGAAAATGACACTGAGACACCAGAGGATGTAAAAACGAGTACAGAGCTAGAGTGATTGCTCTGTTTTTATTATCTTCCTTGGCCCGATGTTTTAAAACATTTGTTTTTCATTTTTATCTCGATTGAGCATGAAAAATGCACAGATAAATACTAAAATGCAACGAACTGGGTTCATTTTGTTTTTGCTCAGATCAGCAGAAAAAGGTATCTATCCTGCTCATAAATATTATCAGTGTCGGACTTGTTTACGCGGACAAGGAAGATTGATCAAAACATAAGGATGTACAGGCTGATTTTGTCCCAACGTTATAAAACAATTTACATGCTAAACTCACTCATCTAAAAGTTGTCCTTGCTCGTAAATTTTAAAATGCCAACAATCGTTGGCATTTTAAATTTATGAGCAGGACAAACAACATTCTGTGCTGATCTGTGCAGTAAAATTGCTTGGTGTGTTTGTACTTCAATACTTATGAACGGCTCCCGGTCATTGGGGCTTGAATAAATAGATGGGCTGCATGATGCTTCCACGCAGAGCTGAAACCGACCGCACACGAGTACTGGTATACACTTAGAGGATCTAAGCCTGCCCAGGCAAAGCGGTACGAGTCGGACCGTCAATGCTTATAAACCCTATTGGTTTCATTGGGCGAGAGGGATTGAGATGTCATTGCATCTCAATTGTCGGGTAAAAGTCCCACAAATTTGGAAGCAACGTCTCCAAAATGACCTATAAATTGTTGACGGGGACATTAAACCTCAAATCAAACAAACAAAAACAATAACAAATGCCATGGTCATTTAAGTTGAGCGTTGTTGGCGGCGTTGTCCACAAAAGTTTTAAAGAACTCATTTTCCAAGAACACATTTTTGAGTATGTTTATGCTTATAGGTTCACAGTTTAATTTAGAACAAACTTGAGTCCACCAATGTCCGTGACCTTAACAGGCGTGATAAGTTTTGTGCTATAATTACATTATACATTGCTGGAACAAAAATCGGCCCCGCTCATCGGGGCTTGAAGAAATAGATGGGCTGCATGATGCTTCCACGCAGAGCTGAAACCGACCGCACACGAGTACTAGTAAACCACTAAGATGATGTAAGCCTGCCCAGGCAAATTGGTGCGAATCGGACCGTCCATGCCTATAAACCCTACTGGTTTCATTGGACGACAGGGCTTGAGATGTCATTTCATCTCAATGTCGGGTAAAAGTCCCACAAAATTTGAAGCAACGTCTCCAAAATTACCTATTTAGTGTTGACGGGGACATTAAACCTCAAATCAAACAAACAAAAACAATAATTATGAGCATTACAAATGCCATGGTCATTTAAGTTGAGCGTTGTTGGCGGCATTGTTGGCGGCGTTGTCAACAAACATTTTCCAGGACACATTCTTGAGTATATTTATGCTTATAGGTCCACCGTTTAATTTTGAACAAACTTGAGTTCACCAATGCCCGTGACCCCGGTTTAACAGGCGGGATAGTTTAGTGCTATAATTACATTGTACACTGCTGGAACAAATTGTTTAAATCATGAATTATTTAATGGTAGTTATGTGTTATTTAAGGGTAGGCATAACGCATGTGCCGTTTCAATATTTGTCACTATGTATTAGAACAAAAAGTATTAAAAATATCGAAAACGAATTTATTTACTGCGTTTTGTATATCGTTTGCAAAACACACGCGTCTTGCGCTGCCATCCATACACCGAGGCAGGAATAATGCTGTCAGGACAGCAACTGCTATTAAACTTATTTCATGCCGTGCCAACACTGCTGAGCTTAAGTTTTCCTGTTCATATGTATACGAAAAACACAAACTATTTTATTTTTTGCTTTTAGAAGATAAATATTAATACAGTAAAAATTCTATATTAAGACCACCTTTGGAAGTTCAAAAGTGGCCTTAAGACCACTTTTGAACAGTCCGAAAGTGGTCTTAAGACCACTTTTGAACAGTCCCAAAGGTGGTCTCTCGACCACTTTTAACAGTTCCAAAGGTGGTCTCTTACTAGTCCCCAAGATACTGGACTTAGAAAAGACAAAGAAAGAAAAACTGAAACTTTTAAATGTGTTTTAAAAGAAGAATTAGTCTTAATTTTAGCTGGTCTTATTAGCGGAATGGCATTTTAATACACTGAGCTGAATACGGGCCTCCGTGGCCTAGTGGTTCAGAGCGCTGACTCTTGATCATTAGGTCTCTCATCGCTGTGGTTCGAGCCTCGCTCGGGTCACATGTGAGACGTCAAGTTCTGCAACGGAAGGTGAGGTGGTTTTTCTCCGGGTACTCCGGTTTTCGCCCACCTCTGATTAACGATCGGCTCGATACGAGTGAAATAGTCTTGAAAGGGCCGTAAAACCAAAACAAAAAAAAAACAAAAAAAACCAAAATAACACTGAGCTGAATATGAAAACAGATTGAGCTCCAACACACAGAATGCATTCTAGTAACGATGTTTTCGGGTGAGAGGGGTGGTTGGGTAGTGCGAAGGTGTCGTAAAGCTTACGTCACTGAGGTGTCCAATTGATAATGCTCGGACTTAAGTTAGCTGGGCAATGCCTGCTGTCCTTGCAGCTGGTAATGGGGGATGGGGAATGTTATTTCATCTAATTCTATTACTCTTTCTCCACTGTCTCTTAATATTTCACTGCCTGTACTATCTCTTTTCTCCCTTTCTCTGGGAAACGACACAAAATGACCCACAAGGGTGATAAACCCCAACACAATCAATCAATCAATCAATCAATCTGAGATCAATCAATTTGAGATGGTATATTCAGCCATATACTACGTCGCTTTTCATTTACCCATTGCATGCGGAAAACCCCTGAAGGGGTACCTTGGCAAACCGTGCAGGCCCAGATCAGACGCCGAACGCGGCGTCTGATCAGGGCCTGCACTATTTGGTAACAGAATTTTCTGTCAAAAATGGGCCTGACACCCTTTATATGACAAATGGACTTGTCCAACATATGGTAATGGAAGTGTCCACTAGTAAACAATGGGTTAATCGCAGCTGACCATTCTTGCCGTTTTTTTGTGTAAATAAAAAAAAAAATGAACAAAAAAGTGAACTGTTGCTTAAGTCTTTGAATAAGTGTATCAGAATGGGAATAAGTGTATTCAAAATTGGCATTTTGGGAGGTGAATCGCCCTTTTATGGCGATCGCGAATTCCGTTTTAAGGCGACGCTGAAAATTTCGACCGTTAAACCGCACATTTACCTCCCACAGTGACAGTTTTAAATACAGAATACACTTACCCCGCTAAAATATGTGGGCAATTTTGGCTTCAGGACTATAATTTGAACAATCTTGGTAGTTCCAATATCAACAGCCTGGGTCTTCCGGTTTCAAACAAGAAGCTTATTGAAGGTTTTCCATATATAAGTCTATGTAAAACAAATGGGTGGGGCCAATTTTGACCACATGCCTATAATTTGTACAATCCAGGTCCACCAGTTGAAGATACATATTAAATATCAAAGAGCTGGGCCTTTTGTCGTTTCAGTCGATATTTTTTTAAGGTTTTCCCACGTCTTTTCTAAGTCCACAGGGTAGTGGCATTTTTGGCCCCAGGGCTAAGTATTAGTCTATGTAAAACATGTTAACCCCAAGGTGGCGCTATTTTTAACCCCAGGGCTATAACTTGAACAATCTTCGTAGAAGTCCCCTAGATGATACTTCATACCAAATATCATACCTGGGCCTTGCGGTTTCAGAGAAGAAGATTTTTAAAGGGTTTCCCTGTATAAATCTAGTTAAAACCGATGGACACCGGGGCACGACCTTTTTTGGCCCCAAGGCTATACTTTGAACAATCTTGGTAGAGGTCCACTAGATGAAGCTTCATACCAAATATCAAGGAGACCCTGCAGTTTCAGACTAGAAGCTTTTTAAAGGTTTTCCCTATATAAGTCTATGTAAAACTGGTGGGTCTCTGGGCACGGCCATTTTGACCCCAGGGCTATAATTTGAACAATCTTGGTTGAGGTTTCCTAGATGAAACTTCATACCAAATATCAAAGACCTGGGCCCAGCAGTTTCAGAGAAGATGTTTAAAGGATTTCCCTATGTAAGTCTATGTAAAACGGTGGACCCCGGGGTGGGGCCATTTTTGGCCCACGGGCTTTATTTTGAACAATCTTGGTAGCGATGCCTTAGATGAAGCTTCATACCAAACATCAAAGACCAGGGGCTTCTGGTTTCAGACAAGTAGAGTTTTAAGTGTCTATGTAAAATGGGTGGGCCCGTTTGATTTGAATTATCTTGATAAAGGTCCCCCAAATGAAGCTTTATACCAAATATCAGAGAAGACGATTTTAAATGGTTTCCCCGCACAAGTCTATTCAAACGGGTGGGCCCCGAGGCGAGGTCCTGTGGATGACGCTTCATACCAAATATGAAAGACCTGGACAGTGTGGTTTCAGAGAAGAAGAGTTATAAAGGATTTCCCTGTACACGTCCATGTAAAACGGGTGGGTCCTGCGGTGGGGCCATTTGGGCCCAAAGGCTATAATTTGAACAATCTTGGTAGAGGTCCACTAGATGAAGCTTCATACCAAATATTAAAGGCTTGGGCGTTCTGGTTTCAGATAAGCAGCTTTGTAAAGGTTTTTCCTAGATACGTCTATTTAAAACTGTTGGGTCTCTGGGCGCGGCCATTTTTGGCCCAATGGCTATAATTTGAACAATATTGGTAGTGGTCCCCTAGTTGAAGCTTCATACCAAATATAAAGACCTTGGCCCAGCAGTTTCAGATTTTTTTAAAGGATTTCCCTATATAAGTCTATGTAAAAAGGTTGGGCATGGGGGCAGGGCCTTTTTGGCCCCAGGGCTATAATTTGAACAATCTTGATAAAGGTCCACTAGATGAAGCTTCATACCAAATATCAAAGACCTGGGCTTTCTGATTTCAGACAAAAAGAATTTTAAAGGTTTTTAATAATTTTTAGCTCACCAGAGCCGAAGGCTCCGGGGGAGCTTATAGGATAGGCAGTTGTTCGTCGTCGTCGTCGTCTGCATCGTCGTCTGGCGTCAACACTTTCAAACGACATCTCCACTGAAGCCACTGGGCCGATTCAGCCAAACTTTCATCTGTAGTATCCTTGGAATGGCGGATTTAAGTTTGTGTTTTTAATGAAAATCGGCTCACTTTGGTTGCTATGGCAACATATAGCCCGAATAGACTTGCAATGGGAAAAGCTTAAAAAATCTTCTCCGAAACCATAAAGCCCATAGCTAAGATATTTAGTATGTAGCAACGTAATATGGTCACCCGTAACTGATCTTGTCAATCATGTCCCTGGGGTCAGAATTGGCCACGCCCCGGAGGTCATAAGCTCCCATAGACTAACAATGAGAAAAAGTTAGGAAATCTTCTCTGAAACCACAAGGCCCAGAGCTTAAATATTCAGTATGTAGCAACGTCGAATGGTCTCCTACATAAATCCTGCCAATCATGCCCCTTGGGTCTAAATTGACCACGCCCCGGGGCTCCTTAGCATCCATAGACCTATGATGAGGAAAAAAAGCTTAAAAAGTCTTCTCCTCCGAAACCAAAAAGCCCATAGCTAAGATATTTAGTATGTAGCAACGTAATATGGTCACCTACATAAATCTTGCCAATCATACCCCTGGGGTCAGAATTGGCCACGCCCCGAAGGTCATAAGCTCCCATAGACTTACAACGGGAAAAACTTAGAAAATCTTCTTCTGTGAAACCACAAGGCCCAGAGTTTAGATATTCAATATGTAGCAACGTCGAGTAGTCCCCTACATAAATCCTGTTAATCATGTCCCTTGGGTCCAAATTGGCCGGGACTCATAATCTCCCATAGACTTACAAAGGTTGTATGCTCTATGAGGCTAAGGGTTTTTGGAATATTCGCCATATTTGCCTTTACAGGTTTTTGTTTTAGCTCACCAGAGCCGAAGGCTCCAGGGGAGCTAATAGGATAGGCAGTTGTCTGTCGTCATCGTCTGACTCGTCGTCTGGCGTCAAAACTTTCATACGACATCTCCTCTGAACCCACTGGGCCGATTCAGCCCAAATACCATCTATAGCATCCTTGGGCTGGGGGATTGAAAGTTCGTGTTTTTAATGCAAATCGGCTCATTAGTTTGGTTATTGGCCCCATAGACTTACAATGAAAAAAACACAAAAAAAACATAAAAAATCTTCTCTGAAACCACAAGGCCCAGAGCTTAGATATTTAGTATTTAGCAACGTCCAGTGGTCCCCTATATAAATCCTGCCAATAATGCCCCCTGGGGTCTAAATTGGCCCCGCCCCAGAGCTCCTTAGCTTCGATAGACTTATAATGGGGAAAAAAGCTTCAAAAATCTTTTTCTCCGAAACAATAAAGTCCATAGTTAAGATATTTAGTTTGTAGCAACGTAATATGGTCCATACATAAATCCTGCAAATCGTGCCCCTGGTGTCAGAATTGGCCACGCCCCGGGGCTCTTAAACTCCCATAGACTTACAATGGGAAAAACTTAGAAAATCTTATTCTCTGAAACCACAAGACCCAGAGCTTAGATATTCAGTATATAGCAACGTCGAATGGTCCCCTACATAAATCCTGCCAATCATGCCCCCGGGGTCTAAATTGGCCACGCCCAGGGGCTCGTTAGCTTCCATAGACTTATAGTGGGGGAAAAAAGCTTAAAAAAATCTTCTCCGAGACCATAAAGCCTATAGCTTAGATATTTAGTATGTAGCAACGTAATATGGTCACCTACATAGATCCTGCCAACCATGCCCCTGGGGTCAGAATTGGCCACACCCCGGAGGTCATAAGCTCCCATTACAAATAGATGGGCTGCATGATGCTTCCACGCAGAGCTGAAATCCGACCGCACACGAATACTGGTAAACCGCTCAGAGAATCTAAGCCTGACCAGGCAAAGCGGTGCAAGTCGGCCCGTCCGTGCTTATAGACCCTATTCGTTTCATTGGGCTTGGTATGTCATTTAATCTCAATGTCGGGTAAGAGTCCAACAAAATTGGAACCAACGTCTCCAAAATGACCAATATAGTGTTGACGGGGACGTTAAACATCAAATCAAACAAATAAGACTTACAATGGGAAAAGGTTAGAAAATCTTCTCTGAAACCACAAGGCCCAGAGCTTAGATATTCAGTATGTAGCAACGTCGAGTGATCCCCTACATAAATCCTGCCAATCATGCCCCTGGGGTCTAAATTGGCCACGCTCCGGGGCTCCTTAGCTTCCATAGACTTATAATGGGGGGGGGGGAAGCTTCAAAAATCTTCTCCGAAACCATAAAGCCCATAGCTAAGATATTTAGTATGTAACAGCGTAATACGGTCACCTACATAAATCCTGCCAATCATGCCCCTGGGGTCAGAATTGGCCACGCCCCGGAGGTCATAAGCTCCCATAGACTTACGATGGGAAAAACTTAGAAAATCTTCTTCTCTGAAACCACAAGGCCCAGAGCTTAGATATTCAGTATGTAGCATTTGCCTTTACAGGTTTTGTGTTTTAGCTCACCAGAGCCGATCCCTCCCTGGGAGCTTTTTGGATAGGCAGTAGTCCGTCGCCTGCGTCGTCTGGCGTCAACCCTTTCAAAATACATCTCTGAGGCCACTGGGCCGATTCAGCCCAAATTTCATCTGTAGCATCCTTGGGCTGGGGGATCGAAAATTTGTGTTTTAACGAAAATCAGCTCATTGGTAAGGTTGCTATGACAACATATAACCCCCATATACTTAAAATGGGAAAAACTTAAAAAATCCTCTCTGAAACCACATGGTCCAGAGCCTAGATATTTAGTATGTAGCAACCTTTAGTGGTTCTCTATATAAATCCTGCCAATCATGCCCCTGGCGTCTAAATTGGCCACGTCCCAGAGCTCCTTAGCTTCCACAGACTTATAATGGGTTAATAAGCTTCAAAAATCTTCTCCGAAACCATAAAGTCCATAGTTAAGATATTTAGTATATAGCAACGTAATATGGTCACCTACATAAATCCTGACAATCGTGCCCCTGGTGTCAGAATTCGCCACGCCCCGGGTCTCATAAGCTCCCATAGACTTACAATAGGAAAAACTTAGAAAATCTTCTTCTCTGAAACCACAAGGCCCAGAGCTTAGATATTCAGTATATAGCAACGTCGAGTGGTCCCCTATATAAATCCTGCCAATCATGCCCCTGGGGTCTAAACTGGCCACGCCCCGGGGCTCCTTAGCTTCCATACTTATAATGGGGGAAAAAGCTTCAAAAATCTTCTTCTCAGAGACCATAAAGCCCATAGCAAAGATATTTAGTATGTAACAACGAAATATGGCTACTTACATAGATCCTGCCAATCATGCCCCTGGGGTCAGAATTGGCCACGCCCGGAGGTCATAAGCTCCTATAGACATACAATGGGAAAAACTTAGAAATGTTCTTCGCCCAGAGCTTAGATATTCAGTATGTAGCAACGTCGAGTAGTCCCCTAAATAAATCCTGCCAATCATGCCCCTTGGGTCCAAATTGGCCACGCACCGGGGCTCATAATCTCCCATAGACTTACAAAGGTTGTATGCTCTATGCGGCTAAGAGTTTTTGGAAATATTCACCATATTTGCCTTTACAGGTTTTGTGTTTTTTTTATAATTTTCGACTCTTTAGTTTGGTTGCTATGGCAACTTAGATTTTCCAGACTTATAAAGGGAAATTTGAAAAATGGCATTTACTGCCAAGTCATTGCAGATCTTTTGACAAAACTTTTTATAGAAATGTTCCTTGAGTAAACGTCTCTCAGCCATATGCTTTTATGCCAACAGAAGGGTCCCCTGGATGTGCTGGGGCCATGCCCATCCCCTTCCACTTCATAAAAGGCCATTTACTTGGAAACTATTCAGATCCCCACCCCAAAATCATATATATTCTTGTTCTTTATGATAAGACGCATTCAGTGACACCAACCTGGGGTCCCCCAGGGTCATGCCCCACCCACTCCATTACATAAAAGGCCCATTATCTTGGAAACCTTACATATCCCCACCCCTAAACCATATATATTCTTGTTCCTTATTGAAAGACACATTCATTGACACAAACTTTGGGGTCTCCCAGGGTGCGACGGGGCCTTGCCCCACCCCTCCACTTCACAAAAGGCCATATATCTCAGAAACCATTCAGATCCACATCCCTGGACCATATATATTCTTGTTCCTTATGATAAGACGCATTCAGTGTCACCAACCTGGGGCCCCCTGGGATGCGTCAGCGTCATGCCCCACCCCCTCCATTTCATAAAAGGTCCAATATCTTGGAAACCTTACAGATCCCACCCCTAAACCTCAGCCCCCGCCTATCGGAGCTTAAAGAAATAAATGGGGTGCATGATGCTTCCACGCAGAGCTGAAACTGACCGCACACGAGTACTGGTAACAGAGCATCTAAGCCTGCCCAGGCAAAGCCGTGCGAGTTGGACCGTCCATGCTTATAACCCCTATTGGTTTCATTGGGCGACAAGGCTTGAGATGTCATTTCATCTCAATGTCGGGTAAAAGTCCCACAAAATGGGAAGCAACGTCTCCAAAATGACCTTTACAGCGTTGACGGGGACCTCAAATCAAACAAAACAACCCCTAACCATATACATTCTTGTTCCTGATGAAGACACACATTCTTTTTTCTGTAGCGTCTTTGGTCCAGGGATTCCATGGTTAATTAAAATATATGGCTACCAGTGGGCAGTGCTCCCTGAGCTCTGGTGAGCATAGTGGCCCATTTTGTTCCCTGTTTGTTGCCATGGCAACCAGTTCTGCGTGGATTCCCAATCATTGAACAACTTTTAGTTGGTACCTCCGAAGGATCATTTTGGTGAAGTTTGGTCAAAACTGGCCCAGTGGTTTAGGAGATGTCAATTGTTGACTAACAACGGACAGTGTGAGAAAATCAGCAATTCCTTCATGATAAGAAGCAGAAAAGCCGAAATGGAGTTTTTTGGGAGCCTGCGATCTTGAAAAAAAAAAAAGGTTAAGGTCACAAAAATATAATCAAATATTTGGTAGGTTGCAATGATATATTGTACCAAGTCTGACTAAATTTCAATGATTAGTTCGTGTGATGGGGTGAAGTCAGGACATTTCTGGCCCAAAACGCAGTTTTTGTGTATCATTTCTTCATTCATCTTCCTCCCGTTCCCCTCTTTCATCTCTTCTATCCATTTTCTCCCTATCTCTGGGAACATAAAATGATCAAGGGTTGATGGGTCGTTAAACCCCCAACACAATCAAAACAAGTTTAGTAAGGAGTTGAATATTTAGGGTAAACATGGAACAGTCAGAACCATCACTGTTTTCATAGCTGTAATATGGACCCACCAAAGCCATGGATCTTAAGGGGAATGGAAACACCCGGCAGATTTTTCCACCATTTTTCAAACGGAGACAACTTTTGGGACTACCGGTTCGCTTTTCTATAAGCCCTGTCCCACTGAAAAAGGTGTCTATTCTTAAAGCCTCAGGAGTTACGAGTTGACCCCTTTTGAGACGAAAATACTTTTGCAAGAGTTACCTCCCCTGAAGGTGTATCAATTCTCCTTAAAGGTCATGTGTTTCATAGTATATGTGTTTGCGGAGGATCATATCTGTCGGGTTGATTTGTTTGCAAACGCCCAAGCAATACTGAAAAGATCATTTTGGAGACATTGCTTCTTTTACCAGACATTGAGATGAAATGACATCTCAAGCCCTGTCACCCAATGAAACTAATAGGGTTTTTAAGCATGGACGGTCTGTCTCGCACCACTTTGCCTGAGGAGGCTTAGATCCTCTAAGCGGTTTACCAGTACTTGTGTGCGATCAGTTTCAGCTCTGCATGGAAGCATCATGCACCCCATCTATTTAAGCCCCGATGGGCGGGGGCCGTTCGGCTGATTGTATGTCAATCGACCTAAGGTTACTAAGCACAGTAGATTCATGTTGCTAATGTCTGTTTCAATGTTAACTCTTATCCTGCTGTTCACGACAACCGCTATCTTTGGAAACAGTGTAGATCCAGATCAGATGGCTTCTTCAGAAGCCATCTGATCAGGATCTACACTGTTTGACATTCAATTTATGAATTTGTAGGAATAAATTACATAAAGTAATCTGATTTGTTCAAAGTCAGAAATGGGTGTGGCTAAACTGAATGTTCAGCAAGAGAAGGGTTAAAATTTACTTATAGCCCCACTATTCTTGTTGTAATGACATCAGTGTTATCAGTAAAACCTGGACTAGACATCTGGGTCTAGTTGTCCAAAACTAAGTACGTTATTATTTTTTGTGTTTTGGTTTTACAGCCTTTCAAGATTAGTCGAACTTCAATGGCTCGAACACCTTTGGGACCTCGAAAATCTGTCCGAGACGGGTAGTTCGAGCCACTGAAGGAGACTGCCAGGAGGTATACGATATACTTTTGGTTATCTTTTCGGTGGTTTATAATGAAAATGTATGCTTTGTGTGCTCATTAGAATCGCCTCATTGAGGCGATTCTAATGAGTACACACAGCAAACATTGCAAGATAAAAGACGAAAATCTTCTTAATTACCCCCACTATTTCTTATGTCGAGGATTTCCCTAGGGGCTCAAGAACAGACAAACCAGCACCAACAAGTGTATAGTTAGGTGGCTATGTAAATGGACAGAATCAATGTAAGTCTATGGGATTTATTCCGTTAGACACCGCAAATACTTCTTTTCAGAGGCTAAAAGTAGCCACTTAAGTATCAATCCTGCCGAAAATAGCCACATAAGTATACATCCGTTCGACTCATCCATAGTAAACGAGCCATCGATGTTCAAGCTATCAAAGTTCTACTGTATTTCACTCGTATCAAGTCAATCATTAATCAGGTGGGCAAAAAAACAGAGTATGTGGAGAAAAAACACCTGACCTACCAGAACTTGGCGTCTCACACGTGAACCGAGCCAGTCATGAACCCACAGTGGAATCAGAATCAGAATTGTTACTGGTGACACGTCAAATGACATTCAGACACCAGGACCTGTGAGCTCTAACCAAAGAGGTAAATTTAGCTACACAATCATCAGCACCTTCAGCTGTCGAAATTATCGAATCGGGAAGAGCATTCCAATCTCTAATGGTTCTGGGGAAGAACGACTCTTTATAAATGTCAGTTCTTGAACTTCTTGCGCTTAGGGTCTGAAATGCCAACGAATGGTAATTTCTACAGTGTCTAGCTGGGGGAACAAGGTCATCTGTTGGAATGCTGGCAGCACCCTTTAGACCTTTGTATAAAAGGATTAGCCTACTATCTTTTCTCCTTTTCTTGAGAGACTCCCATTTTAATTTTACAAGTATTCCAGTCATGCTCCCAGTTTCAAAGCAGTAATTGCCTGTTACAAATCTAGCAGCTCTATTCTGAACTTTCTCAATTTCATCGTTAAGGACCACTCCACTGGGGTCCCAGATACAACTACCATATTCCAAGATTGGGCGAACAAGACCTTTATATGCTGCCTCTTTTACATCCTGAGGGCACTGATGAAGATTTCTCCTCAGGAAACCAAGCGTTCTATTTGCCTTAGTACACATGTTGCTAATATGAGTATTCCATCTCAAGTTGTGTGAGATTGTCACTCCAAGGTATTTAATGGAGTCCACATTCTCGAGGACCGTTCCCGCTAAGGTGTAAGAAGCCTCAACTTTATTAGATCTCTTCCTAGTTATCTGCATAATATTGCATTTAACTGGCTGAAATCTCATGCCCCATTTACGTGCCCAACATCCTAATCTATCTATGTCAGCCTGAAGTTTCAATGAGTCATCTGTATCTCTAATTTCCCGGTAACAAACACAGTCATCTGCGAACAGTCTTATTTCTGAGTCAATGTCAGTGGAAATATCATTGATGTACAGGGAGAACAAAAGTGGACCAAGAACGGTCCCTTGTGGGACTCAAGACAAAACTGGAGCCCACTCCGAAGATTCACCATTAACAACAACCCGCTGTTTTCTGTAGCAAAGAAAGGAATCTATCCATTTGAGGGTCTTTCCCCCTATTCCATAACCAAATAACTTGGAGAGACCTAATGAGTCGGGCTCTTATCCACTAGGCCCGTCTAACCAATAGTTAATCATTCAATATGGCAAATATAATACTTTTGCTGATAAAAAAAAAAAAAAAAAAAAAACGCGAGCAGAATTTGCAAATGAAAGATGCTCTCAATTTTTTCAGCAAAAATAACACTATATTAGACATTGTACTTGCAATGGTAGTTAAGTTGACCATTAAAAAGTGCCTTAAAGCTAACAATGCTTTGAACAGCCGGGCCTCGTTTGGTTAGGCAGTGTAGACCCAGATTAGAGCCACAGAAAGCAGCATTTGCTCAGGGTCTAAAGTTTGCATAAAAATGCAGGAATTTAAGGGTTAAACAACAGTCTTATTCTCAGTTCAGGACTGTTTTCCTGGCTCAGAGACGACCCACACGTTTATTTATTTGGGATTTACACACTTTTCAAGTTATTATTTCACTTACGTTGTGCTGATCTTCAGCACAGATAGGCAAAAACCAGAGTTAATAAAGACCTGGGCCCAGTTGTTCAAAGCATCGTTAGCTTAACGAGCTCGTTAGTGGTCAAATTGTTAACTGTTTTAGCAAGTATATCGAAAATATTGGTATTTTTGCTGAAAAAATGTGAGCAGCTTTTGCATCTGCTATCTGCAAAAGCTGCTCACATTTTATCAGCAAAAATATTAGCATATTTGCCATATTTAACAATCAAAATTTTAACAATATGTTAACTAATGACATTGTTAGTTTTGAACAACTGACCCCTGGGCTCAGTTGTTCAAAACTAACGACACTGTTAGTTAATGAACAGATAAAACTTCTATCATTTAGTCTCGGATCAATTAATACAGGTATCAATGGGTCCGAGATTTAATATGGCAAATATACAAATATTTTTGCTGAAAAAATGTCAGTAGTATATGCAAAAGCTACTCACATTTTCTCAGCAAAAATTCCAAAAGTTTAGACCGATTGATTGATTTGGGGTTTAACGTCCTTGTCAACACTATTTAGGTCATTTTGGAGACGTTGCTTCAAATTTTGTGAGGCTTTTACCCGACATTGAGATGAAATGACATCTCAGGCCCTGCCGCCCAATGAAACCAAATAAGTTTATATGTATGGACAGTCCGACTCACACCATTTGCCGGGGCAGGCTTAGAGCCTCTAAGCGGTTTACCAGTACTCGTGTGCACGGTCAGTTTCTACTCTGCGTGGAAGCATCATGCAGCCCAATCTATTTCTTCAAGCCCCCAAGGGCAGGGGCGACCAAAATTTTAGATATTGTACTTGCTAGAACAGTCACAATTTCACCACTAACAAGCTCATTAAGCTATCGATGCTTTGAACAACTGGGCCCTGGTTATCCCCACGTTTTTCGAAGAAAAGAGGGGATATTGTTATCGCCTCCGTCCGCCCGGCGATCTCCTCCTAAACTGTTGTCCAGAATACAACCAAATTCAGTATGTGAGTTGCTTACATTAATGGCTTGCGCGAGATCACGTTCATTTTTGACCCTGCCCCCAGGGGCCCTGGGGAGGGGTCAAAAGGTCCAATTTGCTTAAAACTATGATGTGCTGTACAAGGGCAATGTTTGCAATAAACGTGGGGATTTGCTATGGCGCGCCATCGACTGCACAATCTAGTATTTAATTGCAGAACTTTGCATATCGTACACAGAGAGGCTCAAACCAAAAGTTCTGAGTGCCCTAATGTTAACCCTTATCTTGCTGTTCACGACAACCCACTATCTTTTCAAACAATCTAGATCCAGATCAGATGGCTTCTGAAGAAGCCATCTGATCAGGATCTACACGGTTTGTCATTCAGTTTATGAATTTGTAGCAATAAATTACATCAAGTAATTTGATTGGTTGATAGACAGAAATGGGTGTGGCTTAAATGAATATTCAGCAAGAGAAAGGTTAAAGAGACAGTCCACATAAAGGATCTGAATTTGAAAACAAACAAGGCTTTACATTATATGAACAATTTTATTCACAATAACATCATTTGTGCCTAGGCTTGAAGAAAGGCCCTTTTAGCACACGAAAACAATAAGCAATCCTTCTGGGCCATAGGTTATGGAACTTTTTTCATGCTCAACTCAGCTGAGCATGATCAACACAGCCGAGCATGAGATTTGTAATGTTCATAAAAATTAAAATACGAACAGGTGAAGCAATCAGCAGAGTTCATTATTTGTCCTGCTCATAAATTTTACAATCACCAGCAAATTCTGGCCATGAAATTAAAGAGCAGGACAAATTTCAAACTCAAGTGACCTCCTAATGCAAATTACTAAATAACCTAGGAGACCGGTATATAAAGTCTGTCCTTCAGAGCGTACCTCTTACTTCTGAAGTCTTGTCTGTGTGAGCAGGGACTCAACTTCTCCCTGAAGTACAGTCTTGGTTGCGAGTTAAGCTTACATCTGCTAAAAGGACCCTATCTCTTGGCCTTGGTAATTTAATATTGTCTGCCTTAAAAGAAGGTAAGTAAGGGATCATGCATCATGCCTGATTAACTGTCATAGCCAAATCGGATCTCTTGGGCAATATAAAGCTACAACGTCACAAAAACTAAAGCCTGCTTGGTAGGTCAACATTTATAATTACAAGTCTAGATGAACAAGGAGAAGAAGTCATCACATAAAAGGCAGATTTGTTTGCTTTAAAGAGAATGGATACACCTTCAGGGGAGACAACTCCTGCAAAAGCATCTTTTGTCTCCCATGTCAATAGGGGTCAACTCTTAAAGGAAAGAATTTGCTCCTAAGGAGCAAATTCTTTCCTTTAAGAGTAGACCCCTTTTTCAGCAGAACAAGGCCTACAGAAAGCAAACAGGAAGTCCCTAAAGTTGTCTCCCTTTGAAAAATGGCGGACAAATCTGCCAGGTGTTCCCATTCCCTTTAATTGTACACATTTACTGCTCATGGTAATGTGTAACGAGGATAATCAAGGAACAATTTTCATTATTTCTTGTTAGAGACATGTTGTAGTCACCTGTTAGAATTGCTTCAAAGAGGCCAGTCTAACAAGTACCCACATTTATTTTCATTAATAAGAAAAAACAAGAGCATCGGTGAAACCGAGGGATGCTCCCCGAAGATGCGCAGTAGTAGGAGGGTTATTTTAGTGAAATGATCCTATACACTTTGAAGTTTGATAAGATTTGTTTGAAGACAAATGTTATGGGTACTCGCTAGAACCGTCTCAATGAGGAGGTTCTAATGAGTACCCTCAGCTGATGTTTGGAGTACAAATAAAGTAGGTAGTGATTTTCAACCAAGAATGCCAAAACAATGAGAAATGTAAGGCCCCTTCCCTGCAAGGACCTGTAAATCTTAAACCATAAGGCTAAGAAACTCAATTTTGTGTTCCCTAGTAAGTGATTTTCAATGGAAAATGTCACAAGGAATACACATGTGAAACATGAAAGCCCTATCACCCATGGTTATGAAATAACAGGAGATATTTTTTTTGAAAAAGGGGAGATGATTAGTAAAAATAAGCAATATAGTAATGGCCCTTTGTCAGAATGTAGCCTGACAAACACACACCCAAATGCAATCTGTCAGGATGTAGGTCTTGTGATGGTAATTATGTGTGTCATGTTTCATGAGAGTAGACAAAATACTTTTGAAGTTATCACCGAGGTTAAGGTTTTTGGTTTAGGTGTGACAAACACACAAGTTATTCTCCTTTGTCAGAATGTAGGACTTGTGATGGTAAGTATGTGTGTGAAGTTTCATAAGAGTAGGGCCAGGTTAAGGCGTGACAAACACAAGTTTCGTGGCGTCTGATCTGGGCCTGTACTGTTTGCCACTTACCCCTTTTGGGGTTTCTGGTACCAAATGGGTTTAACCTAAAGTCTAAGAATTCCCTAGTTAGTGATTTTCAAAAAAGACTACAAAAATAAGGAGAAATGTAAGGCCCCTTCCGTGCAAGGGCATGTAAATCTTAAACCATAAGACAAAGAAACTCAGTTTTGTGTTCCCTAGTAAGTGATTTTCAATGAAGAATGTCACAAGGAATATATATGTGAAATATGAAAGCCCTATTACCCATGGTTATGAAACAACAGGAGATATTTTTTGGAAAAGGGGAGATAATTCAGTGAAAATAAGCAACATAATTATGGCCCTTTGTCAGAATGTAGGTTTTGTAATGGTAAGTATGTGTGTGAAGTTTAATGAGAGTAGGATAAATACTTCTGAAATTTTGACCAGAGTTTAAGTTGTTTGGTTATTGCCTGACAAACACACACCGAAAAGCAATATAGTTATGGCCCTTTGTCAGAATGTAGGTCTTGCGATAGTAAGTAAGTGTGTGCAGTTTCATGTGAGTAGGGCAAATACTTTTGAAGTTATGACCGAGGTTAAATTTTTTGGTTAAGGCGTGACAAACACACGGACAAAAGCAATATGGTTTGTCAGAATGTAGGTCTTGTGGCTGTTAGTAAGAGTGTGAAGTTTCATGGGAGTAGGGATAATACTTTTGAAGTTATAACCGGTTAAATGTTTTGGTTTACATTTGAAACTGACTGACAAGATTACTATAGGGCACCCAAAATACTGTGTGGGGCCCTAATTAAGAAGGGAAGTAACTCCGTAAATACTGATGGTAGGGTTATGCTTCTTGCATTCTGCGATTTCTCTCATAGCCCCCTATCAGTGTATCAAGTTTCACTAAATTACCTTTAAAACTTTTAGAGATATGCTCCGGACAAGCTTAATATAGCAAAAACTAAAAAGGGAAATAACTCTGTAATTACTTGATAGAGTTACAGTTCTTGCACTCTGCACTTCCTCTGATGGCCATCTATCAA
The DNA here is from genome assembly GCA_963580285.1 of Lucinisca nassula. Taxonomy (NCBI): domain Eukaryota; kingdom Metazoa; phylum Mollusca; class Bivalvia; order Lucinida; family Lucinidae; genus Lucinisca; species Lucinisca nassula. The sequence continues at coordinate 75,983,950 of OY757021.1, forward strand.
TGTATCAAGTTTCACTTAAATCCCTTCTATACTTTCAGAGATATGCTCCGGACAATCTTTTCATTGAAATAGTTAAGAAGGGAAGTAACTCCATAAATACTGGTGACAGGGTTATGGTTCTTGTATTTTACGATTCCCCTCATCGCCCTCTATCAGTATATCAAGTTTCACTTAAATACCTTTAATACTTTTGAGATATAGAGCGTGACGGACGGACGGACAAAGCGGCGACTATATGGCTCCACCTTTGGGGAAAATAAAAAATACCCCTTAATTTATCCTCATTACACATTCATATCTTTATCTATGCACATTTAATACAAATATTCAACTCATTAAAATAAGCAAAATCATGTCTAAAATATGCTTGATTCCTTGTAAGGATTTTTTTTTTTTCACTTTCAACTCCATTCTTTTAGCCCAATAAAATGTATACTTCATTTGTAGATTACATGTGGTCCATTCAAGAGAATCAAACAAAATTATTTACTATTTAATTGGGTGTTTTAAGTATAAATCCATGCTTACAGGAAACAACATGCACCCTCTGAAGCCATAATTCTTGGCTCTAGTCATCTCAAGTACACAAATTTCAGCATAAAGCTGGGAGAGTAAGGAATGTTATGATTCAGCGAGGCAGTTCAACTGCAATGCCGGGAAAGTATTATTACGTCATATTTAGCTGGTCAGTTTACCTTTAAAACACACTTCCTGGGCAGGCTTTTGCAGTTTTAACCAGTATAGTAGTCGTGGATCAGACTGACAGGGCGGAGCAAATCGGGCATTGTCAATATACAGTAGAACTTCGATGGCTCAAACACCGATGGCTCGTTTACCATGGATGAGTCGAACCCGTTCTTGAGCCCCTCGCGAAATCCTCTACATAAGAAATAGAGGAGGGGGGGGGGGGGATAATTAAGGAGATTTTAGTCTTATCTTGCAAATGTATGCTGTCTGTACTCATTAGAATCGCCTCGATGAGGCGATTCTAATGAGTACACACAGCATACATATTCATTATCAAACACCGAAAAGATGTGTAAAAGTATCTCGTTATGCCTCCTGACAGTAACCTCAGTGGCTCGAACTACCCGTCACGAAAAGATTTTCGAGGTCCCAAAGGTGTTTGAGCCATTGAAGTTTGACTGTATATTGAATCTGCAGAGTTCACATGAAGATTTGGTACAGTGCATTTAGCATTTTTTTTTAAAAGCAGACCAAATGGCCATATACACCACAGCTTTGTGTTACAGTTGAAGTCACATGATCTGGTGACTTGATTTACCTCTTTGATAATAGAATTCTCCAAAGGTAGGTGCAAATTAAAGCTCCACCCTGTCAGTCATATCTGACACTACTAGCAAATGATAGCTCCACCCTGTCAATCTTATCTGACACTGGTATATACAGTCAAACTCCAATGGCTCGAACACCTTTGGGACCCGGAAAATATTTTCGAAATAGGGGTAGTTCGAGCCACTGAGGGTTACTGCCAGGAGGCGTAACGGGTTTAATTTTGGGTCATCCTTTTAATGTTCTATAAAAAATGTATGATGTGTGTACTCATTAGAATTGCCTCATTGAGGCGATTCTAATCAGTACACACAGCATACATTGGCAAGATAAAAGTCGAAAATCTCCTCAGTTATCCCGCACTATTTCTAATGAAGAGGAATTCCCTAGGGATGCAACAACGGGTTCGAGTCAGCCATGGTTAACGAGCCATAGGTGTTCGAGCCATCAAAGTTCTACTGTAGTGCACATTCTTTTCTCAAGAAACTGACAACTGCCCATCTAGACTCAAAGTGTGAGAATGACCACAGAAAATATTTCATGATCAATCTCCATGCAAGAATGCTGCTGGACCTGGTTGGGATCGAACCCACAACTTCATCAGACAGTTGCACATCCAACAAAGTAACCAAGGAAGAGTATTCATCTTAATTAGCACTAAAATCCAAATATTTGAGTACATTTTATTCAAGTGATATAATGAATTACAAAGCACTGTTGCCAACCACATACCAAATAAATGCAAAAAGGGAGATCTTTGTATTAAAGGTTTTACAACAGTTTACATATCTAGTACTCAACGCCAACAAAATAACATCACATGAGAGCTTTTTGAAAGCAACAATATCACAGAAATGAACAAAATAAGACCGGTTTCCATAGAGAACAAAATACCGAAATGATTCTTAAGTACTGGGACAGCTAGGCTTAAGCAAACAGTGCAGATCCAGATCAGACTGCTCCTGAAGGATCAGGGACAACACTGTTTGCCATTCTGTCTGCACCTTTTGGACTCCTTGCTGGATCATAAAAGAAATTTGTTAAAATTTTTGGAGAATTATAGCTAGTTCTCGAGGTGTCCGAATTTTTAGGATTTTTACGGTAGACTGGTTTCCAAAGTCTATTTAACAGATCTATTTTTGGTTTTGACATGCCATTAGGAGTATTTTTGTCTCATGCGTTGATTTTCATAATGCCCATTTAACCTGCAAAAATGTCCCCTTTTACAAAAGACTGTACTTGTACACTTGATTCTGGAGGTAAAGGATCCTGATTCAACAATTTTGAACATACAGGTATATTAAAAATATCTGAGCAAGTGCTCAACAAAACCTAGAAAAAGACCTGTTCCCCACAGAAAGGCATATACAGCCACCCAGTATGAGGTGAGTTTTCATTTATCTCTTTTTGGATAGCCCATAGGCTCGAGATTGCTCATGATCAATGAATCCTGATCAGACTCCACAGCTGTACAGGCTGATCAGAGTCTATACTGGGCGCACTGGTCTTATTGCAGGTTTTGTCAGATGCTGGCTCATTTCTGTTTTTTTTTTTTTTTTCAAAAATTTAAATATATATTGACGTTTGCATATATCCAAGACCCTTCCTACACCACAAACATTTGTACAATTACAATATATGCAAAAAGCAGACTCATATGACTTTTGTTCGGATGTCTTGGCTTTCTTTCACTAATAGTTGCCAAGGAAGTATAGCTCAATATGTGCTAAAACTTGAGATCAAAGCTTCAAACAAAGAGGCGTAACAAAGATAATTCTCCTTATTTCATTTTACAAACATATGTTGTGGGTACATGATAGAATCGCCTCATTGAGGCGATTCTATCAAGTACACTCAACATACATTTTTATGGATGAAAAATCATACTTATATTTGCTAAGCCTCCATGTCTGCAGCTACCGTGAGCTAACAATCAATCAAGCGTAATTAATTTATGTACAGGTCAAGCCTCCACAATTTGAGCAATGGTTTTCAAATATTAGGCTTTACAATAAATAGAACTGAACAGACTTTCGGAATGTGCAATAAGCCAGAATATATAGTCATCAAAACACAATCCGTGTCCATGGCGACACATTCCGTGTCCATGGTGACAAGTCATATGAGTGAGCATATTAAAAGAGCTGCAACTAGCAGCTGAATATGAGCAAAGTCTTAACGGGATTGGATACATCGTGGAAAATGTTCTGAGGTATATTTATTCGCCTTTGGATTTTTTTTTGTCACGTCTCTTAAATATTTAACATAAAGCAGCTCCGTTAAGACAGCGCCCAGTATTATTATATAGCTTAATCCTTAAAATGCCAATCACAACAACTGTTGTCTGCTTTGCTGTCTAGCAGTTACTTAAAAAGTCATTGTTGCAAAGAGTGTGGACCCAGATCAGACTGCTCCTCCAGGATTCCATACTGTTTGACTGTATGCGTGTGTGTGTGAATTCGGGTTTAACGTCGCTTTCAACAATTTTTCAGTCATATCACGACGGTGTCTGGTTGCGACAGGGAGCTCAATGCTCACGTTTATAGTGCTGCCTCACTGAAGTATCATGTCCCAGACACATTACATGATACCACACCCAGTCACATTATCCTGACACTGGATCGACCAGTCCTAGCTCTACCCCGTAAATCTGAGTGCCAAGCGAGGAGCAGCTAGTACCATTTTTAACGACTTTGGTATGTCGCGGCCCGGGATCGAACCCGAGACCTCCCGTTCCCCGGAGTGGACACTCTACCAACTGAGCTATCGGGGCCGGTTTGACTGTATGCAAAAATATGTTTAACCCTTATCTTGCTGAATATTCATTTAAGCCACACCCATTTCTGTCTATCAGCCAATCAAATTTCTTGATGTAATTTATTCCTACAAATTCATAAACTGAATGCCAAACAGTGTAGATCCTGATCAGATGGCTTCTTCAGAAGCCATCTGATCAGGATCTACACTGTTTGCAAAGATAGGGGTTGTCGTGAACAGCAAGATAAGGGTTAAGAAGATGCAGCAGAGAACAAAAACATACAACAATAGTTTTTCTTGGCATCTAAAGAGTAAAATATTGAATGATTAGAAATGTGTGGTGATCAAGTCCAATGAGCAATTGTGCTTTCACTTGATATCTGCACGCTTACTTGATGCCTTTGTATTTTACCATTGGTCAAGATTACATATGTCTTACAGCAATGACGTCACACGGAAAATTTGTTATGCGCCAATACATTTTGTTTTGAGGCAAAAACTACTGTTATCCCATTTTGTACCGGAAACCCCAATATTGGTAACTGGTAAACAGAGCAGGCCCAGATCAGATGCCGCAGAACGGGGCGTCTGATCAGGGCCTACACTGTTTGCAAAAAGTTAGCCATTTTCCAAATAAATTTTGAAGAACATGCCTAAATTTTGAAATGGACATGTTCTATATATAAGCTGGAAGACTCCATTTGGTACAAAAAGTTGATAATGACACAAACTATTTAGAGCTACATAATAAAACGGTTATTGCACTGATATTGGTGTATATTGTCCGGAGTTCGGATATCGAAGGACACTTGCATGCAATAACCCCCTATTGTCATCTAATTTCACTGGCTTTAAAAATATATTTGAGAAATATACAACTGTATCACTCCACTCATTGATATAGCACTTTCAATACAAATGTCATTCATGGAAGATGGCACTTCATTTGTAATTTCACTGAAGTTAACTCTTATCCTGCTGTTCATGACAACCCTTTTCTTTGCAAACAGTGTAGATCCAGATCTGATGGCTTCTGAAGAAGCCATCTGATCAGGATCTACATTGTTTGACATTCAATTGATGAATTTGTAGGAATATATTACATCGAGTAATCTGATTGGTTCAAAGTCAAAAATGGGTGTGGCTAAACTGAATATTCAGCAAGAGAAGGGTTAAGAAAGACTAATCAACCCACACTATGACATTACAGCAGACAATGAAATGTATGAAAGAATGACTATACACTGGATATATCATACCATATTAACCCTAAGTGTTCCGACACTTAAACTCCTTACCATAGTTGTATCTAAAAATAGCTGGATGAGTGGCAAACAGTGCAGACCCTGATGAGACGCCGCGCTATGCATCAGGGTATACACTGTTTGCTCAGGCCTTTCTGTTTGAATACATAAGGTAAATACAACAATAAACCTGAAAAGGCAATCCATTCAGTTTCATCAAGTTCTATTATGCTATGTTCCCACTATCACGATTCGCGCCACGATTGCAATCGTGTTCTTAATCGTGGCTTAATCGTGGTGATCCTATCAGATCTTATCGGCTCTTGAGGTCAGTCGTGGCAATCGTGTAAATCGTAGAAAATTTTTGAACGGTTCAAAATTTTTCCACGATCAACACGATCGATTTCAAATCGGGACCATCGTATCACATCGTGTTGCATCGTAACAAAGCGCGACGGATCGCATCTAATCGTGCTTCCAAATCGCGGTGATCGGGGCCAATCTTGTACAGAACAAACGCCGCGTTTTGTTGAGATGTGTTGCGATCTCACAAGATCTGTCACGATTTGTTACGCTCTGTCGAGTCCCATTGCTCAAGACCTGTCACGAATGACTCGTGATCAGATACGAGATGATACGAGTAAATGCGATTAGATACGAGTAGGCTACGTTTTTATACGAACGTTCACGATCTATTACGAGTTCTCAAGATTAAATGCGACTCATTCGGCGATCTGCTCATGAGTGAGTGAGTGAGTGTATTTCAGTTTTACGTCCCACCAATAACTAAGGTCATACGGAGACGGAACCTCGGTTTCTAGACTCATCCGAAAGTCTGGAGAAGCCCGGGATCGATCCTGCAATCCCTGGTTTATACAGGCCTTTGCTAGTATTTTTAAAGCCTTTGAAAGATGCCACCCAAGGGTAATGGAAGCTAAGAATGGAAAAGGCAAGCCTGAACCATTCCAGCCAGAGAAATTGCCACATTGTCATCATCCGCAACTCCTACCATCATCAATGGTTGAGGGTCAGTGTTTATGCTGTAAAAGTTCGAGAAACAATTAATTCCATGGTCAGTCCGGCTGTATATATACCAGTCGGGGTCAAGTCGTAGCTCAAATCGTGATCGCCATCGATCATGATCGTGAAAAACATCGAGACGACAGTCGTATGCTATCGTAACGGAGCGCATCGGCTCGTGATGAGCGTATAAGAACGTATCTGCACGTATCAGATCGTCCCAATTCGGGGTACTCGATCGTGATGATCCTTTCAGATCGAGACCAAGTCGTAGACAATCATATCAGAACGCATTTGGTCGTATCTGAACGTGAGAGCAGACCGTAGCTGATCGTGATTCCTGAAATTGACAAATCGTGATTGGATTGCATCCGAGCGCAACGAATCGTACTAGAACGTAACGACTCTCATCTCCTCGTATCCAAACCTGAACTTTCAGAGAATATTCCACGACCAGCTACGAATGGCCAATCGTGGCGTTCGTAACGGATCGCACGACAGTGGGAACCTAGCATTACCACTAGGCTCATTTATAACATGAGCCAGTGCATGAAAAACCTATAAAACCTGTGCAACCAGCAGAGACAGATCAGACTATCTGTCAAACTAGCCTAGCCAAAGTCCTGGACTTCAGCTCTTTGAAGAGTTCAGAGACTATAGAACCCTCATGTAAACAGTGAAGACACTGACAAGACTGTGTAGGTGTGCAGACTGATTTTGGTCATCGCTAGTGAGCAGTCCAACAGATCATAGGTTGGGTCAGGTGCTGGCTCACATCGAAAAGTTTACACCCTCCACTCCCAGCAAAGAATTGAATGAACTTACATTTTTTCTTAAACCAAATTTATGCCATTAGAATTCATTATCTTATGATAATCAATTAGAGTATGAACAATGGTTGGTGAATATTGGCTGAATTCATGCAAAACGAAATAGCGAAAAAAAAAATTCAAAGTACCTCATTGCACAGGCTCCCTTCACAACCCCCACCCCCAGCAACAAACAAAAGAATACAGTATTGTTTATTGCTTTGAAATTAGTAACCCCAAAGGAGAATTTTTTAACTCTTATCATGCTGTTCACGAAAACCCCTATCTTTGGAAACAGTGTAGATCCAGATAAGATGGCTTCTGCCATCTGATCAGGATCTACACTGTTTGGCATTCAGTTTATGAATTTGTAGCAATAAATTAGATCAAGTAATTTGATTGGTTGATGGACAGAAATGTGTGTGGCTTAAATGAATATTCAGCAAGATAAGGGTTAATTTTACCTGAATTATACTCGATTTTTGCCCATAATCGGCAACACTTTTATTCTAGAATTTCTGCAATTACCACCAGCAGTGAGGTACCTAAGCTTTGAATTTTCATGTATCTCAAAATGAACTTGAATGAACTAGCAGACATTGCTGACATACCCGGAGTACTGAGACATGTCAGCAATTTGGGAAAGACAAACTATTCACATCTTTTATTCCTTTTGAACAGTGCCAAAGGTGGTCCCCCACCAGAGGACATTGTGTGCAGAACACACAGAGAAAGAATTACTGCACCCTTCTAAATAAGCTTTTTAAAGCAGACATTACGAAAACACACCTGTGCGACATAGTGCATTTTTCACAGCTCCAAAATGGCTACTTTTATGATGAAAATCAGTGATATTTTTCTTATAAATACTGCAAACATAGGTCGTGGGTGCTCGTTAGAACCGCCTCATTGAGGCGGTTCTAACGAGTACCCACAACCTATGTCTTGGAGTAAAAATAAGAAAAATAATGTATACCCCCGTAAACTCCAGTTTTCTCTATATAAAGTGGGGTATAGGGGGTCTTCATTTCACTGACTAGGTCAGTCTTAATTTTAGGTGCTCTTAATAGCAGAATTTCACTGTAGTGCCAAACAAGCACACTATTTTTTTTTCCCAAAATTAGTCTTAATTTTAGGTGCTCTTAATAGCAGAATTTCACTGTAGTGCCAAACAAGCACACTATTTTTTTTTCCCAAAATTAGTCTTAATTTTAGGTGCTCTTAATAGCAGAATTTCACTGTAGTGCCAAACAAGCACACTATTTTTTTTTCCCAAAATTAGTCTTAATTTTAGGTGCTCTTAATAGCAGAATTTCACTGTAGTGCCAAACAAGCACACTATTTTTTTCCCAAAATTAGTCTTAATTTTAGGTGCTCTTAATAGCAGAATTTCACTGTAGTGCCTAACAAGCCTTCACATTATATAATTCCCCCCAAAATGACACCAATTTTTCTCTTGATTTTCTCGATACTTCTCCCATCTGTAAGTCTGATACATCCTGTCCAAGATCCTTGGCAGCACTCCATTGGGATAGGGTTTGTTTTAGCACTTTCTCACTATGCACCAATTAACCTGCTATTTTCATTCTGTGTTTTAGTTTTTCTTAGTTTTTAACTATGAGAAGTTAAAGGTTGATGGGACTGTTGTTACATCGAAGGAATAGCCACCCCTCTTTTCAATCTGTTTAGATTCTGAAAAAGATGACAAACATTATGATTAACCCTTTTTGTACCAAATGAAATCTTCCTGCTTATATATGAGCCCCGCCAAGCGAATTTGTGTCTTTGAGCATTCCATCATGACAAATTTTAACTGCGCATGCCCAGCCATTCAGAGGGGCCAGGGATATGGCTTTCTGTCTGAAGGTTCATCTTGATTCACTGATTGTATGAGCGAGCAGCGAAGGTTCTGGCGAGACTGCACGGATGCGCAGGATCGTCTGAACCTTCGCTGCTTGCATAGGCGATAAGTACCAAAATCCCTTGACGGGGCCCATATAGCAGGAGTCCATTTCAAAATTTAGGGGTGTCAGGTTGTGTTTTCTTCAAAAACTACTCAGAAAATAGCTGAACTTTTTGCAAACAGTGTATACCCAGCTCAGACGCCGCGTTTTGCGGCATCTGATCTGGGCCTGTGCTGTTTGCCAACTACCTGTTTTGGGGTTTCTGGTACTAAATGGGTTAAACTACCATTCTCAGCTTTGCATTTGCAGACATTGATCATCACAGCACTTGAGGCGATTGTAACAAATATCCACAACATTTCATTTTTGGCATATTATTTATTACAATATTCTTGAATATCTCCATTAATTCATCTACTGCAGATCGAGGCGAAGAAGATGAAAGTGAATATTTTTATTCAGGGGAATGGGAACACCTGGCGGATTTATCCGCCATTTTTCAAAGGGTGACAACTTTTGGGACTTCCTGTTCGCCTTTCTATAAGCCCTGTCCCACAGAAAAAGGGGTCTTCTCTTAAAGGAAAGAAATTTGCAAATTCTTTCCGTTAAGAATGGACCCCTATTGATATGGGAGACAAAAATACTTTTTGCAGGAGTTGCCTCCCCTGCAGGTGTTCCCATTCCCCTTAAGCTTTTTCTTGTTGTCAAAAAGGTTACAATGCTATAGTAATAATAATTACATCAGTGAATCCTGTCTTGCCTACCTATGATTTTATGATAATAATAACAACAGTATAACATGTCTTACCTACCTTTATCATATGATGTCGCGTCTGAGAGTGTAATAACGCCATGTATTATTTTCGATAATCCACTAGTGGATATCCACTAGTGGATTAAATATGCAAATTTAGCTAGATACGTCCCGTAACGTTACATGTACGACGTCCTTAACTAATGGCGGAATATTGGTATTTTTGCAAACAATCGTGAATAAAATGCGTTTTAAATGTCATATGATAAATAGAATCTTGCATTCGTGCTCATGTCTTATTAAATTTATTAAACTCGTTGAGGAAAAGGGATAAAATTCTCGGCAAAGCCTCGCATTTTATCCCTTTTCCTCAACTCGTTTAATAAATTCAATAATACATGAACACTCATGTAAGATCCTCTATATAGTAGTATCCTCTTTGACGTTACTTTCTACTTATCCTCGGACTACATAATATTGAGCTAAGGATCCATGCCAATGAAACTGCCATTATAATAAGTTTTGCTATTATATTGGAGAGCTGACATGTCAGATTACACTCCTCTGTATACTACAAAGCTCCAGATGAAAACCCACCCATCGGGGCTTGAAGAAATAGATGGGATGGATGATGCTTCCATGCAGAGCTGAAACCGACCCACACACGAGGATCTAAGCCTGCCCAGGCAATGCCGTGCGAGTCTGACCGTTCATGCTTAAAAGCCTTATTGATTTCTTTGGGAGGCGGGGCTTGAGAAGACGTTTCATCTCAGTGTCGGGTGAAAGTCCCACAAAATTGGAAGCAACTTCTCCAAAATGACCTTTACAGTGTTGACCGGGATGTTAAACCTCAATCAAATCCAGATGAAAAGTTTAGTTATACAACTAAGGTCATTTGGAGACAAATTAATGATTTATCCGAAAGTGTAGAGATGTCCAGAATAGAACCTAATACATATGGTGTAAAAGGCAAGTATTTGTGTTGAGGTTTTACATCCCCATCAACAATATTTAGGTCATTTTGGAAATGCTGCTTCTGATTTTGTGGGACTTTTACCTGACACTGAGATGAAATGAAATCTTAAGCCCAACTGCCCAAGTCATACCACTTTTCCCGGAAAAGCTTAGACCTTCTAAGTGGTTTACCAGCACTCAAATGCGCTGTCGGTTTCAGCTCTGTGTGGAAGCACCACGCAGCCCAATCTATTTCTTCAAACCCAGACGGGAGAAGGCGCCAATAAGGCGAGTAGCTTAACAACTAGACCTTAGAGGCTTCTGGGATGAAATGGCGTAATTAGGATAATTATGGGATATTTTTTTCTTTTATTATTATAGAAACATGTTGGTTAACATGTTTGTTGTTAAAAACGTGTGGTG